>CM070651.1:19368975-19968975 GCA_036346575.1 Dendrocalamus sinicus | reverse complement strand
GAAGAAAACAAACAACTCAAGGCCGAAGTCATCATGTTAAGAAATGACTTAGAAAGATGCTACAAAGGAAAGGCTAATCTTAATGATATCTTGAGCAAGCAACGAAGCTCAAATGACAAAAGTGGCATTGACTTCATCTCCAAGAAGAAGGAAAATAATAAAACAGGCACAATGCTAGACACACAAAGAAAGTTAAGTACCATGATTGCAACAAGATGGGTCATTTAACCTCAAAGTGCTCCAACAAGATGGATGACAAGTCAAAGTCATCAAAAATGAGGCAAATTGGCAATAAGCAAGTCAACAAGACAAGAAAAGAAATAAAGAGCTTAACTTGCTTTAGTTTCCACAAGGACACCTTGCCTCCGTGTGTCCAAACAAGATAAATGACAAGCAAACTTCTTCAAAAGGAGGGCAAACCAGCAATAAGCAAAACAACAATACAAAGTATGGAAGAAAAAGTCAAATTTGCTACAATTGCTGGGAAAAGGGACACTTTAGTAAGGATTGTTCCAAAGGTAACATTCCTAAGCCAGCCCTCTTCAATAATAATTATTTGCTTAGGAAGGATAAAAATGACATTGTGATTGCTATATGTGTTAGTTCACCCAAATCTACTACTAGGGGCATTTGGGTTGCTAAATCCATTGTGACTAATATCCGAGGACCCAACCAAGTTTGGGTACTCAAATGTGCTTGATTATTTAATAGGTATTTGGAAATGCATTAGAAGCTTGGACCTCTCATAAAAAGTAGACTTCACCACAAGCAAATATGGAGCCAAGCTTGAAGATCAACATCTCACATCTTGAGCTAATGTCATCTCGGTAACAAGTATTTAAATTGAAGTATCTAGCCCTTGCCATGTGTAGATTGCATTACATGAAATTCTTATTCAAAAGGTGTTATTGCTCTTATTCAAAATTCCTTAATTGCAATCCTGAGCAAGTTGGGTGCGGCACATTAAGCGAGAGTGCTAAAACATAATCATATATATCATATTCCTAAATATGCCCAAACTAATTAAGTGCTATTACTAATTTTTTTTCAAAATTCAACCTTTTAGCCAAAAGTAAAATTATTTATAACTATTAGATATTTTGTGAAAATCTAATTGCCAAATGAATATAAAAGCTTTGAAAATTTTTCTCAAAGATTTTGGCTTTGCAAAAACTAATTTCAAAAGAAAACAAGCTTTTAAGCCTAAAAGATAGTTACTAGTATCTTGTTTTTATTTTAAATATTTACTTTGCATAAAAGAATTATAAAGGGATTTTAGCAATAGTTTCAAAATGAAAATCGTAGAGTTGGTCTTCCTTAACCATTTTTGTATTTAATGTTTCTCAAAAGACCAACCTATCAAATGTTATTTGATTTTGAAACTCACCCTAAACTCAACATTGACCTATATTAGTCATATCCTAGCACCATGTGAGTTATTCCTCTTGGACCGGATCTTTAACTATATCTTGGTTCAAAAGTGGTATTTCCAAATTCATACATGCTATTTGTAACATCCCAAAATTTGGCTTTCTGGAAAAATTTAAATTAACTATTTTAAAGTAATTGGATTTTATTTGGCTTTTATCTGATTTTCTGGAGTTTAAAACCTATTTTTAAAAGTTAAAAAGTAATTTAAATTATGAAAATTAAATACCAACAGTAGTTGGAAATAATTTTATTAAGTCCAAAATATGTCCAGGAGCTTCTGTGAATTTTTCTGGAATTTTGGGAGGTATTTTCATATTTTTGTTAGGCCCAAATAATTTCCTAGTCTTTTCTGGAAATCAAAATCAAATTCTAAAATTAAAAATCCCTTCCTCACCCTCCGGCCGACGCGTGGACGGCCCAGATCCGCCCACGTCGCCGCTTGGCCCATCCAGGCCGCTCCTCTCTCTCTCTCTCTCTCTCGCTGCCTCGTGGGCCCGGCCCGTCAGCCACCCCGCCTTCCTCCTCCCTCGGGCCGACACTGCCGGCCCGACGCGCCAAGCCGCGCCGTCAGGGGCCATCCAGCCGACCGCTTCCCTCTCCTCTCTGAACTACGGGCCCCGCCCGTCGATCGCCGCGCCCGCTCCGCGCCACCGGGCCCGCTTTGTCGGGCTGTCGTCTTCCATGGGCGCCTTCCTTCTTTCTTCCCCCTTTCCTTCTTTGCGCCGGCCGACCAAATCCGAGCCACTCCCCCTCTTTCATTCCCCGGCTCTCTCTGATTTGGAAACCCCGGGACACCGCCGCGACCAAATCCCCGATCCCCTGCGCCTCCCTTCCTTTCCTGCTCCCCCTCCTTCCTTAATTCCTCCGCCGTATCCGCACCGGTCGAGAAATTCGGCGAGCAATTAAGCGCCCGTGTCCCCTCCTCCGCCCTATAAAAGCCCACCCTCGGCTTCGCCCCCTCCGCCCAGCACCCCGACGCGCTCCACCTCCCTTCCCGAGCACCGCAGCGCCCCGCCGTCGTGCTCCCTCTCTCCCCCGAGCTTTGCCGCACTCCGGCGAGCAATCCTCGCCACCTCGGACCGTCCCGGAGCTCGCCACCGCCACCCCGAGCACCCCTGTGCCCGTGAAAACCTCCCCGACACCTCGGCCGTCCCTTCCCGCCGCCAGAGCACCGTCGCACCGGAGGACCCGTACTGCGCCACCGCTCCTACTCGTCGCCGGCCGTCCCCGCTCGTCGTCGGACCCCGCAGACCCCTCCACCAGCACCACCTTCGCACCGAGATCCCATTTTGGGCATCACCCGACCCCCCTCCGACCACCCCTCGTCGCCGGAAACCCCGCCTCCGACCATCTCTGCCCGACCCCGCCAGCAGGTACCCCACAAAGGGTTTACCTACCCTTTATGGGTAGGCAAAGCCTCCCCGCCCGACTGGTTACCCCCGCTCACCTTCTCCCCCTTGGCTCCCGCGGCGCGCGTTCGAGCCCCCGGCTCCGCACGCTGAGGTTGAGCCTTTTCTTCGTTTTTCCGCGCTGACAGATGGGTCCCACCCGTCAGCGGCCGCCGGTCTACGCTGGCCACTGCCGCTTGGGTCCCACCCGTCTGCGCTCCTCACTGACACCTGGGCCCAGAGCCCAGAGGGGTCCCACCTGTCAGAAGCAGGGCCTGTTGGTTCACTGTCCAGTGGGTCCCACCTGTCATAGACTCAAAATAAAAGCAATAAAATAAAAGATTAAAAATTAAATCCTGCCAGTGGGCCCCACCTGTCAGAAATTTGGGAATTTCTGGATTTATTCAATCTGAGATTTTCAAATGAGCATAACTTTCTCATTTTAACTCCAAATTGAGCCATTCAAATTTCTAAATTCTTCTAAAATCATAATCTATCCAAATATGGCCTCTATTTCAGTTTTTGAGTTTATTTGAATTTTTGTTTGTATTTATTTGTTTTGTTGCTTCGTCTTTTCTCGCGTAGATTCCAACGTTGTCGAAGATCTCTCCGCTTCGCAGCAGGAAGACCCAGAGAGCGTGCAAGAAGGTAAGTCTCCTTTGATCATCTTGAACCTATGTGTTGTAGGGGTGGCCCCCACCTAAACCCAGCAGGCCTGTTAGAAGGTTATAGGGCCCAAAATGGGACATATGTAATGACTTAAATACCCCTGACAGGGAGGTACCGATGTAAGGGCACAATTGTAAAAGCACAGCCCATATGAATATATATACCAGGGGAAGGCCAGGAGGGAGACAAAAAGGTCATCACTTTCTCCCAACTCTCCACTACCACATCTCTCTCTGTTTGGTCTGTAACCACAACAGTTGGCGCCGTCCGTGGGGAGGACAGGAGAAGCCTAAAATCCGAAGAAGGATGGCACCGGAAAAAGCTTCGTCGACGGCGGCGAAGGGAAAAAAGGCGGCTGGGTCGGAGCGTCGCGTGGGTACCAGGGCTTCGGCATCGGCTGTTGCGGGCGCGGGTGACGGCGCGGGCGCGGTGTTCGTGGATGTCGACGCTCGCACTGAGACGACCGACCCCACCACTGGCGCTGCGACGATCGACCACATCGGCGCTGGCGGCGATCGACACCATCGGCGCCGCGACGGCCGACCCGCCGCGGCGCTGCGACGGCCGGCCCGGCGCATCGGCGCTGCGACGACCAACCCCGCCACCCTCACCGCAACGCTCGCCGGTAGCACGGACCGGGCGGTTGGAGATAGCCACAATGGAGCGACCGACAGCTCGAGAGGTTGCGAGGCGATCGTACCCGTGCCGACCCGTCTGTTGGGCGCGCCGGCGGCCTTGCCCGCACAAGCGGTGGAAAGCGCCCTGCTGGCGACCCTCAGCGCGTTCCAGCGGGAGCTAGGGGATCTTCGCGGGGCTGTCCGAGACATGCAAGAGGCTCGAGTCGCGAGCGCCGATGGTCGCGCGAGAGCCCGCGCGGAAAGAGCGAGCATACCGCGACGCCCCCACATCCAGCCGCGTGCCGCTGCGACGCGTCGATCCAAAGTCCTCGCTTTCGGCAGGACTACAGCAGGCGGTGTGGCCCGAAGACTTCAAATTTCCCAGCGTCATCGAGCCATACAAAGGCGATACGGACCCCCGCGAGTTCGTGCGCGTGTACGAAACCGCAATCGAGGCCGCGGGTGGAGACGACACCACGAAGGCGAAGGGACTCCCCCTCGCGTTGCAAGGAGTGGCGCTTTCCTGGTTTTTTACCATAGAGCCAAACTCCATCTACGCGTGGGAGCAGATCCGCGACCGCCTTCACAACAACTTTCAAGGAAATTATGTTGAGCGGGTCGACGCAGACCAACTCTTCGCCGTAAAGCAGAAACCCTCGGAGAAGCTCCGGGACTACTCCAAGCGCTTCGCGAAGGTGCGCTGCCAAGTCAAAGACATTAATGAGACAACCGTCATCAACGCGGCCATACAGGGCCTTCGTCCGGGCCCCATGGCCGAATACAACACGCGGAAGCCTATCAAGACAGTCGCCAAGCTCTTCGACAAAATGGAGGAGTATGCGAGGGCAGAGGAAGAAGCATGGAGATGCAGCGCCGCCGCCCCCAACCTCGCCCAAGCGAAGCGCTTGCCACACGAGGGGGGCAGGTGATGATTCCCCGAAGCAGGGCCGCAGACGAGAACCCCGGGGAGACACTCCCAGCGGTAGCGATACCGGGGAGCAGGAAGGCTCTTCAAGGGGCAGGCGCAAGCCCCGACGTCGCCAGCGCAGGCCACAAAAAGTTCGCCATGTCCTCGGCATCGAGAACACTCCTCGAGGACCTGCCCCCACCTCCCGGGGAGGGGGCCAGGGGTGGGAAGGCGGACCAGATCGCGACGGGCGACCCCGCGCGGAACAAGAAATTCTAGATTACGGCTAGTGGTGTGAGGTGCACGGTTACGGCGATCACCACACGAAGATGTGCATCGAGGTCATGGAGTTGCGACGGATGACGGCCGGAGCTCGTGCCTCATCCGGGGAAGGCACGTGGTGCTGCTCCATAAGTGTCATCACCGGAGGGTCCCTATCGGGGGCCCCCTTGGAGCAGCCGCAACCGTGGGTGCCGCCCCGCGACATCACCTTCACCCTGAATGATGCCAGGGGTGTGGAGTTCCCTCACCAAGACCCTTTGGTCATTCAGGCTCGCATCGCAGGCCATGACGTCAGGCGCGACCTCGTCGGCGGGGAGCTCTGCGAACATTCTGTTCGCGGGGGCCCTCGATCGTATGGGAATCCCGGCCGCTTAGAGCGATCGAGAGCTCCACTTCAAGGCTTCGAGGCCAACCGCCGGAGGCCATAGGACACGTGTCCCTTCCGCCATTCCGCCAGAGGGTAACACCGGCGCGCCGACGTCATCTTCGATGTCGTGAGACATCCCGCACTTTCAGCGTCATATTGGGACGGCCCGCCATCAACTCCCTCGAGGCGATCCCGCACCACGCCTTCTTATGTATGAAGCTCCCAGGCCCGGAGGGCGTGATCACTGTCTTCGGCGACCAGGACCTCGCCAGGCGCGTCGAAGTCAGCAGTCGGGACTTACACCGCCCGGTGCACGCCCTCTCAGGCATACTCGGCTATACGCCCTCCGCTCCGAGATGGACACCTAAGCCTTGGCCCGAAGGTGGAGTCAAAAAGGTGCCGCTCCAGGCGGAGGGGTAGTTTGTGTCCATTGGCGAGGGGCTCCCTACGGAGGTCGAGCGAGACCTACTCTAAGTGCTTCAGAACAACGCCGACATTTTTGCATGGTCGCTGGAGGACATTAAGGGCGTAGACACGCAGTAATCGAGCATCGCTTGGCGGTCCGCCCTAACGCCAAGCCGATCAAGCAAAAGCTTCATCGCATGTCCATGGATCGGCAGCAGGCGGCCAAGGTGGAGGTGGCGAAGCTTCTCCGGGCCGGGGTCATTCGCGATGTCCACCACCCAGAGTGGCTCGCCAACCCTGTATTGGTCAAAAAGGCCAGCGGGGCCTGGCGTATGTGCATTGATTTCACGGCACTCAACAAGGCGTGCCCAAAAGACAATTACCCCCTGCCACGCATCGATCAACTGGTCGACGCTACCGCCCGGTGCGAGCTAATGAGTTTCCTGGATACCTACTCTGGCTACCACCAGGTATACATGGCCGAGGACGACGAGGACAAGACCAGTTTCATCACACCGATTGGGACTTTCTGCTTCGTCAGGATGCCCTTCGGCTTGAAGAACGCAGGCGCTACCTTTACCCGCCTCGTCGCACTTGCCCTCGCCGCCCAGCTCGGGAGGAATGTGGAAGCCTACGTCGACGACGTGGTAGTCAAAACCCGGCGGCTCGCTTTGCACGGCCGAGACCTCCAGGAGACCTTTGACAACCTCAGGAAGGCCGGCATCAAGCTCAACCCCGACAAATGCGTCTTCGGCGTACAGGCGGGCAAACTACTGGGCTTCCTCTTATCCGGACGGGGCATCCAGGCGAATCCCGACAAAGTTGAGGCCGTCCTGGGTATGGAGCCGCCCAAGACGACGCGGGAGGTCCAGAGGCTGGCGGGCCGCATGGTAGCCCTAAGCTGCTTCCTATCTAGGGCGGCGGAGCGGGGTCTGCCATTCTTTAAGACACTCCGCGGGTGCGACGGATTTCGTTGGGATAGCGACTGTGCGGAGGCCTTCAATGAGCTCAAGAAACACCTGGCGAGCCTCCCCACTCTGGTCGCCCCGACACCAGAGACTCCCCTCTTGCTCTATCTGGCCACGTCGGTTACAGCGGTCAGTGCTGTTTGTCCTCGTCCTAGAGGAAGGCGCCGTACAGCGGCCCGTATACTTCGTCTCCGAAGCCCTCCAAGGCGCCAAGACGAGATATACGGAGCTTGAAACGCTCGCTTACACGTTGGTCATGGCCTCCCGAAAGCTTCGACATTATTTTTTGGCCCACCCAATCACAGTGCCTTCCTCGTTCCCCCTGGCGGAGATGTTACACAACAAGGAATCCACGGGGCGCATCGGCAAGTGGGCTGCTAAGCTCGCCCCATTCTCCCTGACATACACTTTGCGGACGGCAATCAAATCTCAAGTTCTCGCCGACTTCCTCGCAGAATGCACTGCGCCGGCCCAGCCCGCCCAGAAGCACGCCGACCCGGTATGGACGCTCACCATCGACGGAGCCTACGGCGTCGCGGGCGTGGGCGCAGTGATTGTTACGCCTGAAGGACAGCGCCTGCTATACTCGACGCGCCTCGCGTTTCCGGCCACCAATAACACAGCTGAGTATGAAGCGCTGCTCTTCGGCCTGACAAAGCTCAAGGCAATGGGTGCGCGGCGAGTGCTCATCCGCACGGACTCGCGTTTGGTGGCAGGCCACGTAGACAAGTCATATCAAGCCAAGGACCCTGAGCTGGCCAAATACCTCGCGGCCGTAAGAGCGAGGGAAAGGCATTTCTTGGGCGTCACGGTCAAGGCCATCCCTCGCGCGAAAAATGAGCAGGCCGAGGCCCTCGCAAAGCGGCCACCAACAATCGCCACCCCCGGCGGGCATTTACGGCGTATTACCGCGGCGCCATCGCGCAGGACAACCGGGACGCGGCCCTCGTTCACCACATCGTCCAGCAGGGCGACTGGCGAGAGCCTATCTTCAATTTCCTGCAGGGCATTGCCGAGCCGGAGGACCCCACCGATCTCCGACGTCTACAACACCGTGTCAGATCCTTCCAGGTGTTTGAAGGGACACTCTACAAAAAGGGAGTCTGCGCACCGCTCCTGCGCTGCCTCTCACGCGACGAGGGGAAAAAGCTCCTTGCGGAAATTCACGCGGGGGTGTGTGGGTCTCACCTCGCGCCAAGGTCGTTGGTCGGCAAGGCATTCAGGCATGGCTTTTACTAGCCAACTGCCTTCACTGACGCCCAGGACCTCGTGCGTCGGTGTCAGGGGTGCCAGTGCATGGGACGTATCATCCGCAGGCCCCGACGAACCTCAACCCTATTCCCCCGGTGTGGCCGCTGGCACGCTGGGGTGTCGACATAGTGGGACCACTTCCCCGAGCCCTAGGGGACCTGCGGTTTGTGGTAGTTGCGCTGCAATATTTTTTCAGGTGGCCGGAGGCGGTAGCCCTGGCCAAAATAACCTCGGCGGCCATGCAGCGCTTCCTCTGGCAGAACATTATATGTCGCTTCGGCATGCCCAGGGAGCTCACCGTTGACAACGGCCTGCAATTCGACGCCACCCTATTCAAAGAGTTCTGTGACGGCATGGGCATCACGCTTGGTTCGCCTCGGTGGGCACCCCATCCAACGGAGCGATCGAGAGGGCGGCAGCGCCATCTCTATCACCGTCAAAAAGCGCTGGTCGGGTTGCGAAGGGCAAGTGGCGGCGAGCTTCACGGCGTCCTCTGGTCCTTCGCTGCGCGGTAACACGCCCGACGGGTTCACGCCTTTCAAACTCCTTTTTGGCGATGAGGCAGTGACGCTTGAGGAAATCAAGGTTGGCTCGGGGAGGGTCCTCGTCCAAGCGCCCGACGAGGAGCGTCGCGTGTCCTTGGACCTCGACGGGGCGCGGCCAAGCGCAGCTCAACATGTCGAAAAGTACGCGCGGCAGACAGTGCGTACTCGAGACCGGTCCATATATCCGCGAGGGTTCAAGCCTAGGGATCTCGTCCTCAGAACGGCGCTCCATGCGGAGACCGTTGGCAAGCTGGAGTCCAAGTGGGAAGGTCCATACATCGTGGCGGAAGCATTACAGAAGGGAGCATACCGCCTCGCCACACTCGACGGACAAACTTTTTGCCACACATGGAACGCGGATAAGTTGCGGCGATATTACGCCTAGAAGCAGAACGAAAATTATAATGGCATCAGCCCCTCGTTGTACCATGCGCGCCCGCGCAAACGGGAGTTCAATAAAACTAGCTGTTCGCAGAAAGTACCATGTTGTCTGCCCACAATGTGCAGAAGATCACCCCCGCATTCAGGTCCGCCTCCGCACGCGCCAGTCTACGGACTCTAAACGAAGTCGTAGCGTCGAGGTCGCCTCGCGACGCGCCGATCTACGGACTCTAAACGAAGTCGTAGCGTCGAGGTTTGCCAACGGTCGTGGCGTCGAGTCCGCCTCCGCCGCGCGCGATCTGGACTCTAAATGAAGTCGTAGCGTCGAGGTCCGCCTCGCGCGCGCCGATCTCACGGACTCTAAAGGAAGTCGTGGCGTCGAGTCCGCCTCGCGCGCGCCAATCTACGGACTTTAAAGGAAGTCGTAGCGTCGAGGTCCGCCTCCGCACGCGCCAGTCTACGGACTCTAAACGAAGTCGTAGCGTCGAGGTCCGCCTCCGCACGCGCCAGTCTACGGACTCTAAACGAAGTCGTAGCGTCGAGGTCCGCCTCCGCACGCGCCAGTCTACGGACTCTAAATGAAGTCGTAGCGTCGAGGTCCACCTCCGCACGCGCTAGTCTACGGACTCTAAATAAGACGCAGCGGGGGACGCCCTTGCACGCACTCATTGGAATTATAAACAACACGCGAATTCCGCGCATGCACAGGCGTTGCTCCTGTGCGTACTCCTCGGAGTATAAAAGCAGCATACAACATTCAGAATGGGTGCTACTTTGATTCACTGCAAAAAATATCGGGGTTACATGACCACAAGCCGGAGAGCACAGTACACCACTCCCCTAACCAACCGCTCATCCCTCGTGCGGTGCCGATGGGCCCGCGCCGCCAGTATGGCACCGGGGAACTCCTTCGAGCTAGCGGAGGAGGTCCCCACCCCCATGCAGCGTTTGCTGCACTGCAACCCTGGCCGCGTCCTCCCCGACATAGCCCCAGATCCGTCGGTGGAAGTTTCGGAGGCCAGGCTCGATGAAGCGAATAGCGTCCGACATCGCCTCCGACCGGGCAGGGAGATCCAGGTGAGGGTTCGCCAGCTCATGGACATGTCTACACCCATGAGTGTGAAGCATGGCAAGGGCGAGGCATGCGCCGAGGAAGCCGCAATGCTCGCCGAAGGTTGTAGCGCTGCGGAGAGCAACGCCGGCTCCCTCCTCAACCAGCCCGAGCGTCTCCACCAAGTCCTCCGGCCCGTGAGTAGCGTCCGGCACGTCGACGCACAGATCCCGGAGGACCCGGTTCAGAGACTCCATTGCCCTCCATGTCGACATGGATGCATTGTCCAAGGCGCGGTCCTTCTCCGCAAGAGACTCCACCAGCTGGGCCTTCTCCTCCCCTAAAGCGGTGATCTGCTGCAAAAAGGAGGTACGTTCCTCCGCCGCAGCGCGCCGGACTTCCTCGGTCTCATGTCGCGCGGCCGTCAGGGCGCCCTCCAACGCGTGCAGCTGTTCGTCCTTCGTGGCGTGGGCGTCATTTGCAGCATGAAGACCGACCTCCAGGGCTCTCCGCTCCCAGATACGGGCCTCATCTAGCGCTTGGCTGAGGACAAGCGTCTGGGAATAGCAATAAGAGTCAGCAGGTGCCCGGTAGTACTCTAGCAACCGCGAGCGCACATACTTACCCTTATCTCCGGGCTGCGGCGCGGCGCCAGAGGTCTCCTCGCACGACAACAACATCTGTCGATCCAAGCCGCCGCGGGCGCGCTCCGCGGCTGCATTAAAAGCGCGGAGTGTCTCCAGGCGCGGGAGGAAGTCGGAGAGGACAAGCTCCGCTCTCGCCGCGTCAGGGGCTGCGGAGGCTTCGGCCACTTCAACGGCGGCAGACGCCCGCAGTGCACCCTGCGCAGGGTCCGGGACGTCGCGCACACCCCCGTTGCTCGATCCTTCACCACGTCCGAGAGACTTCGCCTCGCCTGATGTCGATGGAATGAGCGAGCAAATTGGAGAGAGTTTCGCGAAGTCGTGCGAGGAAAGGGAACTGCGCCTACCTCCTGCTCCCTCCGCCGCGGTGGAAGGGGGTGCCCGTTCCACCGCTGGTCGGGGGGCGAGTGCCTCGGGGGGCGGTCGAGAAGACCCTTCGGCCGCGTCGGGCACCACAACTCCAAGCACAGGGCCGGCGACGCCGTCTGAGCCTCGGGGTGAGGAGATTGTACTCGGGGCGTTACGCTGTGGCATCGCAGGCGATTCTTCCGCGGCGCTAGCAGCCGCAGCTCCTGTCGCGCCTTCGGTCGCCCCGGGCGCGTCCGCCGTGGGTGGCAAAGCACCGCCGGCCGCAGCACTCTCGCCAGGAGCGACGTCCCCCCCCCGAGTTGGCAGGTTCCGGCCCAACGAAGGTCGTACGCATGGGCTCGACAGCGCCGACGGATGGTGCCGCCAATGGGCTCGAGACGACGCGCCCACCTGAACCGGCCCGGTCGGACTCATTGCCGGTCGCACATCCCGTCCCTAGCGGTGCCAGCCGCCGAGATGGCTGGCGGGCTGGGTACGGCAACCTCGGAGCAAGCCCGGCGCCGCGAAGGCAATACCCCCGCTTGGCTACCACCGCCACGATGGCCCGGAGTCCCTGCGGGAGCCTCTGCCGGCACCGTGTGCTCGGGCACAGCAATGCCCAGAACCTCGCACGTGCGGTTTATCCGCCCCTACCTCGCCGTTTTGGTCGTGGCCTCACGCAGCTTGTGCTCCTTGAGCGTGTACGGACCCAGGAACGCTACAACTGCGCGCTCCGCATCTTCTAGCCGGGCCACTGCACAGAAGACAGCAAGTCTTATCAGGCGTGGACTACGCAGACACAAAGGGATGCGTACCAACGCACTGCACGACTTACAAGGAGCGGAGGGTGGAAGCAAGCAAGACACTGGCAGGCGAACCCCGTCCTCTCGGTTGTCGCCCCGTCGCGCGTACTTCCACCGGGCGAAGAGTGGCGCCACCCCGTACATCGTAAACTCTTCGGCCAAGTCGCGCATGCTTAGCCGGCGCGTAACGCCAGCAAGCCTCCATAGCCTCTGTGCGTCATCAGCCTCCGGCTTCACACTTGGCGAGCTATTGAACGAGATGGGCCCACCTCGGCATAGCAGGCCACTCATGCTGGTCACGATGTAATAAAACCGCCGCCGTGTCCAGCCGGACTCCCACCTCCCCAGGGTGGCCGACGCAGGGAATAGCGTTGTGCAGGATGCTCGTAGCACGAAATCCACACTGCCAAAGTTGGATACAGCCCCCTCCCCGACTTTCTTGGCTCGGCAGCATGCGTCGTGCAGGGTGGCGAACAAGCTCGCGCTGGGACGCTGGCCTTCTGTCCGTGCCGCCCATGAAAACACAGCTAGGCGGACTATGGCGTTTGGCGTCAGTTGTGCTAACACCAACTCGTAGGCCCGCAAGACTTCGCCCACAAACATCGTTGAGGGCATTCGAAGGCCGGCGTCGAAGAACGCGACGAAAACGATCGCCTCCATTTCCCGGGGCCTCGGTTCTGTCTCATCACGACAGGGTAGGCGAGCCCCATCACGCTCCTCGACCTTCCCTTCCCGTACAAGCCGCTGCAGCGTCTCTTCGGTTACGCGGCTCCTCCCCAGTACACGGGAGCAGCAGCCCCCGGAGTATTCCATGGCGTCCCACCGCCTGTCGGCGCGTGAACGGTCTCGTAGCACTAGCTCATACTCCCTAGAAGGGACAGCCAACTCGTTCCGGCTAGACAAGGAGCCGCCGCCGGGATGGTGGGAGCCGTCGGCAGGGTCGGCCATTGTTCTCTGCGATCAGGGCAAAAGGAACCAAGGCGGGAGTAAGTTGCGCTACTATCAGAACAAGCAGAGCTAGGAGACAGGCGAGACAGAACGTCCCCGCTACAACGGTGGCACCTTATAAGACCCGCTCGCCTTCCCCACGGTTACAAGCGCAGCCAGATTAACCCCCAGCGGTTCGGCTAACCACGGCTTGGAAAGAAGAACCGCCAGCACTTTGGGGAGCGTGCCTGGTAGGTGGCCAGATAGCGCGCAACTCCAACGGGCACCCGCCACGCGTCCCGCTTCCCTGGGGAAGAGGCGAACTGCCGCGGTCACGCAACCGCTCACATCCCACGACGCACCAATCACAAGCCGCCGCGTGCCCCACTCACGGGAAGGCGGACGGCACGGCGGGACAGCCTGCGCTCTGACAGGCCAGGCGTCGGCACGACTCCAGGCACCATTAAAAGCGCACTACCAGACCGCGGGGTTATAACAGCTTTGAAGCACAGTGACGCCGGCGGCACGAGGCCCACCTCCACCACCGCGCCTTCAACTAGGCGCCAGCTCCGCTGCCACCCGTTGAAGGGTAGGGGCGAGCGCGCGCGACTTCGCCGACCAGCGCCGGCTCGCGCCACCCGTTCGAAAGGAAGGGGACGGAGCGCGCGCGCCTCGCCGACTAGCGTCGGCTCGCGCCACCCGTTCGAAGGGTAGGGGCGGGCGTGCGCGCGTCTCGCCGACCGGCGCCGGCTCGCGCCACCCGTTCGGAGGGAAGGGGACGGAGCGCGCGCGCGCCTGCCTCGACTAGGCACCAGCTCCGCTGCCACCCGTTCGAAGGGTAGGAGACGGAGCGCGCGCGGGTGCCTACTTCGACTAGCGCCAGCTCCGCTGCCACCCGTTCGAAGGGAAAAGGACGGAGCGCGCGTGCGCCTACCTTGACCAGCGCCACCTCGCGCCACCCGTTCGAAGGTAGGGGCGGAGCGCGCGCGCGCCTACCTCGACTAGGCGCCAGCTCGCGCCACCCGTTCGAAGGAAGGAGGCGGCGCGCGCGCTGCTTGACGAGCGCCCGGCTCGCCGCCACCGTCGAAGGGTAGGGGACGGAGCGCGCGCGCCTGCCTCGACCAGGCCTACTTTGACTAGACGCCAGCTCGGGACAGAGCGCTCGTGCGTCTACCTCACCGCCAATCCAGCATCGGCCGGCTCGGCCTCGGACCCGGGACCAGCACACCAAGGCTCCGCAAGTTCGGAGAAGTTCACGAGCGCGAGAACGGAGGGCCAAAGGACTCGGCAACATGGCCCGGCCTGTGAAGCCCTTCACCATGAGAGGCTCTGTTGTAGGGTGGCCCCACCTAAACCAGCGAGCTGTTAGAAGGTTATAGGGCCCAAAATGGGACATATGTAATGACTTAAATACCCCTGATAGGGAGGTACCGATATAAGGGCACAATTGTAAAAGCACAACCCATATGAATATATATACCAAGGGAAGGCCAGGAGGGAGACAAAAAGGTCATCACTTTCTCCCAACTCTCCACTACCACATCTCTCTCTGTTTGGTCTGTAACCACAACACTATGATTTTGAAATGTTTTAATTATTTTAAATTATGTGCATTGCTATTTGCATACAAGATTAGTTCAAATCCTAAGGTATTGGTTACCCCAACTTTGTTATGCCCTCAGTTGAAATTGAATGCCATGTACCCTTGTCTCCTTAGGATTTCCTTTGTCTCTTTAATGAGATTATTATATTCAGTTGTGAATAATAGAATGGTAGTATAATGCTTAGTCATGCTATGTAATACCCTTGAAATCTTGAAAATGGGAAATTATGAATTGTTGTAATAACTTGTGTTTCTAAAGTCTAGTGGTGATTGGAGTTGCCATTAATCCTTTAAAATAAAATAAAATTTGGAAATTGGTTTAGATTAGGGTGGATGGTTGGTTTGGATTGGTGCAGGAAGCACGAGATCTTGTAAAGTGTATGTTCCACCCTAGTCAACTAAGGACCGACGCTTGTGTTTGTCCAGACTGAGCACTACCGTACAACCCTAAGTCTATATGGGTATGACCTAGCTAATTAACTCATGCTAGTCTAGTTTAGGTGCCACCAGTGGAAAGTGGGTGCCAGAGAGTTACTGGTTATTCACAGTGAGGGACAGGATTTCTTGTACTCATATGGCGCAAGAGGGGCTTGGATTGGGCAGATTTAACCCTTCTGCGGTGAAACCTCAGCGGGTGGTGTCTAGCTAGTCTAGAGTGAGGTAAAGGCTTTGTGATATTTTATCTGTGTCTCATGCCAAAGGAAGCGTGGTGACTATTAAGATAATTTATCTCTTGGGGGTAAAGTTGTACAACCTCTGCAGAGTGTAAAACTATTCGAATAGCCGTGCCCACGGTCAAGGGCGGGCAAAAAATGCATTCACATGGTAGATTTCTGGTTTTGGTTTTAAAATCAAAGTTTTTGTATTCCGAGAGCGGAGGGAACTCTTGGAAGGGTATCTTGGCAGTTGGAGCCAGAGAGGGTGGATGGAACCCGCAGTTTTAAACTTGATCAATTGTAATTGGTTAGCTAGTGTTGGTAGATGGAACCTTCACTATAAAGTTAATGATAGTTCTGTTAAAACATTTACTTTATTAAATTGATGCCTTTGAAAATAATTAGTAATAATTGAAATTAAAACATTGCTTTGTGCAAAAGAATCATATAGCCCTCCTTTGTCAAGCCTTGCATCTATTGCATTTTTCTCAAGACTTGCGGAGTACTTTATGTACTCACATGCTACACTCAAAAACAAATCTCAGAAGAATACGAAGCTCAAGAAGGTGACTATGACTACTTCGTGGGTGGATTCAACGAAGGATTTCAGGAGTTCTAGGTCGCGCTTCCCCAGTCAACTGCCTGTGGCGTATTGACGGGTCTTCATCGAGTTTATCTTTTGCTTCCACTTTATTTCATGTGTGCGAGGTCATGACACCTCAATTGTAATAATGAGACCTTTTCGGTCAGTACTCTCAATTATTGTAATAACACGATGCTGGTGATGTATTCATTTCTGTTTAACTGTGTGCACTAGCTTTGATCTGGGACTAGTGCAGTAATACACAGAGGGTCCGGGTTCGGAAATCCGGGGTCCCGACACTATTTCACTTAGAAGAGTATCTTATTTGTCTACTTTGGTGTTCATGGAGTGAAACAATTAAATCTATGCAAGTCTAGCTTTTCAAATAGTCATTTTGGTCAAAAGTTAAAATTTTGTTTAAAACACCCAAATTTGTGAAAAACTAGATAAAAGTACTTAACTATGTATTTCAAATATTTTTAAGGCCTCTTGAATAAAAATTCCTATTTTAAAAACAAAATAACAAATTTGGTCTCAAAAGGATCTTATATGATCTTTTTGACTAAAATGACATATTTCCTTAAATCAAAATCTATTGAGTTTTTGAAAAGTGGTCAATACCAAACTCGTAGGGTTCGTCATTTCAAACATTTCTCTAGTTCAAAGTTTTTACAAAAGATAAACCGTTGAAAAATTATATGCATTTGAAGTTCACCCAATAACAAGTTTTGACTCAAAATGACCTATTCTTGCATATTGTGAGTTTGGCTATTTAAACTGGGTTTCTTTACATATCTTGATTTGAAATAGTATTTTCAACTCATACAAAGCCTAAAAGGGTAAGACACTCCATGAAAATCATATTCGAATGAGTTTTTGAGCTTTTGTGAAAAATGAATCTTCTCTCTATATTAAAAGTGGTTTTTGCCACATCTTTTAAAAGAAAGTGTTTTTTCAAAATTTCTATGTGGGAAATGCTCCCTTTGGTCCTAAGTTAAAATATAAAAAGTTTCAAAGTATTGGACCTAATTTGAATGGTTTTTGCATTTCAAAAGAACTAAATGAAAGCGCAATTTGGCATATCTTTTGATTGGAGAATCCCTTCTCCAAAAGTCTTGTTGAAAAAGGTCCCCAATAGTATAAAGTTCATCTTGGCCAAAATTGAGAGCTTTTCAGCTTAATTTTAGAAAGTTACATTCATTTCTCTTTTTGGTTGATTGCTGAAAATTTCAGAACTTTCATGATTTTGAGCCAAATTGTGATTTTCATATCTTAAAATGGGTTCAGATTTAAAGAACATCACAATAATGCAAATTTATCCCCTATAGTTTTTCTTGTGTGCCAAATTTTCTCAGAATTTATAAAGTCCATTTGATCAATTTTCCATCCCTCTCTAGAAGCTCAAGTGAGATGCAAAAAGTCTTAAACTGAATTTTTTAGATTTCTAAAATCTTGAGTCTTCCACTTCAAAAGGATATTAAGCTCTTTGGAGAGGCTTCCAAAAGTGATTTATGTGCAATTTCAATGAGTTTAGCTCATTTATAAACTTCAAATTCAATTGGAGCTTGGTGTGGATGTTGTCATTACATAACAAGCACCATTTTATCAAAAATGCACAATTGACTCAAAATCAGTCGAAATTGCTCATATCTTGTGTGATTAAGGTTATAAGCTTGAAATATCTCTGTTGATCTCCCTCGGATGTGTTCCCTCTGAGTTTGACTCAAATGTTCAATTTTCTTACTCTTGAGTGAGACCTTTTTGCAAAAGATAAGCTATTTTAGTAAAAATTATTTGCAAAAGAGTTACTTGAGGATATTTTGTTGGACATGCTCCATATCTATTTAAGTTGTGTGAGTGAATATTTGGAGCACTTACAGTTATTTTTCCTCATTTTGGGCTTTGTGCCCTAGCCTCGGCCTGCCCGGGAGCAGTCACCGATTTGATCGGCCTGCCAATACCGGTCTGATCGGTTGGGCGGTCAAACCATCATGTTATTGGCGATCAGATTGGTAGGCACCTCCCAGGGGCATTTTCTCTTTTCTTTTCTCTGCCCGACCTATCTCCACACCCATTCGGCCAGGTCATCTCCTCTCGGGTATCTCCTCCTCTCAAGACCCTGTCGGCACTTCTTCTCTCTCTAGCCACTAAGGGCTTCTCCAGCCATCTCCTTCCCTCTCCTAGGAGGTAAAAAGGATCTCCCTCTCCTCTACCTTTTCACCAAGGGTTTTGCTCTCATTGTTTTCTTATCAAATGGAAACCCTAGGTTTAAATCCCTCTTCAATCCGACCAAGAACTTTAAGTTCTCTTCAGTCAAGCTTCCTCTCTTTCTAAGTGGTAATCTCTCCTTTCCCCTGCCTACTTTGCTCTCATTCCATGATTTCCAAGCTTCTAGGGTTTATGGTTTGAGCCATGAAATTTTCTTTTACCCTTGGAAAATTCATGGTAGGAAAATTCATGGTATGCAAGTAGTTTGAATCAATGCAAAGGATTACCCTGTGATTCCAACACTGATCTATGAAATCCTTGCCCTAAATATTTTTGTGACTTAAGAAAATATTCTCTGCTGCCATATATGTGCTATCACATAATACCTGTTTCATCTCTTTTGCTGCCATATAAACCCCTGTTCATCCTTTTGGACAACAAAAATGCCGAGAACCAAAGAATCTTGTCGCAAGAATGCAGTTCCCCCTTTCTTTAAAGCTCATCATCATCAATTTGCAGGGAGCCCTTATTCTCATCATCAGTCATCTCACCCTCAACCTCAAGAGAATATTGAACATGAAGCAGAGGTTCATGAGTACAATTTGCAACACCATGAGGGTAAAGAGACTCCACAAGAACCTGAGATGGAATTTGAGGAAGAAGAAAATGTTAATGAAGAGGAGAATGAGGAAGTGCCAGAGCATCCTGATTTTTCCAAAATGAGCAATGAGAATTATGCTATGCTTAGACGCTGATCAGTTTCAGTTTCCTCCCTCTGCAACCCAACACCTCTTTCATACATTGTTCCAACACCAGGTTTATCATCAAATTTATGCTGATAAGAAATTTGTAAATTATAGATTTGTCACCTGGAGATTTTTGGGCAAGAATCCCATCTTTAATGGTTTATACCCTCTTCTTCGACGTGTTCACCTAAAGGAGTTTGTGACTTTGAGTTGTGATTATCATGCTAAGGCTATCAAACAATTTTATGCTACTATGTATATCCCCAAAATTTGATTTCCTCTCTTGGATGATGGGGAGAACACGGGCTCAAGCTACCAAAAGGGAGTTTGAGATCTCCTTAGGTTTGCGAGCATCTCTTGGAATTAAGGTTCATGACAAAGATTCACCACATCTCACTCACATAAATGATTAATATGATCCTACTCAAAGTTTTGTGCGTAGACGAGTGTCGGAAGTCCTTCCTCTTCCAAGCATCATCAACCAGATTATGAGGGGCACCTTCTTTCCTAGAAGTGGCAATAATGACGAGTTTAACGGGCAAGCTTGGAATATCATCAAGTACATCATGGAAGGTACTCGCTTTGATATTCTTAACTTAATGATTTGTGAGATTGCCTCTTCAAAAGGAGATAAGAGCAAAAGTATATATTATGCTCCCTACATCATGAAGCTCATTATTGATAAAACTAATTTCGATACGAACTGCAATATGGAGCATAAAGAATACCGCCCTAGAGATGCTCACTCTCCTCTAGTGCCTCCACAACCTCATGGTGGGTAGTTTGAGCATATGGGACAACTTCATAGGCATGGGGGTAGCATCAAGGACAGCATGAATAATAGTTCTTTGACGATGCCTTCATGAATGAAATGCGTCAAAGTCTTGAACATCTCGCCACAGTGCTCAATAGAGTGGATTCTCGCATAGAGACCATGGAGAGAAATTAACAAGAGGCCATTGCCGCTCAAGCTAGGTGGCATTCAATGTTGGAGTCTTTGAGTGACAAGTGATTGATTGCCATAGTAGGGTAAATCGCCTTGAGAGAGACGATCCCCTTCTCGGTATTGTCATCGCCATAGTGTGCATGGTGGCTCCTCTTCCTCCCGTGCTCCTTCTCGTGGGTCCTCTAAAAATGGTTTAGTCCTCCTCTTTCCTCTTTTAAATCTTTCTTGTGGCTAAATCCTTCCTTTTTGGTGCTTGATGCCAAAGGGGGAGAAGAAAAAAAATGAAGATAAAGAATAGAAGGTGAAAAAGATTTCCTATTTTATTATGTAGGACAATAGACCTTGTTATGTGATGGATAAGCTTATGGTCACTTGTAAAATATGTGATGGATAAGAAAAAGATGAAGATGCATGTATGTCTACATTATTATGATTAATTGACTATATTGATATTGTTGACATGCCTCTAGGATCTAAAATATAAAGAGAACTCCACCAAAATTTACAAAATCCACATAAATATGCATGAATCTCATTCAAATATTTATGCACATATTTAGGGGGACTTCCTTTATATAATGTAGCTTTGCCAAGCATTAATTTCAAAATTCATCTTGTACTAAATAGAATGAATTTAGTGCTTCCAAAACTTATCCAAGAGTATACAATTATTGTGTGCAAGGTGTATACTCGAACAATTAATTACTTCTTCATCACCTGTTGAGTATTGTCATCAATTACCAAAAGTGGGGAGATTGACGGATCTAGACCCATTATTATGAGTTAATGACATATTTTGGTAATTAATGATAATTGAGTTGTGGAACTAATAGTTTCATTGATATGAATAAACAGGATATGTCTCACAGTGACGGATATGACTTGAGATGGGTTCATGTGGTTGATCATCCTCAGGCAAAGACTTCATGTGTTGATGAGTAAAGTCGTGACCCAAAACTTGAAGTTGAGATATATGTCATCAAGCTTCAAGTAGATGCGTAAAGTAAATGTATGACTAACTAGAACTAAGGATGTCGTACTATTAAGAGGAGTCACCACTAGTAGCTTAAACATATCATGTGTTAATAGCTCACTTAATTACTCTAACTCTGTCCATGACATGATGTTAATATTTTCGAATGTGTTTTGAAAATGTTGTAGTTCATGCATAAGTCCTTTGTGACATATGACTATATATTTGGGAATGTGTTTTTACAACATGATGAAGTCCATGTTATTTCCCCTCTTTGAGGCAAGATGCTAATATTTGAGATATGTCTCTCCAATGATTGTAGCTCATGCAAATATCATTGCTACATGTGACTTAAGTTTGAAAAGGCAATTTGAATTTGGTTTTAAATCCATGTCGTCTTCCCGGTGATGTGATTCTAAAAGATACTTGCGGATGTGTTCCATGATTTTTTAGGAGTCACATTTTAACCTTGAATGCATATCTCTATAATTTGCAAAGCTTTTGTGCAAAGTGGCTGAAAATTGTGCATTGTCTTCAAATCTCCAGAGCCTGTCCTCAAGGTAGCGGTCTGACCGGCCTTGTATATCTGGTCAAACTGGCCTAATTAATTTCACCTGGGCCCATAGGCAATCTAATCAGCGCAGCGGTCAGACCGGTGTGTATATGGCGGTCTAACCGGCCAGACAAGTCTGATCGGCCTGAACATGGTAGTCAAACCGCCCAACGGTCAGACCGGCATACGGGTAGTGGTTGGACCAGTCCGTGGAACTACCGTTTCTTCTCGTGGTACACTTTCTCCTAATAGTGACTTTCAAAATAGCGGTCTGACTGGTACCTTTGCAATCTGACTGGACCTAGCGGTTAAACCAGTCCCTGTGTGGGTGGTCTGACCGGTATCTCTATCTAATGGCTAGTTTTATAGCCGTTGGGTTGACCCCGGTAGTACTGGCCATATGTTGGTGGTACTACCGAGCCTCGAGCTGAGAAGTGTATAAATACCTCCTCAAGGGCTATTGAGAGGAGGTTGCTGGTGCTATTCTTCTATTTTTTGAGCTAAGAGCAAGTCTTATTCTCATATGTGCATGTGTTGCACTTAGAGAGTGAGGAGAGCATAACCTAGTGCATGTGTTGCACTTGGTGGTGGACTTTGTGTCTGTTGAGCTGCGATTCTTGATTCATTCAAGTGAAGGTCTCTGACTTGTTACTCTTGGAGTTTGCCGACTCCTGGACAGTTCAAGAGGTGTGGTGGTCCCGTGATCTTCTCAAGAAGCTTGAGAGAAGGCATGGCACATTGTGAGTTGTGTGGTGCTCACCATCTTCAGAGTGGAGGAAGAACAACCTTAGTAGATTGAGGTTGTTAGGCTTAATTCATGGAGCTGGACCAACTCAGTTGGGCTTACCTTAACGTGGATTAGGGAAAACCATTAAGTTTTTGAACACCACGATAAAAACATATGTGTCATTGTGGTTTGTCATCTTGTGCTCAATTTACTTTCTAGCAATTCATATTCAAGCATTTATATTCATTGAATTGTTCAGAATACTTATCTTCCTAGGATTGTTTATCTTGACTTAGAATTATATCATTGGTACACTTAGCCAAACTTAGATGTTTTAGGTCTTATTTGTGAAAACAAAATAGTTTACGCTTCCGAATTTTTAAAACTGTCTATTCACCCCCCCCCCCCCCCACTCTAGTCCACCTCCTCGATCTTACAATTGAAGAAGACCAAAAGGAAATTGAAAGAAAACAATTCTGTTGTTGAAAACTTGAATTCTTATATTAATAGACTTAGAGCTTTTATTCGTAATGATGAATCATGTGAGTCTTGTTAGGTTTTACATTCTGAGTTAAAAACTGATAGATCAATTAATGCATCAAACTTGATTTAACTTAGGGATGTAACTGCTAAATTTGTTGAATTAAGATTGGCACATGACTCTTATGATGAAAAATTAAAACTTGCTAATAATGAAATTGAGATGCTCAAGTTTAACTCTTCTAAAGCTTGTTCTAATTGTGATTTTCTACAAGTTAGGCTTAATTTATCTCATGAATCTATTCAATAAATACTTATCATGAGGCACTTTTTTGCTCTAACTATCCTAAGTTTAACATTGAAATAGAAATATTGGCTAGACAATGTAATGCTTTTGCTAAAAAAGATAGATTGGTTCGGTCTACTGCTTCCAAGAATTTTGTGATGGATCCTGTTAAGTGCACATTTTGTCCCTCATTGGCTAAAGAGAATGAGTATCTTAAGGACACTTTAGAGAGATTTTCTTTTGGCGAGAAAAATCTGAATATGATTCTAGACAAGTCAAAAACAAGTGTGAAAAATCATAGTCTAGGATTTAATTTTGTTGAGCATACCAAGAATAATCCTCCTAAGATTGTTAAGCTTCTTGAACTTGAAAAAATTAAAGTAAAATCTAAATCAAAATAAATTATGTTTAAATCTACTAGTATAGCAAAGGATCCCTCTATAAGAGTGGGTGTTGTGAAGGCAACAGATACAATTTCTCATCAAGTCAAGTATCAATGCACCTATTGTGGTAGAAATGGTCATTTGGCTCAATTTTACTTTTGAAAAGCAAAGAAAAAAAAAAGACATGTTAAGAAAGGTTTCTCATTCTGGAGTGGAGTTTGTGCAAGCTCCTTATCGTTGCTTTGGTCCCACTAATCAATATTCTGTAGGTGTTGGACTTTCTGCGATAGGACTAATCAGACCTTTATTCTTCATGCAGTCAGACCGTCCTCAGGTGGTCAAACCGCTGTTGGTGGTGTGGTCTGACCGGTCGACAATCAGACCAGCCTTGCTAAGGTGGTCAGACCGCCCAGTAGTCAAACCACCTTTTCAACGGTGGTCTGATCAGAAGCTGACAGAGGCTAATTCTTCGCTAAATCTTTATTATGGCCTGCTGTTGCCCATGTTCATCGTGTATCTCAGTACTGGATTCCTAAATCTTATTTCACTAACCCTAGTACTGTGAGACCGATGTTTCCTGTGATGTAAGAATAGCTGACGAGGATGGAAAACATGAGCTTGATTAGGTTCTGGTCTTTTATATCATTACTTGATTGGAACACTTGATAGTTCTTCACTCTCTTTGATGATTTCCAAGAGATTTCACCTTCTAGGAGACCATGTGGAAAAGGTGGTGTTGTCCTACACCTGGTTGAGTTCCTTTTTCAGATTGCTCATATTCTCTCAAAATCGCTTGATTCTTTTTGTTTTGCTCATTTGTGAAGTGAGTTGGATGTGTTGCATCCTATCAAATTATTCTAATGGGAAGCTTATTGTTTAAAGAAATTTTAGAAATTTTGTTTATTATACTTATTAAAAAAATTTATTAAGTTGAAGCCGTTGAAATCAAATTAGTTGTAGAGCCTTCTTTATCATTTTTAGTCATATGCTATGTAGCATTGATCATGAATGGTTAAAATTAACTTACTATACTTGAACTAAAACATGACATGGCAGAATACTTTGACTAGATTGATTATAAATTGTACTTTGCAGTGTTCATCTAAAAGGATTAGCTTGACTGTGAGTCTTATTTTAAATCTTGGCTATGAACCTTGTTTGTTTTATATTATAATCTTTTTATGTTCACTCAATTTGACATGTTATAAAAAAATAAGAAAGAGAAAATTAAAAAGATGTATGCTTCATGCATGTCATATGTAAACAAAAGAAAAGGCATAAAAAGTGCACAAATAAAAAGAAGTATGCTTCAAGAATGCTACCATTGAAAAGAAGTATGCTACAAGCATGCCATCAACTAAAATAAGTATGCTACAAGCATGCCACACGCTTAAAAATTGATTGTGGGGCAATAGATTGTTATATGAGACTGCTAGCTTGTCTAGATTTAAAGTTTGCTTCACTTTTTAGCTTTGACTTTTCTTTGTAATATCTCGTTGTGCTCTTTATAATTGGTTTAACCATTGTTGAGATGCCTGCCATTGATATAAATCACTTAATCATGCTAAAAGACTTATTTTGACATTGTTATATAATATATAACTTTATATGATCCAGATAGCTCTACTAAAAAAGATGACTTGGTTAATTTATTAATTCAATACAAAGTGACTTAGATAATCTACAAAGCTTCTTTATTTTTACTCTCATTGCTCCTTCTTAGAATTATTCTTTTTCTGAAGTTTCTTAATGATTACATTGCCAAAGGGGGAGAATTTGGAAAGAGTGGAGAGAAAAAATGGCAGAAATTTGAGAGATTTCGATTTTGGAGTCATTGCCTCTATTGTGTTGAGGGGGAGTTTTATGAGTTTTCATTGAAAGTTTACTGTTGTGGTTTGTCAATTTCTTTCTCTGCAGCTTTGAAACTTTCCTTTTGCAAATTTTTTTCTTTCAAAACTCATCTTATTTGAGAGATTTTGAGTGTTGTCAATGTATTTATCAAGGGGAGATTATTAGACCATGTAGAGGTAGTGAATACAGTGATGATGAATAATTGACATTTGGGTTGCATTGAAATTTGCATTTGTGAAAGTTTTGGTTGACCACGGTTGGCGATCAGCAAGCTTCGACCATGATTGAAAGTCGGTGGTCCAATTGACCTTGTGTTGGGCAGTTCGAATAGCCTTGTGTTGGACAATCCGATCGGCGGAAGGACCATGGCATAATGATCACGGCAGATCGACCACGTCAGAATGGCCACAGCAGATCGATCATGGTAGATCGACCACAGTAGAACAACCATGGCAGGTCGACCATAGAGGATCAACCAAGGTAGGTCGAGCACAGCAAGATGACTAGGACAGTCATCAGTTATGGTGAACCATTCGATGGTCGAAGCTACTGTGACTGGTCACTGATCATTGCTACAGTACCATGTCGATAATCGATAGCTATAGTAACTAGTCGATACTCAGATGCTATAGTGCCTGGTTAGTGATCGGTAGTTGTAGACTTTATGGTCGGTAGTTGTAGACTTCGTGATCTATTACTGTAGTCGTAGGCTTTACGATCGGTGTCGTAGACCTCGCGATCGATAGTCGCAGGCTTTGTTATCGGTTGTCGTAGGCTTCTCGGTAGTACTTGTAAGCTTCGAGTACTTCAATTCTTGTAATCCTCGAGTACTCGTGTCTATTGGGCCAGTAGTCGACCGGCCTATGCATGGATGTTCGACCGGGCTATTCTGAGTGGTTTGAGGTTGATTTCTACAAGTCGTGGATGGGTTGGTTCGTGATTATGGATTGATAAGGGTGTGTTATGTATATGTAGGCTGATGTTGGTCAAGTTAGAGAGAACTTGTGGTAGGAAAAAGTTTTTTAGTCTTTGCATGTGCAGGTTGGGCGTAGAGACGGTTATGATAGATGACGATGAGGACCGGGACTAGGAGGTGGAAATCTGAGGTCTAGGGGATCGAGGATGTCACGAGGTTGTTGGGCTCACACTGGAGCATGTGAAGATTAAAGGTAGATTATGCGTGAAAAAGGTACAGAAGGTGCGGTTCTGGAGGCTTCGATATGTGATGGGTTAAAAAAGTTATAAAAGGTGTATATAATTGAAAGGTTTAGATATTTTAGAAAATCCGTGTTAGTCGACGCCAAGCCCGTATTTCTAGTTTATACCGAGAAAAAGAAACGTTTACGGAGACGTAGGCATGGCATGGGTCCAGCAATTCAGCAGAGCAAATCACCACTGGTTTTGATGTATCAACATCTCCGAGAATTGTATGCGTGGCCCCATGGAGATGGAGGCATCTTTTCTAGAAGTTATTCAGAGCAGGGACAAGTCGTTTTCGTGATCTCTGAAACTTATCCACAGTGGTTAGCTTATGTCTACAGAAGCATCTCTCGTTTCCATGCTGTTACTTTCAACTCGAGTAGCTGTGGACATCTTATCACTTTCGGACATTGCATGGGATGTGATTCTAGGCCTTAATTTTAGTGTATAGCCAGTCAAAACTAGAAAAGAAAGAAAATAAGCGAAGCTACTTTAGTGTAGTTTTTAGCTAAACATAGGACCTTAACCAGCTTTACACAAAAACAACAAGCCTCCAAAATTTTGGGTAATTTTGCTTTGGACCCTAACCAGCTTTTGTAATGGAACATTAAATCCAGTCACAAGCAGTGGCGTCTGCTACGTTCATGTTCACATGTTCATGTGTCCCTCCTTCTGGATAAGCAAGACTATTAAAACAGAGTTATCCAAAAACACCCAAAAGTCAAACGATTCTGAGGTGAAAGGGCAAGCAATTGACCAGTCCGTGTTCTTAGGAGTAAGTTCTGCTTGACCATTGCAAGTGAGAAGTCAATTCTGCTGAAACGCAGTAGAGCGGACCAAGTTCCGCTCTAAGTGGCTTTAGTTTCTGACTTATTTTTATATTTTCGGTTTATTTAAACCAAAACCCATTTGAAACACTTTAGTTTCTAATTTTGATTTATTTAGCTTTTTGACTTTTATTTACCATTTCTTTTTCTCTTATTCATGTGCATTATCCGTAACAATATAACGGTTTTTCTCTTTTTTTCTTATTTTTCTCAAAAAACTAAAAGATGCTACAATACAATTTTAATTATAACCCACAAACCACCAGTTAGAGCACCATCATCAGCTTATTCAAACATTGTACCTATAGTCTTCCATTCAGATTGCATTGTTATACCGTGGCAATTCTGTAGAGCTTTGACTAGCCGACCATATATAACACTGAACCTTTTTTTTTTACCACAAAGGAAATTGGAAGAGTTCAGTTTTGTCCTGAACTCTTTACAGATCTAATTTTCACCTTAAACTTAAATTACTACAATAATTAATTTTTAAACGGTATATTTTTAAATGTGGTCTATATCAAGTTGAAATATTGTAGTTTCTAGATATTATCTCTATCGATAGTTCAAAACCATAAACTATAAACAAAATCAAAAAACCCCACCAAAATCAATTTACGGTTCTAGCTTTTGACTATTTTTCTCTACATATTTTCTTTTACAAATAGACAGAATTCAAAAACTATAAACCAAAAACAAAAGCCAACAGTACGGGAAAAAACCCCATCAACTTAACATAAATTTAGTTTTGGGTAGGTAAGCGCCGTACAACTGTTTACGTACTACTGTACTCTTCCATTCAGATAATATAATGCTAATGCCGTGGCAATCACCCTATGGAGCTTTGACTAGCCGGCCATCTCTGAAAATAAGACTGCACATATCATGCTGATCAGCAAATGTTTGACTTTGTACATATGTCCTTTTCACTTTCCGGAAGGTTTAGATAAACATCTCCTTATCGATGATATAATATCTGCAAAAGAAGTTTGACTTTTGCATTTTTGGCTTTTCGTATTATGTAGGGTTTTCTTCCAAGAATATATCGACATGCTTTTCTTGCACTTGTATTTTTCTCCATGACATACATGGAGCTAGGATTTCGAAGCATCTAGAGTTTGCATTTTTCAAGAGCTTTTTTTTTTCTATTTTCTTCCGTGTTCGTGTTAATACATGTCAAAGATTAGTAGGGCTCCGTTTGAAAGGTGGGGATTTCCTAAGATGTCGTAGAACAAGGAATATTTTCCTTAGAATTCATATGAAATTTTTTGAACCTTCAGATTCCTACGAAACTTCAATGAAACTCCTACGGTGTTTCTATGAAATTTCAAAAAGCAAAGAATTTCAGACCGATACAAAAGGTTAAAAACAGAACAGGTCAAGCTAGAATATTCTCTGGTTAAAATGGAAACAAAAAGGAGTATTCACTTGGCCATACTAGAGCTTAACTGAAACTGAATCTGGACCAAGCAAAGCTCCGATCCTCGCAGTTCCACTAATTTAGGAGAGGGGCGAGACAAGGAAAAATTTTATTGCAATATTTACAGCGAATTGGTGCTATATAAGGAGGCAGAGACCACCACACCACTTCGTCTTCCTCCCCTCGTCCGTCCAGTCCTCCCGTTTCTTCCCTCAAAGAATTCCGCCATTGCTGCTGGCTTCCAGCATCCAGAACTTGGAGCCCCAAGGTCTAAAAAAACTTGGAACCCCGAGGCAGAATTTCCTATTCCAGGTAATCCTTTTGTGCTGGATATACGTACCCTGCCTTGTTCTTGGGTAATTTTTGGGTAGAATTGATGGTCCTATGGGGATTTGAGGCCGTGTGCCTGCTGTTTCCGTGGGAAATATCGAATCTTTTCGGGGGTAAACAGCAGCATTTCAGGCTTGTTGCTGCAAGTTTCTCTGCGGTCGCTTCTTTCAGCATTGTTTGATGCGGAATAGATGGCCACGCCCCCAATTTGTTTCTTTCTTATCCATAGTTGCAGTTTCCATTTTGGAGGATTCTTAGACCTGTGCTAATTCCCTCCATTTATTTCCTCGGTCAGATCGTTCTAGTTTCATATGCCTAGCTTGCAGGCAGGGCAGCCTCTCTCTCTCTCTCTCTTTGCAAAGAAGGTGGAGTTGGGAATTTTAGTTGGTTTCTACAATCAATGAGCTGCAGGACATGATGGATTAGTTAAAAATAGTCTGATAACTTAATTAGCTGGCCATGTTTCTGATTTTATTTTAGAACCAAGGCACAGCCCAGCTATTATTGAAAGCCAAGGTTACAGAGCTTTTAGGAAGGGAAATCAAACTGTGGTAAACATGTTATTGGCTATTCTGAAAACAATTGTTCTATTATAGTTTGAAGGTTATCATAAACTAGGACTGTAGTAGTAGTTCTTGATGTTTTCTATTATAGATCGTTCACTGTGACCAAAAGGCTTACTTGAATTGCATCTGTGAATCCACATGTTCTTGCTGCAGTTTTGTGTATATACTAACAACTGCACTTTGGTTGTCTAATATACGTCAAATACATGATAAATTATTTAGCTGTTTTGTCCTAAACAGCTTCATATCAAGACCATCACTTTCAAGTTTCAACTCCTCAATTTGAATTTCATTGTCATTTGAGGTTGTAGATAGATAGGCAAAATTTATCTATTTGTCGTATAATTTGAAAACTAGTCCATTTTCCTGTGATATCATTTCAAATATAGAGCAGTAAGCTATGTGCGCTGCGCAATTACTTGTAGAATGATCATAACAGCAGTAACATGTATATGTTGCATATCTGGATCAAGGTTATTAAGTCGGTAAGTCGAGTGAGTTGCTAAGGGACCGACTTGCCGACTAGTCCTTGACTACTTGTCGACTTGCTAGCAAACCATCCTTGGACAGTAGCAAATTAAACAGAGCATGAAATAAACAAGACTTGGATAAATTTTAATTTAGAGCATGTGACCTCATCTTCTACTACAACAGAACACAACATCTGCTGCCACCACATCTAATAGTCTAGTCGAGTCAGTGGCTCTGGTTGAGCACCGCCGGCTGACTAGACGACTAGTCGTCGAACACTAATCTGGATTTGGTTATTGTGTTTCTTAAATGAGGCTATGGCATGGTTTGCACTCCTGGCCTAAAGTGAAAGGGGAAAACTCCCAAATATGTGAACATTTCAATTATCATTTCTAATCAAATCGAACACATCGCTTCTTGTGTTGAATGGTGGAGACTCATTTTCGCTGCGAACTTCTGACCATGCTGGAAGGAGGACACTGAATTGTGTCCTTTATTTAGCTGGCTACCACCGGTGTATCACGGTCATATGTTGATTCTTCCAATGATTGGGCATGATTTAATTTGTACTCTTGGAACTATTTCATTCTATTGTAGGTATTTAGGCGTGGTGGAAGTGGTGGTTAATGGTCATCAAATTCATATGGCCATTGGTATATCGATAATCTAATTGTGCTTGGCAACTAAAACTGTATTACTTGTCTACCTAACATTAATGTGATGATATTTTTTGTAGATATTGAGGCAACGTGTAAGGGAGGGAGCTGTTCCTACTTTATCCATAAGAAGACCAAGGCTGCCTATTCTACCGGAGAAACCATTCCAAGGCCTTTCACTATCTCATGGCATTTGATACAGCTAAGACAGCAAAGACAGAGAAATCTAAGTTGAAGAACCTCATTTCAGCATCATTCAAACCCATGTCTCTTACGGTTCCCATTGGTGATGGGTATCATGAATCATTCTGTTTTGAGCACCACCATACATAGCAAATAAGCTAGAGCAACAAACACGAAAGTCAATTTAACTTCTTCTCGCGAACGAGGGGAGCAAGCGGTAAAACTTAGAAGGTGCTTGCGGCCGCATTTCAGAATGCTTGCACTTGCTGGAGCAAGAGAACCATTTGCTCAACCAAAGACGTGCCTCCGTGCTACAATGCAGCTCAAGTTTCCAACTAGGCCAAAACTTTCCCCAGGGTTGGTGACCCAAGTGGAAAGTAATTTGTACTGTGCATTGATACCTGGTTTGCCAGATGATCTGGCGAAGATATGCCTCGCCCTTGTCCCTCGGAGCTACTTCCCTGTAATGGGTGCAGTGTCCAAGATGTGGATGTCATTTGTCGGGAGCAAGGAGTTCATTGCTGTTAGAAAGGAGGTCGGGAAGCTTGAAGAGTGGATTTATGTCCTGACCGGTGAAGCAGCAGGAAAGGGATCCCATTGGGAGGTATTGGGGAGCGTGGAGCAAAAGAACAGGATACTTCCTCCTATGCCTGGACCAACCAAAGAGGGGTTTGGTGTGGTAGTTCTTGATGGAAAGCTGTTTGTGATGGCTGGCTATGCTGCTGACCATGGGAAGCAATGTGTTTCTGATGAGGTTTACCAGTATGATGCTCGTCTGAACAGGTATATTTTTTATCTTCATAAACATCATAGATGCTCTTCGCTTACACCAGAGGATAGTATTATTCTCTTGTTGATTAAGTACCTGATTAGTAATTCTGAAGAAATCAAATGATCGTACTATTAATCTGTTGATGCCATGAGTTCGCCAAACAAGAAATGTAGATCAGCACATTTACCTTCAGTATTTGAAGTATGAAACTAAGCCATCCTGATCAAATTGCCTAGGTGGGGTGCACTTGCCAAGATGAATGTTGCTCGTCGCGACTTTGCCTGCGCAGAGGTCAATGGTATAATATACGTTGCTGGTGGATTTGGTACCGATGGTGATAGTTTGTCCAGTGTTGAAGCATATGATCCACAACAGAACAAATGGGCATTGATTGAAAGCCTTCGCAGGCCAAGGTGGGGCTGCTTCGCCTGCGGGTTCAACAGCAAGCTGTACATCATGGGTGGCCGTTCAAGCTTCACAATTGGCAATTCCCGCTTCGTTGACGTGTACGATCCTGATCGCCATGCTTGGGACGAGATCAAGAAAGGCTGCGTGATGGTCACCTCTCATGCGGTTCTTGACCAAAGGCTGTTCTGCATCGAGTGGAAGAACCAGCGTTCACTCGCAATATTCAACCCTTCAGACAACTCTTGGCAGAAGATCTCGGTGCCACTTACTGGTAGTTCAAGCACTCGGTTTTGCCTCGGTGTGCTCAATCAGAAGCTGCTGTTGTTCTCGCAGGAAAAAGAACCCGGGTATCAGACACTGATGTACGATCCAACCGCCCTGATGGGTTCTGAATGGCGCACCTCGAAGCTCAAGCCGTCAGGGTTATGCTTGTGCAGTGTAACCATTGAAGTTTGATGGTGCGGCTAGGTTTAGCTTGTATCATGGTTTTCCATTGGCTATCTGTTCATCTGAAACTTTCGTCCACTTGTGCTTTTGGATGAAACAGTGTCTATGTTGCAGATATTTCAGTTCCTGAATAATATCAAAATTACTTGTTAATGCATTTATATGAATTACTGTTGGTGAACTCTTAAATGCGCAACACTTGGCTTTGAGCTGAGCTAGAGGTGTGTGATTTCAATTTCCATGGACCAGAACACTTGCCTGTGCTGCTACGGGATTCCATTCGCTGTCCAATGTACAATGCCTGCACCAGAGCACGTACACTGGCAAGTGATGGCAGACAAATCAGGGCGTTCGGGCGCTCATGCTCTCATAAAAATTGGGGGGAAAAAAGCGAGGGTCTTATTTGCAACAAACCGCTGCAACTGACCTACGATCAGAAGGATAGAGTAGAAATCCAACTGGACAACGATTCAGCAGCAGTGAGTCAGCAGCTGAAAAGCGATAAAACGAGAAGATGATCAATGATCAAATGAACTTGTAAGATCGACTGAAAGTGCAATAACTTTTGGGTGTTGATAAACACGATGTTTTCTTTCTAACTATCATCCAGATTTGTGACCATTTGATTAGAGATTCTACGGCCATAAATTCTCCCCCACCCCCTCCAAAAAAAAATCTCCCCCTCTTCAAAAAAAAATCTCCCCCCTCCAAAAAAATGGGTCGTTGGATTTCTAATCCAACGGTCTCAAAACTGGATGATAGTTAGGAAGGAAACATTCGGATGATACCTATACACACCCTAACTTTTAGGCCCGTTTTGGAATGTGGGAACTTTTCCTGAATCCTGTTGTTTCTCGTGCAATTCCTATGTTCCAAACTGGGCCTTAAGCAGACTACTCCCTTTTACCACGTCGCTTTGATCTGTCAGAACAGTAAAACTATTTCACTGAAAAAACAGTAGAGCAATTCATTTTAAGTACTAATAGATAGCCACTAGATTACTTAAATGCATACACACTCTGTTTAGCGTGGTCTTTCCATAAGCAGGATGTTAAAACTTTGATCCAGGATAAAACACACATATCGTAAATAAACGGAGAGAACACAGGAGAATTTCTGAATTTCTTTATTCTCTTATTTGCTCCCCCTTTTTCTTTTTTCTCTATTCTTACAAAACTAGCTACAAGCCTCCTCAATATATAGGCTAATAATCTCCTACTAGCATATATATTAGGACTTCGAGTTGGACACAATTTCAACTTGAGTTATACACGGAGACTGGCTTTACTACGTCTTGGACTCGAAGTCAAGATTATTTCTAACAATTCTTTTCACCTTACTTGCCAATGGAGTAAGGACAAAAGCATATGGCGCAGGTGAGCGGCTGGTCGTTGAGTATTGTGGGAACGCCGTCCACCGGCAGGCCAAGGTCGTCGCGGACGTGATGGTCTTCCGAGAACCACTCGTCTTGGAGTTTGCCTCGCTCCACTTGTAGTGCCGTAGGAGGACGACCGCAAAGCCCAGCGGGATCGACAACAATTTGGCAACTCTTCCCGTGTGCTTTTCTTGCCATGCACGCACGTCATCCTCGGTTAGAACGAGGTACCTCATTTCGTGCTCCCCCGAGGCGTCGTCCTCCTCTTCCTCGGCCTATGCGCTCTCGTCGACCATGTAATCGCTGTAGTCGCAAGTGCTTTGGTAGCTCTCTGCTTGTATTGTTTTGCTTTTCTGTCTTGTCTCTAACCAATGACCAAAGACCAGAGACACAAGGAAAGAACTGAAAGCCTCCTTTTGCTTCGTACGAGGCACGATTGAAAGTGTGCTTCGACTGGGACGACGCGCACGATGCCGTGCGCTGCTGCTTTGATCTGCTCAAGCTGCGTGCCTTTTTCTGTTGAACAAGACGCACCGGCCGCCGGGAGATCGGGATTAAATCCCAACTCTGATACCACTTGTTAAAACTTTGATCCAGGAAAAAATGCACACATCGCAAATAAACGGAGAGAACACAGGAGAATTTCTGAATTTCTCTATTCACTTATTTGCCACCTTGCTTGAGTTTGGACGGCAACACATCTTCTCGACGTCCCTGACTCAACTCATTATCAAAGCATTATTGATTCATCATCACTGAGTGCTTCAGCAACAAACGCTTTCTTCATCTTTGACTTGTGGCACTCTAAAGCAAAGTGTCCATAATCGTTATAATTGTAACACATCACTTTTGCCTTATCAAACTTCCGATTTTGACAGCCTTGGCCATCACACGTGGAAGTGTTCTTGCCTTCATGCTTAGATGATCGGATCTCCCACTCAGCGCGGGTCAACAAGAGTTGTCCGTCGCCTTTGTTACTACTGTCGTGGATGCGTTCCTCATATGCCTTAAGACGACCGATGACCTCCTCCATAGTTATTGTTTTTAAGTCTACAAATTGCTCTATGACCGAAGCAATTGGGAAAAACTATGAAGGAACAACACGAAGGAATTTTTTCACTACGTACAACTCTTCCACCTTCTCACCAAGGGCTCGAATCTTGTTGACGATGACCGTCAACCGGACGGCGAAGTCATTGATTGACTCCGTTTCTTCATACGCAGTACCTCGAACTCGGTCTTGAGAATTTGTACCTTTACTTCCTTCACATGAATGGTGCCAAGATGCATCGTCTTCAATGCCTCCCACGCGGCTTTGGTCGTCTCCTTTTCGGCCAGTAGGAAGAGCGTCTCGTTTGGGATGCCCTGATAGATGGCCGCCAATGCCATCTGATCCTTGCACACATCGATGTTACCGTACTCGATCGCGTCCTACACTCCTTGAGTCTTCATGTACACCTTCATCTTAATTGCCCATGCTGCATAATTGCTCGTCGTGAGCATCGGATAATGCAACGAGACAGCGGAACTCTCCTTCGTCATCATACTGGATGATACCTCGTCACCGATAACACCACTTTTTGAAGAACGCCACATGATCTTGAGCACGAATCAAGAAATCGGGCTACTTTGAAGCGGCTCTTGGACCGAGGGACGGAGAAAAAACTGCGCTGTTTTTTTCCTTTTCCCTTGAACTTGCTTCTCATTGTCTTGAATTTTTTTCCTTCACGCGGATGGAAGAAGGAAAAAATTGCAGCCGCTTGCTCTCTATTGCTTTTTTGCTCTGGTCTTGAAACGGCTTTATTTTGCATTGCTTGCGTGCGACTCGGATCAGGTGACAAAACCCGACTCGGAGACGTGCCCAGTGCAGACCCAAGAAAAACGAAAAACAAACAAAAAACTGTTGATTTTTTTCTCTCCTTTCTTTTGTGTCTTGTCTTGTCCCCTTTTTTCGTGTCTCCTTTCTGTCTTGTCTCTCTCTCTCCTCTGCATTGCTTGAAGCTTGTTTTGTGTATTTGGTGTTGCAGACCGAGCGTAGACATGACGTGATGTCGTTTGCTTTGACTTTTGATCTCTTGTCAACGCACGGACCGAGGAAAAAACAAAGACAAGTTGCTGGCTTGCGATGTTGCTTCTGCTCCTCGCGCCATTCGCTGGAGGAGGACATGCGCACGAATTTGCTTCTGGAGCGCTGCGCGAGAAGAGCACAAAATGGAACCGTCGAGTCTAAGACGTAATAGAGTCCGTCTCCGTGTATAACTCAAGTTGAAGTTGTGTCCAACTTGAAGTCCTAATATGTATGTTAGTAGAAGATTATTAGGTTATATATTGAGGAGGCTTCTAGCCAATTTTGTAAGAAGAAAAAAAGGCAAGGGAAAAAGAGAAAAGCAAGAAAAAGGAGAACAAGTAAGAGAATAGAGAAAATCAGAAATTTTCTTGTGTTTTCTCAGATTATTTGCAATGTGTGTGTTTTCTCCTAGATCAAAATTTTAACAAGTGGTATCAGAGCCTAGGCGAGAACTGAGTCGCTAGAAAAAATCATCTCGGTGATTCTGTTTCAGCGCGTCTCGCACGACACTCCTAAGGCGTACGTCGCTCATCTCGCGTGGCGCTCCCGGCGCACAGCGCTCAGTCCGTCAATAAAGTCAAAGACAGGCAGAAGAGCACCCATTGCGCGGCTTCGTCCGAGGCCATCATCCAACAACAAACTCAAGTAAGGTGAAAAGAAATCGGAACATTGAGGAGATGTGTCACTGTTCTGTATCAAGTATGAGTTTAATAAGTCGTAGTTGAGTCTAACTTCCTCAATGTTTTAGAATCTTTGCATCTAGATGGAACCATACCAGTTGGGTTGATTTCCTACATGTAGCTTGCATGTTGAACTCTTCATGTGGAGGCGTGGCTGGTAGTTCATAATGTATTGAGACTAAAACTAGAGTATGTCAAGTCATTGTTAGAAACAATCTTGACTTCGAGTTCAAGACGTAGTAGAGTCCGTCTCCGTGTATAACTCAAATTGAAGTTGTGTCCAATTTGAAGTCCTAATACGTATGCTAGTAGAAGATTATTAGCCTATATATTGAGGAGGCTTGTAGCCAATTTTGTAAGAAGAAAAAAAGCAAGGGAAAAAGAGAAAAGCAAGAAAAAGTGGAGCAAGTAAGAAAATAGAGAAATTCAGAAAGTCTCTTGTGTTCTCTCAGGTTATTTGCAATGTGTGTGTTTTCTCCTGGATCAAAGTTGTAACACAAGAGGATCTCAATTATTACTAACCGATGCTATCATGACTCACGAGATATCAGTATTATTTGTTTGTAGCATATTGAGTGGTTTGCCAAGATGGTGGATCCCCACAAATACCATTTTGCACTTGATCCTGATGTATGACATGTGAGGATGATTTAATTAATTGAGCACAATCAATTGCCTTACTGGAGTGCTATTCTATTCTCTCTACTGAAATGTGATGATGAAATAAACAAATGCACAATAAATTGAGCCATATAGTCCTTCTCTTAATGTTGACCTTTTATTCTGTTTTCTGATTAAAAAATTATGCACCTGCATAAAATCTTTAGGCACGATTTGGAATGCCAAAATTTTTCCAGGACCCTTCATAAATTGAACTGTTTCCTGTGAAATTTCTATAAAATTATGGTTTGATCAAATGGAGAATATTCATACTCAGATATACATCGAATCTCAATGATTTTGAGATTATCCTGTTGAAGTTTGGGTCGTATTGCAAGTTATTATTATCTTAGTTTTTGTGCTATATTTAGGGGTTAAGACCATGTAAAATAACAAATTGCCTTTGTAAAAAAGTAAGAAAATACACTTCAAACTCATAAAAGGGACTTGACTGCAGTCTGCAGTTTATTTTAACATTGTGCCACCCAAATTAGCAACTAATAGTAAATTGGGGACCTTGAATGCAACTTCTTTCAAAAGTCAAAACAAGAGGGACCTTTGATGACTTGGTTTGCGAAATCAGGGAGGAAGAGGGACCCAGAAAAGGTTCCTTGCTTCTACAAAAAAGAAACAATTGGACATGGCAACAGTTTGTATGTTGATGGTCCAGCAAACATAGTCAGATCAACTCTTGACAAAATCATTGATGACAAAACACAAAGTAATCATGTACATTATACCCTACATTATCTTTTTGTTTTAACTGTTTTTACAGCACAATAGGAGGACACTCCAGAACCCCCTTTTTGTTTCCAGTTGCAGCATTTCAGTATTCACGGTAAATAAGTATATATATGTACCTGCTCGCTTGCAATAACATTTTTCAAGAAATCAAAATTCGACATCAGGAAGCTAATTCACTTATCCTTCTGCTCTTTTCTCTTCTTCTTGCAGCTCTTGAAGCTAAGCTTCCAAATAGAGCTAGGGAAGCAGCCTGCCTTGGATGACTTTTTCACTTTCTCGCCTTCCCCAGAAGACTTCAGGTGTTCTTCAGCATGAACAATGCTATTCTCCATCTCGCTACCGACATCAGTGATGCTGTCATGCTCGTCATCGTACTGCTGCTTCTCCTGGAGAAGCTCAAGGAGTCTCTGCTTCTTTTCTATCAGAGAAGGCTTCAATCTGTCCATGGATATTCGTGCCGTGTACGATGTTTGTCTCTGATGATCTGGGGTACTACCTCTTGAAGGAGTGAAGTCTTCAGAATTCAGATAAACAAAGATGTTAAAATGCGAGAATTAACTCCAATGGTATGTTGCATGTATTCTTCCCAATTTTTACCTCCTCTCACGCTGTGGAAATCATCTTCACTATCGGAATCTAGCCACGGTCTTGCCTCGAAGAATGACTCATCTTTGCTTCCTGGAACAATCAACCAATGTTTGGTATTACAAAACTACCTCTGGAATTTATTGATACATGTTTGTATGTCATGAATGCATTTATTAAAGCAATTGAAACTGAAACATAGTATTATCTTGTTTGCTCGAGAGATCGCTTCAACTGTAACTTCAATTAATTGCGAAGCATGAAAGAACAAGAAACGCACAATAAAAGTACAAGAAACTGTTGCAATAGCCCGTAGGTAGTAACACTGGAGCTACAGTGACTATCAAATTTCAGAAGGCAGAGGCCTAGTCGTATTCTATGTTGTGTCCCGCGTCTGCTTGGTCAGGAAAAGTGAAAGCTATGGGTTCTTTTAATCTGAAAAAACTAATTTACTCATATACTACTTTCCAACATCTATAGAAAAAAATCCGTGGCTGTGAAACTGTTATTTGACTTTCTGCTGAAACTTTCTTTGAACATGGACTTTGTTATGCCTTCAGGTAGTACTAGTATATGTTAGCCTGTTTTTATGTCCTAAAATTCAGGACGTCAGCTTTAAATCATCTTCCATTATAAGACACATTGGTTGTTCTAAAAGGAAAACAGAAAACAGCAAATCTCTGTCCTGAAACAAAATTAAAAGGTACCTCATCGCAAAAAAACAAGAAAATAAAAACCACGTAATGAAGGTCGCAAATTCGTATAGTGCAATTAGTTTTGATTGTTTGAGCCCTGACTCATCGTATTCAGAGGTAAGCTGCCTACCGCATGGTGGTTGATCAACCAATCTAAGGCAGGTACTTGGTGTCCATGATCATCCTGCCAATGGCCAAACGAACAGTGCCACGCGATGCCCACGACAAACGCTGCGTCAAACGAGGTTGCACTGTTCCTAGCTAATCGTACCAAACGAAACCAATGGCGGTTATAAATTATTCCGCAAACCCAACTAACTAATCCCGTGGACTCGCCCATGCCGGAGCGCCAAGATAACGTAGAATCAGTCGGCCCACTGGTGCAATCGTATCAATCCAGGTTAAAGTTAAACCCCGAGGCAAGAACAAGCAAGAACGTACGTATTGAGATGCATAACAATCCATTAGTCTCACGTCAAGAAAGATGATATCAGAGCATAACAGATTAAACAAGGATTCTACAACAGATACGTATGTACGCACCATTGTGATCTGGGCTCGCGACGATCAGCGCCCCGCCACCGTCCACGTTCTTGGCATCCGCCGCCGCGGCGACCGAAGAGGGGGGCCGGTTGCCGTCGGCCGCCGCCGCCGCCTTCTTGTTGGAGGAGGCAGCTTTCCTCCGGATCCTGAACCTCATGTCGCCGAGCGAGCCACCACAGCACCCCTCCTCTCGGCTCTCCTCTCCTCTCACGCTTTTAGCACGCACACACGCAAGGCAGGGCGACAGCTTTAGCACAGACCGAAACCGAACTGAAGCAAGAAGATTCTTCCAAAGCGGGCACTGGCAGGGAAGACACGAGAGAGAGAGAGAGAGAGAGAGATGGGGAAGAAGAGGGGCAGGGACGAAGGATGAAGAGGAGAGGAGACGAGGGGAAGGGGAGGGGGTTAGAGGGTTTGAGGTAAAAATAGAGGTCCAGCAGGGTCTCTACTAAAGCCCTCAAATTTGAGGAGCTCCTCAAATCCCCCTTCAGCCCTTATTCCTAGGGGCTGCTCTAGGCCAAGCCCTCAAATTTCTGTTGGAGTCGTTTTCCCCACCCGCCTCTTTCCCCTCCCGAGCGCGCCACCAGTTCCCCTCGCGCTCCTCCTCGCTGCAGCCAAGGCTGATGCCGCCGCACCGCCTCCATCCGCGTACCCACCGGCAGCCAAGGCCGATGGGGCAGCCGCGCCTACCCACCTCCGTCCGCCTATCCGCTGCCGGCAAGGCAAGTGACCATCGACGACGGCGTACCGCCTCCTTCCGGCTACCCGCCCATGGGAAAGCGGTGACGACCTACCCGCCGCCGACCGAGCACCGCCACGCCATACGCTGCCCGCCTCCGCGATGCGGGTGCGGGACCCAGCCAGCGAGGCCGGTGGCTACGGCTACCCACCCCGCCGCCGCAGCTGGTTACGGTACCCACCGCCGCCGCAGGCGGTACGGCTACCGCAGCAGACCGTGAAGCCGCCGAGGAAGAACAACCGGGATGGGTCTCGAGCCGGGCTGCTCGGAGGCGCGCTGGCGGGCTCTGATCGGAGAGATGGCTTCGGACGCGTCGGCGTCGATGCCGGCTACGACGCCGGGTTCGACAACGGTGGGGGCTTCGATTTCTAGTGCGTTTTGGCGATCAGATGCAATGGACTTTCCCCCCGTTTTGGTTCAATATTTTCCCCATCCTTTCTGTACTTAACTTCCAGTGGCAGGATCAAATTATACATCATCTTCAGTGAATCTGCGATGTGGTAGTGTAAATACTCGAGGAGTTTCACACCATGTGTGGCGAATACTTCTGATACATGAACTGCTGTTTTGTTTGAGTTAACTCGAATCTTTAGTATGTCGCCATTCTGATTTGATTACCTGCTTGTCGATTTGATCAATTTGCGCGTTAAATATTCCCAAAGCTGTATACTACCCAAGCTGTTTACATGAATTCTAGTAGGAGAGGAGGAGGCGCGGTGGATGAGCGGGGAGCGCACGGGTGGAGGAGAGGAGGGGTAGAGAAATTTGAGAATGACGAGTGGGCTCTACATGTCATTCTCAGTTAGAATGAATTTGAGGGCCCTGATTTGAGGGCTTCTGCTGGAGTTCAACTCAAAAAACAGGGCCCTCAAAAGTAGGGGGAGCCCTCAAATCAAAAGTAGGGGCTCTGATTTGAGGGCTCCTGCTGGAGTTGCTCTTGCAATCGTGTGAAATTGCGGGAAGCGTTGCTGTCCGCGTGCGTGGGAGCGAGCGAACAGTCGTGGAAGGATGGAAGGGAAGCCGAGGGAGTGGGGAGCAACGTTTGGAAAGCCAAAATAAATTAGGCAACTTATTTATTTAAACGGCTCTTTGAATCTAAAAATATATGTGTTTTGTATCGATATCTTCACAATTTATCATTATCTTAAAAAATATAGATAAAAATCATCAGTCATAATCTAAAATAATATGGTCAGGAAAGAAACCATGAGAGGGGAGAGGATCATGTATGGCGTGGTGGTGTGTTGGCGTCGTGATGAAGCCAAATAATTTTGGGAGCCCTGACAGATGGGTTGAATGGTTAAGTTGTTCTGTGGCTTACTCGAGAATCGCTATTAGAATCGATCGCTCTGGATTTGAGCAGGAGGTAATGGTAGCATGAGCTTTCTTGAGGGTGTTGACGTGGGCTGGATCCTGCTAAAGCTAGCTCTGCCAACAAAGCTTAACTAATCAAAAAGTTCTGGACACACTGAGTTTGATGAATACGTATTCCTCGCATAAGGTGAACATATGCAAACTATCTATATAAATTTTTCTCTTTTTCTTTCGCTAAAATAGCACTATGTTGCACTACTATAACTCCATGGATCAACCCTCCAATCATTTCTATATATACACCTTTCCAAGTGTATACTAGGCTCTAACTGACTCCTAGCTTAAGTTTTTGACTGTGGCTTATAGCTGAAATTGTACTGTAGCAGTATTAGCTTTTTCTGAGGAAAAAAATAAAAAAATGAAAATAAAACCATTATATCATTACGGACAATACAAGAGAATAAGGGGGAAAAGAAAAGGCAAATAAGCCAAAATTAGAAGCTGACGTGTTCCAGGTGACTTCTGGCTTAAATAAGATGAAAGCCAAAATAAGCCAGAAGCAAAAGACATTTAAAGCGGGGCCTAATATTCTTCACAAAAACCATTATGTTTGTTGTTGTATATGGGCCACAAGTCCATTGGTCAACCCTCCAACCATTTCTATATATAGAGCTTTCCAAGTGTATACAAATATTCTTCACAAAAACCATTATGTTGGTTGTATATGGGCCCATCAGAGGATCCGACAATATGGATATTTTACCTAAACTAGGTCCATAAAGGGCAGTAGGCCCACAAGACCTATTATCATAGTTTAGTCTCCATATTCCTTATTTCATTGTCATGTCTTCTCACCTCATAGTGTATAAGTAGCATAGATGTTGCATATTATACACACATCCATCTATCAATAAAGTTGAGAGAAAAGCTTGAGACTACATCTCATGTCTCTTATTCTATTTTTATATTCTTGTGAATTAAGTGCTTGCTTGGGGTAACACGACTACAAATATACAATGCATTATTAGCACGATGACACTCTCGCTAAGGCAACCGCGTATGTTACCTTTGATCTAGCTCGTCAATTCAATTTTTTGCGGTGGTTTTGTTTGCATATTGTTTCTAATCCTACCCTATTATCGTCATCGTTCCCTCTCTCTTCCCTTCTCGGCTGACAGGTGCACACCTACGTGTTCGCGTGGCCATACCATTCCCAAGGTCGTCTCACCATACACCTCCGCATATGCGTTGGTGCACCATCACCACTAATCAACCAAGCACTGCCTCCGTGGTGCATCGTCACTAGGCCGAACAGTTGTAGGAAAGAGGAAGAGGGAGGGAAGAGGGGTCACGATCGTGTGAGATTGCTGCTGTGTGTTGTTGTCCATGTGTAAGCGAGTGAACAGCCGTCGAAGGAAGGAAAGTGAAACTAAGGAAGGAGAAGTGCATGGCTGCATGAGTAAAGAAACAAGGGAGCGACTAGCGCTCGGACGTCCAATCTAGATGCTGGCATCGTACGCTCCCTTTCACCATTCAATTTACAATCAAACGTCAGGTGCACTACCACTATCATCCCCTTCTCTTCCTCTTCCTAGATCTCTTTTCCATAGCCACACACCTCTCTTCCTCTCCCTCAATCTCCTTCACGTGGGCATTCCTTTCAGCAAAACATCCTCTTCTCTTGCACCAAGATTCACTCCGAATCCAATCGGTAAGCTAACTAAAAATCACTGGCAGCCAAAATAACCAATGCAATATCTTAAAATTTTAGATGCAACAATAAAAATATGTTTGCAATAAAACTAAAAGAGGTAGCAAAAGTTGGAGTTCGTCGGTAGTGCAGGTGGCTCACTGAAGCTTGTTGTTTCGGCGAGAGATATAGAGAGAGATACCAGAGAAAACACTATAGGTTTGCAAATTTTATTGGATGGTAGTGCTAGAATCAGTAACCAACGGTTACCGAATTTTTTTATACGCAAATTTTGAATTTTTCAGATGTAAAAAAGAAACGATTAAAAAATTGCAAATTTCCTTTATATTGGATGAAAATAAGATAAATTCTAAAAAAAAATTGCCCAGTTTGAATTTTTATTGGACCCCACCAATAATCAGTAATTTTTGGCAAAATTTTGGCTATAAGTTTTTCCCTGAAAGATGCACACCGAAATAATCTCTATGCAACAAACCCATCTCATAAGATCCCCAAAAAATCAAGTTGCAACAAGAATTAATACAACTTGCAACAACACATGGAGACAAAAAGGCAATAAGAAAACCACAAAACTATCGCAACAAAAAATGATTCGGGTGCAACAAATCAAGACCTCAACTGCAACAAAATAAACTTACTGAGATTATACGATGCAATAAAATTATACACTCCTTGCAACAATTGATGAAAAGGGGCCACAACAAAGTTCACAAAAGCACACAACAAAATCAGATCGGATCAAACTCTCACAGTCACAATGGCCTCCTACATGGTATCGTTGCCTCCTCGCCCTCCAACCGCGTCGTCCTCTGCCCAATGTCTATAGCCCCAGCTCATCTGGCATTGGTCCCACCAAATCCAGCAAGCTTTGGCCACAGTGGCCACAAATCCAGGGAACTGTGGCCGCTTCATGGAAAGGGAAGCCACAGCCCCACAACAGATATCCTCCATCTGTGACTGCATGATGTGAGAGAGAGGGGGGACATGGAGATGCATGCAAGCTCCGGCTGGCAACAATCATGTGCAGCAAGTGAGGTGGAGGAAGAGTGAAAAGATGGAGGAGACGGATAGAGAAAATTTCAGTTGCTTACTTGCTTAGGTGGAGATTACTAGGAGGAATAAGTCAAAAATGAATCACATGGGTAGGAGACCGGGACCCTTCACTGCTTTTGTCATAGGAAGAGTCGAGCGAGGGAAGCATTCGCATGTCAAGTGTCCGAGCAATAACAATTCCCGACAAACAATTCAAGGGGGAACCCATGTTTGGTTCGATGGCTCAATGGGATAGGAGGTGGTGTCGGGACCCGAATCTGCAAATCCAGACCCTTTGTGTATTCTGAACTAGTTCTGAGATCAATAACTAATTCACACAGTATCAATATTGATGAAATCATATCCATACAACAAAACAGCTAAGAATAAGCTAAATTTTATTAAATAGTAACAACGGACCTTATGATCAAGGTTTTACAATTATTGCCACGCAAGGCATAACGACAGAAAATAAACTTGCAGCGGAAGAAACTCTTGTAGTAGCCATCCGATATGCCCACAAGCAATCAAGTGGAGAACGCACCCTAGTTCGCATAATCCTCGAAGTACTCCTCTTCATAGAACTTAGTGTTTCCTGGGCCTTCTTCGATTACTGAACAACAAATGACGTAAAGCTGTGAGTACAAAAAATACTTAACAAGTCGTAGAAAAATGTATTCAAATAGTACTCATGCAAGGCTTAAACAAGAGTAGCTTTATGGCTATTTTGCAGAAAGCAGCTTTGACAGTAAATATGGTAAATAGATTGAAAAGCATAATTGAAAAAGATTACATACATAAGTAAATAAGTACTTTGAAACAACTAATGAACTACCCGTTCACTTCCTAATCTTCCACCAACCGAAATTTTTAGATAAAATATATCTCTTATGTGAAATTACCAGGCATTGTCTATAACTGGGACACAGCTATTCGAATAGTTTTTAACACTCTGTAGAGGTTGATGTGACGATGGCCCGATCTTCCGAGAGGTACTGATAAGTCAATTGTGGAGATCTCGACGTTGATGATCCAAAGGCTCCGACCAAAACAGATCGAACCCCTTGCAATCACTACACCACTGCTCCGTTGGTTATCAACCGTGCCGAACACGGTTGACCTCGCCAAGAAGGCTATCTCCTGCAAGCGAATCGAGAACACAAGCAAGAGAGTTTAAGATGCAATCTGAAATTGCGAATAATGTTTAAGTTCACAAGTTGGGGTTTCTCAACCGAACATGCGGCGAAACTGCTAAGCAGAATAATCTCTTAAGAAAAACCCGAGGAAAACTAAAGGGGTGCGACCTCCTTAAATAGGAGTGGGGGAGGCCGCACTTATCTAACAAAAGGGGGTGTGGTACTATTCACGGGGTACTGTTCACGTGAACAGTACACCCATGATTAGTGCCGGCCCAAATAGTCTAAGTGTGATTACAAGGCCCAAGGCCCACTTTGACTCGGACTGGAAAAGTGACGCCACTTGTTTTGCAGTTTCTGATCGGCTCGGATGGAATTTCGAGGTGAGACCAGATTCATCTGAAAGTAGACTCCAAGATCTTTCTAACGAGTACTCACGGGCCCCGAGAAACCTTCTAGATCAAAAGTTATGATCATTTGAAGTAGGCGCTGTCCAGCAGTCCGAATCTGAGTCGAACTCGCGAATATGAGTTGGTTTGCGCTTGACGGTTCCACTTCTACACTTGAGCTCGCGTGGTTCTTCTCCATGGTTCCTAAGGACAAGAAAATCACAAGTCTTAGGAAGTATCGAATGCTCAGCGGAAATATTATTGACTCCTAAAAACGAGTTTACCTGATAGTTGAGTTGACGAGCACGTGCCCGAGTGATTGGACCTTGCCCATCATTCATGGAAGAAGTAAGAGGGGTGTTCATATCAATAGAAGTGATGTCCTCATCATCCTCCCCTTCTTGAATTGGAGTCGTCCTCGACTTAAGCTCATCTTCCACGCCCAAGCAAGGTCGCAAATCTGCAATGTTAAAGGTGGGGCTAACCCCAAAATTTGCAGGCAAGTCTAACTTATATGCATTATCATTAATACGTTCAAGCACTCTAAAAGGACCATCTGCACGAGGCATGAGTTTAGACTTTCTCAATTCAGGAAATCGTTCTTTACGCAAGTGTAACCACACAAGACCACCAAGTTCAAAAGTAATATGCTTGCGTCCTTGACTACCAGCAACTTTATATTTAGCATTCATAATCTTAATGTTCTCTTTAGTTGTCTCATGCATCTTACGTATGAAATCAGCACGTTGTTGTGCATCACAATTTACTTTTACGAAGTGGAAGAGGCAACAAGTCGATAGGTGCACGAGGTATGAAACCATAAACAATTTCAAAAGGGCATTTCTTCGTGGTAGAATGCAGCGAACGATTATAAGCAAATTCCACATGAGGCAAACATTCCTCCCACATTTTTAATTTCTTTTAAGCACAGCCCTAAGCATAGTAGACAATGTTCTATTGACTACCTCGGTTTGTCCATCAGTTTGGGGATGACAGTAGTGGAAAATAACAGTTTAGTTCCCAACTTTCCCACAAGGTTCTCCAAAATGACTAAGAAATTTAGCATCACGATCTGAAACTATCGTATTCGAATACCATGCAAGCGAACAATTTCCTTAAAGAACAAATCAGCAACATGTGTAGCATCATCACTTTTATGACATGGTATAAAATGAGCCATCTTAGAGAATCTATCCACGACAACAAAAATACTATCCCTTCCCTTCTTTGTCCTAGGAAGCCCTAAAACAAAGTCCATAGAAATATCTTCCCAAGGTACGCTTGGAACAGGAAGAGGCATGTATAAACCATGAGGATTAAGTCGTGACTTAGCTTTTTGGCACGTGGTGCAGCGAGAAATGAACCGTTCGACGTCACACCTCATCTTTGGCCAATAAAAATGGTGGAACAGAATGTCCTCAGTCTTCTTCACGCCGAAGTGGCCCATCAATCCTCCTCCATGCGCCTCCTGTAACAACAAAAGACGAACGGAGCCAACAGAATGCATAGCTTGCCAAAGACGGTATATGAAACCATCATGCACAACAAATTTATTCCAACCCTTTCCCTCTTGACAATTTAGCAACACGTCTTTAAAATCAGCATCATGCACATATTGCTCCTTTATTGTCTCTAACCCAAAGATTTTAAAATCAAGTTGTGAAAGCATGGTATATCTCCTAGATAACGATCGCTATCACATTTTCTTTGCCCTTTTATATTTAATGACATAGGAAAAGATTCAATAAACTCAATCCACTTAGCATGTCTACGGTTCAGGTTGGTTTGACTTGAATATGTTTCAAGGATTCAAGATCGAATGTATTACAAACTCTTTGGGCCATAAATAATGCTGCCATGTTTCCAAAGTTCGAACTAGAGCATATAATTCTTTATCATAGGTAGAATAGTTCAAACTAGGACCACTTAAATTTTCACTAAAGTAAGCAACAGGTTTTCCTTCTTGCATTAACACACCCCAAGACCTATGCCACTAGCATCACATTCTAATTCAAAAGTCTTGCTGAAATCGGAAGTTGAAGCAAAGGGCATGTGTTAACTTATCTTTGAGAGTGTCGAAGCTTGTTGATGATTGGTGGCCCAAGTAAAAGGAACACCCTTCTTTGTAAGCTCATTCAATGGTGCAGCGAGGGTGCTGAAATCCCGAACAAAACGCTGATAGAAACCAGCGAGCCCGAGAAAACTCCGCACTTGTGTGACCGTTTTAGGAGGCGGCCAACTCTGGATAGCGATGATCTTGGCTTGATCAACCTCAATTCCCTGCGGAGTAACAACATAGCCAAGAAAACAAACTCGATCGGTGCAAAAGATGCACTTTTCGAGGTTACCAAACAAACGTGCATCTCTCAAAGCAATAAAAACAGCACGTAAGTGTTCAAGATGTTCATCTAGTGACTTGCTGTAAATCAATATATCATCAAAGTAAACTACCACAAACTTACCAAGGAAAGCACGTAAAACCTCGTTCATTAATCTCATGAAAGTGCTAGGGGCATTAGTTGAACCAAAAGGCATCACTAGCCACTCATATAACCCGAACTTAGTTTTAAATGTCGTCTTCCATTCATCTCCAAGTTTCATTCTAATTTGGTGGTATCCACTACGCAAGTCAACTTTAGAAAACATTGTAGAGCCACTTAATTCATCAAGCATGTCGTCTAACCTAGGAATAGGATGACGGTATCTAATGGTAATATTATTAATAGCTCTACAATCAACACACATACGCCACGACCCATCTTTCTTTGGAACCAAAAGTACAGGAACAGCACATGGACTAAGACTCTCACGTACGTACCCTTTGTCAAGCAAGTCTCGCACTTGACGCTCAATCTCCTTAGTCTCCTCCGGGTTGGTTCGGTATGGCGCATGGTTGGGTAGGGAAGCTCCTGGAATCAAATCAATTCGATGTTCAATACCCCTAATTGGTGGCAGCCCTGGGGATATCTCAGCAGGAAACACAACCTCAAATTCCTGCAAAAGGTTAGTGACAGCAGACGGCAAAGAGCTAGATATATCATCAAGTGAAAATAAAGCATCTTTGCATATCAAAGCATAGCATGTCATTTCATCATGACAAATTTCAGCAAGATCAGATTTGGTTGCAAGCATGACACAACCCTTTAATTTAATTCCCTCGGTCCTAGAACTAGATGGCAACCTCTCTTTCTTAGGTGGGAAAACATCCTTCACTACTTGCTGATTTTCAGATTCATGTTCAAGTTCTTTCTTTTTATTTTCAGCTAGCTCTTTATCACAATTAGCAATTTCAGTAGGTGTCAAAGGTAGCAAAGTTATTTTCTTTCCTTTGTGCACAAGAGAGTATTTATTACTTCTACCATGATGAGTTGCATCGGTATCAAATTCCCATGGGCGACCTAATAAAAGTGAGCATGCTTGCATAGGTACTACATCGAAATCAGCAACATCATGATAGGAACCAATGGAAAATTGCACTCTCGCAGATTGTGTTACCTTCACCTTACATTGTTGTTGAACCACTGAATGTGGTATGGGTGAGGATGCGACGTGTGGTCAAGCCAAGCTTCTTGACCAATCCTGAATCCACCAAGTTATTGCAGCTCCGCCATCAATTATAACACGAACACGGCAATCCTTGACGATGAGGAACATCTGAAACAAATTATGATGTTGTAGCTTCTCCTCTTGCTCTCTTTGAGTGCTCGATTTCGCTGCACAATTATGGTTCTATAACTCGCCGTAGCAGCGGCACCTAAAATCTCCTCACCATCACTATCTGTCTCATGATCATCATCATCACCTGCAAGGTTAGCTGCAAGAGCATATTCATCATCAACATCACTAGCACTTACATAACCACCATCTTCTGTCGCAATATACGCCCGCTGACTTGGGCAATCTCTCATGACGTGGCCTATCCCTTTACAACGGTGGCACACAATGCCCGTCGTACGGCCCGTGGAAGCAACCGATGAAGAGTTTTTTGCTGGTGCTTGCACACTAGTAGATTTGCTCGCCTCGGGTGCTCGTGATGGCGGTGGCGGTGCTGCTGAACGCGCCCTACTCACAGAGGGGGCAGCAGCTCGAAAAACAGGAGGTGGGGCTGTCTTGGGTTGCTCCTGTGTCGGTCTCGATGTAGACGTACCTCCAAAATTGCTCCTTGTCCTTTGTTGCCTACCCTGCAATTATTTCTCTGCCAAACAAGCAAACTGGAACAATCTATTGATATCATTATACTCTTTGTAATCAATTATGTCCTGAATTTCACGCCTTAATCCCCCATAAAAACGAGCCATCTTATCCTCCTCATCCTCTTCAACATTACAACGCATCATGCCTATTTGCAGTTCTTGATAATATTCCTCAACAGATCTATTACCTTGGTATAAGCGCTGCAATTTCTTACGCATTTCACGTTTAAAAGCAGGAGGAACAAATCTAGCACGCATAGCTACCTTCAATCTATCTCATGTATCGAGGCTAAGCGAATTAACTACTTGAGTCCACCAAATGATAGCAAAATCTTTAAATTCACTAGTAGCTTGTCCGACTCTATGCACTTCAGAACTAGATGGGCATTAAATTTTTGTTCAACTGTCATCTCCCAATCTAGATAAGTTTCAGCATCATAGGTACCCGCAAAAGATGGTATGGAAAATTTAACTTTAGCAAACGGGTCATCATGAACATGAGCATTGTGATACTGAAAATTATTGTTACCTCCCATACCATGACGGTTCGATGAGGACGGTGTCGTGGCCGTGCAGCACCGGCGTCACGGTTTTGTCTCTCATTATCATCTCCTCCTCATGATCTTGGCCTCCATTGTTTGGTGGCGATTCACCATTCTTTCAAGGCGTGTAGTGAGTGTTGCAATGCTCTCATTGATGGAAAGTTGCATTGTATCCATCTTCCTATCGATGTCATCGGTAATGGCAGCGCGTTGTTCATCCAAAAGCGTCATGAGCTCTCCCTTTAAAACACACTCTTGCGCATCAGACGTCTCACCTGCCATGGTTAGTAGCAAACAAAAGACAACACAAAGGTATTATCCCTATCAACTACTAGGTGGCGAGAAGTAGAATCACACACTCTCAAGCGTCTTATCACACTCTTACAAGTGTTCTTACCAATGCAGCAGGTGGTACAACCGGTGGTTGGTTCATGACACCGTGTCGAGCGTGGACACGATTGCAAGAGGGAACCTGATCTGATCAAGAGTAGGTGTACCTTGGAAGGCACAATATGGTAGCAATGGAGAACAATCAGTTCATTTCAGAATTGCATAGAATTGAATTATAGTTCGTATCTAGCACTTAGCCTATGTTGCTGATCAACCAAGGATGGAAGAAGGCTAAAAATAAGTGTATGGCAAAGTGTAGGAGTGATAATACAAGATAATTCAATCCAATTCAATCTGGAATTGAAGAACAAAAGGATTGACCCAAAACTGAAAACTGAAGATTTCTGTCCACTGGACAGTACGTCGGTATTTTGGCCGTAAATTTTTGTCAGATGCCTCTTTTTCACTGATTCTTTTTTTCCCTGTTTTCTGACGGCTTTTTATACAGATTTTATTTTGGGGCCAACTTCTGAAACCCGACACAGAAATTCGCACAAAAATCACAACTGCTGACTGTTGCAGATTCAAAACAGATAATTGGGTCAACTTTCACCGCACATATCTCTTAACTGCCTTGCTGGAATTACGTGAAATTTTACAGATAGATGGATAAGGAATTTTTGAATCTAATGGTAGTGGTCTCACTCAAAAATAATCTCGGAATCAAAAGTTATGGCATTTTTGGTGGCGGCTACAGAGAAAGGAGAAATCAGCCGAATTTGGAAATTAGGGTTTGGGGTGGGGAATTTTTTTTTGTTTGGATTTTCAATGGAACAAAGATATGACCAGCAACTAGACAATGCTATGACGGACACAAATTCAATTTAGCAAACCAAAACTAACAGATTGAAAGGCACAACAGGGTTTGGACAGCGGAATTAATTCTTTTTGTGGAGCAAATTTTTTTTTCTGGACTATAGGAAATAAAAACCAATCTACTAACTAGGGATACAAGAATTACCTCACGGGCAACCGTTGCTCTGATACCAACTGATGTGACGATGGCCCGATCTTCTGAGAGGTACAGATAAGTCGATTGTGGAGATCTCGACGTTGATGATCCAAAGGCTCCGACCAAAACAGATCGAACCCCTTGCAATCACTACACCACTGCTCCGTTGGTTATCAACCGTGCCGAACACGGTTGACCTCGCCAAGAAGGCTATCTCCTGCAAGCGAATCGAGAACACAAGCAAGAGAGTTTAAGATGCAATCTGAAATTGCGAATAATGTTTAAGTTCACAAGTTGGGGTTTCTCAACCGAACATGCGGCGAAACTGCTAAGCAGAATAATCTCTTAAGAAAAACCCGAGGAAAACTAAAGGGGTGCGACCTCCTTAAATAGGAGTGGGGGAGGCCGCACTTATCTAACAAAAGGGGGTGTGGTACTATTCACGGGGTACTGTTCACGTGAACAGTACACCCATGATTAGTGCCGGCCCAAATAGTCTAAGTGTGATTACAAGGCCCAAGGCCCACTTTGACTCGGACTGGAAAAGTGACGCCACTTGTTTTGCAGTTTCTGATCGGCTCGGATGGAATTTCGAGGTGAGACCAGATTCATCTGAAAGTAAACTCCAAGATCTTTCCAACAAGTACTCACGGGGCCCGAGAAACCTTCTAGATCAAAAGTTATGATCATTTGAAGTAGGCCCTGTCCAGCAGTCCGAATCTGAGTCGAACTCGCGAATATGAGTTGGCTTGCGCTTGACGGTTCCACTTCTACACTTGAGCTCGCGTGGTTCTTCTCCATGGTTCCTAAGGACAAGAAAATCACAAGTCTTAGGAAGTATCGAATGCTCAGCGGAAATATTATTGACTCCTAAAAACGAGTTTACCTGATAGTTGAGTTGACGAGCACGTGCCCGAGTGATTGGACCTTGCCCATCATTCATGGAAGCAGTAAGAGGGGTGTTCATATCAATAGAAGTGATGTCCTCATCAGAGGTTGTACTGCTTTACCCACAAGACATGATCATCTCATATTGCCACGCGATTAACACACTTCCTTAAGTGTGCGGTGGAAAGATCATGACAAGGCCTTTACAAAGCTCTATTTTGACTCAGTTCTGCTTGCTAAGGTTTCTCCTTCATCTGACCCTCTCTTGCGCCTAGTGTGAATGTCCAAGCCAAAGTTCACACTTCAACCCAAACAGAACTAAATCAAAATATTACTAATTAATCAGCCAGATCTATCCCATACTGGACATGTGGTTGTAGATAGAGCCCAGCTCAATGGCGCACAAGATTAAGTCCTTAAAGATTACTCAGGCGAAACAACCTCATCCAATATATGCTTCCCGTACCCCCTTTACTACACGATCATTCGCCTGAGTATGAAATCAATTTTTATTCAACCAAGCTCAATGTCATCCCCTACCATGACACAATAAATTTTATTAACAATGGCTACCCGCCACAATTCCATATATGGTTAAGTCAAATTCTTATGATAAACATGGTGAAGGAACCCATCGCACAACTAAAGCATGTCTAAGAATAATTTCGATTCCCATGTTGGTATTAAAATATGTCCAACTAAAATTACCCTTTCTATGGTATTCAAGAATATATGCTATCCATAATGATTCAAGGTGGCATAATATTAAATAGGTATTTAAATAGTCCCAAAACCATTTAATATAAAACTTGCAATGCATATTAATTTAAAACAATATAATTTTATAAAATAGGTTCAACACGGTCAAAGGTCTACGACTTGCCTTCATTGAAGTTGGAGTTTAACGCTTCCTGTTGGTCCAAATTGGCGTCGGCGACATCGGATTCTACATGCATAAAACGAGAAGAATAAACAAATAGATGAATAAATTCAAATAAAATCATAGCTGAAATATAAAATATAAATACTGGAAGGAAATTTATGATTTTAGATGATTTTAGAAATTTGAACAAGTGTAAACAGAGCCAGGATGAAGGAGTACGAGCTTCTGGAAGTTTGAAACTTAAAGAAAAGAAAAGGGATAGACGTTCAGACCGTCTGATCAGCCAAAGAGATATTCGGACTAGTCTGATCGACCAGAGAGAGGAGGTGGTGTGGAGAAAGTTTTGGTGTAGTTGAAGCTACAAAGTGGTCGATGGTCGAAGGCGGTAGTGTGGTCGATGATAAAAAGTCTAAGTGCGAACGAAAGTTAACGTGGTCAGAGGATAAAATGTGGTAGGAAGGCTTATGGTGGTCGAAAGTGACACCGGTCGAAAGCGGAGGTGGTCAAAAGTGACACCAGTTGAAGGCGACTGCGGTCGAAAGCAACACCAGTCGAAAGCGGAGGTGGTCGAAAGAAGCCGTGGTCGTGGGAAGCAGTGGTCGTAGAGGCTGCAAGTCGTCGAAAGGATCGAAGCGTTCGGAGAGGTCGGAGAGAACTTTAGTAGTTGAGAGATACCAAGAGAGGAGTTGAGTACCTCAGCACGGACTACGAGGAGGTAGAAGATTGGTCGACTGTGAAGAAGCGGTGAAGACAGGTCAGTCGTCGACGTTGAGGGATTCCGGTGGTCAATCATGCGGGCGCAGTGAAGGCGAAGGCAGTGGCGACGATGCGCGAAGAGTCCCAGGCTCACCAAAAAACTCGCCAAAGCTCAACTTGAGGCCAGCGGAGGAAAAACTCGGTTCGAACAATCTCAGGTGCACAAAAACAAGAGTTGAAGGCGAAAGAAGAACAGTGCGAGCAGGAGATCATCGGAAAGGTATTTATAGGCTCAGAGAAGTAGAATGGCCGAGAAACGGCTCACCGAATTTATAGTCGGTGTAGGGTGCATGATCGAGGTTGATGAAAAAGTTTTAAGCCGGGAGTAACCATCAGAGGAAGTGGGGAATGAAGAGGGCTTTTAATGGCATCATTTGTTTCAGGAAGTAACGGCTAACTTTAAGAGCTAGAGAGGGCGGCAATGGCGGACGATGGAGGAAGAAGAAAGGAGAGGAAGGTGATGACGGTTAGCTCTGAAATATATATATATATATATATATATATATATATATATATATATATATATTCTTCCAGTACAAAAAAATAATCCAACTAAAATCCAGTTAAAATCTCAAAATTTTAAATAAATAATTGAAAATTATTTTTTTAAGAAAAACAAATTTCTGGGATATTACATGTGGGGAGGTGTGGGTGGGGCCACGTGGGGAGCCCCGGGGCTGTCTGTCAAAGGGTAGGGTCAGAATTGGGAATAGGATAGGCGTCCTGGAGTCACCTAACCTTCTTTCCCACGAATTTGTGCCAAAATTCCAGAGTCGCTGGCTAATTTTGGTATGGAACTAGCCATTTTGGATTTGAACGGGATTGTCTGCATAATGAGCTGGAGCCGTAATGTCGACCAGGAGGATCTTGCTGGAAATTTTGCAACAAACAAAGTTCTTGCCAACTCTACTAGCTCTATGCCACTTGCAACAGAATTTGGTACTCGATAGTTTCAAACCAAACACCTCCTTGTTCGTGTTACTTTTTGATATCAACATTTACGTGTGCTCATTCCACACCAAACACTGTTTTCTGAACGCCGCTAAAGCATTAACTTATGCTTAGGCAGCGGCAGAGCCACAACCCCACGACTTTTTCAACGAAGATTGATCTATGAAAGGTTGTTGTGATCGTGATACAGATCGTGCAATCATGCATATGATCCCACAGAGCCAAAATGACAAACATCAGTATATAGATGGGAATTTCGTAGAATCGCCATCCTGAATATAAGATCCATAAAATCAGATAGAATCATGATCCGAATAACAAACTATATCAACATATAAAATTTAATATTAGCTTTTTGCTAATATAAGTTTCAATAGTTTAATTTACTTTGTTTTTACTGTTTACATGTTGTTATAAGGTAAAAAGTATTTTCATTAACATATTGGACTTTTAATTGATTAGTTTATTAAAAATAGATAAATAAATTAAAAAATATTAATTGAATGTAACATGAATAAGTGTACATCCAAATCGCTACACTAAAATGTTTTACACTAGGATTTTATTCTATGCCCTACCTCTGTGCTGATATCTTACAACACTTTTATTCTAATTGAAAAACAGAATATTTGTGTTTTTCTCCAAATATGAAAAAGAAATGCACCGAATAGGACTAAAATCTTCCAGTAGCGATACTAATTACTAAAACATGACCAAAAAAATGATAACTATATGAGGACCGCTGATGCCGCCTGATATCTCATCATCAAGGGCGTTTTTAAAGCTAGAAGTATCACATTTCCATACCTAAAACTAGACCTGTCATGGGCAGACCAGCCCGATAGACTGGCCCAGGTCCGCTCGGATTTTATGGGCTCGAGCATAGATTTTGGCCCATACGCCTAGCCCGAATCCTGGACATGCCCGACGGCAACAATTAAATAATATTATTAATTTTATATAAAAAGCCCGATGGCAGCAATTAAATACTAATAATTTTAATTTTATATAAATAATTGCAGGTATAAGCTATAGTCTACGATGTTTACTTTGACATTAAATAAAAAAAACAGAGTACTCCAGCTTATAGCCATGTTCCAAATAATTTTTAGCTTCTGCTTTCTACCTTTAAAAATCAAAAGCTGTTTGGAACATATTGACTTCACAACGTGGCTTTTCTTATATTTTTTCTTTGCATTATCTATGGAGATCTAGTTGACTTCATTAACGTGGCTTTGAAATTTATACAAAGATCTAGTTGTAAACTCCCCTGTTTTTTTTTTTCCAAAGCCCATCTCACTTGGTCCTCCATTTGATTTAATGACACCCCTGCTATCATGTTTTTCAACTCTTCCCAATCTTCATTTTCCTCTATTCCAAAAGACCTCCTGAAATTTAAATCTTCCCAATCTTCATTTTCTGCTATTCCAAAAGACCTCCTGAAATTTATGTCATGGTGTTCTCCATCCCAGCAATCTGAGACCATACATTCACTGTGATCGTTTTGGCTTCAGCTTTTAGCTTCCGACTTATTTTTTCACTTTTCATAAATTCCGTCTTTTTCTGAACTTTTGGCTTTTTGTTGAGATTTTTTGCCGGTTCTTTTTTCCCGTATTTGTTTGTATTATACGTAATGGGCTAACATATTTTTTTATATTTTTTTAATTTTTTTTTAATTTAATTATGCTAAATAAGCCTCTATCAGCTACAATGTTTTTTTAGCCAGCTACAGTGCTTTTCAGCCATAAGCCACCAAAAAAAGCCCAAATGATCACCACCTGTCTTCACATATATTGTACAATCTAGGAAACCAAGATTACAGAGGAGATGAAGCCATCCAAGTGTCATCCCAGAAAAGAGTAGTCTTTCCATTGTTGACATGATGGCTGGCACCCCATTTGAACCAAAATTTAGCTTTTTGCACCCCTTGCCAGAATTGTGATCCCTGAGAAGTAGCTGTGAAAAAACACCATCCTGGAAGTATATAGCTTTCAGGATTAACCACCAAAGCTCATTATCTCCTTGAAGGATCCTCTATATCCATTTGCTGTAGATCTGGACAAACGGACCAGCCCGAGGTACGATACTGTTGATCTGACCTAGATACGGCACTGCACAAATAGTAAATGGGCCATGCCAGCTCAACCAGACCGGACATGAAATGCTTGGGCCGGCACCTCAGCACGGCGGGCCAACCCAATACGGCATGCACAGTAATTTTCCTGTGGTAGTGTAGTAAAATTACTTATGGTTGGCAGTAAAATTACTTTTGTTAGGGTTAATGTACTCTTTTAAGCATAGACGGGTGATTTAATAGTAAAATTACTTGCGACTGATAGTAAAATACTTGCGACTTAGTGATCAGCAGTAAAATTACTTGTGACTAGCGGTAAAATCAACTAGCCATCGGTAGCCCATTTGGCAAATCGTGCCTAGGCCTGCCTGGCACGGTCTAACCCCTCTTTGTGTCGTGCTTGGGTCGGAAGGCAGACACGTGGGCTAGCACGGCACGATACTGTATGATAACTTATTAGAGCCAGCCATGTCGGGCCTAATCGGACCATGCTCTATCTAGGCCATGCCGTGCCAGGTGGCCCATCTGGTTAGATCTGATTTGCTCAAAAGGCAAATGCTCATTACTCTAGTATTGAGCACCCCTAGACCCCCATAATTCTTGGGCCTGCACACTGCGTCCCATTTTACCATGTCATACTTCAATTTATCACTCACCCCTCTCCAGAGGAATTTGGATCTGATAGTGTCCATTCTATGATGCACCCCTTCAGGCAGATTATAAAAGCTCATAGTGTAAATAGGTTGATTGCTCAGGCATGAGTTTGTTAAGGTCGGTCTGCCCCCAGAAGAAGTGTACTGATTTTTCCAGCAATCTAGTCTCTCTGTCAATTTGTTAGGTATCTTCTCAAAAGCAGTTATCCCCAACCCATGATCACTAACTGGGATTCCTAAATATATCATAGGAAAAGCCCCCAGCTTACAATTCAACTTATTTGATTTCTATCATAACGTATTGACACAAATTATAAGAATTGTATAATATCCAAGTATATTTCATAACAAATATAGATGTATTAATTTCAAGTGGTCAAAACACACACACACACACATACATATACACATATATACATGAATATATACATATACATATATACACATACACATATACATATATATACATATACACATATACATATATATACATATACACATATATACATATACATACATACATATACATATGCATATACATACATACATACATACATACATACATACATACATACATACATACATACATACATACATACATACATACATACATACATACATACATACATACATACATACATAAATATTAAGAAAGTACTAATTTCTGCCTCAACAACACTCAGTTTACAATTGACAATTTGAATTTTTTTTCAGGTCACAACTCACAAGCCAAGCACAATTTTTCACTCAACCATCACCTGGGAGTCATCACATTGTATGCAATAGCACTTAGAATTTCTCACAATCAGAAGCTAGGCCTGTTTCACTTATTACAACTCCAAAAAATGCATTCATTTCACAATCCGAGGCCACAATCTGCACGAGTTTCATACAATTTGCAATCCACAAATTTTACTAGAAATTGCAATGAAAAACCAACAATTAAAACCACATATACAAGATTTACATTTTTTGATTTTGATTCTTGTTAAAAAAACAAGAAATTCCAAGAAAAAATGAGAAAAAATTGGGAGCGCCGAATACAACCACCACGGCCACCCTGACACCGAGGCTAACAAATCCGGCTTCCCACTGATGGAGAAGACCAGCAACGAAGAAGACTGCTCGATCGCCGCCGCCCAACGACAAGACCGACATATCTGGATAGGCCTCATTAGAGCTAGGCTCAGTAGAGCGGCGAGGGGAGGCCGTGTAGGCAGAGCGAGGCGGCGTCGTCGAGGGCCGGGGGGCAGCCGTGGAGGGAGGCAGTGGCGTCGAGGGCCGGGGGGTGCAACGGGGGGAGGCCGTGGAGGGCAGAGCGAGGCGGCGGCCCGGAGGCAGGTGGGGGAGGCGGAGCGAGGCGAGTGGGGGAGGCGCGGAAGGCTGAGCGAGGCGGCAGCGGAAGGTGAGCAGGGGAGGCGGAGTGAGGCGGCGAGCAAGCGTCGGGGACAGGGAGGGAATCGAGAGGGGGATTGGAGGCGGGGATGCAGATGTAAAGGGGAGAAATTGCCAAGGGGTTTTGGGGGAAATGCATAAGTGATTGGGTTTTCCACCTTCACGAATCTGAGCCATAGATTGTAGATCCAACAGTTCTAGTTGGCGTTTGCATGTTACCACTGAATACACCATTAGCACTAGATATGCTCTCTCTATATATATACATATATATAGACACACACACACACATACATACATATATATATATATATATATATATATATATATATATATATATATATATATATATATATATATATATATATATATATATATTATATGGTCAAAATTAGAATTTGATGGGCAGGAGAGTTATATTTGCAATCGGAGGGAGTATAAATATAGTCGAGGAGTGTCCAGTTCATCCTACCCTTTCAGCGCTCTGGCGCGTCCATCTCTAAAACCACTCAAATTGTCATGAAAAATTTATATAAACCATGAGATATTGATCATATATCATGAAAAAAATTAGAACTTTTCGCTACCATTTAAACGTTTTTTTTTTTGGAGATGATGCACCGGATACTCCCCAATATAGTTAAGTATGTATTACACGAGGGAGCTGTCTCTTGGTAGGTGATGGAGTTGTGAACAACTCCACCCACATGGGGTTCAATGTCTGGTGCTCTTCTTTACGTATAAGCGAGTGATTTTTAGTAAAAATTTTGTAAAGTTATAGATTTATCCCTGCTTTATGTATTCTACATGTATGCTAGGGCGTATGTCTACCTTGTAACCAGAAAGAGTACCTATTGCACTATATTGAAGAGATCGATGAACCGAAAGATGTTTTTCACTGGGATTTACATAATCATGGTCAATTCTCTGTACGGTCTATGTATGCGTACTTGATTAACCAGGGTACCCTTTTCATTTATAAATTCATTTGGAAATTGAAGCTCCCTCTTAAGATAAAAATCTTCCTTTGGTATCTCCAAAGAGGTGTTATCTTAACAAAGGACAATTTAGCTAAGAGGAGATGGACTGGCAGCCAAAAATGTTGTTTCTGTGATCATAATGAAACCATAAAGCATCTTTTTTTTTATTGCTGTCATGCTAAAATTATTTGGAATATTGTTCACATTGCTACTGGGTTAACCCCACCTAGATCTATTTCTCACATGCTTGGAGGCTGGCTCACGGGTATTGGAAGGGAGGATAAAAAACAAATTTTTGTGGGGGCGGCTGCTATAATTTGGGCAATTTGGTGTACCCGTAATGACATTGTCTTTGAGCAAAAACAAAATATTTCTTTTATGCAGGCTATTTTCAGAGGAGCATATTGGTTGCGGTTCAGGCGCTGCTGCGTGAAGATAAAAGGAGGTGTTTAGATTGGCAAGCAAAGCGTTGGAGGTTATCGCTTTACATGTGTTTGCCAATAATGGGTGGCAAAGTAATAATAGACTTTGCATATGATTTTCTTTTACTTCATGACAATCTTTTTTCTTTTTTGGTAGCTAATAAGCAATAAGTTGTAAGCAGTAACGTTGTAAGTCTTGGCTGTGTGCGGTTGCAGAGGCCGGAATTTTTCCATTATCTAAAAAAAATTAGGACGAGAGAATATTAGGGCAAGTACAAGGGTTGAGCCCGACACAAGCTCTTAAACACTCCACATCATCAAGAGACAATACTAATGCAGGCAAGTACAAGGGTTGAGCCCGACACATGCTCCTAAGCACTCCACATCATCAAGAAACAACACTTCTCAAGAGCTCTTCCGCCTCGTTCCGCGGTAAGAGTCGATGTCTTAGAGCAAGTTTAATAGTACAGATAGCTGCTACCTCCAATACATTTCCATGTCATCAAAAGATAATGATGCAGTCAACTCATACAATAAGCTGGCTATAAGTTGTCTCCACAAGAGCTCTCAATCATTTAATACATACATGGGTATTGATAATTTAATACATGCATGGGTATAGCAATTAGTTCTATGGGTACATGCATGGATAATGCCTCTTTTCCTGTGCTATAGCCTGACTCTTGCATGGGAGTCGGCTAGGCTCTCTCTCTCCTTTTCTCTCCCCTCCACATAGGACTATGCTGACATGGATTCCCTTATAGCTAGCACAGTCAGCCTTATTAAACTTGCTCTTACGAGGAGACGGTGTTTCTCTCTCCTCCATTCCTCTCTCATCCACATCAGCAAGATTGTCTAGTTGACACTCCTATGGGCCAGTTATTAATTGTCTTTGTACATACCCTAGGCATTACCACCCCATGACAGCTCATATTGGATTGTCGATGGAAGATGAGATGGAAGCATCAAATGATTTCTCCCTCGCAAATTGATTGAGATTGATTAAGGAGTGTGATTATGCCAGGGAAGGGTTAAATTCGTTAGAAATTGGCTCATATAAGCAAGGCATATTTCCTTAATTTCAAAGCATGCATAGTTTAGTATCATATTGTTAAGATAAGATGAAAGAGACCAATTTATAAGGTGGAGTCCTCACCACTCCTTGAATATAGATATAGTATGAGAAGGGTTTTAGTTAATCACGCGCGCATATTCGTGTATTTTCGTGTGACAACTACGTGACTTTTTTGCATGAAAATTGTGTGACTTGTGACGCGCGACCATGCCATGACGTAGTACACCACTTGGCAGACCAAGTTCATCTTTTTTTTTTGCTGAACTGTGCACCACACTCTCTCTATTTAAATGAGATTCAAACTTTTGAATTTGAGGCTTTATTGGATTTTAATGACAGACAGTTACCAGTACGTAAATGACTAGTTAAATGTGTCAGTTACCAGTGGGTAATGGCTGTTTAGTTTTGTCAGTTCACTGTCTGTCTATATATATACCTAGAGTGTTCAAAGTATATAGAGCAAAAATCTCACTGCCTCTATTTTTTTCTCCTACGAACTTGTACTGTTGTGTTGCTCCGTCTAAACCTTGTCGACTCTTCTTCCCTGCATATACCGTGAAGAAGGGGAGCGATATTTGCGAGTCATTGCTACCATGAAGACATGTACCGGGGGGCGGCAATAAGGTTTCTAGGCAACGCACATATGCGCGACCGCTCGCTTCGCTGCGACATCTACGTTCTGCACTACTTCCTATTCTTCCTCACACCTAACTGTAAGTTATTCGTGTGTCCAATCGACTTATTTAAATTCTGTTTCTATATAGTTTTGAAGTACAATGATTTGTCTATTGTTATCACTGCTTTATATAACATTAGTTATTTGTGATATTTACTTTCTAGTAAAATTTGAAATTAAAATATTACCCACGTTTACAACAAAATTAAACCTCGATCTAAGACCGTATGAAGTTAAAGATCTTTGAAACATAGTGATGGGTTAACTTATTTTACAAAGAATTTGCCGAAGCCGTTGTTCTTCGAAAGAAGAGGGAGAAGAAGTGAAGCGATATTTGCTATTGGAGTGTGGCACAAATTTTTTAACAAATCAAGAACTTGTTTTTAGAGGGAGAGAAAACACGAAACAAGAACATCATTGCTACCATGAAGACATGTTTAGATCCTTGGTTCTTGCAAAAAGACCATGTCATGTTTTTTCTAAAAACCCCTTCCACATCTCCAAAATTGCATACAGGTCCTCCGTATTTCCATGAAGGCCTCCTTTTGCAGGATAGCACCCTACGGTTTCCAATAATTATATACAAGTCCTTGATTTTATGCGAAAAAACCCTTTGTTTTCTCCATAAATACATACAGGTCCTCACCTTTTCAGATGATCCCTTCTTACGAATTTTCGTCTCTTTTACTTCATCGGGATAGTTAACTTTTCTTTGATTTGATTGTGTGTCAATAACTTTAGGTAAAAGAAAGAATTTTCAATCTTGCATAACAAAATGCAATCGGTTTCTAGGCAGTCAATTATCATACTGATTAAACCATGTAGGGTTAAATCTTCTCTTTTTCTTCCCAACATTGTATATGAAAAATCATATGTGCGAGATTGGCAAGGCCCATTATCCAAATACTTTTTCCTTACTACATCTTTCTAATTGGGAAGATAGTCGTCTATTCTTTCCCTTTTTCTCTGGATCAAACTGAATCTCCTCTTCCCAATTGATTTATGGACTTTCTATATTCGTAGCACACTTTAACTACATGCCATGGGAGATGACAATTATTGAAAGTTACAACACACTGCATTAGATATTAAAATACATTGAAAATTATTCTAATTCAAATGTTGCAAAAATCAAAACAGGACATTCTAATATTAAAGCCTTGACCCACAAATATTTTAAAGATCATAGAATTGAAACCCTAAAATCTAAATCACAAAATTTAGTACCTACTTCCTATTCTTCCTCACTTCACCTACCGTGACCGCTGGTCATAATGCATGCAGCATATGCGCGCATAGTGAGTTATTCGCTCCCAAATGACGGTGTCCAATCGACTTATTTAAATTCAACTTGTAGGATCGAAAATGGCAACAGAGGGGGTGTGGTTTTAAAATTTGCTATATAGTTTTGAAGTACAATGATTTGTCTATTGTTATCATTGGGCGATCGATCGCTTTATATAACATTAGTTATTTGTGATATCGGACCCAATTTTCAATCAATCTTATCAGTTTCACCGCACTAATCCTCGGATCGATGGTTAGTGCACACAGAACATTGCTTGAATCATTTCATACATCGCATAAACATTCATTATATTACACAACTTAAAATACACCACGTCGGGTGGTAGAGTTTACAAAAGAGGCCGATCAGGCCAATTGCCCTATTACAAACATGCACAGCGGAAACATAGCAGAAGTAAACCCAAATCCACGTGCAAGCGATCGAAGGTACGTGTGCATTATATGTCACCAGCTAACTAGTAACATACGTGCACACAACGCCGGATGTCCACTTGTCCATGTCTAATCAACGAAGCCTACGCCTTAGTTTCCTTCGTCGTTCTTCTCCTCCGTAGCGGGAGCTTCCTCGTAGGCGTAGTGGTCTTGCGCTCCTGGTTCTGGATTGTTGCCGCAAAGCGAGCGTGAGCACTCCGACCCCGTGCTCCGCGAGCCAACACACAGAATGCAAGATATAATATGTATGGCTAATCAAAGGATGGCTCAGGTTTATTTTATTTTTGCGAAGAGTGCTTTTGAATACAATTATAAAAATTCCTAAGACCTAGCACTTTGAATAAAAGCATAATGTTCAGGAATGCAGTATTAATATTGATCCAGATTCCATCCACCATTACATGGCATCTGCACCATATAGCAATTTCTTCAGCGTTATAGCCGCTTAACTTACCACTGGGACGACACCCAGGACAATTCCAAACCAGGGCTTTCCACTGCCCTTTCACTTTTGCATTCCCAGTTTTTTTTTAATATTTTAAAACAGAACTATATCTAGTTAAGTTCCCATGTCTGCCCTTGACCGTGGGCACGGCTATTCGAATAGTTTTGACTCTGCAGAGTTTGTACACTTTCACCACAAGAGACAATCAACTCATTGCCCCACACAATTCCTTAGTCATGTGGTTGAGCAGACCATCACAGTGACTTTTCAAAGCATCTAGGCCCTTTTGTCATCTCACATTTATGGGAGACTGCCCACTTGCGGTGGGTCCCATCTGTGCGCGGGATGTTTCCCCGGCCACTCTGCAGCCGGACTTCTACCTCTCCGCAACGTGGGACAGTGGAAACTTCACCCTCCACTGGTGTCCCTTCAGCCCCCTTGCCATAGCGTAACCCCTTCAACCCCCTACCAATGAGATGATTCCAGAACTTCGAAAGTTTTACTTAGCCAAGTCGTAATTTACGGACTTGTGGTTGCACTGTTTTACAAGGGAGATCATGACAAGATTCGGTCCTTAGGGGTTTCTGGGCGGTCTACCACTAACCCACTTTTAAACCATCATTAACTCACTTTTGTGCTTCCACTGCACCACACATACACACCCCCGAACCAATCCGCCCAGACATTAAAGCAAGTTGGGAATTTTGGGGGCATAAAATAATCATATCGAAATATGCGAGTCATTCCCACTATGACTGCCCAAACCAGTTCTCATGATTCAACATGTTGATGACGTTTTTGGGCATTTCAGCGCCCCATGTATATCTATGCAGTACTAAGCATATCATTAGAGACTTATTTTCGAAATGTTACTGTTATAATTTTACTAGGGCGACAAGGTTCATTCATTCAATCATTTCAACAGAGGGTGTAATATTATTCAAGGTAACAGTGGCATATAACTAGAATAGTAAATTTAGCATGTCTTTTCATATAAATAACAGCATGCAATTTGTTAATTTAAAACAAAGTAATTTGCAGAAATGTAGGTTCAACATGATCAAAGTATTGACTCGCCTTCGTCACCGTGGTCGGTTGCTTGATTGTCCGGGGCTTCTAGTGCTGCTGCCTCGATCTCTTCCTCTTGTGCCTCGTATGCTATTTTAGCGCGCGCCAAACATTTATACAAAAAGAAAAGCAGCAAATCAAACCAAATAACACCAAAAATTCAAATGAACTCTAAAAATTATGATTTCTGTTCCATTGGACAGATCTTGAATTTAGATGAATTTAGAAATTTGTCTCGTTCAATTGGAGTTAAAATGAAAAGGTTATGATCATTCAATGTTCTCGATTCGATTAATTCCAAATATTATCAAATTTCGACGATGGGTCCCACATGTCGATTCCTTTTATTTTATTTCTTTTTCTTTATTCGTTTATTATCGTGTCTATGGCGATGGGGTCCATCTGTCAATGACGTCATACACCGACAGGTGGGGTCAAGGTGTGGTGGTCCAGGGTTCAGAGGTGACAAGCGGGGCCCACCGCCGAGATGCATTTAAAAGAAATCGCTCGACCGCAGCGCGCGAGTGGGGCTCGAACGCGCGCGCGGGAGCGAAGGGGAGGGAAGAGTAACGCTGAAAGCCACTCGGACGACCGAGCGATGCTTACCCATATAGGGTAAGTATACCTTTTGAAGTATGTCTTGGGGGAGGCCGGGCTGAGGAACGTCGGGGACGGTGGTGGCCGGCGGCGAGGGTTGTCGGGAAGGTCCAGGAGCTGCGTGATATACAATCCCCAGTTGCTGGTGAAGGTGTTGGTGCAAACGGCCGAAGGTGAGGTTCACCGGAGAGGGTCAAGGCGGCGGTGGCGGCGGTCGAAGAGGTTGATCGGCGCCGGCGATGTAGGGACCACGAGAGCGTGGGAAGGCACGGAATGTCTTGGCGGCGCTCCGAGGATGGTTCAAGAGTAGGGAATCGGGCTATGGTGGCTTGGTGTGGTGGGTGGGCATTCGCGGAGTTCGGGAGACGAGGAGCCGACGGCTATCGAAGGCTCTCGGTTCAATTGCTTACTGGGGCGGGGGAAGGAAAGCAGTGCGGTGCGTTTGGGGCTCCCAGGCGCGGCTTTTATAGCCGGGAGAAGGCGCGCGGCGAGTTCGACATGTGGAGCTCCGCTGTTCACGCCGGCGAGGTGAGGCGAACCAAATCCCGCCGGGATTTTGTAGGAGAGAGAGGGCGGGAGAAGTGCTTCCCCCCTCCTGTAGATTCTTAGATATTTTTCCCGTGAGGTGAGAGAACGGGCGACGGATTTGCTGCGCAGAGGAGCGAACGCGAGCGAGAGAGCGGCGCGGGCGCGTGGAGAAGAGAGGAGGAGGAGGAGACCACTGGCGGCGGGGTCCACCGGCCGAGTAGCGCGGGGCGGGCGGGCCATCTGCGCGAGGAGGGAGCGCGAGGAGCGGGGCCACTCAGCGTGAGCGCGGCGCGCAGAGAGCTGGCATGGCGCTGGCCCACGCGAGCGTCTTGGCGATGACGGAGAGAGGTGGGCCGAGGTGATGGCCGCCCGGCCGGTTTTTCCCTTTCTTTTCTTTTCCATTTTCATTTCTTTGATTTTTTTTTTGGGTTTCTTGTGTGTATATATAGGCATACATATATTCACTTCCTTTCCTCCTTTTATATTCAAAATTCCTTTACAAATTCAAAAGCCAATAAACTCCAATTCAATTAAAAAGAAACTAAAATAATCCAAAAACTCCATAATTTATTATTTATAATTCCCAGGATGTTACAAATCTACCCCCCTTAAAAAGAATCTCGACCCCGAGATTCAGCCTAGCTAGTGAACAGGTCGGGGTAATCTTGACGCAGTTTATCTTCTCTTTCCCATGTAGCTTCCTTCTTGGAATGGTGACTCCATTGCACTCTACACATACGGATGGTTTGGGTTCTTGTCTTTTTCTCCACAGTATCCAATATTTTGATCGGACGCTCTTTGTAAGTCAGGTCTTCCTCAAGCTCAATGGCTTCAAATGGAGTTTGATCTTCTGGTACTCGTAGACATTTCTTGAGTTGAGATACATGGAAGACATTGTGTATATCAGATAGGTTTTGAGGTAACTCTAACTGATAGGCAACTTCTCCTTTCTTGGCCACAATTGGGAATGGTCCCACGTAGCGAGGGGTAAGCTTGCCTTTAACTTTAAATCTCTTGACTCCTCGTAGAGGTGAGACCTTCAAATAGACATAATCTCCAACCTCAAATGTCAGGGGTCTTCTTCTTTTGTCTGCATAACTCTTTTGCCTAGACTGGGCTGCCTGTAGTCGATCTCTGATTAGACGAACCTTCCCTTCAGCTTGTTTGAGGACGTCAGGTCCAAATATGATGTTCTCCCCCACTTCCGACCAATATAGTGGGGTTCTGCATTTTCTGCCATACAAAGCTTCAAATGGTGCCATCTGAAGGCTGGTCTGATAGATATTGTTGTAGGCAAACTCAGTATATGGCAGACATTTATCCCATTCTTTGGAGAAATCCAATGCACAAGCTCTGAGCATATCTTCTAGTATCTGGTTCACTCTTTCTGTTTGGCCATCCGTTTGAGGGTGATAAGCGGTGCTGAAATCCAGGTGAGTGCCAAGAGCTTCATGTAGGCTATCCCAGAAATGCGAGGTAAATTGAGAACCTCGGTCCGAGACTATCCTTTTTGGCACACCGTGTAAGCACACAATACGGGACATGTACAATTCTGCCAACTTGTCTCCCTTGTAGGTTGTCTTGACCGGAATAAAGTGGGCAACCTTGGTCAACCTATCAATTATAACCCATACAGAGTCATATCCTGACTTGGTCCGTGGAAATCCAGTGATGAAATCCATTCCGACTTCTTCCCACTTCCACTGGGGTATCTGCAATGGCTGTAATAGTCCTGCAGGTCTTTGATGCTCTGCCTTTACTCTCTGACACACATCACAGCATGCTACATGCTCTGCAATGTCTCTTTTCATACGGGGCCACCAACAAAAGTGTTTCATACCTTGATACATCTTGGTGCTCCCGGGGTGAATGGAATACGGAGAGCTATGAGCTTCCCTTAATATCAGATTTTTAAGATCCTTGTGATGTGGGACTACGATACGTGTCCCATATCGTAGAGTACCCTCATGGTCAATTTTCATGTTGGGTGCCTTCCCTTCTTCCATTAATTTCTTCCATTTCAAGATGGTTGGATCATCTTGCTGTGCTGTCATAATCATTTCTTCTATACTTGATTGGATTTCCATGGCGGCTAGAGTGCCTGGCCCTATTATTTCCAAATTCAAAGCTTTTAATTCCTTGTAGAGCTCAGGTTGATGTTCCTGTACCATAAGGTTATTGCAGTAAGCCTTACGACTCAATGCATCTGCTACCACATTGGCCTTTCCAGGGTGGTAGTGTACACTCAAATCATAATCCTTGATTAATTCTAGCCATCTTCTCTGCCTTAAATTAAGGTGAGCTTGTGTGAAGAAATACTTGAGGCTCTGGTGATCTGTATACACATCACAATGGTTACCAATCAAGTAATGCCGCCAAATCTTCAATGCATGAATCACTGAGGCTAACTCTAGATCATGAGTGGGGTAGTTAGCTTCATGGGGACGAAGTTGTCTGGATGCATATGACACAACCCTGCCTTCTTGCATTAGTACGCATCCAAGTCCTTGGTGTGAGGCATCACAATATACCTCGAAATCTTTGCGTACATCTGGTAGAACTAATACAGGGGTGGTGGTCAATCTCTTTTTCAATTCTTGGAAACTTTCTTCACATGTCTTGATCCATTCAAACTTATTCTCTTTCTTGAGCAATTGGGTCATCGGCCTGGCAATCCGGGAAAATCCTTCTATGAACCTTCTGTAGTACCCAGCCAAACCGAGAAAACTCCTCACTTGATGTGATGTAGTAGGCTTCCGATCGATGGATACTGCAATCTTGGCGGGGTCAACAGATATTCCTCCTGCTGACACTATGTGTCCTAAGAAACTGATATCCTTTAGCCAAAATTCACACTTGCTGAATTTGGCATACAGCTGATGTTCCTTTAGCTTTTCCAACACTAGGCGCAGATGTTCTGCGTGTTCTTCTGAATTTTTGGAGTATATAAGGATGTCGTCGATGAAAACCACGACAAACTTGTCTAAATACTACATGAATACCTTGTTCATCAGATTCATAAAATAGGCTGGAGCATTGGTTAATCCAAAAGACATGACCAGAAATTCATATAGTCCATATCTAGTGGTAAAGGCTGTTTTGGGTATATCTTCTGGCCTGATCTTCAACTGGTGGTATCCTGACCTCAGATCTACTTTGGAGAATACAGTAGCTCCTCCAAGTTGATCGAACAAGTCATCAATCCTGGGAAGAGGATACTTGTTCTTGATAGTCATCTCATTCAAATCACGGTAGTCCACACACATCCTGGCTGTACCATCCTTTTTCTTTACAAATAGTACTGGAGATCCCCATGGCGATGAGCTGGGTCTGATAAATCCCTTCTCTTGTAACTCTTGGAGTTGTTTCTTCAATTCCTCCAATTCTTCTACAGTCATCCTATAGGGCCTTTTGGAGATTGGAGCGGCACCTGGCTTCAAATTGATAACAAATTCCAAGTCTCTATCTGGGGGCATGCCTGGCAGTTCTTCGGGAAATACTTCGGGATAGTCTTGCACTACTATCATTCCTTCTTGGGGTACGTCCTTACAATAATAGATTGCACGTCCCCATTGGTATGGTCTGTCCACTTTTATATTTATGGTCATTCCAGGACACTTGACCACTTTCACTGTTCTGGTGGCACACTCTAGGACACCTTGATTCTTAGCTAACCAATCCATTCCTAGTATAATGTCTAGGGTCTGGGAGTTTAATACTATAAGGTCTGCTAGGAAATCACACCTTTCCATGGTAATGGTCACCCTTGGGCATACTAGGGTAGCAGTAATTGGTCCAGCTGGTGAGTTAAGCACCAATGGCTTCTTAAGGGTATAAATAGGTAATCCCGACTCATCAGCATACCCCTTAGATATAAATGAATGTGAAGCTCCTGAATCAAATAATACTTGTGCGGGTATAGTCTTGTGAAAACGTGCCCATGAGAACTCCAGCGCTTCTTGAGCTTCTTCAACGGTAATATGGTTGACTCGCCTCGGTTTGGTCTGAAGTGTTCTTGCTAGCTTGAGAGCTTTGTTGTCCCTTGCCGGAGCTGAAGCTTGATCGCGACGGGGACGTTCGCTTATGTGGACATCTGTTGGCAAAGTGTCCCTTCTCCCCACAGCTGTAGCAATTAAGATTTGCTGCGGGGTTTGTACCACTAAACTGTCCTCCTGGGCGTGATGCTTGGGACATACTTCCACCGGGTCTAAAGGCGGGGATTGACCCACTGGATTGATTGGATCTTGAGAATGAGGGTTTGAAGAATTTCTGGATAAATCTTCCTGGTGGCCGTTGAGTTATCATCTTGCGCTTACGGCTGGCCTCAAGAATCTTCTTCTCATTTTCCAAGGCCAATGCCTTGTTTACCAACTGATGAAAGCTGGTGAAGTCTTGGGTGATCAGCTGCACTCTCAGTTCATCTTTCAACCCTTCAAAGAATCTGTCAACCTTTTCTTCTTCTTCTTCTATATCCTTCTGAGCATACCGGGCCAGCTGCGTGAATTTTGTAAGATATTCATTGACAGATAGGTTCCCTTGCTTGAGATTGCGGAACTCATTTTTCTTTATCCGCATTATCCCAGCTGGAACGAAGTTGTCCTTGAAAGCCTTCTTAAACTCTGACCATGGTATAGCTTCTGTATCATCTCCGATGGTAGCATCTTCTGGCCTCTGGCAGCCAAGTAGTTCTCCCACCATGTTTGCTGCAAAGACCTTGAAGCTGGTGTGCAGCAAACACCACTTTGTCTTCATCCAAAATTTTGGCCAACCTTATCTTCCTTTCAGTGTCTCGGAGCCAATCTTCCGCTTCAAGTGGTTCTTCTGCCGAAGTGAATGTACTTGGTCTTGTCCTTTGGAAGTCTCCTAGATCAGCTCTGTGTCCGCCAGAGCTTCCTTGCTGTCCAGCATAAATGGCTTGCAGAATCTGGGTTTGTTGCGCCATTACTTGGGCCATTGTGGGATTAACTGGAGGGTTTGGGAGATCAGCATCTGGGTTCTGATTTTCCTCGGGGTTTTCGCCATGGTTTGAGTCTACCTCAGCATGCTGAGGGTTAGCATGGGTCCGAGATCGGGTAACTCTTGGATTGGACATCTGCAGTTACAGCTTCATAACTCAGTACTAAGACTACCCTTGAGAAAAATGGAGGGTATCAACCCTTGCTGTGAAAATAACACAAGATAAACGGCAAAAGAACATTCAACATAAGGCCTTATGCCTGGCCATTCATTATCATACAAACATTCACATAGCCAGCCTCCCAGGCTGGGCTTACAACAACATAGTAGCTAGAGTTCACTTGACCGCAACTACAATATAACAGGGCTAGGGCAACACTTAATTTTACAAGCTTGACATGACGACACTCCCACTACTATGCCGCGTAGCGATCACCACTGACGGAGGGGTCGTAGTTTGGCGATCTGGAGCGGGATCGACTGCCACTAAACTCCGACGGGTCGGAACCATCAGAGTCCGTGGGAGCACGTGGAGGGCTGCGGCTTGGTGGAGGCCTTCTCCGTCGAAGTGCAGACTGGAGACTCGGAGGTCGCGCACTCTTGCGTGCAGTCAGCCGGTGCGGGGGCCTGATCCCATTGAAGGAGGTGCCGGTGCTGCTAATGGAGCGAGAGGTTGCTGGAGCTGTGCCTGAGCTGCTGCGGCTTCTGCCTTGGCGGCTGCCAGTGCCTGCTGGAACTGGGCAAGCTGGTCACGAAGGGTCGTCACCTCGGTGTGATGGGCAACTAGGTGCATCCGTAGGGCAGTCATCTCTTCTAGTGCAGTAGTATGAGCTGCTCCCATGGCTCTGGTAAGATCAACTTGGTGGGTGAGCCTTGGATCATCTTCATTTACCGGCAGGTAGGTCTCGTTGTGGCGTACTCCCTCCCTGCGTGAAGGGTAAAAGCAGAAGGGTGTGCGGAGCAGGGAGATTTGGTAGATGTCACAAAGTCGAGCGGCGGCGAGACGAGTAGCATCCTGAAGTGCGGCAGACCGGGTGCTTCTTGGGTGTTCTGTCTGGAAGACGTGGGGTGGGTCATGTTCGCTTTTCGGGTAGATGAATACTTCAAACATCCAGCAGTACACCCCTCCTGCAGATGTCTGGCGCCCACGATAAATGGGCTGCTCCGGGTACTCTAGGTAGTGGAGGAGCTTGCGCAGGATTCTTGCGAATACGCCCTCATAAACTCCATGAGCGACGTAATCCCAATTACCTTCTTCGCCTGCCATCTGTGAAAGCAATTACTTTGCATTAGTAATGTTTTAAAATAATCAATTGAAAAAGTGAAGGGGCGTAGAACTAGGAGGGGTACGAGTAGCAATAATAAGCTATATTTTTATAAATGCTTTTTGTATATTTAGAAATTACCACCCTAAGGTGTTTCTAATGACCATTCTACGGCTTTACCTCTGCGATCGTATGCTCGATACAGTATTTATCGGACCAGATTTTTCAATCAATCTTCATGTTTCACCGCACTAATCCTGGATCGATGTTAGTGCACACAGGAACATTGCTGAATCATTTCATACATCGCATAAACATTCATTATATTACACAACTTAAAATACACCACGTCGGGTGGTAGAGTTTACAAAAGAGGCCGATCAGGCCAATTGCCCTATTACAAACATGCACAGCGGAAACATAGCAGAAGTAAACCCAAATCCACAGGCAAGCGACTGGAAGGTACTGTGTGCATTATATGTCACCAGCTAACTAGTAACATACGTGCACACAACGCCGGATGTCCACTTGTCCATGTCTAATCAACGAAGCCTACGCCTTAGTTTCCTTCGTCGTTCTTCTCCTCCGTAGCGGGAGCTTCCTCGTAGGCGTAGTGGTCTTGCGCTCCTGGTTCTGGATTGTTGCCGCAAAGCGAGCGTGAGCACTCCGACCCCGTGCTCCGCGAGCCAACACACAGAATGCAAGATATAATATGTATGGCTAATCAAAGGATGGCTCAGGTTTATTTTATTTTTGCGAAGAGTGCTTTTGAATACAATTATAAAAATTCCTAAGACCTAGCACTTTGAATAAAAGCATAATGTTCAGAATGCGAGATTAATATTGATCCGATTCCATCCACCATTACATGGCATCTGCACCATATAGCAATTTCTTGACGTTATAGCAGCTTAACTTACCACTGGGGCGACACCAGGACAATTCCAAACCAGGGCTTTCCACTGCCCTTTCACTTTTGCATTCCCAGTTTTTTTTTAATATTTTAAAACAGAACTATATCTAGTTAAGTTCCCATGTCTGCCCTTGACCGTGGGCACGGCTATTCGAATAGTTTTGACTCTGCAGAGTTTGTACACTTTCACCACAAGAGACAATCAACTCATTGCCCCACACAATTCCTTAGTCATGTGGTTGAGCAGACCATCACAGTGACTTTTCAAAGCATCTAGGCCCTTTTGTCATCTCACATTTATGGGAGACTGCCCACTTGCGGTGGGTCCCATCTGTGCGCGGGATGTTTCCCCCAGCCACTACGCAGCCGGACTTCTACCTCTCCGCAACGTAGGACAGCTGGGAAACTTCACCCTCCACTGGTGTCCCTTCAGGCCCCCTTGCCATAGCGTAACCCCTTCAACCCCCTACCAGTGAGATGATTCCAGAACTTCGAAAGTTTTACTTAGCCAAGTCGTAATTTACGGACTTGTGGTTGCACTGTTTTACAAGGGAGATCATGACAAGATTCGGTCCTTAGGGGTTTCTGGGCGGTCTACCACTAACCCACTTTTAAACCATCATTAACTCACTTTTGTGCTTCCACTGCACCACACATACACACCCCCGAACCAATCCGCCCAGACATTAAAGCAAGTTGGGAATTTTGGGGGCATAAAATAATCATATCGAAATATGCCAGTCATTCCCACTATGACTGCCCAAACCAGTTCTCATGATTCAACATGTTGATGACGTTTTTGGGCATTTCAGCGCCCCATGTATATCTATGCAGTACTAAGCATATCATTAGAGACTTATTTTCGAAATGTTACTGTTATAATTTTACTAGGGCGACAAGGTTCATTCATTCAATCATTTCAACAGAGGGTGTAATATTATTCAAGGTAACAGTGGCATATAACTAGAATAGTAAATTTAGCATGTCTTTTCATATAAATAACAGCATGCAATTTGTTAATTTAAAACAAAGTAATTTGCAGAAATGTAGGTTCAACATGATCAAAGTATTGACTCGCCTTCGTCACCGTGGTCGGTTGCTTGATTGTCCGGGGCTTCTAGTGCTGCTGCCTCGATCTCTTCCTCTTGTGCCTCGTATGCTATTTTAGCGCGCGCCAAACATTTATACAAAAAGAAAAGCAGCAAATCAAACCAAATAACACCAAAAATTCAAATGAACTCTAAAAATTATGATTTCTGTTCCATTGGACAGATCTTGAATTTAGATGAATTTAGAAATTTGTCTCGTTCAATTGGAGTTAAAATGAAAAGGTTATGATCATTCAATGTTCTCAGTTCAGTTAATTCCAAATATTATCAAATTTCTGACAGTGGGTCCCACATGTCAGTTCCTTTTTATTTTATTTCTTTTTCTTTATTCGTTTATTACTGTGTCTATGGCCAGTGGGGTCCATCTGTCAATGACGTCATACACTGACCGGTGGGGTCCATTGTCGGCCAGTGCGGGTTCATGCAGAGGTGACAAGCGGGGCACCGTGTCGAGATGCATTTAAAAGAAATCGCTCGACCGCAGCGCGAGTCAGGCTCGAACGCGCGCGCGGAGCGAAGGGAGGAAGAGTAACGCTGAAAGCCACTCGGACGACCGAGCGATGCTTACCCATATAGGGTAAGTATACCTTTTGAAGTATGTCTTGGGGGAGGCCGGGCTGAGGAACGTCGGGGACGGTGGTGGCCGGCGGCGAGGGTTGTCGGGAAGGTCCGGGAGCTGCGTGATATACAATCCCCAGTTGCTGGTGAAGGTGTTGGTGCAAACGGCCGAAGGTGAGGTTCACCGGAGAGGGCTGGCGGCGAGCGGTGGCGGCGGTCCGAAGAGGTTGATCGGCGCCGGCGATGTAGGGACCACGAGAGCGTGGGAAGGCACGGAATGTCTTTGGCGGCCTCGAGGATGGTTCAAGAGTAGGGAATCGGGCTATGGTGTCTTGGTGTGGTGGGTGGGCATTCGCCGGAGTTCGGGAAGACGAGGGGAGCCGACGGCTATCGAAGGCTCTCGGTTCAATTGCTTCTTCGGGCGGGGAAGGAAGCGGTGCGGTGCGTTTGGGGCTCCCAGCGCGGCTTTATAGCCGGGAGAAGGCGCGCGCGAGTTCGACATGTGGAGCTCCATGCTCACGCCGGCGAGGTGAGGCGAACCAAATCCCGCCGGATTTTGTAGGAGAGAGAGGCGGGAGAAGTGCTTCCCCCTCTGTAGATTCTTAGATATTTTTCCGTGAGGTGAGAGAACGGGCGACGGATTTGCTGCGCAGAGGAGCGAACGCGAGCGAGAGAGCGCGCGCGCGTGGAGAAGAGAGGAGGAGGAGACGACCACGGCGGCGGGGTCCACCGGCCGAGTAGCGCGAGGCGGGCGGGGCCATGCGCAGAGGAGGAGCGCGAGGGGCGGGGCCACTCGCGTGCGGCGCGCGGCGCGCGAGAAGTCAGGCCGCGGCGCCGCCCACGCGGGCGTCTTGCGCATGAGCGGAGAGAGGCTGGGCCGAGGTGATGGCCGGCCCGGCCGGGTTTTTCCTTTTTCTTTTCTTTTCCATTTTCATTTCTTTGATTTTTTTGGGTTTCTTGTGTGTATATATAGGCATACATATATTCACTTCCTTTCCTCCTTTTATATTCAAAATTCCTTTACAAATTCAAAAGCCAATAAACTCCAATTCAATTAAAAAGAAACTAAAATAATCCAAAAACTCCATAATTTATTATTTATAATTCCCAGGATGTTACACTGCAGCAGCCCAAAAACTGAAAAATTGAGGAGTAATTCCTTCTCTTCTTAGGCCAAAAGGTCAAGATTACACACTCAATAGCTCTAAGACCTCTGGGGACAAAAGAACTCATAAAGAGAAGAAAAGATCAAGATTTGAGCAAAAATCTGAAAATGAATTTGAGAATGGACAGATTTGCAATTTGCTCATCAATCTTGAATCCTTTGCTCATGACCTTTTGCAATCAACTTAGCAATGATCTTAGGGCTTGAGAACCCTAATCTTAAGCCATCTTTTAGAGGTAATCAAAAGGTTCATACATGCTCTGCCATGAAACCCTAGAAAATTTAAAAACAGAGGAAGTGCATTGTCTCAATTCTTGGGGAGACAGCAACTATGAAGATTGCTCTCAGGAATGACTAGCCAAAAGGCTAAGGAGTATCTCCTAATTCATAGCAACCCATTTTGCATCTTCTCAACAAATTAGAGCTAAAGAACACAAGCTTCAGAAAAGAACAGGGAACTGAAACAAGTCACAGAGAAGCACGAAACCAAAACATCTCAACACAAGAGTTCTTGAAATTAATTAGGACAGATGAATGATTACAAGCAAGAGTTCTACAGCCCCATACGCAATTGAAAAAAGCAAGAACACTCTCACTACATGCTTGAGAACACTCATGCAGGAGCTCAAGCCATACACATACACACACAGGTTGCTCACTCCCTTTGCTTACACACCTGAGTTTCAGAACTACTGCCTCCCTCTCATCTTTTTGAAGGCAAGGGCACACTCCAAATAAGCAAATCAAGAAGTGTCATACAACAACCACTCCCTCACCTCACACACCATATGAGGCAATAGGAAGTCAAACCACTCTCAACCAGATTTTGGAGGAAGAACTACTCACTCCACTCATTTTCTTGAGTCAATTTACCAAATTGCCCTCAAGCACCTTCCCGGAAGCTTCCGCATCCGGTACCTTGACCGTTTGGACCTCGACTGCTCCCTGAGTCTAGTCCCGGTCTGCTCCGCTATACACGACCACACCCGGCATCCTGACCGTCTGGACCTCAGCTCCTCTCTGAGCCTAGTTCGGTCCACTCGTCGCTGCCCGTCGTGTCCACCTGACACCGACCGAGACCTCCGACTCCACCTGAGTTTAGTCCTGGTTTGTTCCATCGCACACGACCGCAACCGACCTCCAACCGTCTGGACCTCCGACTCCTCCCAGAGCCTAATCCCGGTTTGCTCGTTGTCACCCGTCGTGTCCTCCACCGGTAGCTCCAGCTCCGGCTCCTCGTCTCCCAACTCGCAACCACCTCACTAGCCTCGATTATCTTCGGCATCACCGATCGTCTGGACCTCAACACCTCCTGTGCCTAGTCCTGGTCCTCCTCGCCTTACCATGACCTAGCTCCGAAGCCTGCAGTCACACAGACAAGCAAACCGTCACATAGCACCGCACGAAACAGCATATCAACAATAGCATAAATGAAGAGTACTCAAACCTAGAGTACCCAAAACAAACTCAAACTCACTAACACAACCGTCAATTACTCATCACAAATATGAGGATACCTCCACATAGTCTCTCAATCTCCCCATTGATGAGTATATTGACAAACACAGGAAAAATGCATAAAGATTGAGTTTGTTTGAAAGTCATATATGGTGTGGCTTTTTCTCCAAATATTCTCCCCCTTTTGGCAATAAAATCATCAAGGTTCTTTGGAGGAAAATAAAGCATGATGTGGCTGAATTTTATTCAAAGCTAAGCAATTAGAGCCATGAAGATTATCCAAAATGACCATAAAGTATTACACCAAGCCATAACGCATATGAAAGCTATCAATATCATAACAAGATATGCATAATCAAGCCAAGCCACATAAATAATAATCTAAAAATTAGATGAATTCTTTTAACATGTCAAGCCATTCAAGATCAAAGTCTAGCTAAAGGTATCCAAAAATGATGCAAACCATGTCAATAATCTAAGTGGAACCAAGAAGCTAGTATTGAGTCATTTTAGAGTGCTATAAGTTCAAGAATGAATCATTTATTCAAGTACTTGGTTCTTTTTGTTATTAAAGCAAATTTAGCACAAATTGACATTTTTCTTTGAAACTCATGGTCGTTTCCAACCAAAAGTTTAGTCATGTGCTAGATCTCAAGCCTTATGCGACCATTCAAAGCAAGAAGCTTAGTCCTGGTTAATTCCGTCGCACAAGACCGCAACCGACCTCCAACTCCTCCCTGAGCTTAGTCCCGGTTCGCTCGTCGTCGCCCGTCGTGTCCTCCATCGGTAGCTCCAGCTCCGGTTCCTAGTCTACCGACTCGCAACCACCTCACCAGCCTCGATCATCTTCAGCATCACCGACCGTCTGGATCTCAACACCTCCTGTGCCTAGTCCCGGTCCTCCTCGCCTCACCATGACCTAGCTCCAAAATTCTGCAGTCATACAGACAAGCAAACCGTCACATAGCACCGCACGAAACAGCATATCAACAATAGCATAAATGAAGATTACTCAAACCTAGAGTACCCAAAACAAACTCAAACTCACTAACACAACCGTCAATTACTCATCACAACACATGAGAATACCTCCACATGGTCTCTCACAACTTACATGTATTTTTTGATTGTCTTGCTTTGTCAATGTCCTGCGTGTTTTTCTTTTCTCATGTCCTCTTATTTGTTAATGCGTTCAAGTCTTCTTTCTTTTAGATAGATATAATTTTTGACTTATGAAGCACTAGTTTTTGATATATGGAAGCATACATTGTGTAAACTTAGACCTTAAACAACAAAAATTAAAATCAGTTTGAAAGCTTGTGCTCCCCTATTGCTAGCGTGCATCCGCCCCTACTTTTGCAAGTGCAAAGGTTAAAGTAATGGAAAAAACAAAGAGTAAAGTGCATCTTTGCCTCTTTGGCTCCTGTACCAGTGTAAGAGAGAGACATTAATGAAAGTCGAGGGGCCAAAGTTATGTACCTTCTATCTAGAAGAGAAAGAAAGGAAAACAGGGACGCTTGGTGTAATTAAAGCTCTAAGATAATTAATGTTCCCTAAAAAGAGGAGTTTCAATTAGTTAATCGTCTAAAAAATTCAGCAATCTCTATTTGCACTATATATTATTAGATTTTCGGTTGAACCAGCGTTTCCAATTATTCATTTTCGGGGATGGCCATGGTCCAATCCATAATGGCCCATTACTCCCTCAACACATAAAACCATGTTATTTTGGGATACATGTGCTTAAACTTTTGGAACTTTAGTGATCTATACTATATTAAATATGTAGATTGAATACATAAAAATTATATGCGTAGATTTGCCCCAAAAATTAATTTTATAATTTTTAATAAATATATAATAATAATAATCAATATTTAACGTTGTGTTTTAACAACCGTCTAAGAGTGACGGGGGAGTACTTGGCAAGCATTAACTGTGAGCCCGTCTCATCCTGTCTTTCCATCCATACGTTCGAACCCCTGCTTGCTTGCACCTAGCTACCAGAGCCGCAGTCAGAAACTGTTGGCGGCTAGTAACTATAGTAATTCTGATGCGAACAATTGGGGTACTGTACGTGTGTGGCAACCGGCTACTCCCACGGAAGGAACGTCATGCCGTGACTTACATGATGAAAGTAGGGCTGTGCACACCACAACCGAACCGAAAAAACCGGACTGGAAAAACTGAACCGAACCGGTCAATTTGGTTTGACCGATTTTTGGTATTCGGTTTGGTTTTCATATTTTAGGTTTTTTGAGAAAACCAGCTAAAAACCGAAGAAACCGAACCGAAAAATTAGGCCATACAGGAAAAAGATGTCATTCCTAGCTTGTCATACCAGATGCAGATCATGCGATGCACCATCTCCTAGTACCAATGGTTGACACAATGCAGGGTCAGGCAACCACATTTCATGTGTAGACTATTGATTAATTTTTTTGTGGTTGCTAAAAATAGGCAAAGCACATAATTAACATTAATTATTATGCTTTATTGCTTTATGCTTATGCCGTTGAATCTCTATACTTCATTGAAGTATTTCTAAAGTACTAATTCTATTGCCAGTAGTGTATATATTGTCGCCTACTCGTCTCGCTAGTCACTATATCGTTTGCAATTTGCGTCAACTTTGGTAAATATAGTATTTACCGATACCGCACCGAAATAAATTGGGATTTACCGATACCGAACCGTATTTTCAAAAATATCATATACTACCGAACTAACAATACCGTATTTACCGTATATACCGAACCGATTTTACCAAACTAACCGAATGCACAACCATAGATGAAAGGCTCGTCACTGCTCCAGATGAAAGGTTATGTGCGTGGTATGCCGTGTGGAGAACAAGAAAAGGTAGGTTAAGCATCATCTGGACCTAGCGTTGGCTAGTTAGTTGGCTTGGGGCTGGGGCTGGCTTGGGCCTTGGGCTGGCGTTGGCTTTGGCTAGACTGGTTGGTGGTCCACGCTCGATCGGTTTAAGTAGCTCCTATTACTTTGTTCTCTTTTCACAATCGGTTGATTTGCTGTGTTGTACCAACTTTAACTTACACGTATTTTTCGGGTGTCTTGCTTTGTCAACATTCTACGTGTTTTTCTTTTCTCTTGTCCTCATGTTTGTCAACGTGTTCAAGTCTTCTTTCTTTTAGATATATGTAGTTTTTGATATATGGGGCACTAGTTTTTGGTATGTGGAGGTACACACTATATAAACTTAGACCCGAAGTAGCAAAAATTAAAATCAGTTCGGAAGCCTGTGCTCCCCTATTGCTAGCGTTCATCCGCCCCTACTTTTGCAAGTGCAAAGGTTGAAGTAATGGAAAAAAACAAAGAGTAAATTGCATCTTTGGTAGGGGTGCAAACGGAGCGGATAATTTCCATCCGTCCAACCAACCGAAGGCTTATGGAACGAATACGAAAGGGGTATATGAGTACCCAGCATTATCTGTGTCCGACTCCGACTCCGAGGAAAAAAATATGGAATAGGTACGAGATAAGTGATATCCGTTCGTATATATCCGTATGTCAAGTGATACAAGAAAGTCTGTTGTGACTTCACCTAGGAACAAGATAACATATAGACAGATTGTCACATCTAAATAGGCGGGAGTACTGAGTGTTATTCTTTCAATATCTCAGTAATTAGTCTCTCCATGTTCGTTCTGATTATACCATATGTCCAATGTCCTGCGCAAAGAAGCGGATAATTTTCGTTCGACCGACCGTCCGAAAGATATAGAACAGATACAGAATGGAGAAATGGATATCTAGCATTATCCGTATCCAACTCTGATTCCTAGAAGAAAAAATATGAAATAGGATACAGAATAAGCGATATCCGTCTGTATCCGCTTTGATTGCACCCCTAATCTTTGGCTCCTTTACTTATCAGTGCAAGAGAGAGACATTCATGAAAATAGAGGGGCCAAAGTTATGTACCTTCTATCTAGGAGAGAAAGAAAGGAAAACAGGGAGGCTTGGTGTAATTAAAGCGCTAAGATAATCAATGTTCCCTAAAAAGAGGAGTTTCAATTAGTTAATCGTCTAAAAATTCAGCAATCTCTATTTGCACTATATATTATTAGATTTTCGATTGAACCAGCGGTTCCAACTATTCATTTTCGGGGATGGCCATGGTCCAATCCATAATGGCGCCCATTACTCCGTCAACACATAAAACCATGTAATTTTGGGATACATGCGCTCAAACTTTTAGAACTTTAGTTATCTATACTATATTAAATATGTAAATTGAATACATAAAAATTATATGCATAGATTTGCCTCAAAAATTAATTTTATAAGTTTTAATAAATATATAATAATAATAATCAATATTTAACGTTGTGTTTTAACAACCGTCTAAGAGTGACCGGGGAGTACTTGGCAAGCATTAACTGTGAGTCCATCTCATGCTGTCTTTCCATCCATTCGTTCGATGGCTAAAGGGCATGGAACCCCTTGCACCTAGCTACCAGAGCAGCAGTCAGAAACCGTTGACGGCTAGTAACTATAGTAATTCTGATACGAACAATTGGGGTACTGTACGTGTGTGGCAACTGGCTACTATCACGGAGGAACGTCATGCCGTGACTTACCAAGGCTATCTGCCGTCGAAATTAATCCAACGCACTGTTTTGTTACAGTGGAGTGGTAGATTTGTGCACCACGTTGTGTTCTTTTCTTGCAATCCAATGGATGTTTTGTTGCAAGCTTAGAAATTGTTGATGAACTTCATGATACTTTTTTTTTGCAATAAATCGAATTTGTGACGGTTATTGGAGTGGATTAGATGTCCAAGGAAGGGGTGGACTGAGATTCTTTTTCTCAAAAGATAAATTAAAAACCTAACCTTTTTCTAGTCCAACCTGAATGTTAAGGTTTCTAGTGAAGTTTAGCAACCTAGTTCTAACCTTACACAAATCTAGTGAGCTAGGAAATGAAATACAAGAAAGTAAATGAGAAAATGTAAAAGTGGCAAGGAATACAAACCAATTTTTTACTGAGATCTCAGAGCCTATGTGATCTCCCTCGCTCCTCGTTAGAGCACTCTTGTAAGCGTATCGCTCCGACTCGATACGGCGCAAGGAATCAAGCCATCCATTCGTAGTAGTTCTCCAGTACTCCGAATAGGTAGACTCTGAACCTTCACATATCTCCCAGTACCTTCCACAAGCTCCTTCAAGAAAGGTTACCAAACCAACGGCCAATGCCACCAAGCCGTCTAAGAGACGATGATCTTCAAGAGTAATAATCCTAAGATGATCACTTTAACCTAGCTAGGACAAGCTACTAAGCGTAATGCACAAACTAGGCATATCAACTCTCTCTCAATCTTTCAAATCTTCAATCAAAGTTCATCAATGACCCTTAAACACCTCTAAGTGTTTGTTGTAGCTATGGAGTCGCAAGAGTACTAGAATGAACATCTGAAACCTTCTTACATTGACTCCCCATTCAAAAACTAGCCGTTTAACACATTTTTTGAAAAGTTACAACAAACCCGAGTAATCTGCCTCCACTCAGATCATCCGCCTTAGTTTATTTTCATAGAGTTCCAACGGTCATTTTTTCGAACGTTGCACATACTCGAATCATCTGGCTAAACCTAGATTATCCGGCTCACTCGGATTTAGGGATGAAAATTGGATACGAATTATTTGGTTACTGTATTTGATACGATGCGGATATGGTATAGATTTTTCTATCCGATTAAGAATTTCTATTCTATTCGTATTCGAATTCGCATAAAAATATGTATACAAATATGGTATAGATTTTTACCATCCGAAATATTATTTTATCCAGACTATCTGTATCTGCATTCCTATTCGATGAAGTAATATGCATATTTTATTACAATATGACTAATTAGTTGAATAGGTATTTTTAATTGAACATGAATTCATGTTTCTTTAGGTGAAATAAATGAATTATAGTGATTAAGCGTGATTGTAATCGGATAAAATATCATTAATATCTTCATACTACATAAGTTATGAGGATATTCGGATCTGACCGAATTGAGTAGATATTCAATTCGAATTCATATTCGTCACAATATTTGATTCGCATTCGTATTCAAGAATATTTGGATTATATTTGTTTACAAATATAAATATGAATGTGGTTTAGGTACTATCTGATCCGTTTTCTAAGGTTTTCGCCTATATAATCCGCGTAGTACAAATGTTGCACTTTGAATCTATATAACTAATGATCCACCTCAATAATCTAGCCTTACTTGAAATATCCGCCTTGTACTTAAATCCACTTGAATGATCCGCCTTGATGGTCTGACCTGACCCAGATCATCTGCCTGACAAATAGCAATACCGAGAACTTCTTTGGACCAATGATTTGGATAAATGATCCATCCTGACCTGGATCATGTGTCCATTGACAATCTCATATGAGCAGTCCAAGAACTCTGTGGACTGATGATCTGTCTCAATGCTCTATTGAAAATTTGAAGAGCACAGTGAAAATCCTCTCTGGATCAATTTTATCTATGAACCGGAGGGAGTAAATCAACAGGAGCCACAAGCAAGACTCGTCGGATCGATCGCGACGGTCCACTCTAAGACGGCGCCTGTTAATTTGATCTGATATCCTCTTCCCATTCGTCCGACGGCGAAAGGTCATGGGTAACATATAATAATCGCCTTGAATCGCTGCTTAATTCCTTGCACCGCACCTAGCTAGTGTTAGCACGGGCGCTGTTCGATGTATCTCGTTAATTTGGACGCCGACACGAGCATGGGACGGGACGCACGGCCTCTACAAGCTGGCCTGTACCGGCTGGGATGGGTAAGTGCTGTTTCAATCAGGTTCATGGTTTCAGAAGTCTAAAGCCATTTAAAACTTATTAACTTCAGATATCAAAAGATTGTGGGTTTTTTCTTTATATTATTCATAGAGATATAAAGATATTTTTATTTTTCTATTATTTATTTATTTTAATAAAATACCTTAGAAAAGACTAATAACTGCTATAGTACCATGTCACCTGGATATCGCAATGCACGGTACTTTTGAACAGGTAATAAGAGGCCGGCTCGCAATCGCCGAAAATCTGGAATCCAATTTTGTGACCGATTTTGGTTTCTAAAAGACTAAAAGCATGCTACTGTCACGTGTTGTTCATCCCAAAATATATTAAAGCCTTATTCGGAGAATTTTTTTCTTATTTTTACAGGAATTGAACACTACAGTTTCTAAAAAATTCATGCATTCTAGGGCCTAAATCTCAGTTTAATTTGACCACATTATTGTATTATGTAAATTTTTGCAAAAATATTTACCAAGTGATGGCCCATTTATATTGGTTTCAACTTCTATTTTCTGCCTAAATAAGTCAAAAGCCAACATAAATACCTAACTTTTCGAAGCGGCTTCTCCACTCCTCTCGCTTCATAGATAAAACAGGGCCATCACACACCCCACTCCTCTCACATCCATCTCACATACACATCTCTCACTTTCCCCACCGCTCACACCCTCTTTTTAAAACGCCACCTTTTTAGCAACTACTATGATCCCGTTCTTTTTTGTTTTTCAGTCAATTTTTAACTTCGTTTCTTTCAACAATTATTTTTTATTGAACTAATAAATCATAAGTCGTAACTTAAAAGAATACCTTATATTTATTTTTAACCAAAGTTATCAGTCGCAGCCGATAGAAACGCCCCGTGGTCCACCTCTACAGTGCTTAGATCTGCCACCCGTTAATTAGGCTACCAAAATTCAGAAAGATAACTGGCCACTACGTCACAGCAAGGCCGTACTGCAGCTACTACCGGCAGTACTATTTTCCTGTCAGTTAACCCGAATTTTTTGTATTTTAGCTTTTTTTTGAAAAATATTCATATTTAGACCCCTGGTAGTTTTAATTCCGTTTTTGGACCCAGAGCTCGGCGCCGTGACCCACGACGCCGAGGTAACACGTCTCGGCACCGTGGACCACGGCGCCGAGGTGCCAGACCTGCACCGTCGTGGTGGCCTGCGTGGCGCCGACGTGGCAGCACCTCGGTGTCGTAATCAGTGGCGCCGACCTCGGAGCCATGAATTATGGCGCCGAGCTCGGCGCCGTGGGTCGTGGCGCCGAGCTCGGAGCCGTGGATTTTGGCGCTGAGCATGCGGCTTCTGAAACGGCACCGAGCACGCGGGCCTCGTTCATTCGCAACTCCTCCCTCGTCCCGCCGCCGCCGGGTGGTGCCGCGCCTCCGTCCCTCCCGCACTCGCGTCCTCCCGCCGCGGCCGCGGCCTCCCCTTGTCGACCGCCTCGGCCTCCCCGTCGACCGCCTCGCCGCCGTGCCGTCCGCGCGCGCGCGCGCGCGCTCCTCTCCTGCGCGCGCCGCCAGCCCTCCTCGACCGCCTCGGCGCCGTCCGACGTCCTCCACGCCGCGCCGCCGTCCGAGGTCCTCCCACCGTTGCCACCCGTCCTCCCGCGCGCCGCCGCGCGCCTCCCTCCCGCACGCGTCCTCGGCCGCCGCCCGTCCGACGTGCTTCCCGCCCGGCCGTCCTCCCCGCCGCTGCTGTCGAGAGGCCCAGAGCGACCGCTACAAGTACCTCAAGGTGATGACTTCTCCTCCAAAATGTTCGTTCTTGGCGCTCAGATGTGATGTCGAGGATATTTTTTAGCTAGTTTTTGAGGATGTGATGTCGAGTGGGCTGATGTGTGGTGCTATGAATGTCTAATGTGTGGTGCTATGAATGTCGAGTAGGTTTGTTTATCCCTTATTTATCATCATCGCTGGGCAATGGTGCCGTAGAATGGAAGGATTGTGTGGCGTATTGGAGTCGGCGATATGGCTCGCTATAAGTCAAGTTGATTATTTTGCGACCAGAGGACTAGTGCTATAGAAATGTGTTGTGTTGTTGTGATGTAATTGACAATGCAATTGACTATGCAATTTAGTTAGTGCTATAGAAATGTTTGCCACAACGAGTCAAGCAAATCACGAACAAAAGAAATGTTTATCTTTGGGTATGCAATTGACTATGCAATTTAGTTAGTTAATTAGCATCAATTTCGAATAAAGGTAGCATTTAGTTAGTGACTAGATACTTATTAGTTACTATGTAGTATCCGATTTCAATTAAAGGTTCTTATTAGTTTGGTTTTCTGTATGAACTAGATGGACAACCTAGTCACCCTATATCATGGAGGCAGTGTGACAAGTGATGATTATGGAAATGTTCGATTTGTTGAAATGCAAAGGGTGCCTCTGATATTCGGTGAACGGTCGTCGTTTAGTGAGTTGGTTGCTAAGGCCCGGGAGGAGCTACATTGTCATGCAAACGAGGAGAGTATCACAGTTGAGGGGTTACTTCACTTCGGTTCGAAAGACACAATTCTAAGACGGTTGATCTTAATTGGTTGTGAGGATCAGTGGGACAAATATGTCAAATTGGTTATGAGGAATGAGTTTCAATGTTTGGACCTTGTTGTGCGGAAGGTGTCCATTGATCCCACCCCTCACGGTTATTCACCAGAACTAGGTGATCAGGCACCCTTTGACCCTCCGTTACCGGACCTTGCGGTGGATGTGGAAGAAGTGCCTGAGGTGCCCGATGCTCTATCTGCCCCGAACGAGGTTCAGATTTCTCAACCAGTTCGAGTTGAATGTCGGACTGATGATGTCGTGGCGGCCCCTCAGGAGATGGGATTGACCCAGAATCATCCCAGTAAGTGTCGAGTAACACTTTAGCCTTTTCCCGTCATTCCTTTATTTTGTCTCAATCCCATCGTTGTCGTGCTTATGATGCAGGAAACATTCCTGATAATGTGGTTGTTCCTCCCGTTGCTCCATCTGGCAACGTTGAAGAAGTCTGCAGGGACTCCAACAGTGTGGATGTTCAAATTGTAGATGTTCAAATTGTGGATGATCTGGAGCCTTACGAGATCGCAAGGGCCGTTGATTCTGATGATGACCGCCCTTTTGGAGAGCTGACCGAAAGTGATATTGAGCTGATCAGGCGTTATTGCCCTGGCCGGGATCCATCAGTTCATGAATTCAGCGATCTTAGGCATTCCCATGAGGCTTATGCAGAAGGAAGGGATGACGAGTTGCTAGATGCTCCTGAGGCCGGGTCAAGCATGATAGTTGAGAAGGGCATGGTGTTTGAGGACTTGTCCGCATTGAAAAGGTGGCTGCAGGAGTATTCAGTGATTCGTAAAAGGCCATTCAAGGTGAGGCATTCTTATGTGGAGCGGAGGTACACAGTTGTGTGCGAGAAGGAAACATGTGAATGGAGGGTTTGTGCTAGGAAATGAAGGACACGGAAAGTTCAAGATCACAAGAATCATTGGCCCACACACTTGTCTTTGAAGCGAGCTCAAATGAAGCATCGGCAGCTGACCTCTACCATTATTGCCAAGTCACTGTGTCACATAGTAAAGGGAGAACCCAATATGAAGGTGAAGACACTTGCTGGGATTGTTAAGGAGAAATTTGGATACGAGATAAGGTATGGGAAAGCATGGAGGGCAAAGCAACGCATCTAGAAGATGATATATGGGGACTGGGAAGATGGGTACTTGCAGTTGCAAGCACTCTTCAATGCAATCAAAGTGGTTAATCCAGGCATGCATTATGAGTACGTCCCGAAACCAAACGAATGGACTCAAGATGGGATGCAGATATTCTTCCGTGCTTTCTGGTGCTTTGCCCAGTCCATCGAGGCCTTTCGGCATTGTCGTCCCGTCTTCTCCATTGACGGTACGTTTCTTCTTGGCAAGTACCAGAGCACACTTCTGATAGCCATTTCCTGTGACACAGACAACGCGTTGGTTCCTTTGGCGTTTGCTTTGGTTGAGAGGGAGAACAAAGACAGCTGGGGATGGTTCTTGCGGCTCGTTCGTAGGCACGTGGTTGGCCCTGGTAGAGAGGTTGGTGTCATATCTGATAGACACCAGGGCATACTTGCTGCCGTACAGGAGCAGATACCGGGGTATCCAAATTTGCACTACCGTTGGTGCACTCGGCATCTTGCCGAGAATCTACTCCGTAAGGATGGTACGAAGGATAACTTTCATCTGTTCGAGGAGGTCGCTCGAATGCTTGAGGTCAAGTTCTTCCAGGAGAAGTTGGAGCAGCTTAATACTGCAACAAACGCAGAAGGTAGACAGTGGTTGACAGGATTGATGAGAGATGTCGGCAAATGGACAAGGGCTCATGACGATGGTGGCTGGAGGTACGAGTTTCAAACAAGCAACATGGCCGAATCCTTCAATAGTTTGCTTAGGGGTATACGTGGTATGCCCGTCAATGCTATCGTATCCTTCACCTTTTACAAGCTTGTTGCCTAGTTCAACGAAAGACACGCACATGCAATGGCGCTACAGAGTAAACAAGAGAGATGGGCGCCAAAATCGAAGCGCGACCTTGAAAGGGCAAAGGCGAGGGCTGAGGCACATGAGGTACATTGTTTTGACAACGCCACGGGCACTTACGAGGTTGTAGAAAGGGGTGGTACAACGACCGATGGAGAGCTCCGGCCGACAAGGAGGCATAAGGTTGTCCTTATTGATTTCTCATGCACATGTGGTAAACCGAGGCAGTACCACTTTCCGTGTTCTCATTATGTGGCAGCAGCAAGGCATCGCAACTTTGACTACGAGAGCAAAATACCTCGGTCGTTCAGTGTAGACAACCTTGTGCTTACGTGGTCTCCCCGTTTCGAGCCTTACCGGGATGAGGGAGAGTGGCCACCATACACCGGGCCCAAATACATTGCGGATCCAGGTAGCCGTTGGAACAAACGTGGAACCAGAAAGAGGACGAGACACAAGATGGTTATGGATCAGTTTCCAGGAAGAACGAGGCGAGGGACCAGGTCTCAGTTCCCTACGCCAGGACGAAGAGGGCCTACCTAGAGTACATGAACGAGCTAGACGCGCTCACGGCCTCCAATGTAAGTTAATTCCATTTGGTATCGTGATTTTTATTTGTTAGTATATGACCTTTAACGTTAAATTGTTGCTATGCATGTTAAGTGGGAGCCGTACGCCGAGCAAGATGTGCAGGCCGTTCAGTTCAGCGCACTGTGCAGCATAGACGAGGCCCTCTACAGGATGAGGTGCCCCCTTATCTGTTTCTATGCTGTTGAGTATCACCGCCACATAGAGTTGCACGCCAGTTTGGTATGAGGCAGCTGTGGCCAGTAGCGCCGTTCTCCACGTCTGTGGCCTTGCACAAGTAAGTGGCATGCAATTTCAATTCTAACCTTGGATTCCAATTGCATAGAGTTTCTACTAATTTTAACTACTGGTTTACGTGACATGCAGATTTGATCGTCAGCGACAGAAGAAGGTCACAGACTTCGAGCAGCACCACCACGTGTACATTGAGGAGTGGGGACACTTTCAGGACCACGTGGACCACAACGACGAGCCGCACAGCAACGAGCACTTCCGGCGGTACCAAGTTTGGTACCAGCGTGCGACGCGGTCCAAGCTTAAGGGACAATGGACTCAGGCTGACTATGCGGATATTGAGTCCTCCGAGGACGATGACACACCCTACGACCAGTCTACTCGACTTGGGACGCAGGTGGAGATAGCACCAGTCCTGGACCGTGTGGTAATGTTCAACCTCATTACTTATTTTCCAATAGACATAAATACCATTACATATAGCAAATTATCCATTCTTTTGGTTGTTTACAGGGCAACACTCTGAAGCAGTCCGTACAGGACATAGAGCATTTCTCCAGGACAGTCGGCGACGTCAGGACGCGTACCTTCCTAGAGGTAAGCTTCGCCACAGCCACTCACAAAATTAGTACCTAATATCTTCGTATCTTGTTGGTTAACAAAATGTTGGATGACAGAGGCTGGCAGGTCGGCTACGTCGTGCGGCTGGTCGTTGCGGTTGCAGCACAGGCGAGGCGAGGGACGTAGATGTGCCTGCGACACGTCTATCAGACCCGACGCGGCTAGGGTCGTACACGGGGCAGAGCTCGTCCCCCACGAGGAGCGACACTTTCCCTGACGAGGGCGGTGAGGACGAGGTGGAGCAGCAGACTTACGATGAGATAGGCCCGTCTCAGCTCGTTGAGGCTCCTTCGACGCAGCCTTCACAGCCTGTACCACGCAGACGCCGCCGCGAGCCTAGCCGTTACACTCCAGGCACCGACGCTCTGGGTAAGGGTAAGGCTAGGAGGCAGTGATACTTATGTGTAGGCTTGTGGTTGGGCTTAAAAGTCGTTGTATATATGTTGTAATGAGTTAGGAGGCACTTGGTATGTGGTTGGACTGAGATGTGTTTGTAATGAGCTACTTGTTGTATATATGTGTATATGTTATATTCATGTGATATTTGTGTTCGAATCCGTAGTCTGTACTTTGTGGTTCTATAATTCCTGCAATGAATTTATGTTTCCTGCAAACGACTGCAAATGCTACAAACTATGAATTTATTACGAGACTACAGGCTCTGAAACGCCTACATAGGAACATTTATTGCTAAACTGCAATCCTGAAAAAGCCTACGAGCTGTTTCCTGCAAACGACTGAAAAGGCTACGAACTTTGAATTTATTACGAGACTTCAGCCTCTGAAAAGCCTACATAGGAACATTTATTGCTAAACTGGAATCCTGAAAAAGCAAAAAGATTTGTACGACCTTCTCTCCATGGACTATACCCACTGCACCAGATAACCTGCCTACATAAAGCCCTCCTATGTCTTCCATACCACATCTTCTCCTCAAACCATCACAATACTACTACACAACAATGTCTTCCTGGAGGTCCGACCCATTTGGAGTGCCGGAGTGGTATGAGCGCCCGAAGTGCCATTGCGGCTTTAGGACGATGTTGGGAGTCTGGACGGATCGAGTACAACGAGCCAAATACGGCCGTAGGTTCTTCAAGTGTCCAGACCTGGATGACGACTTCGTGGTAACGACGACAACTAATACATTTGTTTCTCGTTATCGTTTTTCAACTTGATCCATGACATCTACCACGCCACACATAGGCTTGCACTTTCATCGAATGGGTGGATCGGGTGTCGTCGGCATGGCCAAATAACCGGGCAGTGGAGGTGGAAAACAAAGGACAATACTTTGTCAAGATGACTCAGGCTCACGAGGTGGAACGACAGATGCGGCTTGAGCAAGAGCGCCGCGTGAGGGTGGACCAAATCCGTCTAAAGGGTACGGAGGATGCGCTGCAAAGGAGGCGGGAGCAGTTAAGTCTGCGTGAAGCAGCCATCAAGCGTCAGGAAGAAGAGCTTCAAGCCCGTGAGGCAGCTCTCAAGACCAAGAGTGACAGGAAGAATGATGCAATGGAGCCATCCTCGGGGCCCAATAAAAGGGGAAACAACCACGCTACACCCAAGAGAATAGACCCACGCTATCTACGGTCTATGTAATCCTATTATTATGCAATCAGATTGTGTTTGCCTAGTCAGATCGACCGCACTTGAGACTACCGGTATGACGGTATTGCGTATCGGTGCTTCACAAAACTACAATTTAATAGAGTGCATAATGTTGCCCACCCATGCTTGCTCCAAAAAATGTCTGCATAATGGATTAGTTTACATATAGAAAAGAACAGGGAAATCATGCCTACTTAGTTCAAAATTGTAAATCATTACATGGAAAATTCACATTTTCAAGCACATAAATGTCTGCAAAAGAACAACAAGACATTAAACTATATCATCAACTTCGCAGATTATACCATGTGATTTGAAGTAGCGACATAATTACTTATGGGCAATATAATGGAAAAGTCTAAGGCACATAGGTTCTTACCTTGCCCCATTTTAGCTCTTTTGAATTCCATGAATAAGCAACACCATTATCCCCTTCTCTAACAATTGGTGTTTGACCATCGGAGTTCCCTGCTTGAACACGACATTACGTTACTAGCACCCGAAATTTTCAGATTGAACACGACATCATCAAAAAATGTAGCAGGAAACAAAAATTGTGTTTCACACAGTTCATCAATTTTCTGAATGTTTGCAAAAGCTACGGATTATTTTGAAGGCGCCGAGCAGGAGCGCCACTGGTCACGGCGGCTGTTCTGAATTTTCAGAGCTCGGCGCCACGATCCACGGCTCCGAGCTCGACGCCAAGATCCACGGCTCCGAGCTCGACGCCATAATTCACAGCTCCGAGGTCGGCGCCACTGATTACGGCGCCGAGGTGCTGCCACGTCGGCGCCACGCAGGCCACCACGATGGCGCGGGTCTGGCACCTCGACGCCGTGGTCCACGGCGCCGAGACGTGTTACCTCGGTGCCGTGGGTCACGGCGCCGAGCTCTGGGTCTAAAAACGGAATTAAAATTACCAGGGGTTTAAATGTGAATATTTTTCAAAAAAAAGAGCTAAAATACAAAAAAAATTCGGTCAGTTAACACCAGCAAGCAGACAGCTGCACAGGATCAGTTCGCGTACGCTCAGGACGTGTCGAGTAATCCGGTTAGGTCGGCCCTTGAATGGGTACTTGCCATCCATGGATCTCGAAGCTTCCATCTGGCCGGGCCTATCGATGAACTGCAAGCACCGAAGCTACGAAACGAGTGAATGTGCCACCCATTTCCTGCAGAGAGATAGGTGCCGTATAGGTGCTGGTTTAACTAGTTTTTGGTTTAATTTTATAGCTTATTTTGTTGATTTTTTGATTGAAATTATCCTGTAACGGCTATTAATTCTTTTAGAAAAAAATTTAAAAAATATTTAAAAATCGTTATATCGTCACGAAAATGCAAAAGAATAAAGAGAAAAGATAAGACAAAAAGCAAAAAAATAAATAAACTAAACTAAAATTAAAAATTAATATATTTTAAATAACTTTTAGTTTAAATAAATTAAAACAAATCAAAAATCAAAAACTAAAACCGTCTAGAACGACCTGCGGAGCCAATCCTCCCTGTCTTGTGGTCAATCGACCTAAGACTTGCGGCACTTCAATACATGGCGGTGCTATCCTTGCCTCCAAATTCCATCTTTAAGAGGTCATGGGCGGCGTCAACATCATGTGGAGTCCAAGCAAACAACCTCTGCGAGAGATAGGAGGCCTCATGGCTCCAGTCGCCATGGTCTTGAAGGGCTTAGGACATCACAATAATCCATTTCAAAGAGTTGTTTGTAGGCTCTAAGGTGCCACTCAGTTGAGCTAAAATAAGCTGGTTTATAGCTGAAATTATACTATAGCTGGCTAAAATTACATTGTAACTGATTATGATTTATTTGGCATTACTAAATTTTAAAAAAATAGGTTAGTCAATCATGGAGAATACAAACGAATACGGAAAAAAGAACTGGCAAAAAACTAAAAAAACCAAAAAGTCAGAAAAAGACGAAATTTAGAAATAGTAAAAAATAAAACAGAAGCTAGAAACTCAAGCTGAAATAAGCGAGACATAAGTCATGCTTTTAACTTTTTTTCTATTATTTTCATCGTAACTTTCCCTTATTCTCTCTCGTCATTTGCGTACTTAAGTTATATTATTTGAATACTTAAGTTATTTTTTATAAGATATAGGGCGGCATGTTTTGGTTTATACACGACTTAGGTTCATACTGTCTACAGTAACTAACTTTTAAACAATACGTTTTTCAAGACGGAGTCAATAGGAAGATTGTAGTAAAAAGTGTATTGAGTTCAACTGTACCAGCCAAAATCGCATACAACTATTTTTCTGTACGTACTACCTCTTACGAACAGCCAAAATTTAAATATTTAAACTATAAACTACTAATGCAAAAGAACTCACCTATAGTGCATTCTCTCTCTTTCATCTTATCTATTGTATTCTCTCTCTTCGTCTCATCTCGGTTTCAACTAAGATTTTACGTGACATGGGACATAACACTGAGGTGGCTACTAGGAGACGTTGGTTTCTCCCTAGCAACCAACCCTTTGCTATCTTTGTGCGGTCTTCGTGTTGTCAGTCGTACCGCCACCTCCACCTCAAACATTAATTCACCGATCTAATTAACCACATCAACATTGTATTCCTTTGTGAAAGCTAGCACAGTTCGGCATTTAAGCCGTATGCTCTCTTTTCAACTTCCACTGTCGTCACTTGTCATTAGCAGCCTTTATCTATATGAATCTCTTGTCAAAATTAATAACAAAGAACATCAAATACACTGACAATCATATCTTTTAGATCGCGCTACAATTCCTTTTTTTTAACGATTACACTACAATTTCTAATGGCTTCAAAGTTCCTAACCAAACAAATTGGCCATATTCTTTTGGGCTTTTGACTTCTGTAAAAGTTGAAGTAAACAAGACGGTTTTGTGAAGCGATTTCTCTAAACGTCTTCCTGAGCTCAAAATCATGTGCATCACCCGGGTCAACGTCTCTGCCATCTACTGTTATCTTAAAAAACATAGATAAAAATTATTAGCTACAGAAAAGATTCATTAGCAATAACAAAAAAACAGGACCTGAACAATCAAAACAACCTTCTATAACTACATAAACAAAGAGGACATTTTCTTACTAGAACCCCATGTCGATGGCTGCCTTCAGAAGGGCTTATGATTAGGTTTTGACATCTGTTGCTATAGTAACTAGTTTTTAAACGATGTGTTTTTTAAGATAGAATTTATAGGTAGATTATAGTAAGCATTATACTGAGTTCAGCTATACCAGTTCAAATTATATACGACTATTTTTCTATACGTATTGTCTCTCACATACAACTAGAATTCAAAAACCAAAATCAAAGCCATAACAAAAAAAAAAACCACATTGCAATCATCCAAACATACGTAAAAGAATGAAATAAACCAGATTTCGGTGGCCACGGATTAAAGACCAAGATATTTATCTGGCCTAGCATCTAACAAATCTTTTAAAGTGCTCATATCCCCTATATTTTAGAAGAAAAGGTAAAAAAAAAGGTTCCAACAGATCCCCTAAGTGGTACCTAAAAATATAGAGGACTCTATTCCTGATTTTTCGTCCCCCATATGTGGAGGACGACACCATCCCCTAAATCGCCCCAACGCTCTCAAGCACTGTCCGATCCCCTAAATTCTTTAGTTGGTAGTTTTTGTGGACCCAGATTTTAATTTAGGGGACCATATTTAGATGACTTGTTGAAGGTTACATATTTTTAGTTTTCTATATTCTAGATTGTGTCTTCTAAAAAGTGATTTAGGGGATGAGATTTAGAAGACATTGTTGAAGATGCTCTAACACTACCAATTTGCTAATCTAAGCAGCTGCAATCCCCTCTCCTTTTTCCATCCCAAATCGCCGAGAGCACGCTGTTTTTTTTTGGGCCAAGGGACCAGTGAGCTCAGAATTTTCAATGCAAGCCAACAAAAGAGGTTGGAAAACCCTGAAGCTGCGCACAAAAAAGTCTGAAAAATATTAATACTTAATTTACTAATTAATTAATGACATAATAAACTATGAAACGCGGCCATTCCCTCTCGCTCTTCGCTCTTTATTAATAGGCGGCCCCTCTCACAATTCACAGACCCCTCGCCGGCGAACCCCGACAAGTTGAGGCAATCAGGAGCGCCCACGAAGCGTGGGGGTGGAGGAATCCGCAGCGAAGAATCCGTCCATCCGCATCGAGAATTTGCGGGAGCCTCGCGAGAACCAGGCGGAAGGTGGTGGTGAGGCGAGCGATCATGGCGTTCAGGTCGTCCCACAGGGCCTCACCGTCGCCGTCCCCTCCCTGCTACGCGCGGAGGAGGGCCAATGGGGTGTCGCCGGTGGTGGCCATGGCCTCCACCATCAACAGGTGAGCAGATCCTCCGCGCGCGCGTGCAAACCTTGCTCCTTGATTGGATTCGTGTTCTTGCTTTCTTTTGGGTGGGAATGGTAGGGTGTACTGTGTGATCTGGGTTGGGTGGGTGTGGGTGTGTGTGTGGGGGTTCTTGGGCAGCGGGGTTCTTGGAGATGGGTTGATTCTCCAGTCGTGTGATCTTTGGTTGGTGGGATTTGTGATCTGGAATTTGGGTCCTTGGAAAAAGTCACGGCCTTAGTCTGATGGATCGAATCAAATCATGGAATAAAAATGCATGTTTCACGTTTGATTTCTATGTTCTCCCCCTGTTTTTCTTGTCGAGATCCAGGGTTTTAGGTTGGAAACATTTGTGCTTGGGTTGTTTTGTCGTCTATGTGGTGATTCTCTTTAGATTCTTTCGCTGATCCAACGGATGGTTCGTTCCTGCTTGTGATCTGGATCGGTAATTTGTGATCCACCCCTGATTTGGTGATCTGGGCCACCAAAATCTTGTTTTTCCTTTTGTTTTATGTGTATATTTGAGGGGGGGTTTTATGATAGTATATCTATTGGCATATCTAAAATTGATTTGTGTTTGGTGATTGTACTAAAAATTTTGCCATCAAGAAGTTATTTATGGGCCTAACTTGGTGTCATGAGCTATCGCTTTGCATGAATTGTTAGTTGGGATGTGTGCTTACTTACTCATTTCGATGTAATTGCTTGTTTATAGTTGCTTCAATTTCGTTAAAACTTGTTCATACAAAATTGATTTGTTCAATAGGTGTTTGTTTTCGCTTTCAGTCAGTCTATTGACTTAATTTGCTGGCGAGTGCCATCTGACGTAGTCTTGCATGGTGCTGGTCGTGTGTGATGTTGAAATCTTAAACTGGCCTGCCTGTTGTCTGTCCACAGTGTTTAAAAGCATATAAACCAATAGAGATGCCCTGAGTGATGGTCAATGTTTACCTCAAGTTTACTGGACGTAACTAAAATCCCTATATTATTGAATTGAAGACAATGCTTCTTAAGTAACCAATAGACATAGGCAGCATGATCAATTTAAGCAGGTTGTAATTCCAGAATTGTTTCTCCAGCGCTTTTCAGGGGGTGCAGAAAGCCAGAAACTAGTAAGCTGTTGAGATCTGAACTTATTCAAATCCGTTGATGGTGATAGACTGATAGTGAACATTAATGGCCTGATTTGCAACCACCCACTACTCCAGTACTAACGATACTGCTCTAGGATTTGTTGAATTTAGTTTTCGGGAGAGCAGAGAAGCACTACTCTTATGTTCGTGTGGTCTTTTTTAATGTGAAATCTTAGTCTAACATCTAAAATTTTACTCTCTGCATTCGTAAATAATAACTATATTGTTTTAGGGGTTGTGAAGAAATATTTTCCAACTTCGATTCCATATATATAAAAATATTTAGAATTGCCGCATGAAATTATCATTAGTATATCTGTCATCAATAATACATTGAAAATATGAATGGCCAAAATTGTGCCCTGGAGAGTGGAGACCACAGGACAGTAAAAATACAGCAGCACTAGTTAGCACTTGGGAACTGAGAAAGTCTGTGATAAATAAAAATTTGAAACAGGCCTTGTTTGTTATCCAGTGATGTTAGTGGATTTTGCATTGATTATGTTTCGCTTAGTTGCCCATCAGGTTATACTGCTTTAGCCAAATTACCCATCAAGTTACTCTGGGTAATATCTTGTAGAATCTTGGGAAAATGGTAGATTTGACCCTGTTAATGTACCTAACTACCTATGTTGCAATTGTGACCACAGCACTTCAAGACACTCAAATCTCTAAACCCTTTTATGTATCTGTCTTAAAATTCTTGTCTCTAACGATTGCTTCATCAGAAGCTGACCTGTTTTGGACTAGATGTTAAATCTAAAAATTTTGATAAACACTGTTTTGAGCTAAAATATCTATGAAACATCAGAAGCATTTCCTCACCGTAGTGTAAAAAATTGTTTTGTTTTATTTTCTTGGATACTGTAAATTTGCTGCAAGAAATGTGTGGAAATTCCCATTCTAGAGATTTGGTAGCAGATAATTTCTTATGACCTGCATAGAATTGTTTTGTTCGAGCTGTAATGCTTTATTGAATATATTTCCTTGCCAACTACTTTCATATCTATTACACTATGCACCTTTTCCATTCTTTTAATTACTTGTGTTGCTTTTCCTAGGGTCAGAACTGCCAAAAAGCCCTATACTCCTCCACATGAGGTGCATCTCCAAGTCAAGCATTCACTGCCACCCCAAAAGTGGGAGATTTTCGATTCACTTCAACCTTGGGCCAAGGATAACCTCTTGAACCTCCTGAAGCCAGTTGAGAAGTCATGGCAGCCACAGGACTTCCTACCAGACACCTCTTTTGAAGGGTTTTACGATGAAGTAAAAGAACTGAGGGAGCGGGCAAAGGAAATCCCTGATGACTACTTTGTTTGCCTAGTTGGTGACATGGTTACTGAGGAAGCCCTTCCTACCTATCAAACAATGCTTAACACCCTTGATGGTGTCCGAGATGAAACTGGTGCAAGTCCAACCACCTGGGCTGTTTGGACAAGAGCATGGACCGCTGAAGAGAACAGGCACGGTGATCTTCTTAACAAGTATATGTACCTTACAGGACGGGTTGACATGAGACAAATTGAGAAGACTATACAATACCTGATTGGTTCTGGAATGGTAAGAACTACTATCTATCTTTTAATGGCAATGGCATTTCTTTTTCCTTTCCATGAATCATTATGTTGCTAATGTGGATAATCTTATTGCCGCTGGAGAGTTTTGATTTCTAACTTCCAATTAATCGTTAAGTCACCAATCTTCTCAAAAAACAACACTTGCATGTAACAAATGAGTGCTATTCAATTAACAAACCACTGTTTACCTTGTTGTGGTTGTAGATATTGCCTTCATCGTAATAAGCCAATAAACTTATGGATCAACATATATGCACCATATTATGTTGTAGCCATTGCAAACAGTTCTGTTTTGCATGTAGAGAATCTTTTTTTGCTTTTGAAGACAGTTAGCTGACTGATCTTCTTTTGAAAGACCTATGATGTGGTTATTCATAAATTATAATGTGCTATTGCTTTTGGATACTTGAATGAACATTGTTATGAACGTAATTTCTACTCTTATTTCTACCTTCAGGATCCAGGAACTGAAAATAATCCCTACTTGGGTTTTCTTTACACATCATTTCAAGAAAGAGCAACATTCATATCTCACGGCAATACCGCAAGGCATGCAAAGGTGTACGGGGACCTTAAACTGGCTCAGATATGTGGTACAATAGCAGCCGATGAAAAGCGCCATGAGACAGCTTACACCAAGATAGTTGAGAAGCTCTTTGAGATTGATCCTGACTACACAGTGCTTGCATTTGCTGACATGATGAGGAAGAAGATCTCAATGCCTGCTCATCTCATGTATGATGGCAAGGATGACAACCTGTTTGAACACTTCAGTTCAGTAGCGCAGAGGCTGGGCGTCTACACTGCGAAAGACTACGCTGACATCCTTGAGTTCTTGGTCCAGAGGTGGAAAGTTGCAAGTCTCACTGGGCTATCTGGTGAAGGGAGACGGGCGCAAGATTTTGTCTGCACCTTGGCACCAAGAATCAGGCGGCTGGACGAAAGGGCGCAAGCAAGGGCAAAGCAGGCGCCTGTTATTTCTTTCAGTTGGGTTTATGACCGCAAAGTGCAGCTTTAATCAGGAACGCAAAGCAACGAGGTCACATCCTATATCGGTTCGAGTTGCAGGGTTCTCTATAAGAAAACAATCTAGGTTACCTAGCAGGATAAAATGCATTTACCTGTAAATCTGTCTCGCAAAGTAAGATATCTGTTGTCTCGTAAGTTGGATGGCAGTGTTTTGAGTCTGCTGAGGAACTTCTGTGAGACGCTGGACGTAGCCTTGACGGGCTACGTTGCAGCTGAGTGAACTTTGGTTGTATCGAATATCATGGGATTTATGTGTACTTCGAGATTTACAGTACTTGTATAAGTTTCAAAGTAATAATGGAGATTGTATAAGGATAAGAGTAATCTAAGTTACCTTTTGTGCTCTGAATGTACTAAGGTTGGCTAACCTATTCCGTTTTCAGCTTTGATCTTGAAATTTTTGTGCTATTCAGTTCACTGCGTGTTCATCTGCGTTGATGTCTGAACTGCCTTTCAACTGAGACAAACATAGGTGCTACATATCGTCTGCTTTGCACCATTAAAAAATGTTCGTGACATTCTGTATGCAGCTGTTGATGTCGTGAAGTCTATGGAGGCAATTTACTACCGTCTGGCAATCATTGGCAAGATTTGCAAGTAACAGGTAACCGCATTTAGCGAGCTTAGTCAACTTGATGCAGGTACTATCGCATGCACAACAGGTCGCGTTTCGTGATGGTATTTCACAATGTCACTCGAAAGAATAGCGTTTTCGGAGAATACCGTTCCAAAGTTTGGTGGAAAGAATCAAAAGATATTACACAATTAATGGTCCGATTTTTCAATGATTCAGACTTGCACGCAGCCATGTACTAATTTGCCAGCAAGGACTAAATCATATTATGTTTCTCATGCTTCTAATGCCTCGCGGTCAGCAGCACTCAATTCCTCGTGCGCACACAGAACCGAATGACACCAGGTCTGTACTTACCGTAAGTTACAACAAGGTCACCCGATACTCAAAACTGGATACTCTAAAACGTGTCCTGCCATCAAGGTGATGGGAGGCATGATCCTAACCAGAATGGATACCTGACTGCATCTCTCGAACCAGGATCTCTTCAACAGCATCCACAAATCTTACAAGATATCGACGAGTCTGAAGCTCCAACCCGTTGGCCAGTTCCTAACACCCAAAATACCAAGAAACACTGGTTACCTGGCTAGTTTCGACGAGACATAAAAATGTGAGTGTGCAGCAAATGATGCATCATGCACGCGTCGAATGATAGATAGACCCTCAACAGGTTAACCCACGCCATTAGAGGATGGACGACGCACCTAACTAAATCATGCCATGTTTGTATCTTGTAGTAATTATAAGTTAGGCCATGTTGGTCTACCCGCTGATTCCAGAAGGGTTGGTTGATTGAGGTCCAGACTTCAGCTTCCAGGCTAAGGCCACAGCTACCTTAAACAAAACACCTTAGCTTCAAATTTAAGCTTTCTCATAGTCCGGTGACCCAAAAGGCCAAAATTAGTTCTAGTAGAATTTTGGTGGTTTCACACAAGGTTCCAAATACCGGCGGTAACAGGTTTTACCGGTGCCAACCGGAAGAAGAAAAACAGCCGGTTTTTTATTTAATTCAAATTTAAACTTTTGAATGTAAAAATTAGTTTCTCTAATGATATTTACATTGTTTAACACTAATAAAATGTATTAGGAAGATGCATGCACTTTCCGTACTTGATTTCATACTTTTTACCATGAATGTATTAGGAATTTTCAAATTTTGAATATTAAAGTTAGTTTCTCTAATGATATTCACATTGTTTAACACTAATGAAATATATTAAGAAGATGCATGTACTTTCCGTTCTTAACTTCATGCTTTTTGCCATGAATGTATTAGGAATTTCCAAATTTTGAATGTAAAAATTAGTTTTCCTAATGATGTTTACATTGTTTAACACTAATAGAATGTATTAGGAAGATCCATACATCTCTCGTACTTGACTTTATACTTTTTGCTATGAATGTGTTAGGAATTTCTAATTTCAAATTTGAAAAACCGGGTTTTAGCGGTTTTTCTCCGGTTTTTTGGACGATTACCGGCCGGTTTTTCTGGTTACCGGTTTCAAATTCAAATTTTGACGCGTAAAATTCGACCGGTTTTTTCGGGTAACCGATACCGCCCCCCAGCGGGATTTGGAACCTTGGTTTCACACCACTAGAAGCTAGATTTGGCCTTTTACCTGTACAATCGCAACAAATTACAAGGTTCCCTATTTGTTATAAAGATTAAAAGTTTCTGTACAACAGTATTCCTAGTTCCGTACATTTTTTGGGCAATGATCACTATTATTGACTTGCCTTCAGGCCAGGCCCAGATTTTGAAAACTAATTATGTTTGGAGACTTCTGAATCAGACATTTTTAGCAGAATTATTCTAAAACTTGCTAAATTAATTCCACTATGCATCATGTGGAAAGAAGTGATATTCTAATTCTGTAGAGAATTTCTAGCAGTTCAGAGGGTTTTACCAAGGGCAGCATTATTCATGTATATTACGGCAATATAGATACTGAATACTAGCATTGGTTTTAAACCAAGTGAGGTAACCATTTACCTTGGTCTTGCAAAGCAAATTTAAAGTTATATTTGCTGGTTGAGTCTCCGAATTGCGGATTGAGATTAACTTCAGACCATAGGATGACAGTGGCCAATCTGCAGATATCTTAATGAAGGCATCAATCCCACCAACCAAATGAGCTACAATTGTCTCATCTTTGTCTAAGTACTCAAAAGAATGCCTGCAAGAAAACAGAATGCGGTTGGTCCAATATTTCAAAAGTTGAACACAGAAACAAAATTGTGCTCACGTATAGTATCCATGCTGGCCACCTAAATTTAGTTCTTTGCCTCAGTTTGTAAGGACCACATGAGTCTGGCTTCAATGATTGTCAAGAACAATGTGTATAATTTCTCACTTAAGGAGACTAGTAATTATCACATCCAGAATAGTCAGTAAAACAATGACTAAATTGTAGTATCTATTCCTAATAAATCTATTCGTCCGCTAAAAAAATTTATTGGTGAAAAGCAATCCGCAATGCCATATAAGCAAGGAGTCAAGAAAAGCAAACCTTCACAAGAACTAGTAGCTTCTATCGAGCAATCCTACCGAATAGTACCAAACCATGGTCAAGAAAATCTAGACATACAAAAATCTAAACATAAGAGTAAAAATTTTACAAGCCACTGACTTTGAGCTGAAGCTGGTATGATGGGCCACATATAACCAACCACGGACGATTTTTTTTTTAAAAAAAGATAAGCAACCACGGTAATCAAATGGAATCAGAGAGTAACAACCAAGACCCAGCAAGCTTACCGAAACCGTCACTCCCCAGCGCAGCCGCGCTCGAGTCCCACGCATCCACCGCCTGCAAAGCCACCTAAAAACACGACACCGGAATTAGCCTGTCTCGCAACAAACACAAATATTTTTGTACCACCGAAACATTAATCAAACCCTCACAGTTGACACCAAGCCGCCATCGCTCACCTCGTACTCGGAACGCAAGCCCCGCACCGCATCCGCCGCTAGCGCCGCAGCCTCCGTTTCCTCCTCCTCCCCTCGCCGCGACATCGAGAGCCGCTCGAACCGGCTGAATGACAGAAGAATGGGGGAAGGAAAACTGAGGGACCAAATCCATGGAGTTGAATCGGACGGAACGATCCCCTCAAATGGGACGGCGGGAGGGCACCTTCGTACGGCGGCCGCGTCGAGGGGCGCCTCGGGGTCCTGCGGCGGGGCTAGGGCTAGGGTTCCCGCCATGGCCGCAGCCCCCTTCCTATCCTCCCTCTCGCGCTCTCCCGCCTCGAAATTTGGCTCGAAATGGGGGAGAGGACCGAGGCCCAGTTCTTTTCAGACATGACTTAACTTGTTAGGGCATCTCCAATGGTTATAACTAGCAACTAACTATAAAACTTCCACGTCATTTATATAGTACACACTAAATCTAGCATTCTAAAAAACTATTTATAAGGATAGCTATTTGATGCTTACATGCACACACAAAATTTATAGAGGCTGCCTCGTTTAGCGTTATAGACTAGTGCTTAAGGAAGAGCTGGCTCGATTTTTTTTGCATACTCTCTTTTCTCCACATAGGATATATGCTGATGTGTACATGCATATAACTAGCTGACTCAGACCATTGGAGATGCCCTTATAGGGTCTGTTTGGTTGCCTGTATAGGGGTAACTCGCACCAGCGCATACAGAGAGATGGTGTTTGGTTGCATAGAAGAGAGAGCCTGCACGAGTGGATACAAAAAATCAACTGGAGCTAGGCTGAGGAGAAACGTGGCTGAGGAGCTTCCCTCCTCAGTCTGGCCACGCTCATGCAGCTGCATGAGCACATGCAGGCAACCAAACAACCCCGAAGCTTTTCTCGAAAGGAAACGGATTCTTCGTGTTATCATTTCGAAATAATTTAGCAAAACATCTTTTTTTAATCAATTTATCAACTCATCGATTTTAAGTTTATTCATATAAACACTCATATGTTATCAAAATCTAGCAAAAAAGAGAGTATTTTTTATTTTGACTTATATAATGGATATGATTTATAGTTTTTAGACGGTTCAGAGAGAGTACGGAATAACAGAAACTTACGTACAATTTTAACTGATATGAATAGAGTTGTTATAGTACTTAATGTAATTATTTGTAAATTTTGTCTTAGAAAATAATTTGTTTGAAAAATAGTTACTGAAAAAAAAGATAAAAAGTAGTTTTTACAGGCTGAAAGAGTAAGAGAGCCGGCTATCCAGTTTTCGAATCCCATCGTCGAATTGCGGTTCGGTCCCGACCCGTTTGGTGTTATCGGAGCTCCGGCTAGCCCGCGCGGCCGCGCCGATAAGCGCGCGCACCACCACCACCACGTCGTACTGGTGCTCCACGCCACACGTCGGCGAAGTCCCCGCTCACTCCAAGCCAAGCGTCAAGCGTGCTATCCATCTCTCCTATCTCCCATCTCCACCCACAGGAGAGGCCGCGCCTCCAGTGCTGGCTAGCTCTTCCCTCCCTCCCTCCCTCCACCGGGCGCGCCACTGCAGCTCACCTCAGGTTCGGCTCTCGATCAGTTCTTGATCCTGCGCAGAATCTCGTCCCCTCTCGCTGCTTCTCGTTTAATCCTGTCCTGTTCGTACGCCTCCTTGATACGATTGATCTCGTTTGATTTCATTGGCTGTTCTGTTCTGTTCCACTCTGATTCGGTCATTCGGATTCTTGTGGTCTTTGACACAGAATTTTTCCTCTCGGAATGCAGATTACGGGACATGATGTCGCGGCAGTGCGCGAATGGCGTCTTCCTAACCGAAGGCTCCGGCAGCATTCTCCACGGTCCCAGATCTAGAGGGACAGCCGGCAGGAGCCACAGCGGTGTCAGGCTCCACCTGTGCTGCCGCGTGAGAGCAAATCTTTGGAGGAACGATCACCTCCACGTCAAGATCACTCCTTCCGAGGTGATTACCGATACTGCTCATCTGTTGATACCAAGTGCGAATGTCCGATTCACTTCTTGTTAAACTAATGCTAAGAACAGCAGGATTTTGCCCCCTTTTCTGACAGATTAAGGTGCACACAGTGCTGCAAGTATCAGATGTTTTCAGTAGCGTCAAGAAGTGGAGCAGGTTGCAGCTGGTCGGTGTGACAGGGCTGGTGGCGTGTGCGGTTCTGCTAGTCCCTTCTGCTGATGCCACCGATGCTCTCAAGACATGCACCTGCCTTCTGAAGGAATGCAGGTGAGTCTTTACAGTATGCATCTGCGGCGTGAGAGCCTACAACTTTGCTCCATCCTGTCAGATGTTGCTTTCTTTGCTTAGCTGAAGTCCAGCGACAAAACGGGCTTATCATTGTCTGAATACGTCTGCATCTACTGCCAGGACTTGTAGCATTGACAGTATGGCCGATTCTGTTTTAAGTCAACTCAAAAGCACTCCGCAAGTTGGATTAATAGCTGCCTGTGTATAGTATACAATTAGTACTTTTCAGTTCTGCAGATTTCTTGTGTTCGTATGCTTCTTACCTAAACAAAATGGAATCGATTTCAGAATAGAGCTGGCCAAATGCATAGGCAACCCATCCTGTGCAGCAAACGTAGCATGCTTAAATACGTGCAATAATCGACCTGACGAGACCGAATGCCAGGTAATTCCATTTCTCAGAAGCCATTGGCTCAGCTCGATCTCTCACAGAAGCACTCTCAATCCTGTGCTTTGTCACCACATAGATCAAATGCGGGGATCTGTTCGAGAACAGCGTGGTCGATGAATTCAACGAGTGCGCCGTTTCACGCAAGAGATGTGTCCCGATGAAGTCCGACGTCGGCGAGTTCCCGGTCCCTGATCCATCTGCCCTTGTCATGAACTTCAACATGGCAGATTTTAACGGCAAGTGGTACATTTCAAGTGGCCTGAATCCTACTTTCGACACATTTGATTGCCAGCTTCACGAGTTCCATGTCGAGGGAGACAAGCTTCTCGCGAATTTGACATGGAGGATTCGCACCCCCGACACCGGTTTCTTCACCAGGTCGACCACACAGCGGTTTGTGCAGGACCCCTCACAACCCGCGATACTCTACAACCATGACAACGAGTACCTGCACTATCAAGATGACTGGTATGTTCCCCGATAAATTGCCATTTTTTTCGTCGTGCTTCAGGTCTATGAACTGAAGAATCACTGAACCGTAGGTATATCATCTCATCCAAAGTAGAGAACAAGGAAGATGACTACATATTTGTGTACTACCGTGGCAGAAACGACGCGTGGGATGGATATGGCGGCGCCGTTTTGTATACAAGAAGCAAAGTTTTACCTGAAACAGCAGTACCTGAGCTAGAAAGGGCAGCGAAAAGCATAGGGAGGGACTTCTCCACGTTCATCAGGACCGACAACACCTGTGGTCCTGAGCCCCCTCTTGCGGAGAGAATCGAGAAGACCGTCGAGGAAGGGGAGAAGACCATCATCAGGGAGGTGAAGGAGATCGAGGGGGAGATCGAGGGAGAGGTCAAGGAGCTGGAGGAGGAGGAGGTGACATTGTTTAAGGGGTTGGAAGATGGCCTCATGGAGGTGAAACAGGACGTGACGAACTTCCTGCAGGGGCTGAGCAAGGAGGAGATGGAGCTGCTGGATCAGCTGAACATGGAAGCGACTGCGGTTGAGAAGGTCTTCGGTCGTTCCCTGCCAATAAGGAGGCTAAGGTAGCGCTAGCTCTAGCAGCCACTCCAGCCCCTGCAAGGAGGATTTGGAGAACAGTATGCCATCAAGTAATGATCAAAGTAGATTATATTTGATGAGGCAATACCTACAGCAACATATTGTTGAACAGAGCTAAAATTTGAATCTTTCTAATGTTTCCCCTATTGTCACAACATATTCCCAGATTAGCTTATCTGTGAAGCAAAAAGTATAGAACTTTATACAACTGTTCCTAATATGATCTGGATTAATTATACTTTTTTTCTGATGATACTTCAAATGCTGTTAGTTTGCTTTGCTAGTTTATGGCAATTTAAGTTTTTTAAGTCAGGCAAAATGCAAATTATACTGAAACGGTATCTAATATTTACAAATCTCATAATTTCATTATCCTTTAGAAGAAGACTACCTAGAAACAATGGTAAAAGGACCAACAGAAAAAATGTGCTTCTATGCTCTTTCACACAAAACTGGGTTTGAGTATTTCAAACAGTGGTGCGCAACGATTTAATGAGGGACCAGGAGCATATGAGATCTAATCATAGCTTATTCAAAATATGTACTTGATTTTAATGCAACAGCAAGGAAGCACAGTGTAGCTGACAAGATATCCATATATTTGCACACCCTAGCTGACAGTATATCCATAATCAATCTGGAAACTGTAGATGCAAATCTAAAAATGTTTTATTATCAGAAAGAAAACTGCTGGCTCCACACTATCTATGTTCATTCTATATGGCATCCTATGTATTACAGATAAGAGAAGAACATAAATGATAGAACAATTCAAGTACAGATACATACTCTCGCCAGCAGTAATAAGCATGAAAAGTAATACAGGACGAAAGAGTTGAGTGACAGTTTCTTCACAAGAACAACAATTTGATTCACAAGTAGCCCAGGAAGTTTTCCAGAAATCTCGGTGATCATATACCCATTTTCTCAAAGTATACAGCACGGGCATGTCTGGAGAAAGAGAGAAAGGTCAGTCAATGCATAAAATAACTCAGAAATATCATGTACAGTATGAAACAGAAACAGATCATGATACTTGTGCCGAGCATTAAAGCAACTAGACGTCAATATTACATGTTTTCATGTTTATCTCTCTGGATAAATTGAAGCTTAATTCACTCATCTGAAGGAATTAGAGGCAACACAATTTAACATTCTGGGCTAGTTCAGATCATAGTACTATGTTCAATTCAAAGATATGGACACAAAATATGTACCTTTTATGCAAAATGTAGTGATTTGATAATGACATATCAGTAAGAAGAGTAGTCCAAAGTAATGAGCTCTACCCATAAATCAAAGATGAAGCTAATTGCACAGAGTGTATCTTATTTTTTTTTATTTATGTAACATATATGAATATGATTAATCATTTAAGAATTTGGACAACTTACACATTTAAGTTGACAACCACACTATTTATTATTTGCAAACAAAACACTTGTTCACAAAAAGGTTACCAATTAATTCATCTGTTAGGGTGCAGTAAATGAGGAGGTCACCAGTGATGAAGTACTATTGCATTTTTTTAATAATATTAAGATCATACAATTGAAGTTACGGTAATCCAGAATCAACTCTGTAAAAAAGTATTTGTTTAGACAGTCAGAGTAAGGTTACACATCACCATGGCTGGACAAATTGGATTGTTGAGAGTTGAGACCACCCAATTTGTAGTGATTGATTAACTATTTAACTGTGTCATTTGCATTTGCACACTTTCTAAGTCCTTTTTGTCCCTGTTGTAGGGTGGCCCCCACCTAAACCCAGCAGGCCTGGTAGAAGGTTATAAGGCCCAGAATATTCCATGTGTAATGACATAAGTGCCCCTGAAGGGGATACTCAGATGTAAGGGTATAATTGTAAAAGTACTCCCCATGTGTATATATATATATATATGGAATACAGGCCATGGGGGAACCCAAGCCATTTACGATCACTCTCTCCCAACTCTCCACTACCATCTCTCTCTGCTTGGTCAGTAGCCACAACAGCTTGGCGCCGTCCGTGAGGGAGGAGGCAGAGCAAGCTCAAGTTCAAGAAGGATGGCACCAAAAGTTTCGTCGCGGCGAAGGGAAAGAAGGCGGCTGGTCGGGCGTCGCACGGGTACCGTGGCCGCAGATCGGCCGCTGCGGGCGCGGCGACGACGCAGCACGGTGGTCGAGGCGTCGATGCTCGCGCCGCGACGACCGACCCGCCATCGGCTGCGCGACGGCCGCCACGCCACGGCGGCGCGGCGGCGGCGACCGCGTCACCATCGGGCGCCGCGACGATCGACCGCCACCGGCTGGCCGCGACGGCCAACCCGTCACCGGCCACAAGGCTGCGACGATCGACCACGCCGACGCGCGACAACCAACCTCGCCGCCTCTTGCCGCAACGCTGCGCGTGCGCAGATCGGGCGGTTGAGGTAGCCACAACGGAGCGGCCGGCGGCTCGAGCTCGCGAGGCGATCGTGCTCGCAGCCGACCGTCCACTGGCGCGCTGATGGCCCGCCGCGCAGCGGTGGAAAGCGCCTGCTAGCGGCCCTCAAAGTGTTCCAGCAGGAGCTGAGGATCTTCGTGGGGTCATCGCGACATACAAGAGGCTCGAGCCGCAGCCGCGCCGAGCCCACGCCGAAAGGGGCGGACAGCCGCGACGCCCACATCCACCAAGGTGCCACTACGACGCGTCGATCCAGAGTCCCCGCTTTCGGCAGGGCTACAGCAGGCGGCGTGGCCCAAGACTTCAAGTTCCCAAAGTGTCATCGAGCCATACAAGGTGATACGGACCCCCGCGAGTTCGTGCGCGTGTACGAAACCGCAATCGAAGCGCGGCGAGATGACACCACAAAGGCGAAGTGCCTCTCGCGTTGCAAAGAGTGGCGCTTTCCTGGTTTTTTACCATAGAGCCAAACTCCATCTACGCGTGGGAGCGACTCGCGACCGCCTTCACAACAACTTTCAAGGAAACTATGTTGAGCGAGTCGACGCAGAACACCTCTTTGCCGTGAAGCGTAAACCTTCTGAGAAGCTCCGCGACTACTTCAAGCGCCGCAAAGATACGATGCCAAGTCAAGGATGTCAACGAAACCACCGCTGTCAATGCAGCCATCTGGGCTCTCCGCCGCCCCATGGCCGAGTACAATGCAAGAAAGCCGATCAAGACAGTGACGAAGCTCTTCGACAAAATGGAGGAATACGCCAGGGCGGAAGAGGACGCACGGCGAAGACAAGATGACGACTCCGACACCAACCAGCCGGTGGCTCGCTGAAATCAAGACCCGCCGAAGGACGGCTCGCGGCGGAAAGCGTAGCGTGAGTCGCCCAAGGACGCGCCGAGCGCAGGATGCCCCGCACGAGCCGTCCGACAGGCCCAAGCGCGCCGCCAGAAGTCGCGGCGAGGTCGACACGCCTCGACATCGGCGCGCGCTCAAGAAACCGCCCCACGGCCTCGAAGCGGTCGGGCGCCGAGGTCGGGCGCGACCGTGGCGGGGCCGCGACGATAGAGGCCGTGGAGATTACGCGACCAACACCGGGGCCGTGGTGCGCAGCCCACTGGCCGCGCAACCACGACATGCGCGTGCATCTCTATCGCGGCGCCCGCGAGCGCGCACGAGGATAGGAACTTGAAGTACGCCCGTGGTGGCCCACGACAACACCCATACGGCCCCCATGCACATCCAGCACAAGGGGCGCAGCCACACGAGGTCCTCTCGCGATTCGTGCCCATGTGCGCAGCCTCGTGAGGGCCTCCTGCAGCTACGAGCTCCGAGGCCGCCCACCGCAGGGTCATCAATGTCATCTCCGAGGCTCTCGCTGGAGTTCTCCTCAGACGGCAGCGGAAGGCCTACGTGCGGAGGCTACACCACGTGGCGGCATACCCAGCCGCAGACACCGCCGGATCGGGCACAGCGATGAGGTCACGTTCACCCCACGACGCCCAAGGCGTGGAGCTTCTCACCACGACCCCGGTCGTCCGGTCGTCGTAGCGGATGCGACGTGAGACGTGCCCTAGTTGATGGTGGCAGCCCGCAAACATTCGCTCGCAGCAGACCTTCGACTAGACGGGATCCCCGGCCGCCTCGGCTTCGGGAGTCCCGCGAGTGGCTTTAAGACGGCCTCTCTACGCGCGCCGCCAAATATGCTCGCAGTCTCCTTCGCCAGCGACAATGAAAGGGTCGAGGACGCTACATTCGACGCCGCCGATCTCCCATACCCTTACAATGCCATATTGGGCGCCCAATCTTAACTCCTTCTGGCGTGACGCACCACGGCTATTTATGCATGAAGTTCCGGGCGGGCCATCATTACCGTCGTGGCGACGAGACATGGCCCGCCGCAACGAGCACGGCACCAGATATCCCGCCGCGCGACCAACGGCACACTTAGAATCGGCATCATAGCGCGGGGACCCACGGCGTCATTCGAACGGCTCGGCAAGCCCTACGTAGTGCAATCACTAGAGGCTTCTACCGCGCGAACACAAACGGTTAGTACCCCGCCACATGTAATCGCTTACCCGCGCAAACGGAAATGAAATAAAGTTCCGCTTGTCGCCACTGTTATCATTGTGCAAAATACGCGGCGAGCGCGCGAGAGCCTTCGCCACGCGCGCGTGCTCGAGTATAAACCAAAGACGACGTTCGCGTGTGCACTCTCCGTAGCTGTGGGTACGGTATGAGTATAAACCAAAGACGACGTTCACGTGTGCACTCCGTGAGCTGTGCGGGTATGATATAAACCAAAGACGCGTTCGTACTCTCGTAGCGGAATACGGGTATGAGTATAAACCAAAGACGCACGTTCGCGTGTGCACTCTCCGTAGCCAGGGGTACGGGTATGACTATAAACCAAAGACGCACGTTCGCGTGTGCACTCTCCGTAGCCAAGGGTACAGGTATGAGTATAAACAAGACGCGAACCCCGCGCACGCCAGGGACTTCGTCCCTGTGCGTACTCTCCGGAGTATAAATATGACGTGGATGTCGACCCCACGCACTCTACGGAGTATAAATAAGACGCGGATGTTCTCCCTGCGCACTCTACTGAGTATAAACAAGACGCGAACCTCAGCACGCCGTGAACTTCGCCCATGTGCGTCTCTCGAGTATAAATATGACGTGGATGTCGACCCACGCACTCTACGGAGTATAGATAAAGCGCGATGCTCTCGGTGCACTCCGCGAACGCAGGAGGGCATGGATATCAATCGCGCATCACGACAGAGCATCGAGGCTCGTCTTCGCACACCACGGAGGTGAACGCGAGGCGCGCCACCAAGTCCATCCCAAGAGCTCCAAGAGGCGACATAGCGAGTCGAGGCAGCCCTTAGGAAGGACGCACGCGAGCGCGAGGTACACTGCAGGCTACCCCGCCTCGGAGGTAGGGAACGGAGCGTCGCGCGCACTTCGCCCGCGCGCCGCCACGGACTCTAAACAAGTCGTGGCGCCGAGGTCCGCCTCGCGCGCGCGCCCTACGGACACTAAACAAGTCGTGGCGCCGAGGTCCGCCTCGCGACGCGCGCCCACGGACTCTAAACAAGTCGTAGCGCCGAGTCCGCCTCGCGCGCGATCTACGGACTCTAAACAAGTCGTGAGTGTCGAGGTCCGCCTCGCGCGCGCCGATCTGAACTCGAACAAGTCATACCGCTGAGGTCCGCCTCGCGACGCGCCGCCACGGACTCGAACAAGTCGAAGCGCCGAGGTCCGCCTCCGCCGAGGAACAAGGCCCCGGAGTGCTCGCGTGCCCACTTGGCTAGGCGCGGGGCCCCGCACAACTCTCGCCGACCACCCGGCACACAGGCGTGCGCCGCATATCCTAATGGCCGCAGATGTATACATCGGAAAATTTTACAAGTCAGAGGCCCGCCAAATATATCCGCCAGAAGCCATTATTCGCGGGCTCGTCCTAACGCGCTAAGGCGGGACTTCGCCCAAGAAGATCGGCCCGCCTAAAAGTTCAGCGACTCCTCGGCCCTTTGCCAGCGGCTGGCGCGCGCCATTGGTTGCAAGGTCGGACATAGCGATGCGTCCCGGCAAGGAAGCGCCGGGCACGTGTCAAATAGTCGGGCCAGAGAACAAGCGCGCTTTTTATTAACAAAAAGGCGGACATTACAACGCACGCCACACCTAGCCACCTCGGCGCCGCACTGCGAGTCCCGGCGCGCCGGAGGTCCCAGCGCCATCCTCGTCGCGTCGGGGACCCCGCCCGTAAATTGGCCGAGGCTTCCTCCCGTAAAGGACTTCCGAGCTCGACCAGGCGCGCGCCACTCCAACGTAGTCCCGCATCCGCTCGTAGAAGTGCTTTATGGAGCGACGAACAACGCGGACGGCGCGGACATTACTCCAGCCGGCCGCATCTCTCGGATGGGATCATCCACCCGGCGATGTGCGTGCAACCACGGTGTCGTGGAGCGCGCGCACACCATACACGACGCCGTGTAGGCACGCGCGGCGTCGGCGGTCATCTTTGATCCACGCGAAGGTCCGCGATCAGCTCCGCGGGCCGGCGTGGTCCAAAGACTTTGGCCACAAGCCCTCGAGATGGCTTTCAGCGCTTGCATGGCATCCCATGCAACTACCGGCCTCGCCAGCGTCCCGTCACGCTCCGCTAGAATTAAGGCGAGTTCGCTTTTTCCTTTTCTAACGAGGCGACTTGTTGCGAGAGGCCATCCCGCTCCGCCGCAAACTCCCGCCGCATCACTGCGCGCCGACTCCGCGCCGGCGGCGAGTCCTGGCGTGCGCCTCACCTCAGCGCTCCGCTTCCGGTGGCGGACGCGGGCATCTCCGGCGCAACGGGCCCCGTGGTTTCGCGGCTCCTCCTGGCGACCGCGATCTATCTTCGAGCGCCTTTGGGCACGAGTATAGGCCGCTTGCAAGGCCTGCCCCAAAGACAAGCGTCTGCAGAGCGTAAAGGCTTAGCAAGCTCAAGAGCCCAAGCGTGGTCGTATGAGTACTTACCTCACCCCGACACCTCAAAGGCGTCCCCGAGACGCCCGCCTCGTAAGTCTCAGAGCACTTGCTCGCCGACGGCGGCACTGCGTCATCCACAATCCCGCGCCACGCCTCGGCGTCTCCGGCGGGGCACGGTCCGCCCAGGCTCGGGCGTGCGGTGGTCGCCCGCCAAGACGAGGACCCCATGTTCGCCAAAGGCTCCTCCTCCGAATAAGTGACGCCGCAGACGGGACGCAGTGAGCCCCGCAAGGCACAACAAAGGAAACACCACGGAAGCCACCTTACCTTCCGGTAGCGGAAGGAGGGCTCGGGCCCGCCCCTAGTACCGGGCGGAGGACGGTGGCGCAAGTCCCGCGGAGGCGTGGTCCCGCCAAGAGCGAAAGCCTCCGTGTTGGGGCGGCGCCGACCGCTCTGCGCGGCGACGGTGTGGCTTGGGGCGCGAGGCGTGCACCGCGGGGCGCTCGGCGTCGCGATCGAGTCCCACAAACTCCGATGCGGCCGCCACGATGAATCCTCGACGTCCGGTGGAGCTCGGCGCAAACACGCCGCTAGCGGGCAAGTGGTGACGCGCGCTCGCGGCCATGCCGGCCGAGGCCCCGTGGTCTGCAGCACCCGGCGCGGCCTCGCCGTGGCAACCTCTGCGGGGCAACTTCGATTTCCGCCGCTTTGCAGGTGAAGACCAGCTCCGTGCGCCCACGAGGGCGTCTTGGCGTTATGGCGCCACGGCGAAGGCTCCACTCAAGATCGCCGGTCCTCTCGGATCATGTCTCGACGACGCCGCGAGTGACGAGCTTCTTCTCTTGTTGCTCGTGGCGAGCCCGCCGTCCGAGGCATCCGCCGAAGATCGCCGCCGCGGCGTCGCGCCATCAAGCCGTAGTCGGCGTACCTCGCGAATCCGACTCGCGTCGCCGCGCCATCAGAGCACTAGCGGCGCGGCGGCTGCTACACCAGCGACGGCAGACGCTCGCCTCGGCCCCTCTTGCGAGCGCCTTCCTCGCCGCGCGCCGCCTTGGTGTTGCGGGCCGGCTCAAGACGCTCCGACAGCAAGGCCTGTGGCCTCACACACGCAGTTTATTCGCCCTAGCCCCGCCTCGGCGGTAGCGGACGCGCGCTACTCGTGCTCCTCGCCAGATACGGCCCGAGAACACGCGCGCAGCTTGCTCGCATCTTCCAAACGAATCCTAAAGCAAAGCAAGAGATAAGATTAACATGTAACACATGTCGCGTAAACGAAGGGCGATACGGCCGACGCTACGAAGACCGGAGGGTGCCGACGAACAGCGAAGCCACGGCGGGCGAGTCGCGCGATCGCACGAAAACCTAGCTCGGCAAATCGGGGCCGCGCGATTCGGGAACCTTCGGCGCATTACCGCATCGCGAGTCGCAATCACCACAGCGTGGTGGTGTTCGCAATCGCGGTTGCAACTTCGAATCCGCGAGCCTCTGCGCGGCGAGCTCCAGATCCGACCTCGGCTTCAAGGATCATCGTCTGCCGGTGGCGCCCGGCTCGCGCCACCCGTTCGAAGGGTAGGGGCGGAGCGCGCGTCTACCGGTGGCGCCGGCTCGCCGCCACCCGTTCGAAGGGTAGGGGCGAGCGCGCGCGCGTCTACCGGTGGCGCCGGCTCGCGCCACCGCCGAAGGCTCGGCGGAGCGCGCGCGTCTACCAGGCCGGCGCCCGGCTCGCGCCACCCGTTCGAAGGTAGGGTAGGGCGAGCGCGCGTCTGCCGCCGGCGCCCGGCTCGCCGCCACCGTTTGAAGGTAGGGGCGGGCGCAACCTCGGCGGCGGCCTCGGCGTGAGCTCTGCCTCCTCCAGCGGGAAGCGCGGCGCCACTTCGGCGTCAAGGCCCGCGCGACAACCTCATGACCCAAACCAGCAGGGATTGAGCGCCGGGGTTTCCGTGCTTTGGGAACGCAAGGCGGATGTGCGGCGAGTTTGAGCGGGTTCTCACAGACAGATAAGCTTGGTACATCAACGTTCCTTGATGATAGCGCCGGTTGGCACAATCGGCGGATGCGAATGAACTCAAGCATATCTGTCTACAAGAACAGTCAAACCTTGCCATCTTCATACGGAGCGCGGCAGCGCGTAGGAGGCCGTCTCCTTGATCGCCGCGCCAACTTTGGCGCGGCCGCGCCCGGCTGAACCACGGCCGAGGCGGACCCGCGCGCCCGAACTCGCCCGCTGGCACCTCCCACACATGGCAAAAGCGAGGTCATGTCGCGCAAAGTTTGGCTTGTTCTCCTTAACGAGCCACCTTCATGCATTAACATTTTTCAAAGTAATGCGACGGGCTCCATCAGAACCCCGATGAAGGTAGGTCTGCTTAGGAGAACAGACAAACCTTGCCGCCGTATGCGTAAACGCAGCGCGGGCGGCGAAGCGCGGTGGCTACCGATAACAGCGCTAACCAAGCTCCCAAGAAAAATGGACCTCCATCAGACATCAACATCCCCCCGCCGCCGTCGTTTGGGAATGTCGATGCACGGAAGGGGCCCATTTTAGGGAAGCAGCTTCTATCCAAGGACACGGTGCAGGAACAACGCCGCACCAGCGCCATATATATACCCCATCAGCGGGGGAGCCAACCGGCGGAAGACCCAACCGGCGGAAGTCCAACCGACGGGAGTCCAACCGGCGGAAGTCTAACCACCGGAAGTCCGTCGCCGCATTAAAATGGCCACGACGCCTCAAGGCCTGCACCGCGCCAAGCGCACTTCGCCACGTGGACGGTCAGAAGGAGCGTTGCAGCGCGTTCGCTATCACTTGACGCATGTGCAACGACTCAGGGGCCCGCTACGCCTACCTATGCCGGCGCAACGCCTCCGACTCGGCCCGGGCAACCCCGATCCCGCCATGGCAGGGGGACGGAGCGCGCGTGCGCGCCCACTTTGATCAGGCGTTCGAAGGGTAGGGGACGGAGCGCGCGCATGTCCACTTCGATCAGGCGCCAGATCCGGACGAAACGCTCGCGCATCTACCTCAACCACCAATCCAGCGTCGGGTTCGCTCGGCCTCGGCCCGATCAAGCTCGGAAAAGTTCACGAGCGCGAGGACGGAGGGCCAAAGGACTCGGCAACATGGCCGGCCCTGTGAAGCCCTTCACCATGAGAGGCTCTGTTGTAGGGGTGGCCCCCACCTAAACCAGCGAGCTGGTAGAAGGTTATAAGGCCCTGAATAGGCCATGTGTAATGACATAAGTGCCCCTGAAGGGGATACTCAGATGTAAGGGTATAATTATAAAAACACTCCCCATGTGTGTGTATATATATATGGAATACAGGCCATGGGGGAACTCAAGCCATTTACGATCACTCTCTCCCAACTCTCTACTACCATCTCTCTCTGTTTGGTCTGTAGCCACAACAATCCCATTAGAAGTGTTGTGGGAAAGTGTGATATGAGTGCAATAACCAGTCTAAGAACCAGAGTATTAGCCCAAGCACAAAAAGGATTACTTGCTGATGGCCACAGAACTCTATAACCAAATTGCATATTTCTATTTGGTTTATCATGCATGATCTATTGGATATAATACATGAGTAAAGCTACCAATTCCCTTATGGAAACAGGTACTATTTCCAATTTCCTTAAGTGGTATGCAGTAGGAAGTCAGAAGTCAAACAAAGATAAAAGCGGACCAATGCTAGCAGAGCCTGAAAACATTTTACCTGGGAGCAGTTTTTACATACCTGTTGCACCTTATTTTCCTGGGTGCGTTTAGTAGATGAAGGTTGCCTGGTAGAAGAGTTAGGTGATAACTTATCATCCCTCACCCTGTTGAAGATGCCAGTATACTTTTCGCCTGATGCTGCGTTAGCCTCATCCCACTCACCAAATGGTGGAACAGCCACTTCCTCTTCAGGCTGGATTCAGAAATGCAAAAGCAACAGTTCATTACTCCACAAATACTTGTAGCCCACATATATTTCCGGACCAATAAGAAACCAAGGATTAGAAGGTACTACTTCGTAGCCTCGGCCAGTCTGCTTTATTCTGCTCCTTCCAGGAGTATGCTGGCCATGCCCCTCTGACGAAGCCCTCCTTTCTGGAGTCTGCATTCCAGCTGACCTGTGCTTGGGCTTTGATGGATTGTTTGGCTGACTTGGTGAAGCAGACCCAGCAACTGGTCTGTAAGGGCTTCTCGGTGCACTAGCATTCCCCCCTTGTTCCCGCTGAGGATTTGCATGCCTTCGTGGACCTCGTGGTGCAGACTCACGGTGATGGGGATCAGTTTCAGGTCTTCTTCCATGTGGTGGATTCCTTGGACCTTGGTCTCGATTATCAGGTGTATACGCCGACGGATGCGAAAGTGACTTGCGAGGAGGTTCAGGGTGACGTCTTGGATCAATTTGATCAGAAGAAATGCCTGTTTTCTTGTTGTTCCGTGCATCCTCAAACTTCTGTCCTAATGCAGGAAGTTCAGGTTGCTGTTTAAACCAGATTAATTAGTAAATCTTAACCATTTTCTGGAGGACTATGATTATGACACACATGCAAATAAGAATCGATCTGTTATTAGGATTTACCATTTTTAGGAAAAAAAACTAGTGAAGTCAAAAAGGATTTCAGAACATCAGAAACTACACTGATGACTTAATAATACTTAATAGTCAGGAGATTATTATTTCTAAAATAACTAGAACTGAAATCCCTAAATTGTAAATTCTGGAACATTTCAACAACAATGCTGATTGGTAGATTCCCATACAAAAGAAGAATAGTTAATTATAACATGCTAAGGGGAATTGCTTTAAAAAGTAGTTTGCAATGTACAACTAGATGGCGATTCAGCGATTCACATTGGCATAGGTCATGTGATTAATCTGGATCAAGACCAGATAGTCAATTTTAGTTTTTTGTGGTTCACTAGTTCAAAAGGATTAGTATCCTCTTTCAAAAAGCATTTGCATCCATGATCCATCAACTTAAAAACATCACCTAGAACATAAAGTAGGCCTAGCATACGTAGCAGAAACAGTTACCCCAAAAACAGACTAAGGTAGGTTTACTGATTACCAGTTAAGTACATTGCTCATTCATCAGTATGTCTCTATATGCCTCCCCGCGGCTTCCAGTTAGAAATGTTCCAAATCAAACTATTACAAAAACATGCCACAAACATGAAATGTCTAAAATCACTCCAACCTGAACAAGACAAGGGTGAAAAAAAAGGTGTCTTTCTAAATTAGTTCCTTTGTAACTATAGTCTTCCAAGAAAAAAATCGTTTGTAACTAGTTAATTAGCTAACATAAGAGCGGAAAAAATACAAATACCTTCCATCAAATACAAATATTATTCTGGACAAAGATATCAAGAACTCAAGATTTCTCCAGCTCTAGGAACATGATAAGTATGAGAGAATGAAGAAATCAGAAATGAATTACTCACTGCCATTAGCCTCTTTGAATCTGAAAGGTTGAGAAGAGCAGATCCCGAAGAAAGAAAATGGTAGACTGCCTCCCTTCTCCCAAATTCTTGGGACAGACCACAATGCTCCCAAAAGAAAGCACACAAGTGCCAATTTTTCTCACTAAGGAACAAGAGTTAAGCTAGTGCTCCCCTGCCCACCACCTAGAGAAACCTAGATCAAGTTCACCATAAAGGAAGACCAAAAGATGGCCCTTTTCACTCCAGACCTAGAGAAACCTAGATCAAGTTCACCATAAAGGAAGACCAAAAGAAGGCTCCTTTCGCGCCAAACCTTCCCAAGAAAGAATCAAACTCCAAGTTGGTGGTTTTTTGCAACGGAGAAATAGAAGAAAAGAATTGAAGGCAGCTCTCTCCCCAAAGCTCAACAAGGAAACCAGCAAATCGAATCCTCCCAAGAATTCAAGAACCAGAGGTGGCTAATTTGACACCCAGTCCTTCAGAAAAGCACAAAAATTCTCCCCATAGAAGGTGCCCCCTGCCACCCTTCCAACTACAAGAACTGAGCAAAAGTCAAGAATCCAACCACCAATTCTCCCAAGAAACAACACAATTTCTTCAAGAAAGCAGGAAAAAACCACCCAAGGAACAGTCAAAGGTTAATCCTTTCACGCTAACCCTCCAAGAGAACAGCCCCAACCCCTTAACAAAGTGCATCAAAGACGAATTCCTTCACATAAATCTTTAAAGAAAAACGCATAAAAAAAGGCCTCTGCAAGCACTTGTATTTCTCCAAGAAAACAATCGCTAATCCTCTCCTTTGGCTCAAATCCCCTCAAGAAAGGACCCAAATCACCTAGAAAGAAAACAAAGGTGGCTCCTTTCCTCTGACTTTCAATTTCGGAAGTATGTCCGACGCATACGCAAGAAGTGAGCAATTCAGAGGTGAAAGTGGAGGTTGGGGGAGAGGAAGAAACGGAAGAGGTTCGTGTGTAATATAACGCAAACGCAAGAAGACAGGCGTGACGCGAGAGCGCCGCTACTTGTCCGTTAGTAGCCTTCAAAGCACATCTTTTGATTTTGGTAGTGGCGGCACTGCTAGGCACGATATACTTAGGATCTGTTTGGCAAAGCTTTAATTCTAGAAAATTTGTAGATTTTTTAGAACTGGTCATCTGTAGCTCTAGGAAATTCTGGATCTAGAGTTACAGACATGTTAAGTGCATTTACATGACTCATTTCATTTATATTATATATTAAATAAAAATATTTAAATCACTTTAATTTAGTCAACAAACTACAGATTCAGTATAGATTTTGGAGCTAGAGCTGTACCAAACGAGACCTTAGTCCATCGGACTAACCAACCATGTCATATCGGTTTATTGTCGTACCATAAACTCAGACATAGTCCACCAAGCTGACTGACTGCATTGTGTCGATCTAGCCTTATTTAGCCTGATAGGCTAAAAAGGTCTGTTTATTCCAACGAAAATTATGAAAATAATATATAATAATTCAAAAAATACAAATTAAACTGTAGAAATATAATAATAAGATTTATTAATGTTTAAATGGTTGTCACATTAAAAACTTTATAAGTAAAAATTCAACTTGAGAAAATCTTAGTAAAGAAAAAAGAGTACATCCTATAGCTTTGCAGTGTATATGAAAAATGAGAAAATATATAATGTACATCGATGCTCTAAGTGTCATCGTCTAAATAAAAATTGTTGAACGTGGCTGCCAACTCTGAATTCTCTACAGTGTTGAGCTCACAAATCAGTTTGTTCCCAGTCTTTCACTGTTATGAGTACTTCTACCATCTCACTCGTGAGACTTATTCTTCTCTCATCCAATATTTTTCTAAAAAGACCGAAAGCAGACTCGGAAGAAACCGTCGAGATAGAAACATTTAACACATTTCGTGATAATATGGATAGCGTCGGATATGTTATAGGGCCTGTTCTTTTCGGCTGCGGCTTTTGGCTTTTGGCTGAAATTTTTAAATTTTAGCTGTTTACGGTACAGATTACGGAGAGACAGATACTCACTTGCGATTTTGGTTGGTACAGATGTTGGGCTTTTAACGTGTAGATCGTTTAACTTGTAGACCTCGTCTTGAGAAAATACTATGTTTGAAAGTTAGATACTGTAGCAAAAAGCCAAAAGCCGCGGCTTGTGAGGTAAAGAACAGGCCCATATTATGATCATGCCACCATTCAAAAATATTAAAGCCCTCTTCCCATTAATTCACATGATCATTGTTTAAAAAGGTGGATAGTTCCCCACTACTACGGTGGTATGTATTGCCCCAGTACTTGATGTTGTAGAACATGATTTCTGGAGGAATCTGGTGTACCAAAGATTTTTGCCTCACATATTTATCTTTTTACCTATGGTGAGTGTTGTTGGAGGTCGTTGCAAGCAAACTCTTTGAAACTTTAGTTCATATTTTTGATAACACATCGAACAATTTAGTACGAACCTCTGAAAAGTAGTTAGAATAATTTATCCCTACAGTGTCACTCATAAGTGTAAGACCATTAGTGAATCCTTAAATTTTAGTTCTTGGATCTAAAATAAATGCAACACACATATAAATACAAAATTTCTTTGTAATATTTCAAATATGTAGTTTTCATAGCACAAACAGCCTCTCGTAACACTATATCATTTTCATTAGTTTTTAAGTGATACGCAATCGCAAGAATATGATACACAATTAAAGGAGATGTTGGATAATACACTCTAGATAAAACAACAATGGAATCGTAAAAGAGTTCCAAAAATGCTAGTAACTTTTCAGCGACATACCAATGCTACTTAGTCAATAGTGTGTAATCGTCATGGCTGTGATAGTGAATGTGAATAAAAACAGAAATGTTTTCTTGTAGGGTAAAAGGTTTTGTAGCATCATATAAGTAGAGTTCTACCTTACCGGTATGTCCAAACTAAACTTTCTTGAGCGTACACCCATTGTAATGCAGAAGTTCTTATATGCTGCTATTCATTGGTTAGAATGATTTACAAAAAATGTTGCATCGCAAAACCTCTTTAAGCCACATTTAACTATAAGATTATAATATGACAGTCTCATCGCTGATGTAACAAGAAAGATTCGGTATATGTAGTAAATAACAAAGTGAGAATATCCATTGCCCTAGGGTTTGATGCAGCATTATCCAAATAATTACAAAAAATTTATTTGTAAGACCAAAATCTTCCATAACTTTGACAATACATTATACGATATTGTCACCCATATGTGCTATATCAATTAGTTTAAAACCTATAATTCTTTTTTGCAATACCTAGTCATCATTAATATAATGAGCAACTACACTAAGATAATCTTCCCTAACCCGATCACTCCATATGTCCGAGGTCAAGGCCACAAAAATGTATAGGTCTCAAAGATTTCTTTTAGTTTAGCATGAACACTATTATAGTATTTAACTAAATCTTGAGTTGTTGTCTATCTAGAAACTAAAGAAAATCTAGGATTATGAGCAGTTCTAATATAGTTTTCGAACGTTTTAGACTCATCAAAGTTTAAAGGTAGATCATGTGAGGCAATTAAACAACAAAGAGATTCTCGAGCTACCTCAGGACTACAAATGTAACACCCCAGAAACCACACCACCCCGGATGCTACTAACTACACATACAACTAGCTGGATTAGAATAAAATCTGGCAGCATCTTCCCAGAAAAAACGTTAAACTACGCAGAAGCATGACCACAACATAAAATGGGAGATAGCAAAAAAATAAATGGCAAGAACCAAAAACAACGTTTATCAATCTAATTCAGATTTCGCTCAACCACACTAAAGCCTACCACGAAGGGCATTATTAAGTTACAGTGGTCCACGACTGGATAGAAGCATGATTTTAAGAATTAAAGGCACTAACTTAAATAGCAAAAAACATGAAGACTTGGTAAATGGTGCCGTGCTGCTACACCCTTCCCACATGGGCGGATCTAAAGGGTGTTGTTAACAGCAGAGAAGGGGACTAGTAGAAGAGGAAGGAGAGCCAGATCTGTGGGAGAGTTGGTGAGAATGAGAGGATGTCCCTCCTCCTACCCCTCCTGGGGGTTTCTATACATGAGTGTGGTAGAATGGGAAATCTCCATTCTGCCCCTTAGTACTTACAAAGGATGAGGGTACATTGATATATTTACATTGGTATATTCTTCTATACTATTGGGCCTATTACATGTTGGACTAGTTGTACGGCCCAGTTGCGGGGGGTTGGGCCACCCCTACAACAGGTGTCATGGGTGTTCATCTGAACACCCATTTTTTTTATAAAATACCAAATTTAATCTACTAACATATTTGAAATCTACAGAATAAAAGCTATAAATTTCATGAAAGACACCATAATTTTATTATATAGTTTTAAGGGCGTAATTCACAATGGAAAACAGAGAACAGACTCTCCCTCCGAGTTCTGTCCAGCAACTTCCACAGACCACCACCGACAGCCCACTGTTCCAAAAATTATAAAATTGTACCAAAAGTTAGTTCTAGATGTTATCTACGACTTTCGTTATTATGAGTTAATTCATAAAATTCATTAGGATCTTTGAATCAGTCCATGATCAGAAACTGGATTCTGAATCCAGCTCTGCTGCACAATCGACTTCAATCCTCTGTTGCGCCCAAACCCCGCGCCTACAAATTCTGAAAAAAATATAGAACCTATATCTCTCCATCCTCTACAACTTTCATGTTCATGGGTTCCTCAGGAAAAATCATTTTGACCACCTAAACCGTCCGAACAGACTGCGCGTAGAAGCCAGAATCATGGGTTTCGGCTTTTCACTGGGAAAAGCCAGAAGCCATCCCAAACGGTCGGCGTCGGCTTCGAGTAGCCACTTTTGGGAAAGCCCAAAGCACCACACAACGTGAAGAAGCCGAAAATGGGAAGCTGCCTAGGGTGGCTTATGTGGCTTTTGTGGGACCAAGTTAGAACTTTGCCACTAGGTCCTGCAAAAGTTGAGAGCTGAATAATACTCATGCATGTAAAATACATCCAGACAACCACATTGTGAAAATTGAGAGCTGAATAATTTCTTGACAGTTCAGGCATATTACCTGACATGGTTAAGTCCCATGTAAACTACTAGCATTACTTGTTGAGAGACCATGTGGAGGTATCCCCATGTTGGTGATGAGTAATTGACGGTTGTGTTAGAGAGTTTGAGTTTGTTTTGGGTATTCTAGGGTTGAATACCTTTACCTGTTCTAATATTGATTATGCTGTTTCGTGCGGTGGTATGTGACGGTTTGCTTGTTTGTGTGACTGCAGGACTTCGGAGCTAGTTCATAGTGAGGCGAGGAGGACTGGGAATAGGCACCGGAGGTGTTGAGGTCCAGACGATCGGTAATGCCGAAGATGATCGAGGCTAGTGAGGTGGTTGCAAGTCGGGAGGCGAGGAACCGGAGCTGGAGCTACCGGTGGCGGACACGACGAGAGAACCGGGACTAGGCTCAGGTGGAGTCGGGGGTTCAGACGGTTGGAGGTCGGTTGCAGTCGTGCGCAACGAAACAGACCAGGACTAGACTCAGGTGGAGTCGGAGGTCTCAGTCGGTGTCGGGTGGACACGACGGGTAGCGGCAAGAGGATCGGGACTAGACTGAGGGAGGAGTTGAGGTCCAAACGGTCAGGATGCCGGGTGCGGTCGTGTGCAGCGGAGCAAATCGGACTAGACTCAGGGAGGAGTCGAGGTCCAGACGGTCAAGGTACCGGACGCGGGAAGCTTTCGGGAAGTTGCTTGAGGGTAATTTGGTAATTTGACTCAAGCATTTGGAAGGAGGTGGCTGGTTCCCTCCTTTTGTGGTGAGAGATTTGACTTTCTTGCCTTTTTGTGGATGAGAGGTGAGGGAGTGGAGTGTGTATGACAATTCTTGTTTTCCTTCTTTGAGTGTGAGCTTTTGGCCTTCATATGGAGAGGTGGAGGTAGAAGGAAATCAAGTATTCTGGAGAGCTCATTGTCCAGTGGAGAGAGTTCTCAGCGTGTTTTGCTTGTGTGTTTCTCTCAGGAGACAAGCATGTAGTGTTGTGTGTGTGTTCTTCCTCTTATCCAACTGCGTATGGGGACATAGTGTTGGATGTGAACACCTCTTGTAATCATTCATCTCTAATCAATTTGAGAAATGATATGGCTGAGAGGATTTGGTCTTTTTCTCTCCAGCTTATATTTGGCTTAGGCTGTTTCTTTGCTTCCATTTGATTTGAGTTGAGCTCTTGCGAATAGCCTTTGATTTCTGGCTCTGTGATGGGATTTGGGCTCAAGACAATTTGGTCTGTTGATTCCCAGAGAAGCAAATGAAAGAATCAAGAAATTCTCAATTTTTCATGCATGGGCTGCAACTCCTCTGTTATTCACTGTAGCTAGGGTTTATACCCAAAGCATATTTGATTCTTGTGTTTTCCCTTCAAGAGATGGCCTAAGTCTTATGGATTGTTGTTGTGAGATCATGTTCAAGTGAAATGCAAAGTCTCACAAGCAATGGATTGAAGATTCTTGAGAAATTTGAAAAATTGCTTCATTCTCATTTCATTTTCATATTTGTGCTCAAAATCTCAATTCTTTGCTCTTTTGGTTGAATCTTGTGTTTCCTAAGGTCCTCTTGCTATTTAGTTTAAAGTCTCCTCGAGCTAGTCTAAAAAGAACCGAAGAATCCCATAAATTTCTCTGTATTTTGAAGGTGTGCAGATTTCAGCCGCAGTGCTCAGGTTCTAGGGTTAGGCCGGTCTGACCGGTCTATGTATGGCGGTCGATGGCCAGCTAACACCGGTCAGACCGGCCACCAAAGAGCGGTCAGACTGGAGTGTATGGGGCGGGCAGACTGGAGTGTATGGGGCGGTCAGACCGGCCTTAAGCCGGCGGTCTGACTGGCCCAATGACCGCGGTCTGACCGGCCCCTTGCTGCTTGCGCCGTTTCTTTCGGTTGGTTTTTCGTCCCGTCTTCTTTTCTGTGTGGTTGAGTTTCCAGTAAGCATGAGCCTTCACTTTTCATAGCTTTCTAGCTATCGGAGAGGAGATTCGCATGTGGATACTTTTGAGGGGCGATTTTTAAAGAGACACCATTCACTTCCCTCTGTTGCCATATCCGATCCTACACTTGTGACAAAATTACATAATTGTGTAAGTAATATCACATAATCTGAGGCCTAACTGAGAATGTTAATTCTGTGCTGCATGTGTAGATGATAAGGAAGCAATGTGGTGGTCTAGATGTATTTTACATGCATGAGTACTATTAGTGATCTGAATGTATCTTCCAGCAGATGGTGATATTGTACTAATTGATGTTTGATCTTTCTTCCATGTATTCGCAAAGTAGTGGTTCCAACATCCAATCAAGTAATATAAGTAGCAATATGTGCTCAGCGATGTGCCTCCATGAACAACTTCAATGTCAAATTCATACCGGATTGAGCGCATTTGCTTTGCCTACATGATTATAAATTTTGTTTACATTAGTAACAACTGCCTTTGTTCAGACAATGTTCACTATGTGCATGATTGCAAAATATGGGACTGAAATTGATTGATGGGTTTCAGTCTGGTGAGGATTTTTCATACAAAAACGTATCGTGTTGTTGGTTTTTCTAATCTTGTGTACATATGGAATGTTTGGTCAACTGTAGTGTACACAACATGATATTGAATTGCCACTAACACTACGATCATTGCCATCTTATATTGTTGTACAAGTTTTTTAAGGAATATTGTTATACAAGGTTAATTTGAAACTTCAGAGCTTCCTTTGTTAGTCCAATCTGTAAAAACAAAAAACATCTAATTGTCGAATTTCCACTAACATCTACTACGAATCTCAATAATAACCATGGTTGGAAACTCTCTGTAGTTGGAAACTTAAAACAACAGTAACTAGGTTGCGTTTTGGATTAATTTGAAATTGAAGTGGTAATTTGAAATACATCTCCATTTATTATGTTTAATGATTAAATTCTTGGTTGCGGTCATACTTGGAAATTTTCAATTTAGTATATATTTACAGTTCTATGCAATTGTAAAAAACTAAAACCAAATCCACTCATAATATCCTTCAAACGGCATTAAACAAGTCGTCATTTGACTTAGGGACATTTCAAATATTTTCTAACTCAGAACAGCTAGCCAGGCTATCTAAAAGCCAAGCTGCTAAATACCAAACTTCTTCAGCCCATCCATTCAGCCGTGCAGCTATACAACCCTGTTAGTGTTGGAAATGTGGGCAATATTTTAATTCAAGTTTTATTAGGAGACGAAATAATAAACTAATGATGCAAAACTCACAACTAACGCAAGCTATTCACCATACTTCAGATTTTGCACAAGAAAACAATACAGAGACAAAGTCGAGCGTGCGCCTGAACGACTTACTTGTTAGTCGATGAAGAATAGGAAGCGCGCGAGCTTGACGCGATCAGCGAACGAAGGTGTCGCGATGCGATGGCGATCGCGCAGATTGCGCTGCCCGAAACCTTATTGCCGCCCCGTGCGGTCTTCACGGCGGCAAAGGTCGGAGATACGCTCCTCTTCTTCACGGTGCACGCGGGAGAAGAGTCGACAATTCTTGCAGCACAATACCACAAAGCACAAGATCGCAGAGCGAGTAGTAGAGACAGAATGGAGGTGCAAAAATTCTCTCTCTTTCTGGGCGTCTCGAGGCCCTTTTAAGGGCGCTGCATTACTACTCACTAGTAATCGCTGCTGCGTTTAAGCAATTATGCATCGTAATCGCCTCATCAAATCACAAATTAAGCGATGCAAATTGACTAGTAATCGCCTCATTCAACTGTTTGAATCTCATTCAATCGGGGAGATAGTGGTGCTTGCGCAGAGTTTAGCAAAAATAAAGATGGACTTGATCGCCACGCGGCGTGCCACGTCCACGACACGGTCGCGCGTCGCAAGTCACAAGTCACGCGATTTTCACGCGAAAATGCGCGAGACGCGCGCGTGCGTGCGCGTGAGTGTGACTAGACAGAGCCATCCTCATACCATCTCTTTCCATATTCAAGGAGTGGGAGGACTCCACCTTATAAATTGGTCTTCCTCCCCTACCTTAGCAATATGGTACTAACCATGCATGCTTTGGGATTCGCGAAAATGGGCCTCGCTCATTGGGCCATTTTCTAACAATCCCCACCAATTCCAAAGCAGAATTAGAAGTCAAAGATATTGTGCTAAAGTCTGTTAATATACCGAGTCTTTTAGTGTAAGTCCGTCTGAGTTGAACTTGCACCTAGAATGACAAGATTCATCTTCTCACAATCGATGAATGGACTATGCCTTGAATTCATAGCTTTTGTGATCGATTTCACTTGAAATCTCAACTAGTACTAGGCGCCAATGAACCACGCTGAGCGGAGCGTTATATGGTCATGCTCCTTATCGCTCATGAGCTTTCTAGAGAATGCCCGTTCTCGTGAATGCTGCGACCACACGATTAGGCTCAAGTAGGTGTATTCTTTCTAGGTATCCTGCAGCTAATACCTTTTCCTTATTTGGACAATGAAATACATTAAGGCTTTATGCCAACCTTCCATCTGATCGAAAGTACATTGTTTATTAGGACATGGGTACAATAAATATGTACTCTCTTGTTACAACATCAATTTGTTTTTCCCATTGCCTAAGTCACGGGATCTCCGATCAAGAAGGTATGGGTTACCATTGTGATGTAACTTAAATGGGCCTCATTCCCATGTCCATGGATGCAACAAATCGCTTTCGTGCTAATCCCTTTGTAAAAGTGTCCATGATTTTTCTCGGTGTTAATATAGTTCACAGCAATTACTCGGAGTTTCTTAGTTTTACGACAGATTTAAGCCTCACGCTTCACATGTCTAGAGGACTTCATATTATCCTTTGTACTTGTGACTTTGGCCAACACTTGTTTGATTATCACGATACATCGAGATTGCAGGTATTGGTTTCTCGACCAATGGCAAGTCAATAGAAGTTCTCTCACCATTCACCTCAATCGTGGTGTATCAAGTGCTACTAGTTACGCTTCCATGGTTGACCTCGTCAATATGGTCTGCTTGCAAGACCTCCATGAAATCGCAGCACCGGCTAAAGTGAATACATAACCACTTGTAGCTTTGATCTCATCCGCATCGAGAGATCAATTGGAGTCATTTGTATCCTTCTAATACGAGAAGGGTGTCGATATAATGTATTCCAAAAGATGTTGTGCCTCTCAAGTAACGCAACACTCTTTCAAGTGCCTCCCGGTGATCATCTCACGGGTTAGAAGTAAACCGACTTAATTTGCTCACAGCAAATGAAATGTCGAGTCTTGTGGCACCACTAAATACATTAGTGACCCAATAATTTGTGAATATCTTAATTGATCTTTTCCTAACCCCGGTTCTTTGAAGCTTAATGCTCGCATCATAGGGTGTTGGTGAAACTTCTGATTTCAAAACCAAACCGGCTTAATATTTTCTCAAATAATGGGATTGATTCAAAGTAATCCCATCCTTGCTTTTGATCAATTTAATATTCAGAATAACATCTGCCTCTCCCAAGTCTTTCATATCAAAACACCGAGATAAGAAAGATTTGACCTCGTCAATTAAGGCGATTTGTTCCAAATATAAGTATGTCATCTACATACGACATAAGATAACTCCTTGACCCCACCATAACGATAATACACACATTTATCAGCTTCATTCACAACAAAGCGGCGGATGTTAAAGTTTTGTCAAACTTTTCGTGCCATTGTTTTGGTGCTTGTTTTAGACCATACAAAGATTTCAATAATCAGCATACTTTATTTTCTGTCCAGAATCACAAAACCATCCGGTTGATCCATATAGATTTCTTCCTCCAACTCTCCATTAAGGAAAGTTGTCTTCACGTCCATTTGATGAACATGTAGACCATAGGAAGATGCTAGCATGAGGAGCACTCTGATGGTAGTTAATCTGGCGACAGGAGAATAGGTATCAAAGAAATCTTCTCCCTCTTTCTGGGTGTAACCCTTGGCCACAAGTCTTGCCTTGTACTTCTCAATTGTTCCATCAGGCCTTAGTTTCTTTTTAAAGATCCACTTACATCCTACAGGTTTACACCCGATAGGACGATCCGTGATCTCCCAAGTCCCATTAGCCATGATAGAATCCATCTCGCTACGGACTGCCTCTTTCCAATACTCAGCATCATGAGATGCATAAGCCTCTGAAAGAGTCTTTGGCACATCATCCACGAGGTATACAATAAAGTCGTCACCAAAGGTTTTCTCAACCTTTTGTCTCTTGCTCCTGCGAGGAGCTTCTGCGACTAGATTGTTATCCTCCTCAGGGATATCACATATTGGTTCGAAATGTTGGGAAGTTCGAAGTTTGATTATTCTCATTTTCAATATTATCGGTTTGAACATTCTCTGTTTGTGAAGTCGCTTGCTTTGTTCTCATAGGAAAGATATTCTCAAAGAATGAAGCATCTCTAGACTCCATTATTGTATTAGCAATAATCTCGGAGTTTCGATTTAACTACTAAAAATCTATAGGCCGTCTTGTTTTGTGCATATCCTAGAAAAATACAATCATTGTTTTTGGTCCAAGTTTTCTCTTTTCTGCAATGGTATATTGACTTTTGCCAAACACCCCAAGTTCGCAGAAAATTAATATTAGGTTTTCTCCTTCCATCCCTCATACGGAGTAATCTCACTCTTTTAGTGATTACTCTGTTTAGGACGAAAGTTCTTTGTTAGAATAGCTTCCCCCACCATGCCTTAGGCATACCTAGCACTCTCTAACATGGCATTAACCAAATCTGTCGGTGTCAGGTTTTCCTCTCAGCTACCCGTTTGATTGGGGTGAATATGGTGGAGTAAATTCATGGACTATTCCATGCTCGAGCAGAATTGAGAGAATTCATGAGAGACATACTCTCCTCCACGATCGACCTCAATCTTTTTATTTTCTTTTCTAGTTGGTTCTCAACCTCGGCCTTATAAGTTTTAAAGTAGTTTAAAGCTTCATCCTTAGTTTTCAGCAAATACACATAGCAGTAGCGTGTTGCATCATCAATAAAATTTAGAAAGTATCTTTTGCCTCCTTTTGTCAATAATCCATTCATTTCACACAAATCTGAATGAATAAGATCTAAAGGTGCCAAGTCCTTTCATCCTCTAATCCCTTAAAGGGTTTTGAGGTTGCTTTGCTTGCACACAGGATGGCACTTTGATCCTTTGACAATTTCACATCTTGGAATTAAATCTAATCTGGACATTCTAGCAATACTATCAAAACCAATATGACATAAACGAGAATGTCAAATATTTGCCTCACATTTATTTGAACCGGTTGCAATATTCAAATTATAACAAGACTCTAAGATACTTAGGCGGAACAAGCCTCCGCTCTCATAGCCTTTACCAACAAATTTTCCGAACTTAGACATTACAATTTTATTTGACTCAAAAACTAGCTTATAGCCATCCCTACATAGGAGAGAACCACTAGCGAGGTTCTTTTTATTGTAGGCGCATCTTTACGTTCTTCAAGTGGACAATCTTCCTGAAGTAAGCTTGAGATCCACCGTACCAACACCAAGCGAAGCATGCGACCCGTTTCCCATTAGGACGGAGAAGCCTCTGCTGCTGATAAGAGGAAAACAAGGAAATATCGAACATACGTGAACATTAGCTCCAGTATCAACCCACCAATCGGTGGATTGACAAGCTGAAAAGACAACGGTGAATTACCATACCCTCCTCGAAGTCGAGGCCTCGCTTATGGTCACGTTAATGACCTTCTTCTTAGGTGTTCACCATCTCGATTTTGCGAAGCGGCGGTCCTTCGCCATATGACCGTCTTTACCGCACACAAAGCGGTGATGTCCTTCAAATCCTTTTCTCAGTTTTCTTCTTAAAGCTAGTTGTCTTGTTCGGTTTGTTGGATTTGTACTTCTTAGCAACATCTTTCTTTGTATGACATTTGCATTGTTCGGCCGGATGTGCTAGGGGCATCTTTTGCTCTTGCTTTTCTTCCACATCAAGGGCTGCAATGAGATCCTCAACAGAAATCTCTTCCCTCTTATGTTTCAAGCTAGTAGCAAAATCCGCCAAGAGGCGGGAGTTTAGCAACAATACCCGCAGCCACAAACTTTGGAGGCAACACACGCCCAAATGCGCAATCTCACCGACTAGTAGCTGGAGGTCATGAGCTTGTCCAACTATGGACTTAGCCTCATCCATGCTAAAGTCGAAAAATTGCTCACATATGTAGAGCCAGTGACACGCCTCTGCCTCTGCATATTTTGCTCTAGTGCATCCCACAACTCGTGGCGGACTTGTAGTCCATGTACACATCATAGAGCCGATCTGCGAGCACGTTAGAATGCACCAAGAGCGGTATTGTTCGCGACCTCAAACGCATATCTTGCTCAATCGTAAATGGATCTGTGGGTGGATAACCCACCACACCCAAAGACATGAGCCAAAACTTGACTCTAGTCCGCCATCTACGAAATTCGACCAGAAAACCTCTCGGGTTTCATCGCATCGAAGCATTAGCCATTTCGTATTGCAACAAAATTCACAATAAGGTTTACGGAATGTTGGAAATGTGGGCAATATTTTAATTCCAAGTTTTATTAGGAGACGAAATAATAAACTAATGATGCAAAACTCACAACTAACGACAAGCTATTCACCATACTTCAGATTTTGCACAAGAAAACAATACAGAGACAAAGTCGAGCGTGCGCCTGACGACTTACTTGTTAGTCGATGAAGAATAGGAAGCGCGCGAGCTTGACGCAGTCGCGAGCACGAAGGTGTCACGGTCGCGATGGCGGTCGCGCGATTGCGCTGCCGAAACCTTATTGCCGCCCCGTGCGGTCTTCCGCGACAGCAAAGGTCGGAGATACGCTCCTCTTCTTCACGGTGCACGCGGGAAGAAGAGTCGGCAATTCTTGCAGCACAATACCACGGCACAAGATCGCGAGCGAAAGTAGAGACGAATGGAGGTGCAAAAATTCTCTCTCTTTCTGGGCGTCTCGAGCCCTTTTAAGAAGCGCTGCTGCATTACTACTCACTAATGGCTGCTGCGTTTAAACAATTATGCACTGTAATCGCCTCATCAAATCACAAATTAAGCGATGCAAATTGACTAGTAATCGCCTCATTCAAGCTGTTTGAATCTCATTCAATCGGGGAGATAGTGGTGCGCGCAGAGTTTAGCAAAAATAAAGATGGACTTGATGCGCCCGCGCGGCGTGCCACGTCACGCGCGGGTCGCGCGTCGCAAGTCACAAGTCACGCGATTTTCACGCGAAAATGCGCGATGCGCGCAGCGCGCGCGTGCGTGCGCGTGAGTGTGACTAGACAGAGCCATCCTCATACCATCTCTTTCCATATTCAAGGAGTGGGAGGACTCCACCTTATAAATTGGTCTTCCTCCCCTACCTTAGCAATATGGTACTAACCATGCATGCTTTGGGATTCGCGAAAATGGGCCTCGCTCATTGGGCCATTTTCTAACAATCCCCACCAATTCCAAAGCAGAATTAGAAGTCAAAGATATTGTGCTAAAGTCATGTTAATATACCGATCTTTTAGTGTAAGTCCGTCACGGGTTGAACTTGCACCTAGAATGACAAGATTCATCTTCTCACAACGATGAATGGACTATGCCTTGAATTCATAGCTTTTTGTGATCAGATTTCACTTGAAATCTCAACTAGTACTAAGTGCCAATGAACCACGCTGAGCGGGCGTTATATGGTCATGCTCCTTATCCGCTCATGAGCTTTCTAGAGAATGCCCGTTCTCGTGAATGCGACCACCACAGTTAGGCTCAAGTAGGTGTATTCTTTCTAGGTATCCTGCAGGCTAATACCTTTTCCTTATTTGGACAACGAAATACATTAAGGCTTTATGCCAACCTTCCATCTGATCGAAAGTACATTGTTTATTAGGACATGGGTACAATAAATATGTACTCTCTTGTTACAACATCAATTTGTTTTCCCATTGCCTAAGTCACGGGATCTCCGATCAAGAAGGTATGGGTTACCATTGTGATGTAACTTAAATGGGCCTCATTCCCATGTCCATGGATGCAACGAAAATCGCTTTCCGTGCTAATCCCTTTGTAAAAGGGTCGCGATTTTCTCGGTGTTAATATAGTTCACAGCAATTACTCGGAGTTTCTTAGTTTTCTACGTGATTTAAGCCTACGCTTCACATGTCTAGAGGACTTCATATTATCCTTTGTACTTGTGACTTTGGCCAACACTGTTTGATTATCACGATACATCGAGATTGCGGTATTGGTTTCTCGACCAATGGCAAGTCAATAGAAGTTCTCTCGACCATTCACCTCAATCGTGGTCTGTATCAAGTGCTACTAGTTACGCTTCCATGGTTGACCTCGTCAATATGGTGCATTTGCAAGACCTCCATGAAATCTGCAGCACCACTAAAGTGAATACATAACCACTTGTAGCTTTGATCTCATCCGCATCGAGATCAATTGGAGTCACTGTATCCTTCTAATACGAAGGGTGTCGGTATAATGTATTCCAAAAGATGTTGTGCCTCTCAAGTAACGCAACACTCTTTCAAGTGCCTCCCGGTGATCATCTCTGGGTTAGAAGTAAACCGACTTAATTTGCTCACAAAGAAATGAAATGTCAGTCTTGTGGCACCAACTAAATACATTAGTGACCCAATAATTTGTGAATATCTTAATTGATCTTTTCCTAACCCCGGTTCTTTGAAGCTTAATGCTCGCATCATAGGGTGTTGGTGAAACTTTACAGTTTTCAAAACCAAACCGGCTTAATATTTTCTCAGCATAATGGGATTGATTCAAAGTAATCCCATCCTTGCTTTTGATCAATTTAATATTCAGAATAACATCTGCCTCTCCCAAGTCTTTCATATCAAAACACCGAGATAAGAAAGATTTGACCTCGTCAATTAAGGCGATTTGTTCCAAATATAAGTATGTCATCTACATACTGACATAAGATAACTCCTTGACCCCACCATAACGATAATACACACATTTATCAGCTTCATTCACAACAAAGCCAGCTGGATGTTAAAGTTTTGTCAAACTTTTCGTGCCATTGTTTTGGTGCTTGTTTTAGACCATACAAAGATTTCAATAATCTGCATACTTTATTTTCCTGTCCAGAAATCACAAAACCATCCGGTTGATCCATATAGATTTCTTCCTCCAACTCTCCATTAAGGAAAGTTGTCTTCACGTCCATTTGATGAACATGTAGACCATAGGAAGATGCTAACGCAAGGAGCACTCTGATGGTAGTTAATCTGGCGACAGGAGAATAGGTATCAAAGAAATCTTCTCCCTCTTTCACGCGAAAATACGCGAGTACGCGCGCGCGCGTGCGTGCGCGTGAGTGTGACTAGACAGAGCCATCCTCATACCATCTCTTTCCATATTCAAGGAGTGGGGAGGACTCCACCTTATAAATTGGTCTTCCTCCCCCTACCTTAGCAATATGGTACTAACCATGCATGCTTTGGGATTCGCGAAAATGGGCCTCGCTCATTGGGCCATTTTCTAACAGTTAGAACTTAGAAGCTGCTTTTTCAAAAAGGCTGCAGCCATGCCAAACAAGACCTTTTGTGTTTTCTCGGATAAAAATTTGATACGGAGATATTAACGTCTCACACTGCATCTCTTTGGATTTATCCTTTTAAGTTATCAAAATATCACGAATGAATCAGATATGTTTCATGAGAGGTGAGATGATTAAAATATATTGTTTTATTATAAGAAGATACACACACGGACACCACCACGTATGCACACCACATTTACATACACACAGCGACCTTATAAATTTTTTTATTGAAGAGCTCTCACGTGCACGTAAGGGCATCTCCAATGGTTCTAACTAGCAACTAACTAGAAGACTTTCATATCATTTATATAGTACACACTAAAAGCTAGCATTCTAAAGAACTATCTATAAGGATAGCTATTTGATGCTTACATACACACACAGAAAAGGACTATCATTTATAGAGACTGCCTCGTTTTGCGTCTTAGACTAGTGCTTAAGGAAGAGCTGGCTCGGTTTTTTTTTGCATACTCTCTTTCCTCCACATAGGATATATGTTGATATGTACATACATATAGCTAGCTGACTTAGACCATTGGAGATGTGAATTCCCAGATTTGAACTATGTTGGGTAAAATCGTACACCCATCACTCTACCAAGAGGTGATTCCCAAGACTATTGAATTGCTTACATTGAACTCCTGTAAAATTTCTGCGATCTAAATATACTCGAATTGACGAACACCTTTCATGTGGCATTGAAAACAGTGGAGTTGTGAGTTTTGCGATAATTTACACAAATCAATGCCAACATATATAGATCAATAGCAAGTGTAATGCTAATGATGACCTTCACTCCCAAAAATGTTAGTACGGATCAATTATATATTTTCTAGTTAAGAGCGAAATATGAAAAATATTAAGCATGCTGGTTTCCGTTCTTCTTTTGAAAAGAGGTGTCGAACAAAAATGAATATATTCAAATTTCTAGACGTTACTACTGCATAAAAAATGTCTTTGAATTACAACATGCTAACTCTTCTTTCATCACTGTATATATAGACCGGCAACTCCAAATTATATCATAGTAATAATTATGTTGCTTTAATACATTATTCTTATGAAGCCCATCCTAAATGTTGAATTCTCATTAATCAAGCTATCTCACATTCATCCTAGTTGTTTAGGCTTCATTTGGTATTGCAATGGCTTTCCAAAAGCACATATATTTGGTTCTAAAAAAACTTATATTTATCTGTATTTATATATATTCTCTCTGTTAAACAATGTATGATGTTTTGAATATCAACATGATCTCCAATATACAACTGTAACAACTAATTTTTATATAAATATGTTCATAAAGTAATACAAAATTATTATATTATGAAAATGTTTTCATGAAATGTAATGATACCATTTTCACATAACTAGATGAGATGCAAACTGGGCACTTGGACTAACACCATAGATAAAATAAAGGACAACTTATGTATCAACCAAAATCGAGTATCTCTCTCCGTAATCTCTGTCGTAAACATCTAAAATTTAAAAATTTCAGTCAAAAATCATAAGCCACAGCCATATCAAACAGACATTAAACAATGTATTGGAGGAGCTTGCATCTACACCAGGCAGTTTGACGGAGAAAGACAGAGAAGGGGATATATGTTTATAAATTCGTACCAAAATACAAATGAACAGAGACGTTCTTTCTTGTGTCGTATCTAAATTACGTGAGGGTATAGATAGAAGCTATAGATATAAAAGCTATTGGGACTGCCCTTAGATCAGATTCAATAGCAAGATTTATGTGAAAGATGTGTAATAAAAAAGTATGTCAATTAATTAAAGGCGTTTCTAAACGAATATCCTTACGGCACTGTTAATGAGGAATAAGATAGCTGCTACGCTTGTTTTCGAGGAAAGATAGCTGCTTAATTAAGTTAATCCTTAATAATGACATAAGCCTGACGAGCATTGCATGACGATGTTCCGCTTAATTAATTATCAGCTACTCTTTGCAATCCTCGATCGCAAAGCGATTTGTCCGGCAAAGCTTGCCGTCAACTAACTGTTGAGGAACCGTCGCTGGCGACCGATCCGAGCGATTCCTTTGTTTAGAACAAAAACGAATCAATCATAGAATAATAGATTGAACACACAGAGAGATAGAGAGAACTCCTGGTCTTTCTTTATTGCTTTCATTCATGTGTACATAATAAGGGGGTATAGGTCCCTATTTATAGACTACAATGAGGTGCCCACCATGGGCCCTGGGCTGCTGTCCCAGGCCCAGGTTTCTTAACACTCCCCCTTGGACACTCATCCGACACGTTCATGCCTCACTAAAACTCCATAAAAACCCAGTGGGAAAAATTTGGAGAAAGAGCACATGATACATGTGATGTTGCGATGCACGAATTGCCTCATTAAAAACCTTGGTCGAGAAACTTCATAGAAACCTCGTTAAGGGAAAAAGAGTACAATTCACCCAATTTCATTTGGTCTTCAGGACATTATTCCTTTGGGTACTTAATCTTCGTGATCAAGATTTAATAACAGGCTTAAGAGAATTCTCCCCCTGAATTCTGCACTTCTCTAAGTTTCATCATTCCAATTCCTCATACGCACCTTTCAAAGTTAGATGCGGGGAGCGACTTAGTGAACAAGTCTACATGACTTAGTGTGCAGTACTTTAATCTTGTCCATCTTTGCAATTCATGAGCATAGAGGAACTTGGGGTTGATATGCTTACATAGCCCGTCTACACTTGTGCAACGCAAGTTGCATTATCTTCATGAATAATTGTGGGGGTTTACACAATGTTCATTCCACATGACTGCTGGATGTGGTGAACCGTTCATCGGAACCAAGCGCACATTCGTGCGGCTTCATCTGATGCTATTATTTCGAGTGGTTCGTCGAAGTAGCTACAAGGCTTTGCTCGGGCGATTTCCAGAAATGCGGTTCAACCACCGTAAAATACATAGCTTTGTTTGTGACCTTGCGGTATGCGGGTTTAACAGTACCCAGCATCTGCATAGTCAATCAAGTTCAGATCTTGATTATTTCTGTAAAACAATCCAAGGTCCTTCATTCCTTGGAGGTATCGGAAGATGTCCTTTATGCCCTACCAATGCTTTTTGGTGGACTCTGCGCTGTACCTTGCTAACAGGTTCACGGCAAATGTAATGTCCGGTCTAGTGCAGTTTGCTAAGTAAATGAGTGTTCCCATTGCACTCAAGTATGGGAATTCTGGTCCCAGGACTTCCTCCCCCTCTTCCCTAGGCCAGAAAGGATCTTTTTCTTGCTGTAAAGACCTCCCGAGCATTGGTACTTTTGAGGGAAATGCCTTCTCGAAGCCAAACCTTTCAAGCACCTTCTGGGTATTGGTTGACTGATGTACCAAGATTCCTTCAAGGACATGCTCAAGCTGCAGGCCTAAGCAAAACTTGGTCTTGGCTAAATCTTTCATTTCAAATTCTGACTCCAAGTAGGAGTTTGCTTCTTTTATGTCTTCTGCTGTCCCGATGATATTCAGATCATCTACATACACAGAGATTATACACAATCCATTCTGGGATCGCTGTATAAATACATAAGGACAGTCTTCATTATTCGTGTAGCCTTTCTTGCAGAGAAAGTCGCTTAAGCGATTATACCATATTCTTCAGTTGTTTGATCCATACGGTGACTTTCGAGCTTCACACTGCATGATTTCTATTTGCTCTGTCTTGGTTCGGGAGAGATATCCCTTCAGGGAGTTTCATATAAATCTCTGAATCCAAGCTACCGTAAAGGTATGCAGTCACAACATCCATCAATTTCATTTCTATGTTCAAGTTCACTGCCATTCAGATCAAGTATCTAAAGGTAATTCCACTCATGACTTGGGAGTAGGTTTCTTCATAATCAACTTCGGGACGTTGAGTGAAACCTTGGGTTACTAGCCTTGCTTTGTATCTCATTACTTCATTTCTTTTATTTCTCTTTCGAACAAATACCCACTTGTGCCCAACGGGGTGTGTGTGGGGAGGTATGCGGCATACGGGCCCAAACACCTCTCTTTTGTTCAGAGATAGCAATTCAGTTGCTATTACCTTCTTCCAATCTTCTCAATCTGATCTTTTCTTACATTCAGCGAGCGATGCAGGCTCGGGATCAAGATCGATGATTGTGGCAATTTTCTTTGCGAAGTAGATATCGATATTAGCTGCTGTCCTATTCAGGGACTCTCCCGTGTGCACATAATTTATAGCTATTTCTTCATGAGTTGCTTCTTCTGGAGCGATTGCTTTTGCTGGAGCTTTACCTTGCACATCGCTTCTTTCAATTGCGGTGGCAAGTCCCTTTAGTTTTTCGGCTCCGATGTGTGCGCACACATCCATGCCGATGGGGATATTCAGATCCAGTATGCCCTTTTCTGAAGGTGTCATACTTGTGCCAGGTCTCAATGGCTCCCCTTCTCATTCAGGGGACATCAATGATCGGTGTGGTAAATCCTCTTATCCTTCTTCACCAGCGTCCCGGTTACTAAGGATTCGAGAACCGAGTTCTCGTCCTCTTTTTATTTTTCGAGGCCTCGGGCGAGATTAGGGATACCTTACGCTTCTTTGGTATTTCAACCTCTCCGGTGCGATGCGTGCGAGCACATGCGACTTAGTCACGCTCTTCAAATCACTAAAGTGATCAAGCAGTTGATTTGCTAGTTCTTGCAAATCGATTGTCTTCTGGACTTCTCTATTTGCTTCACTAATGCGCGGGTCATCTACATGAATTCCCGTGGCTTAATGTCTTCTGGACTTCTCTAGTGCGCGGGTCATCTGCATGGATTTCCCAGGCTTGCCACGTAATTTCCCGACATTCTTCATCAAGGGGTTGATTTCCTCCCCCTAATGTTGGGAAATTTTCGGTGGTGACACTTTGCGCTAGTTGCATAGGTGAATGGATGTTGTAGGCCGAAGGTCTAAGGTTGATGAGATTCGCTGCATGAAGGACTGCGTGTCCCCAACATGTAGCTGGAAAATTACTTTTAATGCAAGAGGGGCCAGGCAATAAATTCAATTCTCTTAATTAAGGCCTCTGCCAGACCATTCTGGGTATGGACATGCGGTACCGAATGTTCAACTGCAATTTCCATCGCCATGCAATAATCATCAAATGCCTTCGAAGTAAATTCTCCGGCGTTGTCCATTCTGATGGACTTGATATGATGATCTGGAAACACATTTCTGATGCGAATGATCTGCGAGATCAATTTTGCAAAGGCGTGGTTTCTTGTGGACAACAAACCCACATATGACCACTTCGAAAAAGCGTCAATGAGCACCACGAAATACTTAAACGGCCCTGAGATGGGCTGATTAGGACCGCAAATGTCTCCTGTATGCGTTCCAGGAATGCAGTTATTAGTTTCCTGGTGGCACATGCAGGACACACAAAATCTTCATGATTCGGGAAATTCTTCACATTAATATTATGCCCATGCGAGTTATTTATTATGTTTCTCATCATCCTAAGGTCTGGGTGGCCTAATCTGTCATGCCAAAGACAGAATAATTCAGAGCTTCGAAATATCGTCTTTAGGACAGTGTACGCTGCAGGCGATTTAATGTTGGTATAATATAGCCCAGTTTCAAGTGAAGGAAGTTTTTCTAATATTCTTTTGCCATTCTCTTGGCGCCGTGATGAGCGGTATTCCTCACCGTACTCTTCTTGATCTCAACGTGGAAACCATTTGCGCGGATATTCTTAAAACTTAGGAGAATTCTAGACGATTCTGGGTACAATAAGACTTCTTCAATGACCAAAGTTGTGCCCATGTGGCTCTTCCGGAACCAATTATACATGCATCACTTCCGGCGATTGTCGTAAGACTGCCAGTGCTCTTATGAATCGACTTGAAACTTTTTAGTCTCTCTTAAGATGGTATGCATTGTGCCGCTGCTGGCTAAGCACACTTCCTTTATAGGGCGCTACACTTGTTCTAATATAGGGTATTTTATTAATATGCATGAGAAAGCAATTAACACAAATAAATACACCAATACCAGAACATATCATGCCATCATAAATTGAATAAATGAATGAATTCTTCAAATATCATCCAACCATCACGAGAAAATAACAATTCTTAAGTACCATCCATGCAAATTCTAACATATTCTTCCACACAAAATAAATGACAATTAAGTATAAATGCATTCTGTGCACTAGACTTCTTCTGCTATTTTCTCGGGGCGTCATTCTCTTTAAGAGAAATCATGGTGTTGGCTGCTGCTAGGTCGAGAGGGGGTGCTGCTGCTTGGATGGTCTCAACCTCCATTAGCGCGGGCAGCTGCTCGGAACTCTCCCCCTCAACCGATGCAAAGTGGGCTTCATGCTGCCCTTTGCCATCCCGTTTTGGCTTACTAGCCTTATTCTCATGTGGAGCGTCTGATTTGCCTTTCTGGGCTACGACTTTACCCTTCCTTCCCCCTTCTTCATCAAGTGCTTTGCACCTTGTGGCTCCAGCGTTGGCTTCACGGCGGCGGAGGCTGCACAGTGGTGAGTGGCGTAATTCTTGCGGAGAAGTTCGTCCTGAGCCTCCGCAACCTGCATCATATCAATCAATTCGGCATATTCCTCATAGCCATCTTGACGATAATTGCGTGCGGAATATACTGCATTGGGGTGGAAGGATTTTCTCAATTTTTTGTATTGGGAACAAATCCTGTGCAAGGCAGAATTGTATTCCCCGACCGTCTTAACATCGGCAAACCTCAGTCTGATCCACTCTCGCTCTGCTTGAGGAAGAATGGTGTACTTTAGCCTCTCAAACCGCTTCTTGAGTGCGATCCAGAGTGCTAGTGCGCTTTTCTTTGCCATGTACTCATTCTTGAGAGTGGGGTAGAGGTGATGCCTGAGAAAATGAAGTGCCTGATCATTCTTCTCATGTTTATGTTGAGCGTCATTCAGTCCGCCAATCCCAACAAAGTGTGAGCTTCACGGCTCCAAGCACAATCTCGACATCGGATGCCTCGTCGGATAGTTTTGGCCATCTTGGGCGGCTCCTCGAACTCCGAGTTCGTGGTGGTAGTCATCTAAATGTGTATAAGTCTACTGCTGGTAGACATGCACGGAATAATTTACTACGGGTAAATAATTGGTACAAAAGATTCTCGCAATGTTCCAGAATTTTCTATGCATTTTCTATAAATTTTACTGCTAATTTAGTGATTAAAAGCAATCTTCTGTAATTACAATTAACCAAAACAGTAAATAAATACAGAAAATACATAAAACAGTAATGGCATAAATAAATAAACTTCAAATGCTAAAAAAATAATGCAAAATTTGGATTCCCGAGGCCCTTTTATGCTAAAATGTGAAATTTCAGCAAATTCTGCAATTTCTGGGGGTTTCTACGCAAATTTCCAGTTTAGAGGAAAATTCGCGCAATTTTCTGATTTACCGAGGGGTTTTCTGTAAAATTTTGGACCCACTCGTAAATTTGAGGACCTTTCTGTAATTTTCAGAACTACCAAGGCCTTTCTGCAAAATTTAGGACATAAATGAGATATTTAAGGGCCTATTGGTGATTTATTGGAAGTTAGGGGGAGTTTTCTGCAATTTGTCCCCCCCGGGCCGGGCCACCCATTTTTTCTTTTCTCTTGCGTCCAGCCCATGTGCTTTCGGCCTGTTCCGGCCCATGTTCTGGTCGGCCCACCCATGCTCTCTCAAGAGTGGGGTAGGGTTTCCCCTTATCCCCAACACCCCATGGTGGCGGCGGCGGGCTCGGTTCTCCCGAGCACGGGCACATGGGTGGGCGGCTGCTGGCCGGTTCGGGAGGCTGCACCGCGGTGAAGGTGGCGGCGGCTGAGGCCCCGTCTTGGGTTTAGGCGGGCGAGGCGAGCGGCAGGCAGGTGGTCCACGCGGAGGCGCGCGTTACCCGGTGCAACGGCGGCTCGAGCAAGGCGGGCGGCAACCGCATACAGGCGGCGAGGCCGATGCGGCGGCACTTCACGGAGGTCGAGGGAGCGGCGCATCCTGCGGGGAGTGGCCGAGACCGAGCGGGCCCGAGGCGGCTGCGGGCTGGCTTGATCTGGCGGCCGGCGGGCGTCGTCGGCGAAAGTCCGGCAGAGCATGCCAGCGGTGGCGCCGGCGGTGCACGGCGAACCCGAGGCAAGCGGCGCGGCGCGCAGTGATGCCGCCAAGCGGCGCCATGCGGAGCGGCGCGTGGAAGCGCTCTGGCGGCACCATTGAGGCGACGCGCCGGGGCGGCGGAGTGGGCCGGTGCGGCCGCGGCCGGCGATTCCACGGCGAGGCACGGGCGGCGCGCTCGGTCGCGCGAGAGAGCAAGGCGCGTGCGTGGCCAAGGCTACCGGTGCCGTGCAGCGGAAGCGACCCGTCGCGAAGCAAGTTCTCGCGGCGGCGAAGCGGCGTGCGTCGCGCGCACGAACCCCAGCGACAACCGAGGCGGCGCATGCGAGCACGCCTCGGCGGCGGCGGTGCAAGGGGTCAGCCGCGTGCAGGCGGTGGGTATCAACCGTCGGTGAGGCCGGCGGCCCATGTCGACTTCCGCCCGACAGCATGCCTCCTAATATCCCCTTTTCCTCTATGCAGTGCATAATCCATGCATAAACCGAACAGGAAAACATACAAATTTCTCCTTGTTTTCTTGTGTAATGATCGTGCAGAATCAAATAAATTCGTGCAAAAATTTTCGTTTCCAATCTACGATGCAATCAACATCTACCCCGTTTCGCAATCTACCGATCGACATTGTGCCGGCGATTTCAGATCTGCTCGCGGTAGATTGGGGCGGATTTGCATCGTTTCTAATCTACAGTGCAATCAACATCTATCCCGTTTCACAGTCTACCGATCGGCATTGTGCCGGCGACTTCAGATCTGCTCGCGGTAGATTAGGGCGGATTTGCATCGTTTCTAATCTACAGTGCAATCAACATCTATCCCGTTTCACAGTCTACCGATCGGCATTGTGCCGGCGACTTCAAGTCTGCTCGCGGTAGATTGGGGCGGATTTGCACCATAGAGATTCAATCTAGAACGCAAAAAGAAAATACAGATTTAAAAGCGATCTAGAAAATTCAATCTGTGCTTCGATGATTACCTTGTTCACCAGAGCGAAGTCGTGCTAATAACGTGTTGAGGAACCGTCGCTGGCGACCAGTCCGAGCGATTCCTCTGTTTAGAACAAGAACGAATCAATCACAGAATCACAGAATAATAGATTGAACACACAGAGAGATAGAGAGAACTCCTGATATTTCTTTATTGCTTTCATTTATGTGTACATAATAAGGAGGTATAGGTCCCTATTTATAGACTACAATAAGGTGCCCACCATGGGCCCTGAGCTGCTGATCCAGGTCCAGATTTCTTAACACTAACAATCCAAAATTCCACAACTTGACCAAAGGAAGATCTCAACGTCTCATGAGCTGTGTTGTTCATGGACAATTTCCAGTCCTATAACAAAATTAATAAATACATCCTCGAAAAAATCGAAAAAATACAATACGCGTTCACACTAGCTGGCCCCAATGAATAAAAGTCAACCACGCATGCATGCATGGAGAAGAATCGGAACCAAAAGTTTAAGACCTGTTCTCTGCTGTTTCTAAAAACGACTTATGACTTTTGCTACAATATTTAATTTTTAAATGGAATATTTTTTTAAAAAGGGGTCTACAAGTTAGTTGTAGTACACGTTAAAAGCCCAATATATGTATCAATCAAAATCGTAAGTGAATATCTCTTTCCGTAATCTCTATCGCAAAAAGCTAAAGTTCAAAATTTTCAATCAAAAACTATAAGCTACAGTCATATCAAACAGACCCTAAATCAAATTAGTGGCCATCAGAAAATGACCTCAAAAATCTTCCAAAAGATCCATACGCGGTAGCCAGTGATCCAGATCGCCATTGTCTAATCAAGCGACCGCTAGCTGGTTGAAAGTAGGGGTGGATATGCAGCCAACTGCTCGTTTTATCGAGTTTTTTTTCTCTAAAATTGGCATATTTTGATTTAATATCATTTTATGGATAATTTAAAAGTATTTTTAGAAACGAGCTAACGAGCCGAGCCGAGCCGAGCTTGAGCAAAATTCAAATTCATTTGAAATCAACTCATTTTAATATTTAACCAATTAACAAGTATAATTGAAGCAATTTTGAACCAAGCCAATGAGCCCACTAACAAGCTTTTTTTCCACCCCTAGTTGAAAGGCTTCGCGCGCATCGGATCGATACATGCATACGTTCACTTTTTTTCCCATCATAATTAATTTCTCGTTGATTAGTTTAGCTAGATTACGTTGCTGATAGGATATGATGACGGCCTTATGCCTTTTGGGTTTCAATTTAGACTTTTGGCTTCGATTTCTCCAAAAACCGAAATAAAAGAGGCGAATTCTTGGCTTTCTAAGCCCATCGACATATATGTTATCCGTGTTAGCATCTACACCTTCTATTACTATCTCAAAAATACAGTCAAAAATCATCAGTCAGAACTAAAAATTATTAATCATAGCTCAAAAGAATAGAGCCGATCTCTCGTGAACACGAAAGGCATGAATTCAAGCAGGTGGATGTCATCATCTGGGTTCATTTCCTAATTAAGTTTCTTTTCACATATATAGCTACGTTTCAACCGCAGTGTTTGGTTACATTGTACCAATATACACAGTTAAATGAAGTCTTGTTTATAGCCTGTTTCCAGACCGCAAGAATACGTGAAATTTTCTGCGTTTCCAATGGAACCTTAATTGAGATGGTTTCCCACGACGTAAACACCTATTCCCTCCGTTTTATAATATAAATCTAAATTTCACCACATGTATAAATCACAAAGACATTAAATTTAAGAAAAAGTTAAAACTATTAGACCATGTATACCTCTATTAAATAGCATACTATAACTATTTACTCATTTTTTTCAACATTAAAGTAGGGCTATAAGGTAAAAATATTATAATAACTATACTTTTAATCTTTACAATAGACTTGTATTGTGGAATGACATTTTTTTAAGAATGAGTATTTATACGAATGGAGTACTTAGTCTACAAATGTTGGAGCTAAAGTCACTTTTGGCACTGTTTTGCACCATATTTACAAAAATAGCAGTATGCCGAGCGTATTAACAAAATGGCATTTCTACCGTCCGGTGGGCGGGCGGCAGCGCCCGCAAGGTGACACGTGGCGCTGCCACCGGCGGCAGGCGCTTGCCACCCCCTCACTAGATGGTAATGAGCCTGCCGCCCAATGGGAGGACGGCAGGCAGTGAAGGGGTGGCAGGTAATTAGCCGTCTTAATTACCTGCCCTATTTTTTCGTTTAGTATTTGTTTGAATTTTTAAATATATCAAATGAGTTTAAAAAATTATGAAAATTTATGTACAGTCTTCTGACATAACGTAACTCGTATTATAATTTTTGGGTAATTTTATCCATTGCAAATGTTGGAAAAAATCATACAATTTTGATATTTTTTATGAGTTTTTATATATAGCAAATCAGCTCTAAAAATTACAAAATTTTATGTGAAGCCTCCCGATATAGTAATAGTTATTGTGTAATTTTTTAGAAATTTTATGTGGTCTGAATTTTCTATGTTTATTCGGGTTAACTTAATCATGAATTTAACGATCGTCACACATGTTTTGAAGTGCCATATGTCGGCCAATCATAGTATATATTATTTGCTGCTATCTAGTTTACACAATTGTCATTCTCTCTGTATGTGCCCCTCTCACGTGCTCTCTCGTTCGCACTAATGTCATTATTTGAGTGTTATCCCCCTCGTCTACTCCCTTGTTTGCACATTTGTCATTGTTATGATATTGTCCCTCCCCACCCGAAGCGCTGCTCGTGATAATGGGCCCTCAATGTACGGGGTGAGTGCACCAGGTTCACCTTGGACATAAATATGCACCTCTGACAGTTCATTGTTGCTCATCCCAGTCGTTCGTCACATAAGGTCATTGTCGCGGTTGTTGCTAAAAATTGGGAGTGCGTAGTTCATTAGTTCGAGAAGCTAGTGTGTAGCTCAAAATTGCCAGTGCTGATTTCCTCTAAAAAGACAAGTAATTTTTGATCATATGCTTTCAACATTATTCCCATAATCGTAGTCAATTAGTGTTATTTAGTTAGTCGTGATTAATGTAGTTTGTATTATGAAGTAAGTATGTCGTAGTAATTTAGACATAGTTTGTACTATTTTTGTGTACATACGGTACCCATAATTTGTTAGTTCGGGGTAAATAATGAGTTAGTGCTAAGCACGATGGTAATGAATGGCTCGCCATTTTTTGGATGAGTAATCAAATTATCGATAAGTAGTGAAGTATTTACGTACGCATGTAATCACTAACTTGTAGTATGTTGCTGTCATTATGAATATTCGCACTAATATTCTGTCTATCCCATTTGTTGCAAGGTACTCTCAAAACTAATAGTGTGTAGCTAATTATTTGGGAAAGCAGTGCATAAGTCATTGAGGACGCAACAGTGCTGATTAGTTCTCCCGAAAGATAGGTAATTTTTTATAGCATGCTTTTGACGTTATTTTCGTAGTCGTAGTCATAATTATTGTTATTTAGTTAGTCATAATTAATGTAGTTTGTTTTATAAAGTAATTTTTAATGTTCGCACTAATATTTTGTCTGTCCTATGTATTGGTAGGTATGGCTCTACTGGAGCTTCTGGAATACTCGTATGATGAGAAACACCGTTGCCACGTATGGATGACAGGTGACACGGCTGGTGGATCCGTGGGCGCTGGACGAGTGCTACGTCCCAACGCCGCGAGCCACGGGCTTGTTGCCCTTTGCAAGGCTGGTCTCCACCAGACACGAGTTCACTATCGACGGTAGCCTGTTCGCGGCACTGGTGGATAGGTGGAGGCCTGAGATGCACACATTCCACTTTCGTTGGGGGTGAGATGATGGTCACTCTGAAAGACGTCATTTTCTTGACCGGTCCCCCTCTCGGGGGTGATGCACTTATTCCAGTCCCTGCACCAGCCAATTGGAAGGAGAGGTGGTGGACCGGTTCGGCTTAATAATTTCAGTGTGTGCCCACTGGTTGCACCACTGGAGGTTGTCAGGACGCACCTCATCGCGTTTTTATCCAGCTCTTTGGTTGGAACATGTTTCTAGCCACACACGGCGATATTTGCAACGTCGAATTCATTGGCCTCGTCGAGTCTTTAGTGGACACAGAGTTCGGGGCGATCCCTCGATACAGCTGGGGAGCAGCGGTTCTGTGCACCACATATCGATGGTTATGTGATGCTTGCCAGCGCACCACTGCTGGTACCTCCAATCTGGCTATCTGCTACATGCTCCTGCAGCTATAGAGTTGGAAGCACTTCCTTATCGGACATTCGACGATCATGATGCCAGTGCACCCGTTTGGCGAGTTTGTCGACCTGGTAGACTATGGGCATCCGGTGGACTGCTTCCCGTCTGCAGTGGGCAAAGGGCAAACCATCGAGTGCTACTTGCTGTGGCACAACGAGTTCGAGTGGTTGCACGATAGCGACGTCATATAGAGTCCTTAGATGGTAGATTTCATGCATCGTGTATCGCCACACGGGCTGTCCCTACATTGCCTGGAAGACAGGGAGCTATGGACAACAACACACCATTTGGTGTTCTCGTACATGGTGGAGGTTTACGCACCACAGCGCGTGATGCGACAATTGGGTTTGCACTAGGGCGTGCCCCATCTAGATGGCAGGTTCCTATCGCATGCCGTGCACCGGTGAGTCAAACTCCATTCAATAATCTAAGTGGAACCAAGAAGCTAGAATTGAGTCAATTTAGAGTGCTACAAGTTCAAGAATGAATCATTTGTTCAAGTACTTTAGTCTTTTGTAATGAATCAAATTGAGCACAATGGACATATTTTTCTTTGAAACTCATGGTCGTTTCCAACCAAAATTTTAGTCATGAGCTAGATCTCAAGCCTTATGCGATCATTCCAAGCGAGAAGCTTAAGGATATGATCTTGGTCATCCAAAACTCCTCCTGAATTCATGCCTAGTACAATGGCAAGCAGTCTCATGAGAAAGAGTTGGTGAGATCAGTTCTTTCGCACACAAAAGAGATCTTTTTATTTTCTTAAACAGTTGTACTAACTCATGCTTCATCAAGAAACTAGCATAGCTCAATCTAAAGTTCAATAAAGATTCAAGACTCAACTTAGCCTATTTGACATGACATGAATCATAAAAGGATAACTAAAGACAGACTAGTCTCAAGACCTAACATGACAAGTTTTAATTCAAGTTGAACAGTTTTAATTAACTTATCATGGCAAAGACTAGACTACAATATAAAGTCATGATAAATCTAGCAAGTAAGTACAGATCATGGCAAGATGTAAAGCATTGTAAACATATCATAAAAGGATAATAATCAAGGCTTCATGTAGTTATATTACAATGCAGAATGCTGAAATAAAAGAAAATCCAGCTCCCCTTCAACAATAGATGCACACTTAGTTCAAGTTGAGTTATATCGACATTAAGTTCTAGCAGATCCTAAATGAATTCCCCCTAAACCAAAGCAATAAGAACGAGAAGTTGGCAAGAAAAAGTGAAAAGGCAATCCTTAAAGCAGAGATAAGATATAGAAGATACTATGGTCAGACTGACTCGCATCTACCCTGTTGTAGGGGTGGCCCCCACCTAAGCCCAGTAGGCCTGTTAGGAGGATGTAAGGTCCGAAATAGAACATATGTAATGACACGAGTGCCCCTGAGGGGAACACTCACATGTAAGGGTATTGCTGTACAAACACTCATCATTTGGGTATATAGATATGTGGCATAGGCCACGGGGAAGCCATTCATTTACTCAACTCCCCACTACCATACTGTCTCTGTTTGGTCTGTAACCACAACAGTTGGCGCCGTCCGTGGGGAGGACAAGACCAAGCCTCCAGATCTGAAGGAGGATGGCACCAAGGAAAGCTTCAACGTCGGTGGCAAGGGAAAAGAAGGTGGAGGCGGGGAAATCTCGCGTCAATATCAAGGCTTTGGCCCAGGTGGCTGCAGGTGCGGATGGCGGCGCGGATGTGACGACCGTGAGCACCGGCATCCACGACGCGACGCCCGTGAGCGCTGGCGTCCACGACGCGACGCCCATGAGCGCTGGCGTCCACGACGCGACACCCGACCCCGCCCGGCACTACCCGACCACCAACCCCAGGTGACAACGCGGCGCGTCCACTTCTTTACTCGGCGCGGGAAGCGTCGGTGGTCGATGGCGGCGCTGGCCGTCTCGGCTCGGGATCCTCGCACCAGCGTTGCGGGCAGATCCGGCGCGGACCGTGCTGCTGCCGTCGGTCGTGTCGGCCCGGCGTGCGGCGGCCCAACCATGCCCATGGTGGAAACAGCCTGCTGGCGGCTCTCAGCGCATGCCAGCGGGGCTGTCGGACCTCCAGCGGAGCCGTGCGAGACATACAAGAGGCTCGGGCCGACGCGCAACACCGAGGCGGCGTCTCGGCCCACCTGCGAGAGGCGAATAGCCGCGGCGCTAATCGCCCGATCGCGTTCCCCTACGGCGCATAGACACGAGTCCCGCTCTCGCGGAACTGCGGCAAGCGGCGTGGCGAAGGCTTCAAGTTCCCGAGCGTCGTCGAAGCCTACAAGGGTGACTCCGACCCACGTGAGTTCGTATGCGTGTACGAGACCGCCATCGAAGCCGTTGGCGAGCGAATCTCTGAAGGCAAAGGACTCCCCTCGCGCAAGGAGCGCGCTGTCTTGGTTCTTCACCATCGAACCACGGTCCATCTGGCGTGAGAGCGGATCCGCGATCGGCTCTGCGGCTTCCACGGAAGCTACGTCGGCGTATCGATGCGGACCAGCTCTTCGCAGTTAAACAGAAACCCGAGGAGGGGCTCCGGACTTACTTTAAACACTTCGCCAAGGTATGTTGCCAAGTCAGGGACGTTAGCGAGGCAACCGTTGTCAACGCAGCGGTACAAGGTCTCCGCCCGGGACCGCTCGCTGAGTATAGCACGCGGAAGCCACTCAAGTTAGAGGCAGAGCTCTTCGACAAAATGGAAGCGTACGCCCGAGCCGAGGAGGACACGCGGGGGCGTAGCGGCACCAACCCCGGCGCAGGAAGCGGAGGACTTATCGCAAAGGAGCAGCACAAGAGACGGCGAGGGCGAAGCACGGGAAAGTGTCGTGGCGACACTCGTGAGCCCGTCGGCGGCGGGTACACCAAACTTCACCAGGCGACAGCCGTCAGCCCCGGCGTAACCGGCGAAGACCCCGCAAGGCCCACCACGTCCTCGCTGCGCAAGGCGTCCCCCGGGAAGCCGCGCTACGCGTCGGTGGGAGGTGCGAAGGGGGCCGCGATGAGAAGCCGCGGGCGGAGCAGGAACTCCTAGAATACGGTAGATGGTGCGAGGTGCACAGTTATGGGGGCCACTTCACGCGGACATGCACCAAAGTTGCGGCGTTACGGCAAGCGGTGGCCCCTGTACGGGCCTCAGAGACACGGACCCCTGCAATAGCCCACGTACAGCGTACGCAAAATAGTCCCTTACGTGCTGGGTCCCCCGGAGAGACCCAGTGCCAGGGTATTAATGTCATCGCTGGAGGCTCTTCGTCGAGCACCTCCCCGACGCAACTACCTCTGCGGGCGTCCCATTGCAGCATGACCTTCACGTCAGCCGATGCCCAGGGCGTGGAATTCCCCCACCAAGATCCTTTGGTCATCCAGGTCGAAATTGCAGGTTGCGACGTCAGGCGTATCCTCATTGACGGAGGGAGCTCCACAAACATCTTGTTCGCGGAGGCCCTTGATCGTATGGGAATACCTCGGAGCCTGTTGAAAGCTTCGGAAGCCCCCTCCAGGGCCTCGGAGGGCAGCCTTTGAAGGCTTTGGGTCAGATTCGCCTCCAAGTCTCCTTGTGCCAGGCCGACAACGCCAGGACTGAAGATGTCGTCTTCGACGTCGTTGACGTCTCGTATCCGTACAATGCCATCCTGGGCCGGCCTGCCATCAACTCCTTCGAAGCGGTCCCACACTACGCATTCTTATGCATGAAGCTCCCAGGACGGCGGGGCGTTATCACCCTCTTCGGCGATCAGGATATGGCTCGGAGCATCGAAACCAAAGCGGGATGCTTGCATCGCAAGGTGCACGCCCTCACCGACACATACCAGGCAGACACGCCATCCGCTCCGGGATGGACACCCAAGCCCACCGGGCGTGAAGAAGGTGCCGCTCGAGCGGAGGGCAGTCGTATCCATGGCGAGGCCTCCTCCGGACGTGAGCAAGACTTGCTCCGAGTCCTCTAGGCCAACATAGACGTCTTCGCGTGGTCCCCGGAAGATATCAAAGGAGTGGACCGCGCCCCTATTGAACATAACCTCACGATCCGCCCTGACGGCAAGCCCGTCAAGCAGAAACTTCGCCGTATGTCCATCGACCGCCAGCAAGCGGCCAAGGTGGAGGTGGCAAAGCTCCTTCGCGCGGGGGTCATCTGCGAGTTCAACATCCTGGGCGGCTCGCCAATCGGTCTTTGGTCAAAAGGCGATGGCGCTTGGCGCATGTGCATCGACTTCACCGCCCTCGGCAAGGCATGCGGGGCGATTACTCTGCGCGCGCATAGATCAATTGGTCGATGCTACCGCCGGATGCGAGCGCATGAGCTTCTTGGACGCCTACTCCGGCTACCATCAGGTCTACATGGCCAAGGATGACAAGGACAAAACCAGCTTCATTACGCCGGTGGGGACCTTTTGCTTCGTGAGGATGCCCTTCGGCTTGAAGAACGCGGGCGCAACCTTCACTTGCCTCGTCGCGCTGGCCCTGGCCGTCCAGCTAGGAAGGAATGTGGAGGCCTACGTGGACGACGTGGTAGTAAAAACCATGCAGCTCGCCTCCCACGGTCACGATCTTCAGGAGACTTTCGATAACCTCAGGAAGGCGGGCATCAAGCTCAATCCGGACAAGTGTGTCTTCGGTGTACAGGCGGGCAAGCTCTTGGGTTTCCTCGTATCCGGGCGAGACATTCAAGCGAACCCGACAAGGTTGGCGCTATCACAGGCATGGAGCCTCCCAAGGCGGCGGGAGGTCGGAGGCCGGCGGTCGCATGGCGGCCTTGGCCGTTCCTCTCGAGGCGGCGGGCGGGCTTGCCATTCTTCAAGACTCTCCACGGTTGCGATGGGTTTCATTGGGATGACGACTGCGCAAAGGCCTTCGACGACCACAAGAAACACCTCGCAACCCTTCCCACTCTGGTGGCCCCAGCACCAGAGGCTCCCCTCCTGCTCTACCTCGCTGCCTCGGCAATGGCGGTCAGCGCTGTCCTCGTCCTCGAAGAGGGCGCGCTCCAGCGGCCAGTGTACTTTGTCTCGAGCTCCAAGACGCGATATACCGAGCTCGAGAAGCTTGTTTACGCACTGGTCATGGCTTCAAGAAAACTCGGCATTACTTTTGGCGCGCGATAACGGTGCCATCCTCGTTCCCTCTCATGGAGATCTTTGCACAACAAAGAGTCCACAGGCGGGTGGTAAATGGGCGGCGAGCTGGCCCCATTCTCCCTAACATCGCCTCCCGACGGCGATCAAGTCTCAAGTTACGGAGGACTTTCGTGGAATGGACCCCTCGGCTCGGCCGCCCTCGGTCGAAGACCGGTGTGGGCGCTTAACACCGACGGAGCGTGCGGGTCGCGGCGCGAGGTGGCGCCGTTATCACCACGCCCAGGCGGCGCTGGAGTACTCGGCGCGCCTGGCGTTTACGGCTCTGAACAACACGGCGAATCGGGCGTTACTCTTGACCTCGGGAAGCTCAAGCGATGGGAGCAAGCGAGTCCTCGTGCCTGCGATTCCGGTTAGTGGCGGGCCATGTGGACAAGTCATATCGGGCCAAGGACCGGAGCTAGCCAAGTACCTAGCAGCCGTGCGGCGAAGGAGCGTCACTTTTGGGTGTCACGGTGAAGGCCATCCCTCGGCGGACAACAAGCAAGCGACATCACGGCCAAAGCGCGATCGGCGGCTCCCAATTCCGAAGGGCATTTCTGAAACCCTACCAGCGGCGGCCATAGCGCGGGATAATCGGGATGCAACCTCGTCCACGAGATCACCCAGCGGGGTGGTGGCGAGAACACCGCTTTTACGGGGCATCGCGGACCGGATGACCCCTCAGAGCTCGGCGTTTGCAACACCGCGCTAGGTCCTTCCAGTGCTCGGCGGGCGCTTTACAAGAAGGGTCTGCGCGCGCTCTGCGGTGCCTCCGCGTGAAGAAGGAAAGCGCCTCCTCGCGAGAAATTCATGCGGGTCTCTGCGGCTCGCACCTCCAACCAAGGTCTCACGGTGGGCAAGGCATTGAGCGGGGTTTTATTGGCCAACGGTATCGCGGATGCCCGGATCTTGTGCGCCGTTGTCAAGGTTGCCAATGGATGGGAAGGGCTATCCACGAGGCCCCAACGAGCCTCCATCCCATACCCGGTATGGCGGCGTGCGATGGGGCACCGGCGTCGTGGGACCGCTTCCCGGGGCGAGAGACTGCGATTCATCGCGGTTGCTCTGAGTACTTCTCCAGTGGCGAAAAGCGTAGCTCAGCCAAGATTACCTCGGCGGCTCTCGGCGCTTCCTGCGCGAGCGACATATATCGATTCAGCGTGCCCACGGAGATCACCGTCGACAACGATGCGCGATTCGATGCAGCCCCATTCAAAGAATTACTGCGGCAACATGGGCATCACCCTCGGTTCGCCGGTCGGACACCCACAGTCCAACGGGGCGGTGGAGCGGGCAAACGGCGCCATCTCCACCGCGATCAAGAAGCGCCTCGTCGGGCTATCAAAGGGGAAGTGGCCGGGCGAGCTCCACGGCGTCCTCTGGTCGCCGCTGCGGTCACCGCCCAGCGGGTTCACGCCTTTCAAGCTCCTCTTGGTGACGGCGGTCACACCTGAAGAAATAAAGGCTGGCTCGCGGTGGGTCCTCGTCCAAGCACCAGACGAGGAACGCCAATTGTCCGTGGACCTCCTTGACGGAGACCGGGCAAGCGCAACACAGCACGTCATAAAATACGCTCGACAGATGGTGCGCGGGCGCAATCGTTCGTTGTACCCGCGCGAATTCAAACCGGGAGACCTTGTCCTGAAGATGGCACTCCACGCGAGGCGGTAGGCAAGCTCGAGTCCAAATGGGAAGGCTCGTACATCGTCGCGGAGGCCTGCGAGAAGGGCGTGTCGCTTAGCCACCTTGGAGGGCACACGCTCCGCCATCGTGGAATGCGGACGGGCTGCGGCGGTATTACGCCTAAGTCAAGCACACAAGGGCAAGGGCCTTCCACGGCTTCGGCGGGCGCAGCGGCTAGCGGTTAGTGCCTTAACCCTTGTAACGCTCACGTGCAAGCGGGAATTTAATAAAGTGCATCGTTCATGCAAATTCTCCCGTTTTCATACCAAAAAGCGCGCGAAGGATCACCTTCGTGTGCGCGTGCATGAGCATGAATAAAGGCGCGTGGGGGCGCCTCGCGCGTAGTCTCTGGACTATAAATAAGGCGTAGCATCGAGTCCGCCTCCGCACGCACTCTACGGAGTATAAATAAGGCGTAGCGTTGAGGTTCGCCTCGCAAGCAATTTCACCGCCATAGCGCATGGAGGCTCGCCTCGCGCCGATCTGGACTCTAAATAAGGCGTAGCATCGAGTCGCCTTCGCACGCACTCTACGGAGTATAAATAAGGCGTAGCGTTGAGGTTCACCTCCGCGCGCAATTTCACCGCCCGACAACGCGTGGAGGCTCGCCTCGCGCGCGATCTGAACTCTAAATAAGGCGTGGCGTCGAGTCGCCTCGCCGCACTCTCGGAGTATAAATAAGGCGTAGCATTGAGGTTCGCCTCCGCCGCGCAATTTCACCGCCACAACGCGCGGAGGCTCGCCTCATGCGCGATCTGACTCTAAATAAGGCGTAGCGCCGAGTCCGCCTCCGCACGCACTCTTCGGAGTATAAAAGAAAAAGCGCGGATGCTATCCTGCGCACTCTGAGTATAAACAAAGCGCGAACACGGCGCGCGCATGGCGTTGCCCGGTCGTACTCTTGAGTATAAATAAGGCGTGGATGTTGATCCCACGCACTCTACGAGTATAAACAAGATGTGAACACCGCGCACACATGGCGTTGCCCGAGTGCGTACTCTTCGGAGTATAAATAAGACGTGGATGTCGATCCCACGCACTCTACGGAGTATAAACAAGACACGAACACCGCGCACGCACGGGCGTTGCCCGAGTGCGTACTCTTCGGAGTATAAATAAGACATGGATGTCGATCCCACGCACTCTACGGAGTATATATTAAAAAAGCAAAAAAGCGTGGATGTCGATCCCACGCACTCCACGGAGTATAAACAAGGCGTGAACACCGCTGCGCATGGCGTTGCCCCAAGCGTACCCAGTATAAATAAGGCGTGGTCGTTGCACGGCTCATCGCCCCGCCGAAGGGTAGGGGCGGGCGCTCGCGCGTCTGCCGACTAGGCGCGGCTCGCGGCACCACTTGAAGGGTAGGGGCGGGGCACTCGCGCGTCTTTCGACTGGCGCCCGGCTCCGCTGCTCCCACTTCGAAGGGTAGGGGCGGGCGCCGCGCGCGTCTACTGACTGGCGCGGCTCGCGCCCCGCCGAAGGGTGGAGACGGAGCGCTCGCGCGTCTACTTCGAATAGGCGCGTGGCCCGTCAGATCATAACATATTACATAACAAAAAGGGCACGAGAGAGTTGTCGCTTAGCCCAAGACAGTTGCATTACAGAGGCAGACATGCGCGCGGCGCGGAACGTGCTAAAACCTATGAGTTCGCGCCATCTTCGCCGCGACGAGTGCCCACACCGCCTTTGTTGCGCCGAGGGACCTCTTCGAGCCAGCGAAGCACGTCCCCTTCGTTCCGAAGCGTCCGTCGTAAAGCAACCATGGCGGCGCCCTCTCCGATGTACTTCCAAATCCGGTCATGGAAGTTTCAGGTGGCGGGCTGGGCGGCACGAACGGCATTAGATGTCACCGGGTGAGTGCGCGAGTCAGGCGAGGTTCGCGAGTCATTGACATGCTCACACCCACCGGCGTGCGGCAAAGGCGAGGCAAGGCCAGCACTTATGTAGCCGCGATGGGTCTTGAAAGCCTTGGCGCCGGAAAGAAGCGGCGCTTCGAGCCCTCCTCGGTCGCCCAGCGTCTCCATCAGTCTTGGCGGCTATGGGTGGCGTCCTCCACGTGCGGAAAGCCCCGAAGACCCGCTCCAAAGACTTCATCGCACTCCACGCGAGGCACATGCGTTGTCCCGGGATAACGCCTTCTCCGACGGAGGCGATGGCTATTCCTTCTCGCCTCTAGCGTGGAGATTCGCCCGAAGAAGGGTGGCTGCTCCTCGTCGCGGCGCGTTGAGCCTCCTCCATCGCGCATTGTGCGGCCACTGTCGCGGTCTTCGCGTTCGTGCCCACCAACTGCGCGTCGTCGATAGCCTCGTCCCGCTCCGCCATCAGCACCCGAATGTACTCGTCCTTGGCGGCGTTGGCGTCGTCGCGGACAACGCGGTGGTCCTCGGTGCCCTCGCTCGCGCTGTGGGTCTCCTCGAGGGCTTTGCTAATTGCAAGCATCTACAGCGTAACAAGAAAGGTTATCCATCAGATAAGCAAAGAATATGCAGCAAGGACGGAGATCGTTACCCTCATTTCCGAGGCACCGGTCACGGCGCCAAAGGTCGCCCGCAGATCTGCGTCGTCGATCGAGGTGGCTGCCAGCATACTCAGCCACCTCGCTCCAGGCGCGAAGTGTCTCCCACCGAGGGACGAAGTCGGAGACGCTAAGCCCTATAGCCTCCGTCTCAGCGCCTTCGGCACCAGTTGGGGCGCGCATAGTCCCCTGCCCAACCAGGCCGGTGACATCACGGGCACCCCCATTGCTCGATTCTTGTCCTTGTCTGGGAGACCTTGTCTCGCCTGATATCGATGGAATAAGCGAGCAAATCGGGGAGAGTTTTGCGAAGTCGCGGGAGGAAAATGAACTACACCTACCTCCAGTACCCCCTACTGCGGCCTCCACCTGGGTCATGATCACCTCGGCACGAGGCGACACCCCGGCCTCAGGAGCATCCCCGCTAGATGTCAGGACCTCATTCATTGGGCCTGCCACGCTGAACCGGCCCCTCGAAGATGGCGGTGACTGCACCCAAGGCCGTTTCACCTTCGGAGTCGTAGGAGAAGCCTCCGTGGTTACCTGGGCGGTCGCGGAAGCCGTCGTTAGAGACAACGCTGCGGTTGCCGCTGGAGGTGACGAGGCGTCATCTTCAAGGACAACGAGGCGTGCGCCCGTCGCCCCGCCACCATATAAGGCCTCGTCGGGAGTGACGTGCCTCCCTGAACCGGTCGATCCGAGCTCAGCGCCCGCCTCGCCCCCCATCCTCCCGCTCTCGATCGGCGGCACGACCGGCGAGCTGAAGGTGATGGTCTCCGATGGGACCTCGCGCCGAGGATGGCGCCACCGCCATCGCGCGCTTGGTGATTCCGCGAGCACGGGCGCTCGAACGGAATCTCCAAAACCTCGCATACCCGAATCGCCCTTGCTTTGCCAAGGAAGTTGCGAACTCACGGGCCTTGTGCTCCTTCGCGTGTCACGGTCCAAGAACGCAACCACGGCGCGTTCCGCATCTTCTAACCGGCGCCTTTGCGCGCGCCAGCGAATATCACGTCGGGGTTTGCACCCAACCAAGGGTATTCGGCCTATGGCAAGGATACTTACGAGTGCGGAGGGCCTATGGGCGAAGACACCCCGGGTGGAGGCCGTCCTTCGGTCGGGCCCCGCGCTCGTACTTCGATTACAAGCGGAGAAATCCGTACATGGTGAACTCCTCGGCGAGTCACGCATGTTGAGCCGAGTGCGACCCGGCAAGTCTCGTGCTGTTGCTCGTCGGCTGGGCGGCGTCACGTCCGGACAGCGGTCGAATGATATCGGCTCTCCCCGGCTTCGGAGGCCGCTCATGCTCGTCACGAGGTAGTAGAACCACTGTCGTGTCCAACCGGACTCCCACTTTTCCTGCGAAGACAACGCAGGAAACAAGTGCGAGCACTCCGGCCTCAGCACGAAGTCCACGCTGCCAAAGTTCGAGTAAGCCCCTCCTCCCACTTTCTTCGGCTGGCACCGGGCGTCATGCAGGGTGGCGAACAACTCGGCGCTGGGACGGGTACCCTCCGTCCGCATCGCCCAAGTAAAGATGGCTAGCCGAACGATCGTGGCTGGAGCCAGCTGCGCCAGCTCCAACCCATACACTCGCAGCACTTCGTGAACAAAGTATGTCGCGGGGATTCGGAGCCCGGCATCGAAGAACGCCACGAAGACGATCGCCTCCGACTCTCCCGGGGTCGGCTCCATTTCGTCAGGCCCAGGCAAGCGAGCCCCAGCACGTTCCTCCAGCATCTTCTCCCGAAGAAGGATTTGGAGGGTCTCCTCCGTGACGCGGCTCCGTCCCAGCACACGGGAGCAGCGACCCTTGGACCTCTTCACGGCATCCCAGCGATGGTGGGTCTGCTTCTTGTCACGCGGAACCAAACGGTACTCGCGCGGTGGGGCGTCGGCGTGGCCCGGCTCGACGAGGCGCTCGCTAAGGCGACGCGCAGGATCGGCAAGGGCGGCACCCTTGTTAGCTGGGAGGTCGTCGCGCGCAGCCATTCCTACTGCGGCAACGGGCAAGCACGGATGCAAGAGTAGCAGCACGATGCGCAAGGAAAACGGGAAGGAATGCACAAGCAAGCAAGCGGCCAAGGGGAACGATTGCATGCCCACATTCGCGACTTATAAAGCCCCCCGTCTCCTCCGCAGGCAGAAGACCGAGCGACAGAATTACAGTGGTTCGGCTACCCATGATCGGGCAGTGCAACCGCTGGCAACCACGGCAGGCGGCGGTAGGTGGGCGATCAGCGGCGTATGCGCCGATGCGTTCCGCCATGTGGCCACTTTCCTAGGGAAGAAGCGAACGGCGTGGTCGTGGGAGCGACATCCCACGGCGCTCCAATTACAGCGGACGCGTGCCCCACCCGTGCGAGGCGAGCGAAGCGGCCGCAATAGCCTGCCCCTAACGAGGCGCGCGATTCCAGCGTCATTAAAGCGCACTCCCGGTCATGTAACCATCTCCCCGCTACGGCGTTGCACCATGCGAGCATTCCCCGAGATTCGGCTGCCCGGGGCAGCCGGCCAAGTTCGCCTCGCGCCCACAAATATCCGGAGCGCGAAGTAGGGCACGCCCGGACCTCGGCCCCGTCGAAGCCTTCGGCCTGCCGGGCCCGACCTCGAGTCGCGCCCGGCCGGGACCGAAGACAGCCAGCGCAAGCACGGCGGGCGTCACGAACTATCCAAGTCATCAAGGATCACGAGCCGATGGGACGGAGGGCCAAAGGGCTCGGCGGCATGGCCGGCTGTGAAGCCCTTCACCATGAGAGGCTCTGTTGTAGGGGTGGCCCCACCTAAGCCCGATGGGCTGTTAGGAGGATGTAAGGTCGAAATAGGACATATGTAATGACACGAGTGCCCACGAGGAACACTCACGTGTAAGGGTATTGCTGTACAAACACTCTTCATTAGGGTATATAGATATGTGGCATAGGCCACGGGGAAGCCATTCATTTACTCAACTCCCCACTACCATACTCTCTCTCTGTTTGGTCTTTAACCACAACATACCCCATATGACGCTAAGACTATCAGCTGGTCTTCTAACACACAAAGGAGTAAACACGTTCCCTGTCTATCCAAGGGTGGCCCAACCCTCGCTAGACCTATAAGAAATGAGTGAACTCAACCTAGTGAGAAGCGAGATAGCTAATAAGCAGCATCCTAAAATCACAAGATGAGAGGAAGAAATCCAAGAAACTAGTCGAGAAAACCACTCTAATCTATGCTGGAAGGACTAACCACAATGCACCCACATGCAATGCAACAGAAAGGAGTAAGAGCATAATACACAGGATAAAACATGAAGCACAAAACTCCCCCTCACAACAGTCCATAAGGACAAACCACCCCAAGCTCTCCCTGCAAGGCTAAAACCTAGAGCTATCCAAAGGCTTGGTAAAGATGTCAGCCAACTGGTGGTCACTCTTTACAAACTGAAGCACTATGTCACCCTTCTCTACATGGTCTCGAAGGAAGTGATATCTGATATTAATATGCTTGGTCTGGGAGTACTGCACTGGGTTCTTGGTAATGTTGATAGCAGAAGTATTATCACAAAAGAGTGGAATACTGTCTATGGCTAACCCAAAGTCCCGCAAGGTCGAAGCCATCCAAAGCACCTGGCGGCAGCAACATACTCAACCTCTGCAGTGGACTGTGTAACACCGGACTGCTTCCTAGAATACCAAGAAACAAGAGAAGTGCCAATGAATTGGCAGGTGCTAGAAGTGCTCTTCCTATCTATCCTACAGCCAGCAAAGTCTGCGTCCGAGTAGGCTCTGAGGGAAAGACAAGATGAGGAAAAGTACTAGATACCATAGTCTATGGTAGCTCGAAGGTACCGAAGAATGCGCTTCACCGCCTGGCGGTGAGATACGTGAGGAGAAGCCTGAAATCGAGCACGTAGATACATAGAGAAGTGTATGCTACGATACTCCTTCTGATCAACTGGCTCGCCGTCCTCATCTGGATCGAGTAAAGCTGATGAAGCCATAGGAGTGGACACCGGCTTACCATCACTAATATCAAAGTATCTCAAGAGGTCTCGAGTGTACTTGACCTGATGCAAGAAGGTACCCTCCCGAGTCTGCTTGATCTGAAAGCCAAGAAAGAAGCTCATCTCGCCCATCATGCTCATCTCAAATTCTAAGCTCATGACATTGGAGAACTGAGAAACAAGAGCATGAGAGGAGCCACTAAAGATGATATAATCCACATAAATCTGGACGAGTAGAAGGTCATTGCCATGTCTACGAATAAACAAGGTCTTGTTTACCTTACCCATCTCAAACCTATGACTCAACAGATAGGACTTAAGCCTCTTATACCAAGCTCTAGGAGCTTGCTTAAGTCCATACAGGGCTTTGGAAAGCTTGTAGACATGGTTTGGGTATTTGGGGTTCTCGAAACCTAGAGGCTGTATAACATAGACCTCTTCCTCAATATACCCATTGAGGAAGGCACTCTTGACATCCATCTGGTAAAGTTTGAAGCCCTTAGACGCTGTGAATGCAAGCAAGATCCTAATGGCCTCTAGCTTAGCTACAGGGGCAAAGGTCTCCTCAAAATCTAGACCCTCAACCTGGGAGAAACCATGAGCTACCAATCTAGCCTTGCTTTTGAACACCCACTTGGTACCTATGACATTATAACCTCTGGGGGCTCAACAAGTGACCAGACCTTGTTTCTCTCAAAGTTCTCTAACTCCTCATACATGGCATTGACCCAAGACTCATCAGAAAGAGTATGACTAACATCCTTGGGCTCGAAAGAGGCAACAAAAATAGAGCGGAGACAGAAGTGAGACATGCCGGATTTTGAGTGTGTGATGCGCTCAAAGAGATCTCCTATAATCTGCTTTGAAGGATGGTCTTTTTAGATATAACGGGGAGGTCCTGGATGAGAAGAAGAAGTGGCCTCTACCTCATGAGCTGACGAGGTAGGAGCAGAGCCACTAGCTCCTAAAGATGTGGAAGGAATGGGCTGATCTCCTCGAGGTGCGGTGGTAGAAGCAGGCACCTCTAGGGGAGGAGGAAATGGATCAGGCAAACCACCTTCATCTCCATCCTCCTCATCATCCACAAAGATGGGATCAGACTGCTCTACAAAACCTGAGATATCGGGCCTAGTCCCCGGACTAGCCTCATCGAAGGTCACCTCACAGGTCTCTACCATTTTGCTAGACTCGCAGTTCCAGACCCTATAAGCCTGCGAAGAAGTCAAGTAGCCCAGAAAGATCCCATCACAAGATCGTGACTCGAACTTATCTAGGTTCCCGGACTTTAGAATGAAACACTTGCAACCAAACACACGAAAATGTGAGATACTGGGATTTCGCCCGTATCTCAACTCATAAGAAGTGCGATGCAAATGTGCCCTCAGAAAAACTCTATTTGAAACATGGCATGCGGTGGCTATTGCCTCAGCCTAAAACTTCCTAGGTGTAGAATACTCATCAAGCATCGTCCTAGCCATCTCGACCAAGGTACGGTTCTTCCTCTCCACGACGCCATTCTGTTGTGGGACGTGCGGAGAAGAGAACTGGTGCTCTACACCTGTCTCATCGTAAAACCTCTCAAAGTAGGAATTCTTGAACTCCGTGCCATTGTCACTGCAGATCGCTCGTAAGGCACCTGGAAGCTCAACAGAAAGCCTACTAAAAAGACCCCAAAATGGGTAAATGTCTCATCCTTCGAGGCTAAGAAAAACACCTAAGAGTGCCTCGAGAAGTCATTGACCACAACAAGAACGTACCACTTCCCTCCTGTTGACTGCACTCGAGCTGTACCAACTATGTCCATATGGAGCAGCTGTCCTGGTGCATCGGTCATAGTCACTGTGACCGGAGGATGAGAAGCGGCAACCATCTTGCCGTGCCGGTAAGGACGCAAGCTAGATCTTTGACCATCTTGAGTTTAAGCAGACCACGAATGAGATCGTGGCCGCTAACTCGGTTCAAATGGTCAAATCCAATATAACCAAGTCTCCTATGCCAGGAAGTGAGATCACGGGACTCAGAAGCAACTAAACACCTGAGAGGATCACCAGAAGACTCAACAAAATCAGCACAAAAAATCCTCCCATATCTAGAAATCCCGCAAACCAGACTCCCCGAAGAATCAAGAATTTTGCAAGAATTTTTCTTAAAGCTCACCTCGAAACCATCATCGGTAAGCTGAGAAACAGAAAGCAAATTGTATTGCAGCTTACTCACTAAGGCAACATTTTTTTAAATGAAAGACTCATTAACATGCACTATACCTTTGGTGATGACACTCCCAGAAGAGGCATCTCTGAAGGTGATCGTCTCATCACCTGGAGCTCGGGCTAGGGAAGAGAACTAACGAGAATCTCCGGTCATGTGTCGAGAACACCCGGAGTCAACGAGCCAAGCATCTCCCTTCCCCGCCCGGCGAGCTTGAGTCAACGAGAGAGAAACGGCTCAATACTGGGATAAATCAAAAGAGATTTTAGAACCCAATACTGAGTCACACGAGCAGAAGAAGTAGTCACACACGACTGACCTCTAACTACCCTACGCTCTCCATCGCTCAGAAAGCCAGAAGGTCTACGAGCAGACCTGAAGCTATTGTCGGATTCGACTGCTATGGAAGAGTGAGTCGGTGCACCGACAACACGCTGATCTCGCCGCTGGTAGCTGTCTCGATGGGGAAAATGAGATCTACACTCAGGGTGATGGATGTCATGAGCAGAGGCAAATCGAGGACGGAAATCAGAAACACCGGAAAAGCCAAGTCCTCGATGCTACCTAAACACCTCAAAGTGATCGACCCTAAACCTCGTGTTGATCTTAGGTGCACTCAAGGTCTGGGGCTGACCCTGAATATGCCTAAGATCACGAACACGATCTCTTTGCGTGATCTTGGTGCACCTGAAACATCTCTCGATCATGTGTCTATCCTTTTGACGGAAGGTACAGTGAAACTTCGCCTTATGAGAGGTCAAAGCACCAGGTGTTACCACCTTACTGTGAGAGATCTCTTGGACAAAGCCCGCATATTTAAACTCAACCTTTTTGTTTTTGGGCTTGACCTCGATCACACCTACTGCTATGGGTTTGAGAATAGCAGGTGGATACTTCCTAACATCCTCAAGAAAATCGTATCCTAGACCTTGATTGAACTTGCAAATCTTGGACTGGTCTAGATAAGATTCATCTTCTTCATGCCTCCTACAAATCTCTCAAGAGTGTTCATAAGATACTGACACTCCCGAAAGAGAGAGGTGCAAGAAGAGCAGGGGGAAGAGGAGACAGTAGTAGGAGAAGAAGAAGAGCCAACTGCAGAAGAAGGAATGGCATGTGCACGCATAGCCGCCTCAACATTGAGGTCTTCGCAAGAAACAGGAGGGACAGTCCTACTTCTAGCAGTTTGGTTCTCGTGCCTAAGCGTCTCTACCACTTCTTGGAGCTTCTCCCCCACCGAAGCAATCACATCACAATCAGTTGGTGGCTTCACTAGAAGGTCCTTAGTTAGCTTCACATATTTTTCATTCAAAGCAATCAAATCAGATTTTAATTTTTCACAATTATTGCATGGTGAGCTAACAGGGTCCTTAGAAGCATATTGAGCCATTTTCTTGTTATGATCAACCATTTCTTGAAATTGCTTAGAAACAGACTCAAGCTCAAAGGTTAATTTGGGACAGTTGGTACAAGAAACAATAGGCTCAAGCAAGGAAGTACGCAACTCAACAATTTTATGATCTGCCTTTTTTAAGTTCATTTTTAAGTTATTGCAATTTTCACAAGTCTCAGACAGATCAAGAAGCATAGTGTAAAGACCTCTAAAAGCATTGTCCTTATCCTAACATGAGGTGCAAGAAGTAGTCTCAACAGTAGTAGATGAAAGAGCAGCTACCCTACTCATCTCTAACTCAGCAAGCAAACTAACATTCTCCACCTTAATCATGTCAAGCTCAGTAGTCACACTATCATGAGAGGTCATTAGTTTCTCCATATCACCAAGCAAAGAAGAACACATGTCACATTCGTCACGGAGGGAGCAGATATAAGTGAAATAAGCTCTCATGACAGTCTATCTACTTCCTTCTCAAGATCCACAACCCAAGCTCTAGATCTAGCATAAAATCTTTCTAGCTTAAGGAATGCATCATTGAGTTGTTCATAGGAGGGATCTACCTCATCGGTGTCGGTGTAGAGCTCGTTGTCGCTGACATCGCCCTCATGGGCCATGAAACACATGTCGATGAAGTCGTTTCCATCTTTGGGGTCTTGATCATCCTTTCCGTCGTCGTCACTCCACCCCTCCACGTCGATGAAGTTGATGTTATCGAAGGCGGTGAGGACGCGGTGGAACAACTTCTTGGCTTTGTCAAGGTTGCGGAACTTCTCTTGCCTTGGGCATGAGCTGGTGGCTTCTTGTTGATGTAGTCGTTCTTGCTCACATCGCCGTAGTCGTTCTTGCCTTTCTCCAGCTTTGGCAATTTGCTCGAATGTGGTTGGGGCCACCACACTCAAAGCAGATTATCGGCCCACCCCTTTTTATGTCCCTCACTCTCTTGTATGCATGGGAGAACTTTCTGGCTAGAAGGGCTAACTGGTCTTCTGGTAGCTGCTCTAATTGATTATCGGTAACTTCACAAAGAGCATCTAGGGAAAAACTAGTAGCATTATCAGAGAAAACACTAGAAGCAGGACTGGGTCGGTGACCAATGTCATCGACTGCGATTTTGACGTACGAGAGACAATGTCAATCTCGTGAGTCTTGAGGCGTGAATACAATGCGTCAGGAGTCAGAGTCGAGAGATCGGTCGTGTCCTTGATGGTGGTCACCTTCATCTTCCAAACACGCAAATCAAGAGCAGATAGCATCTGTCGAGGGTTGTCCGAGTCGGGGTACGTGAGACCGACCGCTCGAAGATTGCTCAAAATCTTGTGAAATCTCACAAAACACTCATCCAAGCACTCACCAGCGAGCATTTCAAACTTGTTGTAATCTCGCTTGAACTGGTCCTGTTGTACCGTCTTAATCTGGGTGGTACCCTCATGGTATGCGTCGAGGGTCACCTAGATGTCGTAGGCCGACGAGAGATGAGAAACGCGATCAAATTCGCTTCTGCTAAGACCTCGAATTATGATGTTCCTCGCCTTAGCATTCGCCTCAACATCGGGCATGTTTGCCACATTGATGTTCTCATCGGCAGGAACAACATAGCGTGTTTTCACTTTTCTCTAGATGGTATAGCCCTGAGCCTGTATGTAGGTCTCCAACTGACTTTTCCAGAAGGGATAGTTGATCCCATCGAAGATCGAGGGCTTGGTGGAATACTTGTCCGTTGCCTTGCTCACAGACCGGTTAAGATTTATAGAAGAGAGCTAACTGGCTCTGATACCAATTGTAGGATCGGAAATGGCAACAGAGGGGGGGTGAATGGTGCCATCAAAACCGCCCCGGTATTCACACTATTTTTCGTCTTCGATAGCTATCGAAGCTATGAAGAAAAGATTGAGCACTCACTGGAAAACCAAACTACAGACCAATAAAAGATTACTGAAGAGAGAAACAATATTAAAGAAAGCACAACAAGTCCAAATACTGGTCAGGCCAAAAATAGAATGAGATGGCTGAAAAGCTTGAAAGATTACAAGCTGCTGACTGCTAGATGAAACCAGAAAAGACCAAAAAACTGAAAGTCTGCAAGCAGACTAGAAAAGCAAAAAAACAAAACGAAAGCACTCAAAAACCGAAAACTCAAACTATAGTTTACTGCACTCGGCTGAACTGAGCAGTGAACTGAAAAAATGAAGTTGTAGATTGAAAAACCAACTGCAGTTCGAGAATTGTCTGTAGACCGTGAGAGACCATGTGGAGGTCATTCCATGTGTGTGATGAGTAATTGACATTGGTTTAGGAAAGTCGAGTTTGATTTGGTTGGTTCGGACCTTGACGTTGTGTGGTGCAATCAGGCTTGGTCGGACTTGGTCAAACCTGGTCAAAAGGCTTAGGATGCATATTTTGATGATTCGACGGGTTTGGACTCTATTATGTGTAAGTGTGATTTGTTGATGCTATTATGCTTACATGTATCGAGCGGTGCTATTTGATGTGTTTCTTGTCTGTGTTGGCTGCAGGACATCGAGGCGGAGTCATGGCGAGACACGAGGTGACCGGACTAGACACGGGCGGTGTCGAGGTCAGAACGGTCGGATGTGTCGAAGACGGCGGAGACTCGAGGTGGTTGTGAGGCTTGGATGACAAGGAACGAGGAAGCTTCCCGGAAGGTGCACGAGGGGCGTTTCGGTAAAAGCGCAAGGCTGCACAGGTGGAAGCGGTTCCGTTCGGAGTTAGCGGGCAAAACGGGTTGGAAACCCGGTATGCAAGGGCTATAAATAAGAGATGATCTCCCCTTGTTACTGCATGGCTTTGGGAGAGAGTTAGAGTTTGCTTTAGTCAAAAAAGCCTTTGAGAGGTGGTTTTGGCTTTGGGCTTTAGTTGGTAGGAGATGCAGAGTTCTGTTGTGAAGCTTGTCTCCTTCGTAGCTTTTTCTGTGTGTTCTTCCCCCAAGTATGTAGAGAGTGGGTGAGTTCTTGGCTTTGGGAGAGGGAGAGGATGGATTGAGACTCTTGTAATCATCCATGTTCTAATGTCCATGCGTATGGGGACGTAGTTCTTTGTATCTCTTGTTTCCAGGAATGAAATCCCAGAAGTTTATTTCACGAGCTCCTCTCTGTTCTTCGTTCTTCATTTGTGTGATTTTCTTCTTTTTGTGATTTTGAGTTGTTTCTTGCTGGGAAGACCCAAAATGGGTTGCTCTGTGATGGGATGATGCCTCAAGATCATTTGATCGATTTTCCCAAGAGCAAATCACTTTTAATCTCAGATTTCCCTTTTTGAGCTCCTCTGTTCTTGTTCTTGATTCTAGGGTTTGAGGTGGTTTGTATTTTTCTTCATGAGATGCTCTAAGATTTGGACTCTCTGGTCCTTAGGCTATTGCTAATCTTCTTGCAAAAGCTCATGAGCAAAGATTGAAGGGTTGTTGAGGATTTTGGTTTTTTGAGCAACTCTCTGTATCTTTTCAGGTTTTTGGCATTTCTAGGGTTTGAGGTAAATCTTTGATTCCCTCCTTGAGATGGCTTGAAACTTGGCATGTAGAATCCAGAGGCTATTAGTTAGCTATCTGCAAATTTTCATGGCCAAAGGTTCAAGGGTTATATGGGGATTTAAGATTTAGTGCAGCTCTTGGTGGATTTTCAATTTTTAGGGAATCTTCTCATTTCTTGCTTTTGAGTTGGGTTTCTTTGATCTCCTAGGCTCCTCTGGCTATTTGAGAGATAGTCTTGCATTTGGCTAAAGAAACCGGAGGAAAGCCTCAATTTTTCTCTTGTGAGATTTCTATTTTTGCTGCTGAAAAATCGGTGTCTTTGCCTGCGCTCAAACACGAGAGGCGGTCGAGGCCCCTCGTAGCGGTCGAACGGTTGAAAGTAGCGGTCGACCGGTGTGGGCCGCCGGTCGGCCGCCCTAGAGCACGCATCGGACCGCCCAAACAGACGTGACCCCCCCCTTGCAGGCTTTGATAGCTTTAGTTTTTTTTAGGGTTGCCTTCCAGGTTTTCCTACTTAATGCCTTGGGTCTTTGTTCTTCATGTTCTTCCAGTAAGCACTTGTCTTCACATTTGATCTTCTTTACATAGCTCCTAATAGCTATTGGAAAGAAGTCAATTGTAAGCACACAACTTTGCTTGGGTTAGATTATCTTGAGTATTTGCTGCCCTCTTCGTAGCTTAGTAGCTACTGGAGAGAAATCTCTTTCGTGAATATCTTTTGGAGGCAAGTTTTTAGAAGTCGACATTCACCCCCCTCTGTCGCCATTTCGGTCCAACAGACCGAAACTGCAGACTATTGCAAACTGAAATTGCTGCCGACACAAGACTACATAAGGTTCAGCTTGAGTCGTAGTGAGTTTGACCGCATATCTCATCTTTCGTCCACCTTCGATATTTGGGAGACCCTCGATGCTTACCATGAGGGCACCACCCAAATAAAGATGGTGCGACAGGACCAGTTCAAGCGAGATTACAACAAGTTTGAAATGCTCGCTGGCGAGTCCCTTGATGAGTGTTTTGCGTGTTTTCACAAGATTCTGAGCAACCTCCGAGCGGTTGGTCTCATATACCCCGACTCGGATAACGCTCGACAGATGCTCGCTGCACTCGACCTTCGTGTTTGGGAGATGAAGGTGACTACCATCAAGGACACCACAGACCTCTCGACTTTGACTCTTGATGCGTTGTACTCGCGCCTCAAGACTCACGAGATTGACATTGTCTCGCAAGTCAAAGTCACGATCGATGGCCCTAGTCACCGATCGATTAAACCACGGTCTTTCTTACGATTCGTTGTGTGGATTCTCCTTGCTGCTCTCGTGACATAGCGATGATCGATTAGAGCAACTTGCGGATGAGCGATTAGCCCTCCTAGCTCGAGATTCTCCCATGCATACAAGAGGAGGAGGGATGGAAGAGAGGAGGACCGTGATGCGCCGAGTGTGGTGGCCCCAACCACATTCGAGCGAACCGCCCCAAGGCGGGAAAGGCAAAGGTGATTCTGACGGTTCGGGCAAGAACGACTACATCGACAAGAACCGCAACAAGAAGCCCTCAGCTCACGCACAAGGCAAAAAGAAGTTCCACGACCTTGGCAAAACCAAGAAGCTCTTCCACCACGTCCTCACCGCCTTCGATGACCTCGATCTTAGCGAGGTGGAGGGGTGGAGCGACGACGATGGAACGGACGAGCAAGAACCCAAGGCGGCGATGACTTCTCGGCATGTGCTTCATGGCCCTTGAGGGCGAATCGAGCGACAATGGCGTACTCCGACTCCGACGAGGTATCCCCCACCTATGACCAGCTTAATGATGCTTTTCTTAAGTTAGGTAGATTCCATGCTAGATCTAAAGCTTGGTGTAGCGAGTTGGAGAAGGAAGCGGAGAGCTTGTCACGGGAGCTTACTTCACTTAGATCTGCTCCCTCCCGTGACGATTGTGATGTTTGTTCTGCTTTGTTGGATGACATGGAGAAACTAAGGACCTTGCATGTTAGTGTGTCCTCTGAGCTAGACATGATTAAGGTGGAGAATGTTAGTCTTCTTGCTGAGCTTGAGATGAGTAGAGTAGCGCCTATTTCATCTACTGTTGTTGAGACTACATCCTGCACCTCATGTGAGGATAAGGATAATGCTTTTAGAGGTCTTTATACCATGTTGCTCGATCTGCCCGAGACGTGTGAAAATTGCAATAATATGAAGATGAACCTAAAATGAATAGATCATAAAATTGCAGAACTACAAGCTTTTCTTCTTGAGCCGATCATTTGAATCATTTGAATCTGCATTCTGCTCTCGGGAATGGATTAGCCAAGGGGCCTTGAGATATTTCCCAGTTCAGAGCAATCCATTTTGGCACTCCTCAACCAATGATTTTACCCACAAACAAAAAGAACATGAAAGAACTGAAGACAACCAAAAGAACAGAGGAGAAACTAAGAACTGAAATTGGCAGCATAGCACAAATAGAGAGGAAGAAAACAGATCATTTCATACACGGGACAACTCAAATTGATATCAAGAGATGAGTGATTACATAGAGTTCATCTTACAGCCATCTCACATCTTCCCCATACGCATATACGCAAAAGGAAAACAAGAACACCAACTCACGCAGGCATGGAGACAGAAAGGGAAACCGCTTCTGCTCTCCTTACCAACCCCTCAACAACTCATCAGGAAAAGCAAAACTAACCCCCAAAGCCTTGCTACACACCAAGGAACACCCCTCTATATATAGCCTCTAGTTTAGTAGGTTCAATTTGCTTTGCCCATTATAACTTAACCCTTTACCCGTTAACTCAAAACCGAATCCGCTTCCTCTTTTGCAGCCTTGCGTATTTACCAAAACGCCACTCCTGCATCTTTCGAAGCTTCCTCACTTCTTGCCATCCAAGCCTCACAACCACATCGAGTCCTCGTCGTCTTTGGCACATCCCGATCGTTCCGACCTCAGCATTGCCTGTGCCTAGTCCGGTCATCCCGTGCCTCGCCACGACTCCACCTCAAAGTCATGCAGCCATCACAGACAAAAAAACACATCCATTAGCGCCACTCGAGATACAGATAACACAAAGTTGTATTAGAGGTAAATACTCACATCCAAAATAGCCCAACAACCAGTCGAAAAGAAAAACAAGCGTCTAAGCACGTCCGACCGCGTTCAACCAGGTCCGACCACAGCCAACTGCACTACGACTTGGCTCAAACCACACAACCCAAACTCAAACTTTCCTAAAACAAATGTCAATTACTCATCACACACATGGAGTCACCTCCACATGGTCTCTCATGCTATGTAACGTCGATGATTTTGGAAATGCAGGCAAGAGAGGGCTGGTCAACATGGTACGGGCTGGTGACCAATGCAGCGGTAGTAGATGATGGCATGGACATAAAGGGCACACATCGCTGCCATCATGGAGCAGCGTCCGTACAACATCCAGATGTACAACAAGAACCTGGAGTGGTATGTACCCCGGTCACGCAGCAGACTGACCATGCCTCAAGCGAATCGCCCCGAGCACATCATGCATGAGGAATGTCTGGAATGCTCCATCGATCCCCACAGCGCTTCACGGCGGCATGACAACGTAAGACAATTCAAATATCTTATCGTTCTATTTAATAAATAAATACTACTCGTTACTGAACCTGTTTCATATGTCACTTCAGTAGGAGCGGGCGCAGCGCATCGCAAGCGCATTGGAGGCTGCCATCAGTAGTCCAGAGATGCCACCGCCCTGCAGAAGACTATGAAGTTCATCCTAAAGTAGGCCAAAAAATAGTGCACAACCTAAGCTGCGGCCGTTCCACGGATCACAGTGCGCACATGAGCCACCCAGTGGGGGCACCATGCTCACTCACTAGGTCATCGCGACCTAGCGAGTCTGTCAGCCATCGCAATCTATTGTGTCTACATGGTGTCGTAGTACTAGCCGCCGATCATCCGTGCGCCATACCAACGAGGAGGTAACTTACATACGAACCTACATTTTTTTCCTATTATGACTTGCATTCCACTAACATTATAGCGTTCTCCTACCGTAGGTTTGTCGTCAAGATGCATCCCTTTTGCCGTCTGCACCACCTGCACAGACTACCACTTCCCATCGTTCATCTTCGCTGCACATTCAAGAGGTATGAGATTCGCATTGTACATCTGGAATATTTGTTGTGACTAATATCATTTCATCTTGCAGCCTCCAATTCAACATGGGGGTGACAACGAGTCCATTGATGACGACACGGGCCTCCCAGATGCTTCTAGAGAGCAGTACACAGTGCCAGAGTTTGCAGTGTACGCAGGGCAAAGCTCATCGTTCTCGGCATACCCAGGGTTTAGACACTTTGGTGGGCAGAGCTCCTCCGGCTTCACTACCACGTCCTACGGTCAAGGCAAGAGCTCCTTCGCACCACAAGGGGATTTCCAGAGTCCTTCATACACGACATTATTGCGGGCGGCTCGCAGTTCGACATGTCTCAGCTGGACGACTTCGACCCTTACCAAACCCAGCCTACTGTACCTCAACCTACTGGACCACCGCCGACCACTGAGCAGATAGAATGGTCTCCATACCTTCTCCGACACGATACGTAACCTCCGGACCGACTGACGTACCCAACGGGACATGCTTGTGTGCGACGGAAGACAAGGCCACGTACGGGCAGGCAAGCGCGGCAAGAAGACATTAGTGGTTCAGATGAGTGAGCCATATCGCATCCAGTGTGATGCATTTTTTGTACTACTGTAATTATTTTTAACTGTACAAATTCCTAATCTATAAAATTGTAAAAAAAAAGGTGAAATATTCGTAAATTAAGTTAACCCGGATAAATGTGGTAAATTTGGACCACATAAAATTCTAAAAAAATTACACAATAACTATTACTATATCGAAAGACTTCACATAAAATTTTGTAATTGTTGGAGCTCGTTTACTATATGTAAAAACTCATAAAAATATCAAAATTATATGAATTGTTAGCAAAATTTGCAATGGATAAAATTTTCCAAAAATTACACTACGAGGTATGTTGTGTCGACAAGCTGTACATAAATTTTTGTAATTGTTTGAGCTCATTTAGTATATTTAAAAATTCAAACAAACACTAAATAAAAAATTAGGGCAGATAATTGAGTTGATTAATTAGCTGGTTTAATTACCTGCCGCTCCCTCACTGGACGGCAGGCAAACCTGCCATCTCCCCACCGGGCGGTAGGCTGCCTGCCGTCCATTGAGGGGGCGACAGGCGTCTGCCGCGGCGGCAGGGCCCCCGGACTGCAAAAATACTATTTTTGTCAATACGCTCGGTATATTACTATTTTTATAAATACGATGCGAAATAATGTCAAAAATGGCTTTGGCACAAAAATGTTGAGCTTAAGTATACAGTTGGATGTCGACGTGTAAATATCTGTTTTCTTATGCCTATCAGCCTGTTTTCTTATGTACAATATCCCGAATGAAATCCAAAGGATTTGTCGTATTACTCTTTGCATGCTTCTCGTAAGATTCCTGCGTTCAAAGTACAAATCAAGCGTACAATACCTGCTAATAGTACCAACCAGGTGCTTATAAAACATCTATAATTATTATGCGAACGTGTGTGATTATATGTTTACACTTCGTAAAGCTTCGTAGGGCTTAGTCAAAGTCAACTTGCAACTGAGAAGGACCAAGCACATGCACCCCTGCCGAACGAAAATTTCTATTGTCTATCGGGGACACAATCAAATTTATGTAACAAATGAGGCGGCGGCACGTGGTAAGAATACTGTAGCAGTACTATAGATAGTAAAAATTAATGTTTTTTACTTTTTGCTACAGTACCAATCGTATGAAAAAATATTTTATAAATAGTTGATACAGTCCTTTTGTCACGTGTCACCATTTTATTCGTGCATATTGTGTCACCGGTATAAAGTAGAAATTTTCCTGCCGAACCGAGTTGAATACAGGAAAGTCTACTAGTTTGTCTGTAATCAGCCTACTGCACTAGCTGTCGGGTCTCTTTGCTTTGTAAACTGTTCTCGAGCTCCTACCATTCGTCTAGCTCTTGGGCCACTCCATCCGACTTATACATAACTTCGGACTATAGTTTTTTATTTTAGCTAAAATTATATTATAACAATTTTTTAATTATTTAATTAAAAAATAAGAGAAAAAATAATGTTATATTTTTATGGACAATACAAAAGAAAAAGGAGAAAAAAAGCAAAAAAGCCAAAAGAGTCAAAATTAAAAAGTCAACGTATTTCAAGTGGCTTCTGGCTTCTAGAAGCTAAAAACCAAAAGCCCAAGCCACTTTTGTAATTTATTATTTACTTGAGATTTTTTTTTTGGAACTTATGTGATGTCTGCTACTTAGTTTACCAGGAATTATAAAATCTCAAATGCTGTACTACAGTATTGTTCCTTTTCACAAGGGTTGGCATCTTCTAGACTCGGACCCTGCATCAGCTTGCTCCAAATGCTGACCATACACGGCTCCGCTGGATCCAACAAGCTTCTATTTTTTATTTCAAGTTTCTTAATTTTTTTTTGCTATTTTGAGCTTTTTTGTTTTTTCTCCTTTATAAATTTGTATTGTCCGTGATGATATTTTTTAATTTTTTATGTTTAGCTATGCAGAAAAACTAACAATAGCTATAGTACATTTTCAGTCACTACAGTAAAAAAACAAAAGACTAAACTTATAAGATCTTTTAAGCACTGCCGAAGTCTGAAGTTTTGACCGACGTCAATTCATCCAGTCACCTGCCCAGGTCTTGACAATATGCGAGAATTTATAGAGCCCGATCGTAACGTTACTTACTTATCTCTGCTTTGGTGTAACCTAATAAATTGGATTTTATCCTGTAAAAAATGGTTGATTCTATATGGAGAACCTTCCGGTTTGCCCAACAAAACTGCCAGTGTTTCTGGCTTGATAAAATCAGTCAAACAATTTGACGAGAGCAAGTGCTCTTAGACTATCGCCAATGTGTATATATCTTAATCTACCGATCGAAGTGGTTCGTACTCTGAACTCTCGGCTTTGTCTGTCAATTTTCGTTTTGTATTTTTGTTTGAAGAGTCCTTGTTTTCATCGTCAAGTCATGAGGCCAAAGTCCAGTGTTCATATGCTGCTGAGGGTCCTGTCCTGTTTTATCTGTCTGTTTGAAGAATTCTAACTAGGATCAGTCATGCTGACCATGAGACCATTCTAACTAAGATCGGTCATGCTGACCATGAGCCTATGACATGGCATGAATTCTTCTTGCTCACATCAGACTTGCAGGTCTGTAAGAATCCCCCTACTGATAGCTTCAAGAAACGGTCATGTTGCAGTCAAAGGAGACCAACAAACCAATAAACAAATGCCTGACACGGCTTATGAAGTTAATCACTTGAACAAAGCTGAGATCATCTCAATCTCCTCGTCTTCCTACTTCAATCAGCCTTCAAGGAATACAACAAATAAAAAAACAAAATCATATGGTCATCCTATATGGATTTTGATAGGCCGATTAAAGATATAGGGTCTATTTTTTTAAGCTATGGCTTATATCTTTTAGCTATGGCTTATTAATCTAATGAATAATAATTGTTGAAAGAAACTAAAAGCCGCTGAAAAGTCAAAAAGAACAACGCCATGGCTATAACATTGCCCCCCTTTTGTGGTTATTTTTTCATGAGAAAATCACCACAGAACCAGTGTTGGGCAATGTGTATTGGATTATTATGGCTGCGTTCGGGACAGCTTTGCTTTGGCTTTGACTTATATTTGCTATAGTAACTAGATTTTAAATGGTGTGTTTTTTAAAGCGAGGTCTATAGGTAAACTGTAGCAGACACAGTACTGAATTCAGTTATACCGGTCAAAATCGTATGCAACTATTTGCCTCTACGTACTGCCTTTCACGAATAGTCTAGAATTCAAAACAGTCACAAGTCACGGCCTAAAAGAACCCACACAATATCTACATAATGTTCACCTTCCGAATCTAAGATTCCTTTTTTTGGACGAGAAAAGTAAGATGTGTTCTTTTGAGCTTATAACTTGGCTTTCTACATTAACTAGTTCTCAAATGGAGTGTCTTTTTAAAGCAGTGTCTACAAGTCGATTGTAGTAGATACTGTCTCGACTTCATTTATATAAGCTAAAATCGCACATGAGTATCTCTCTCCGTACTCTCTCACACAAATAGCAAGAATTTAAAATTTTAAGTCAAAAGTCAAAAGCCATAATCTAAAAAAACCCAGCTGTAGTTTGTTTTAGACAAAGGATAATCCCGGCTTTTATTGAAAGCTATAACAAGTTCCATACAAGCATGTCTTCAATGCTGGGGATACCAGCTTATAGAGAAGTCTAGAAGCAAACTACACAAAACCAAAAGCAAGACAGAGCAAAATGGAACTGGAAGCAGAACACTACTTGCTAACGCGACACCACAAAAAATTCTCTTATACAACACCACACAAACTTAGCAATACAGCAATCAAACCCATGGAAAATCAATATGATGTCTGTCATTATCTATATGAAATCCGTGGATACTGTTTTCTAACCCAATTAAGTTCCGAATGCCAGCGCAATACGGTGATAACAAAGGTGGTTGGAAAGAGTCGGTAGGGAAAGGAAGCTCTAGACTGGTTCAAGCATGCCAGTATAATGCATGCAAGGATATATAATTGACTAATTAAAGGCATACTTTTTCCTTTAAGATCTATGGTCTACCGAACGCAAAGAAGATAATATTCCTGCGGTTATCATGGATATTGAGATGTTGACGTGAAGGGGATCAAATTTCAACCCATTCGTTCTGTTGGGTGAGAGGTATTAGGTATTGAATTGCATATTCCAGTTAGTTCACTCAAAAATAGGTTCTATTGGGTCTAAGATGTAGAATAGAAGTAGGTTGTAATTACTTTTTTAATTCGCCAACCAGGTCTTGAATTTATGAACTTTTAGTTCTGATACTATATTGAGTTGCATACATCAGTTAGTTCACTGAAAAGTCTAAGCTGATAAATAAAGACAGACAATTCATTTATACATTGATATTATGTATCTAATGTTGAGAATGTAGGTCTACTCGTGACCTACCCATATGTGAAGAAAAAGATTTGCAAATAATCAACAAAATCCTCTCTGCCATTGCCTTAGTTATTGGCAGGAATCCTATGTTTCTTCTGGGAATAATCGTCACAAAAATACTTCAAGAGGTTTGGATCAAGTCTACTGTCCAATAATTCAATCCCTTCCCCTTGTATTCACATATTTCGAGAGCAATGCAGTACCCAAATGTATCCCATAAAGCGGCTGTAAACTTACAAATGTTTGTACAGTAGGTATCTTCGAAACATCTCCTTGTGATTTTTTTATCTATGAAGACTGGCATACCACAGCTCTGTACATGCTCAGACTGGTAACTAAATGTACAGTACACAGACAACAAGTACAAATCAATCCAACCTGCCGAACATGTTTCACAAATTTGTCAATCCAACAAAGATCAGTCGTCGTATACAAATCAGCCGATCAGGCTACGTAACTTGCTATTGAACTGCAATAGGATCAGCAGCACGGTCAGTATTAAGACCGAGAGCTCTATTCACATCTTCAGTTTTGTGCAGATACGATAAAACTTTTCTTTATTTCTTTTATTCTCCTTTAAATTGTCTTTCTTTCTCGCTTTTATTTCCTTTGCATTTTAGTGGCATTACAGAAGATCAAAGTGTTACTATTCACACCTAAAAAACTACTACAATTTGTATTAGCTAGGCTGCCTGTTTTCCAAGAACATGCGGTCCATGGCCAGACACAAGGCCGATGCCAGCAGCTCTTGATGACTTGCAAGGCCCATGGGTACCGTGCCGAAATTTGTCTGATGGATCCGTGACCAGAGAATTTAGGATGCCCTGTGCGAGGAGTGCCTTTGTAGCAGCAGTTTCAAGTTTCGGCCGAGCCGTACAATATTCATCCGCGTATAGGAAGTCATGTAAAACGTACATGATATCTCCTGGCGCGAGGCAATTCAGCAAATCTTTTGGAGAGGATGATGGATATCAAGGGTAACAAAGTGCTTGACCATGAAAGTAGTCACCTCTTTTTTTTTTTTGAGGGTGCAAAACATGCACACACAAAACTCACATTCCATTCACATCACCACACGCATGCTTACTAACACACGTGTGTATCCTCTAACACACGTTTAAAAACTTTTTGCGAAGACACCAAGATTCTACGGAGTACGAATATGTACTTTTTCACTAGCACTAATATATATATCATATTCTAATTATTCGAATGAGACATGCCTATCCAAGGTTCTATGGAGCACAGATACATACTTTTCTATTGACACTAATATGTGTATCATATTCTAATTATTTGAGTGAGACGTGCGAATACGATTCAAGGGATCCAACCCGGATGGGCTAAGCTAGGGCTGTAAACGAGCCAAACTCAAGTGAGCTTGGTCTTCCAAGCTCGAGCTCGGTAGAAACTCGAGCCGAGCTCGAGTTAGGGTCCAAGCCTGGACTTTGGCTCGAGTAAGCTTGAGCTCAGCTCGTTGAAGCTCGATAACAATTAAAATAATGTATTATACACTATTTTTCAATAATAAGAAAATTTTAAGGTCAAGCTTGGCTTTAGTAAACTCGATAACAGTCAAAATAATTCAAACATACACTAATTTTTAACAATAAGAAAAGTTCAAGCTCGAGTTCGGCTCGAATAACCTCGGTAAGAGTTAATATGTATCACTATTTAAGTTCGAATCGAAACTCACGAACTATTCGAGCTCGGCTCGGTGAAGCTCGCGAGCTCGAGATCAAGCTCGTGTTCGACTTGTTTACAGGGCCGTTCCTGTCATTTTGGAGGCCCTAGGGCACGATAAACGTGAGACCCATCATTCTAATATAAATATGTAACAATACATTTTATATCAGTTATAAATGGTAAAGTTCAATACAGTAACCATTAGACAGTACGTCACAAAATACAAAGTACTTATTGGCAATATTAGGCGTACATTACAAAATGCAAAGTATTCATTGTCGATAATTCACTAGCACATTAATATTAATAAGTCTTAAAAAATTATAACATGCTACTAAGGACAAAACAATTTAGGAGAGACCATTCAACCTTTCATGTAACATTGATGACCTCAAATAGTTTTTCTAATATGTCTCTATTAGATCTAATGGATATCTATATATAAAAAAGAAACTGATGTTACAAGAAAGTCAAAGATTTTTGTTCTAAATAGTGTAGATATTGCGTTGGAGACTTAGAGTGGTATTTAATAGATAATCAAAGAACAAAAATTCATAAAAACATACCATATATGCAACGGCTATATGAGGAGATTTCGAGTAGAACTATTATAAAATGAAAAAATCGAAGGCGAATTGGTTGAAAATCAATGAAATCAAACTTTCCTCTATTAATGGTGGCACTTGTTTTGGGGGGAAGAGAAGACCGAAAGAGGAGTGGAGAGGTCAAGGGACGCAGGCGGTGTGCGTGGTGGATTGGATCTGGTGGATGACTTACTTGATGGGTTCTCTCTATAAATATTCATGCTTGGATATTTAGGGAGCGCTCCGTGATGATGCACAACATAGACCATATGGACCATTACTTGACTTTGACAGCTAACCCAACTAATTATTAATCAACTATATCCAATATTCAATACATAGGTTATATCATGCATGTATACATACTAATATACATGAACTAGGGGCCTCAAGTTTTTGTGGGCTCTAGACGGTCGCCCCTGCTGCCTAGATCCAGGGCTGGCCCTGCTCGTTTAAAGTTCGAACTAAGCTCGAATCGAGTCTAGAACGAGCTGAACTCGAATAGCTCATAATCTTCGAGCTTTTTTTTTTCCAACCTTAGGCTGAGCGAGCAACCTTGCACCTAGCCAAGCTACGGCTTGGTCCTCAGATAGCCATCTCTTTCATAGTAAGTTCACTCACTCTGAAGTCTTGGCCCCTACTTGATTTGTGGCCAACCTCCGCCACTGGCTGCGAAGGATAGCTGCGGACCAGCGGCAGAGCCTGTTAACAGTGGAGCAAAGTGATACATCAGGGTGCCATTTCACCAAAGTTTTGTGATTAGGGATGTAATGGCTAAAACAGTCTTAATTCTTATTTATATGATGAAGCCAGGCAATTTGGTTCAGTGCACGTGTGGAGGCCATGGCCCAGGATAGAGGTTAATGTGACTAACGCCGGGAGTGTCACATAGCTTCTGTAGGACTAGGGATTAAAACTGTGCTCTGCAATGGAAGAAACTTCTAAGACGACGCTCTGCTCGCCTCTTGTAACACACTGTACAGATCGCTTCACTGTTTCTCATACAAAACATGGGGCTCATACAAAACATGGGGGCTCGGAAAAAATGTGCTTATGCTTTGGTAATACGATCCTATCTTGTCCTTGGGAAAGTTACAGCAGCAGTTTTCCGTCTGCTGAGTACAAATGGATGGTGCTTCGCATCAGCTGAGCTTGCTATTGCAGCCTCTGCAACTTCTTTATATCTGATTCTACGTCCACCGAGAATTTCAGCATAGACTTCAGTTTGGTCACAGCCTCATCGAGGTGGTCGAATTCCAGGTATCTTTCACTTGGGGACGCAAATAGGACTTCATTTACATCATCTTCGAGTTGCAGTGAGTACAGGTGTTCAAAGACCTAGAGAGAAAAAAAAGTTGTTGCAGTAAATAAATGTACTTGGAAATTTGAGGTATCCTATGCAGTTCAAAACATAAGCGTGTCCCGGACCCATCTTTACCGCTTTCAGTCGTGAAACAACCATGTCCCTGACTGTAGAAGATCGTGAGACTAAATTGATGATAAAGAGGCCCCCCTCTGAAAGGAACTTCTTTGCTGACAGAAGGAAAGAATCTTCAACAAAGTTGGCTGGAGGGCAAGACAACCCAGAGCTGGAGGAACAACCAATCAACCATGGACTTCAAACCAGAGTTTATTGATACGAAATTGTTTGATAGCAGAATTATAATAAGGATTTTACCTTAGATCAGATGAATCAACATCAACAATAAGAATTTTAACTGTATTGCTGTCTTTGCCATCTGCTACAGACTGGGTTGAAGTCCCATGGTCTGCAACTGCAATTTCTTCGATGAATTTGATTCCATCCCCCAAATGCACCTAATATAGGGAAAGAGAAAAAAATGTAATGAAGCTCGATGCTACAAATAACACAATTTCTGAATATTGCTCAACAAACAGACCAAGGCATCACAAAACTAACACTGAACACAATTGTAGAGAAAGTAGGGAAAGAGCAAGCTTAGTTGAACTTGAAATCTGAATTCTGAACTAACCTCACTACTGCTAATATTACTACATGCTTAGTACTACTAAGCACCTAAACCTGACTTCCCAAAGGAACAATGCAGTAAAACATTACTTCGAGTACAATAAACAAGAACATCCATTATACTTTATTAATAAAGAAAGTAGTTTCTGAAGGTCATCATGGTGTTGTGCTTGCTTGGTGTTACATAGAGATCCCAAATTCCCAATCGATACATTATGATCAAAATAATTTGACACGTTATTAGGTGCAACAGACTTTGCTATGCTTTTATGGATATTAGCTATTTAGCTACAGCACTAAGTACACCATATATACTTCCGAAAAGGAAATCATGAAATAACTTAAAAAAGCCTCCAACTTACCAACTTTAGATTACAAAGTAGCAGGTACTTATTTTTTTATATTACAATAACTCACCTTCAATTGCTCATCCATTGAAAAGCCAAAATATTTCTTTGCTAGCTCCTCTACCATGGGGTCCAACTCCACAACCTGCAAATTTTGAGAAGCATGATCACCCCATTCAATCAACCAACCAAGATAAATGTTTTATTTTTACCTCAATATCTAGGAAAGGGAGACATCCACGAAGAAACATTGGTAAAGTCCCTGCTCCAAGACCTACAACAGTGGTGCTGACCTACAAAATGCATTATAGGATATAAGTATCCAAAATTGGCATATATGCTGTAATACAAAAACAGTAACTAAGGCAACTGCAGGGATCCAGGCATTCAACATCCTGGCAACGCCAGTGCTTTGTACAAGACAAACCGTAGCACTTCAGGTTTGCAGTCTTAAAGTTGAATTGTTCACGTAGAATGATACCACACTACTTACTTTTTCTCCAGATGCTGCAGCAGCACTCAGAGCAGATGCAACTAAAGAAAGCCCGGATATGATACTACTGTGATAAGAACTACCAAGATAGCTATGGTCGATCCTCAGACTGTTCTTGGATCCTACATATTATGCAAAGACCAATCAATGGATTTAAAGGTTGTAGAAGATCAAATGTAAAGCGATACCTAATTCGGATCAATAACATAAATAGGCGTAGAAATATTAAAAATCAGGCAACCACAGTGATTCCAACTAGGGTTTCGAATTCCGAATTCACAAAAAAGCCCAGATCACATACAGTACTGGTTCCTGGCCAGTACCGGCGGGACCGGGCTATTTCCTAAGCAGTTTGATGTAGAACTTAAAAGCAATTTTACTGTTCATCAATTTGAATTCGAAATTTTATATTTAAGTGTTTCAAGGTCAGGATTTGTTCTCCAGGTACCCACCAAGATTTGAAAACCTGATTCCAACAGCAAAAATAAGAGCACCAGAGAAAGATCGTTCTTGTTTCAATGATCAGACCGGGAGGGGGAGAGTACGTGTACATCAACTAATTCTTACATCCCAGGTTAAAACAGCATGTATGATCAACTAGCATGATGAGTGAAAATGCAGCAAAATCATATTGAATTGGCAAAATTGCTGAATTTTTGGCAAGCTTAAGAATTACCGTCAAAATTTCTAAAACTCCCAACAAGTAATAGATGCAGAGCCACCATCAGATGAATATGCATTTCAAATTTAAATAGTGGTTGTATGCTAAATAACTCATTGGGCAGGAAACTAAACAAATATTCCCAAAGTAAACATGTAGAATGAAAAATAGTTACAGCAATTGGAAAGAAAGTGCAAATTATATAGAATAATACCATAGGTGCAAATTATATAGAACAATGCCATATATGAAGTGCTCTCTTCATGAAATCTAAAAATTAACTATTTTCGCATGCAAGAACTAGGTTACCATCAAATAGAAACATTTTGATTGTTGTAACTCTATTATTAAAAAGAGAAACTCTGCAACACAACTCAGATTACAGAGACATGAAGATCAACAACAGGCCCTACACAGGGGAAAAAAATCAGAGGATAGCAAACAACAGCACCATAACAGTACATTGCACATTTAAATTTACATAAAAACGTACCAGAAAGACCCTTTTTCTGGCTCCTCCTCTTTTTGGATGCTGTAGATGAGTTTTTGTTTTTTTTGTCTGTCTCTTCACTGGGGGAATCTCTGATTAGCAATGCTTCAGATTGCACTAAGCCAGAACTTCTTTTAAAAATAAGGCGCCGGAACATTTTTTCAGACATGCAACTTTGTTCTCCATCGACATTTTCATAAACAACATCTTCCACAACCATAGGACCGGTTATTTCTGAAGTTGCCTTCAAAATGCATTGCAAGGAGGTCAGCTGAGAAAGTAATAAATGTATGCAACTCAACAGTAATCAGACATTAGAACTAAATAGTAAACTATGTGGCTTTGAGAAATTCAAATAAAAACATATAGAATGTATTAGTCCATGAGTAGCACCATCCTGTTCAGATCTGAGCTGCTAGGGCTTGGTCAAAGTGACCTCAGTTGCAGTCGCATCCCTACTTCTATAGCTCTATCCATCCAGAAAACTAACAAAGGCATGTAAAACTCTTCAAAGCAAGTAAGCTACGAGCATAAGATTGATCCTTCCTACGAGCCAGGTTACAGGACAAAATTAGCTAATTCAAACTAAAATCAAATCAAGCCAATCCACCAATTGATGATGTCCATGCATCAAGCTTTCTGATTCATTGCAAGAAGGGGCAGGATAAGGAGCCTGATGGTTTCGGGGACTCCAAATTTGGTGCTTCTTAGGATATACTGTATAAGTAAAATCCATTAGATAGCTCCTCCTAAGCAACTACACCAATAGCTAAACCCATCAATGACTAGGAGGAACAGTTAATTTCAATCAGCCCATGTGATAATAATCTCATTTCCAGGTACTTCACTGGACCCAACGTGCTAGGAGGATCAGTTGGATTAACATCACCAAGAAAGTTGAGTGCTCCAGACTCCAGAGTAACAACGCACATAAATTTTACCTCACCCTCTAAAACTAATATGCTTATAAAAACTTGAGCAATGCACAGTGCTAGTAACATTTTTGTAGGGTTGTAAACTTGTAGTTGTATAAGATACCCTCCACAGAAGGAAGCCATGTAAATGTCCAACTCATTTTGGGACATAAGCAAAACGCTATGCAGTGATATGGTGCGTGTCATAAACCTTAACTCATGGGGGTAATTACTGTGCAAAAAGAGACCAAACAAAAACAACTTGAAGGAGATGGGCCTCTAGGAGAGAGATAGAAATAGACCAGGGTTACTTGTTCATTCTCTTTTGTTGCATCTGATGCTTACAATACTCATACAAAGGATGGATTACGATGGGACTAATAGTAGACCATCCATATCTTTAGAAACTAACCGATATAGATATACCAAATAACCGATCCTTGTCCTGAGAAACCAAACAAATATTTTGAAAACAGAAAAGAAAACTTGATTGACAAGACAAAGGTCATGTTCGTATTGGCTTCTGCTTAGAAAAGCCAAAAGCCAATACGATCATTTGGCTTCTTCAAGCGGTTTCTCCATTTCTCTCGTTATCGTCTCGCTCCCGTTACATGCACACATCTCTCCTTCACTTTTTTCACCGCTCACCCCCTTCTTCTAAAAACCACTTCTTTCAGCCACTCTTATTTATTTTCAACCAAAACTTATAAGCCACAACCAAAAGCCAACATGAGGCATGTTCTTGTTGGCTTCAGCTTATGGCTGTGGCTTATGGCTGTTCGTGAGTGTAAAGTACGGAGTAAGAGAAACTCACGTGCGATTTTGGATGATATAAATGAAATCGTTACAATGTGTACTACAATCAACTTGTAAACTCCGCCTTAAAAAGGTACTCCGTTTGAAAGCGAGTTACTGTAGAAAAAGCCGAAAAGTAACTTTTAAAAACTAAAAAAAAGAGGCCCATGAACGCCCCCAAAGCCTTCCTAATCTTGAAGCTACAGTACCAGCATTGTGCATGGTACTGTTCACACAGCATCAAGGTAGTGGACACAATGACCAAGATTTGGGAGGCTTCGGTCTCATTCTTTTTGGCTTCTAGCTTATGGTTATGCTACAATAACTAGCTTTCAAACGGAATGTCTTTTCAAAACGGGGTCTGCTAGTCAATTGTAGTAGACACTGTACTGACTTCAGTTATACCGACCAAAATTGCACGTGACTGTTTCTCTCTCTCTCTCTCTCTCCCTCTCTTGCGAACAGCCAGAATTCAAAAACTATAAACCAAAAGTCATAAACCGCAGCCAAAAAGAACGTACCCTTCATCATCAGTCAAGTCATCTAGTTTCCTAAATATTTGATTAATTTCCTAGGATAAGATGTAGTTATTTAGAATATCATTAGTTTCTAAAGATATGGTTAATTTCCTATTAGTTCATCGTAGTGGCGTAGTCAATCCTCGATATAAGGATGAGCAATGTAAGATTCAGATTCAAATTCAAGCAAGAAGAATGAATTAAAAGCCACCCTAGTCTAACAGTATATCTCTCTCCTTGCGTCTTCCCCTTCAAGTCTTTCCATCCGGCCTCTATCCGTGCAGTATTTACCTCAATGAACTAAAGTTCATAACAATGTAAGCTAGAATGACCAACGATAGTCCAGAGCAGGAGGTCCTAACATAATTGGCAAATGGCAAGCACAGTATCACAGAGACCATGCAACAACGAAGGGAGAAACTACAGATTTCATCAAGCAACAAGTTAAGGAGATGCTAGCAACTAGAAGTACCCTAATGCTAGGACTAAGGAGCTTTGGAATGACAAACAGCTAATATGGTCCTAGTTAAAAACAAAATGTTACATCTCATCAGCACTGAGCTTCAAATGGTTTTATTCAAGTGAGATACTTCAAACTTCAAAGCAATACAGGGAATTGTGTGCCTGGACCAATTTATCAAGTGGACAATAGTTCAATTGCAATTGTGCTAGGTCATGGACTATATACACATGAATATATAAGAGAATAGGCTACATTTGAACAGCTATATGTTAGGTTTTGATCTAGGCCAAACGGCCAAAAGAGGGAGACGTGGGGTGATACCCACGTCTACGCGCCCTGATCGGGGGCTAACCGTTTTTGGTTACGATCCCCCGTTGCACAGCGCCATATAAAAGGTTGGAGTTCCGGCCTCTCCCGGTTGAGGTTGATTCCCTGTGAGAGCCAAAACTCCGAACAAACCCTAAGACCCGGTCTACTTCGCGCTGTCGGCAACGGGAAGGCCGTCGACCGCCACTGCAGGACGTCACCGGCAACTCTCCATACCCCGGCGACACCCCGACCTTCACCGACCACTGCCTCACGCCTGCATCACGCAGGCACGGGACTTCAGCTATGGCCTTCATTGCCGACCGTAAGTCTTCCCCGATCTATTGAACCTCTAGGTGTTCTAGTGTTAGACTAGCGGCTTAATGATGTGCATGATATTTTTTGAGGACTCACAGTATAAACTGAATTGAAGTGGTTTTGACCTTTATAACTTAGCATTAATCATACTTGATGCGAAAGAATGGCACCAGGGCCATTAGTAAAAGCTTCCAATATAAAATGCTGTCAATTTTGTTACATTAGCCCTAAGAGGTAAGGGCAAACAGCATTACAACTACAATAGATCTTCTAGAGAAAATTAGGGCCCGTTTGGAACATAGGAATTTCACAGGAAACCATTCAATTCCCGCATTCCAAATGGGGCCTTAGACATTAATAATTACCTCTTGCAGAATATCTCTTTGTTTCACACCATCACCAGCCATCATGAACCTGCATAGTTGTTGATGAAACACCACCACAAGATCAAAATTTAATGAAAGGGGTTTGAAAATAAATAGTTAGAACAAAGCGAATATTAAATAAGTTCAGCAGAGATCATTGGGATTTCATGTGGCCATGCAAGTAATTTGTACATGAAGTCATGAACCACCCAGTTAAGAATTTGCTTGCACATAGTACTATTGAATGTACAACAATTTGCTAGCTCTTTCCCAACTTAACAATTTATACTGGTAGTACATTTTTTTTAATTTTCAATCAATGAAGAAACGGAAGTGAATTTCAAGTCATTTCTCAGGCAAGGCAACTGTAATTGTGTTACTGATGAAAGGAGCGCAACAACAGTTCTTGAAGAATCACATATTTTACTTGCGTATATAGAAATCGCAATCCACCGTGTAATTCGGCAACTATAATAATCATCTATAAAAAAATTGCCTATTTGATAAAAGGTAAAACAACCAACAACCACATCATTCTCTCCCTATTAGTTGTTTATTACTTTTAGCCCTGGACCAACTGTAAACCTTGCTATAGTCATGGCCATTGACAAAACCCTCTTTTGCCCAAAATACCAAATTGTAAAGTTTGGCTTAATAATATGATGTCTTCATTATTTTCTGAACATGGCAAATGGCCCTTTTACTAGGAATGCTGATGAAAATCCAAATAGAAAGCATCGACACCTACGGTATAGGGGCTTCCTGTTCAGGATTTCCAGGCTCTAGATCCTTAACAAGAGGAGATAAATCCTTCTGAGAACAGCAAAAACAATAATATTAGGATAGAGCATATATTAAAATAGGAACCTTTGGCAATCACACAACAATGTAATTTGAGAAGCATCACCTTGATAATATCCATGTCAGCATTCACATGTCTGCTATCCAAGAATACCTAGCATAACATAAATATAAGCATTGAAAAAACTGAAACATGCAGTTGCATAATCCTTAGATATCAATGTAATAATCACACCGGTTTGCACTCATAACAATTGTACCATAATTAGACGAGCAGCCTTTGCACTTTCAACAACATGCCACTGCCCTTCTTCTGAAGCAAATAACCATTCCTGAGCTCGAGCCTGAAACAAGTTATGTTCATTAGCAATCATGAATGGAACATAGGAACTTTTTGAGTTTTTCTTTCTAACTAAATGGTAGACAATGCTGAGACTCAAGGAAATTTCTGTGGAAGCTATTTTGGTTATCAAAGGAATCCTAGCTAGGAACATCAGTTGACCCACAGGCACAGAAAACTTTCATTTTGATGCAGTAGAAACTGCAAAAGCCATAAATTGGAGAAATAAAACGATGAGAATGAGGGACAAACTAGATTATAAACCCTAGGCAAGACTCAATCTAGGTATACTAGACAAGATGCACCATCACAACCTCATATAGATTCATTAGGGTAACAGATTTTTTATTAATCTGAAATAGGTTTCCCAGAAAGGGATACATGGCAATTGGCAACATATTTATAGGTTTCATTACAGAGATAAAGCAGGAAATACTACAAAGGAAGCTAAAACTTATTCAACTAAACATTACTTGGCTGGTACAGGCGTACGGCCATGGGCATACCGGCCTTCAACCAAATAGGGAATATTAAAGAAGGTAACTACTGAACAACTGATTCCCACTGAAAAGAAAAGAAAAACTATTGACATGAATAATAACACAGGTGCTAGTACCCTAAAATTACAAGGTAAATCCACCCAATGAAGTTTGTTCTCAGGCATTTGTTTCCAATCCAATTTTTGGTAATTGCTTAACGACATTTTAAATAAAAAATCCTCATGTGAGGAATAGTCTCACAGCAAGAATGAATAGCAGAAATCACATAAAATGCACAAACTCCTTAACTTGGCGATGAACTCTAGGAGATATCAACCAGTAACGATATTTATCAGTGTGAAAATATTCTAAATCACTATCAGCTTGTTTTGTTTGAGGAACCGGATGGTCAATGGACCATCCGATCCTAACTCAAACCTAGCCCACTTGTTTCATTTGAGGAATGGAATGGGTTCATCCATCACCACCTCATCCCTCATAAGCACAAGGCTAGTACAAAAATGACGGATGGGGTCATCCCACCAAAATCATGGGATGTTCCCATGATGGACCAACCCATCCTAGGATGAGGCGATATCTCAAACCAAAAAAACTACATATTTCCATCTGTAGCTCCAATGAACAATTTGTTTGCATTTAATCCAGCAGATTTGTGATGTCAGTGTGATCAGAACAACACCCTTAATCTAATCCAACCTCTCAAATATGTCATTCCTTAGCCTCCTGTGTCATCCTCCCCAGAGTAGCAAAAATAAATCCTCAAGACTTTGTGAGGTAGCCCAATTATCACTCCTTGCACTTGATGGTTATTGTTTTGCACTGCAGTTACTCTTCTAGAAACCTTAACTTCTGTCGAACTACATAAGCAAGCACTTGCCACATGCCATTTCTTCTCTCTCTCTCTCTCTATAAATCTCTTTGGCTTGACGGACCTATACAGTCCACACGATTAGAGCATCCACATCACTTGATAATGGAGTTTACGTTTGTTGACTTGACATATTTGCAAGAAGATTTCACACCTCCGCCAATCATAATGCTTCCATGGAAGGTGCATTAGACAAACCACATAAAAAATTAGAATCATGCCAGAGAAGGAAACAGAATGTGTGCCTTCGTACATACTAAAGTTTGAAGCAACTGGATGTGTGCCTTGTCAAGTATGAGTATCACCACAACATCACATTGTCAGGCCAGAATGTGTTTACAAAACTAACACATTAATTCAGATAACATCTAAATTAAAATTGGTGTAAAATGCATAGGTTGAATGCTTCAATCGAAAGGAAAAAGTGAGTGGCTAAGAGGCAAATGGACCCAAAAAACCTTGTTCAACACAGTTTGCTATTTCTTCTATTGTGTCTTGATTTTCAAGCATATTTCCTCATAATAATTTATCCTCTTATTCCACTTCTTTCTTGCAAGCCAAAGCAGATCAAGGAAATGATTAGCTAGGGGATCCAGTTAAACCAGTAAACAACCAAGGAAAAAACAGTAAAATACTGAAAAGGCAAAGCTGCAAATCAACAATATATAACAGACCTTAGGCACAATAAAAACTCCACAATGGTATACAAATGTTTCAGTTTGCTTCTTGGCATCCAATAAAGCAGCCTTGTAGCAGTAGAGTGAACTTCCCTGTTCACCAAGAATGAACTGCCTCCTTCGTCCTGGGACAATCACTTTCAGATCTCCGATAGCTCCTAGCTGAAGATCTCGCAATGATAGAAGTATATCAACGCCAGAAGAGTATGACTCCCGGATTTTGTTCTCATTTTGAAGAGCATGAATTACAGCATTTGCCTGTAGTGCCAACATAGAAGAGAAGAGTAAGATTCCCGACAGGAACTTAATTGTTTATTTTTCATACTATTGATCAGAATTATATAATAATTACCTGTTTCATGTTGCAGTATTTAGCAGACTGATCCAGTAGTGATTTTATTGTGTGTGCTACACTCCTCTTCCCTTTTACCATGACCACCATGAAGGTCTGGAAGGCAGCCTTGTTAGAGGGTTCACTAGCTATAGCTTGAATACTCATATCCCATCCAAACCTGAACTCAGACAAAAGTAGGGCTACAAGAGGGAAAAGGAGAAATGACTGTAAGTAAATCTTCGATATTAAGTTGTTAATTACATAGAAAAATAGCCCCTCTGTTCTTTTATAATTGGTGCTTTAGAATTCGTGGAACTTTCTGAATTTTGAACACCAATACCTGTAGAACTATCTATATTGACCAGACAATAACTATATCATTAGATTTCTTGTTAAAATACTTTCATACTATTACGAATTTTTAAATTTATACTAATATATAGTTATAAAAATCGAAGGTCAAAGTTGCCTCTAGAACTGTGAAAAGTAAATAACTCATAGAAGAACACAGCAAGTTAAAGAAGTAATGCAGAAAATTTAGAACTATCTTAAATTCAAATATTCAAAATCACAAAGGTGGATATGAAAAGTTAAATGCCAACAAGGTAAAATGAAATGGTGGTAACTGCCAAGTAATCAGTTAAAAAGGTAAAATGAAATGGTAGTAACTGCCAAGTAATCAGTTCTCTCAATAATTGACAGAAGTTCACCTAAAACATGGGATTCTGCAAGGGTAAGGCATGCAAACTTCCCCCCTGATTTCAAAACCCTCTTGGCCTGCAAAGGTCTTGCTTAGTCAGACATAACATGAAGAAAATTGAAGTTCCATCAAGCCCACTAGATAGTTCTATTACAACAACTAAACAGGAGTATTTAAAATTCAAAATAACTCAACACAGAAATACCTCATTCAGATATTTCATCCCCAGTTTCGTGCCTGCCTCTGGCTCCATAAGAGCATCCAATCCTCCCTTATCAAGTATGACATCAAAGGACCCATCTGCAAACTGGCAATTTGATATATCAGGTATTTTGATAAGAAATGTGTATTACAGATTGCTGGACAGATAAAGCGCAAGAAACTAAGTTTAGAAGCACCCTTTAGTCCTTCACAAAACAGCAAGGGCAAATGATAAACATAAATGAATAGAAATGAAAAAAATGTAACAGGAAACAATGTCAATGACTGAGTTCACCATCCATTGTAAGTATCACAACAAAAGCCAGCGGGTATAATATCAGGGTCATTCAGAATCTCAACCAAACAATCTTTTTTCCTTTTGTTTTTGGTTTGGTCTACAATGTTGCAGAAGCTACGAATTAAAATCATAAGCATCTCATGGAAGCTGCCTCAGGGTGCCAATAAATCACTTCATTTGCAAGACCTCATACTGACAACACATTGACTCTCATTCGTAAACCCCAAATCAGCCAAAAGTAGCTAACTTATTAGCATTGTCTACTAAATTTCGCCTAGAACATTGAGTTCAATAAGCAGGAGCCTCCATTGTAGGTACTATAATAGTGAATTCGGTTTACCACTGCACTGAACATAAGAAGTACCCGTATTAAAAAAAAGGGGGTAAGAGGTGTCTCTATTCTTCATTCAGTGGCTAATAGCATCTTCTATTACACCATCAAGTCCAATCGAGCATTGCAATTTGCAAAAGCAGAAACGGTACTCCTAGATCCAACACCATCAGCAAGTTCAAATTTCACAAGCCCAGCTAAACAGTTAACAAGGAAAGCATAGGCATTTCAACTAAAACAATTTAATCGCCCCACCTAAACGGAACCATTAAAAAGCTCAATCGATGCTCCCACAAACCCAACCCCAATAAATCCAAAATCCTAACTCCGCAACAACAAACCATCGCAGCACCGCGGTTGATGACGCGCACGGGCCGAACCTGCATGCTGGTCATGTCCATGACGCGCCACCGCATCTCGGGGCGCGCGCGGGCGTGGCGGCGGAGCATGTCGGCGACGACGACGCGGGAGAAGTCGACGTTGGTGATGCGGCGGAACCCCGCGTCGTAGAGCCGCTCCGAGAGCACCGAGCTCCCGCACCCGGGGACCAGGATCTCCGCCCCCTTCCCCGCCCCGCACCCGCGGAGGAGGGAGAGGAGCGGGGTCTGGAGGTGCGGCCACTCCGCGTACCACTCGAAGCTGTCGCCGGCGCCGCGGAGCGCGAAGAACTTGTCCCAGTTCTCCCGCGACGTGAAATCGTGGAGCGTATCGAGGATCGCCGCGCCCGCCGCCGCCGACGTGGTCGCCATGGTGTGGGAGCGCGAGGCGTCAAACCCTAGCTTAGGGGTTTAGGAATGGCCGGAGAGGGTAGTGACCGTGAGCGAAAACGGCACGTGAGGGAAATGAGGTGTGATCATGCTTTCCGATTTGCATAATTTTTAAGAGCACATGAATGTTGGATATATATTATTTGTTTTAAAATTAATGCTATTTTTATTAGAGAGAAAAATATAAAAGCACTTTTCTTTAGAATTTTGAATAATCCCAATGGGAACGAGGGGCTTGGCGGAGCGGAGACGTGTCACATCTCAAAATTTGCTTTTTGGAAGAAAATTAAATTCAAATTAATTATTTTAAAGTAATTAGATTTTATGTGGCTTTTCTGGATTTTTTGGAATTTAAAATCTAATTTTTAAATTTAAAAAGTAATTCAAAGTATGAAACTAAAATACCAACAGTAGTTGGAAATAATTTTATTTAGTCCAAAATATGTCCAGAGCTTCGTGAATTTTTCTGGAATTTTTGGAGGTATTTTCATATTTTTCGAGGCCTAAATAATTTTCTAGCCTTTTCGAAAATCAAAATCAAATTCTGAAAATAAAAATCCATCCCTTTCCTCCAGTAGACGCGTGGGCGGCCCAGATCCGTCCACGTCGCGCTCGGCTAATCCAGCCACCCTCCCCCCTCGCGCCAGCGGGCGAGCCCGTCGGCCTCTCGCTAAACCTCTTCCTCGCCCGACGCATGCCCGGCCGGATCGCGCCACGCCTCGCGCTCGGCCATCCAGCCGTCCTCCTGCGCCGTGCCCGCCATCCGATCCAACTCTACGCCACGCGCCGCCATCCGCGCCCGCTCCTCTTTTCTCGACCGCGGGCCCGCCCGACAATGCCGCCACGCCTCGCCTCGCTGCCGCCTTTGCTGTCGGATCCGTCTCCCTCGCGGGCCGGCGCCTTCCTTTCTCTCCCTCTTTCCTTTCTCGCCGCCGGCCAAGATCCTCGACGGACCGGCCTTTCCTTCCTCGTCTCTGCGGTTTTGGAAGCCTCGGGCGCCGCCGTGGCCGAATCCCCAAATCCCGCGCCTCCCTTCCTTCCGCGTCCCTCCTTCCTTTCCTCCCCAAACCTTCCTTCTCCGGCCACAAGAACGGCGAGCAATTGCCGCGCCCTGCTCCCCTCGGCCCCTATAAATACCCGCCGGCCGCCTCCTCCGCACCACCTTCCGAGTCCTCCACATCTCCCTTGAGCCCCGAGCGCCGTCGTGCGAGTTCACCAGCGCGCCGGTGAAGTGCTCCGGCGAGCAATCGCCGTCGCCTCGATCCACCGAGCCCGCCGCGCCACCCCGAGCATCCTCACGCCGGCGATCCTCCCGACCCTCGGCCGCCCTTCCCCGTCACCGGGCGCCGTCGCGACGGAGCTCCGAGCGTCGTCGCCGCCGCCTCGTCGCCGCCACCGTCTCGTTCATCCCAAGCCGCGCCGACCCTTCCAACCGAACCCTCCGCGCCAGATTATATTCTCGCGTCACCCGAGCACCTCCGCCTCGCGCGCGCGGCGCCGTCGCCTCGATCACCTCTGCCGGGCCACCCAAAGGTACCCCAAGAGGTTACCTACCCTTATTGGGTAGGCAACGCCTCCCACTCACTTGGCTAGCGCGCTCGCTCGTAACTCCTGCGCGCGTCGAGCCTCGGGCTCCGCGCGCGAGGTTGAGTTTTTCGTTTATTTTCCGGTGACAAGTGGGTCCCACCGTCGGCCGCGCCCGGCTCTGCCTGCATCGCCGCTGGGCCCCACCGATCTGCGTCGACCTCGACAAGTGGGTCCAGATGCCAGTGGGTCCCACCTGTCAGTGACCGAAGAAAATGAGGTCACTGACAGAGGGGTCCCACATGTCAGTGACCAGCAGAGAATACTGTTCGTGGGTCCCACCTGTCGGTCTCCGAGATAAAAATAAAAATAAAATTTAATTCTCCATGGGTCCCACCTGTCAGAAATTTCCGAATTTCTGGATTTATTCAAATCTGAGATTTTCAAATGAGCATAACTTTCTCATTTTAACTCCAAATCCAGCCATTCAAATTTCTAAATTCATCTAAAATCATAATCTATCCAAATATGGCCTCTGTTGAATTTTTGTATTTTATTTGAATTTTATTTGTATTTATTTGCTTTGTTGCTTCGTCTTTTCTCGCATAGATTCCAACGTTGTCGACAATCCCTCTTCACAGCAGCAAGAAGACCCAGAAACCCTGCAAGAAGGCAAGTCTCCTTTGATCATCTTGAACCCATGATTTGAAATGTTTTCAAATTATTTAAAATTATGTGCATTGCTATTTACATAAAGTATTAGTTCAAATCATTAGGAACTAGTTATTCCAACTTGCTATGCCCTCCATTGAAATTGAATGCCATGTACTCTTGTCACCACAGAATCCCCTTTGTCTCATTAATGAGAGTATTTAATTACTTGTTGATGTTAGTATGGTAGTATAATCCTTAGTCCTGCAATTCAATACTTTAGAAATCTTGAAAATGGGAATTTATGATTTATAGAACCCCTGTGTTTATGAAAATTAGTGGTAATTAGAGTTGCCACTATTCTTTTAAAATAAAATAAAATGTGGAAGTTGGTTTAGATTAGGGTGGATGGTTGGTTTGGCTTGGTGCAGTTAGCACGAGAACTTGTTAAGTGTATGTTCCACCCTAGTCAACTAAGGACCGACGCTTGTGTTTGTCCAGACTGAGCATTAACCGTACAACCACAAGTCTATATGGGTACGACCTAGCCGACTAACTTATGATAGTCTAGTTTAGGTGCCACCAGTGGAAAGTGGGTGTCAGGGATGGACTGGTTATCCACAGTGAGGGACAGGAATTTACTGTACTCATACGGCGCAAGAGGGGGCTTCGGTTCGGGCAGTTAGCCTACCTGCGGTGAAACCTCAGCGGGTGGTATCTAGTTAGATTAGAGTAAGGTAAAGACTTTGTGATATTTTATCTGGGTCTCATGCCAAAGGAAGCGTGTTGACTTTTAGGGTAATTTATCTCTTGTGGGTAAAGTTGTACAACCTCTGCAGAGTGTAAAACTATTCGAATAGCCGTGCCCACGGTCAAGACGCGGGCAAGGAATGCATTCACATGGTAGATTTCTGGTTTTTGTTTTAAAATCAAAAGTTTTGTATTCCGAGAGTGGAGGGAACTCTCGGAAGGGAATCCTGGCGGTTGGAGCAGAGAGGGTGGATGTAGCCCGCAATATTAACTTGTTCGATTGGAAATGATTAAGCTAGTGTTGGTGGATAGAGCCTTCACTAGAGAATAATTGTTAGTTCAGTTAAAATCATTTACTTCATTAAATTGATGCCTTCGAAAATAATTAGTAGTAATTGAATTTAAAATATTGCTTTGTGCAAAAGAACCATATAGCCTTCCTTTGTCAAGCCTTGCATCTATGCATTTTTCCCAAGACTTGCGGAGTACTTTATGTACTCATATGCTACACTCAAAAATAAATCTCAGAGGAAGTTGAAGCTCAAGAAGGTGACTACGATTACTGCTTCGCTTGTGGCTGTGATGGATTCTTCCCGGAGGACTAGGTCGCGCTTCCCCAGTCAATTGCCTGTGGCGAATTGATGGGTCGTCCTCGAGTTATCTTTGCTTCCGCTTTATTTCTTGAGTGCGAGGTCTTAAACCTCTATTGTAATAATGAGACCTTGTGGTCAGTACACTTGATTACTGTAATAAACCGTTGATGGTGATGTTTTCCATTCTGTTTAACTGTGTGCACTAGCTTTGATCTGGGACTAGTGCTGTAATACACAGAGGGTCCGGGTTCGGAAATCCGGGGGCCCGACAAGACGTCGGGCTGCCCCTGCCAAGTTGATCTTAGGTATGATGCCCAAGCTATAGTGCACGTTCATATTAGCTTTTAGATTTATTTTTTTATTTTAATTTATGAATAGTAATAGTTTATATATATGTTTATAGAGAGATAATTATATGTGATTTTGTCTGATATAAATGGAACTACTACAGTATATATTATAGTCAACTAGTAGACCCCGTTTTAAAAAGACACCCTGTTTAAAAATTAGGTACTGTAGAAAAGTTATTCATTGTAGAAAATTAGCTTTTAAAAATCAATACGAACAAAGTCATAGACTTATAGAGTACAGACAGTGTGAGCGAGATTAATATGGGCGGCAGGATGATTTTTGTGTCCGATCGAAGATAAATACTTGAGATTATACGGAGAAATCGATCGATATTTGTCTATTTGTTTTCCCGAGGGTTCAATATAATTCCCAATGTAGTATGCATTGTTAGTTAAAATATAGTCATCCCAAATTCATGGTATATTGGGCTTCTTTTTTTCAGTTTTTAAAAGCTGCTTTTCGGCTTTTCTACAATAACTAGTTTTAAAACAGTATCTTTTCATTGTAGAGTCTACAGGTTGATTGTGATATATACTATAGTGATTTTATTTATATCGACTAAAATTACACGTAATTTTTTATTACTATATACTCTCTTAAAAATAGTAAAAAATCCATACGCTAGAGCTATAAGCCGAAACAAAAAAAATCAGGCCCAATAGCGATTCCCATTACCAAACTCTCATGGCGTCACTGGTATGGATCCTCTCTTGGTTCGCACACACCAGTCTCTTCCTTCGCTAACATTATATGCTACCGTTGCTCCTCCCCCGCGTTCGTTGGTGACCAGTTGCTATGTTCTTCTATTGCTGCTAACTAGTTTATTATTGAAATAAATTAAATTAGTATCTCCCTTCTTGTTTTCTTAGATGGCGTCCCTTCTAATTGTACGCTAGATTAGAAATCTAACACTATAGAATTAATATAGTGTTGCGTAGGGTTGCCTCTATTCGACGTAGAATTGAACTGACTCCTCGCCTAAAAGATTGCGCATTTCTGGTATATGCATACCTATATATAAAGAAGAAGGCTTGATTTTTAGTTCATGTTAAAGTAGGGAGAAATAATCTGAAAATTAAACCCGGAAGAATCGTTGTGTTCTGGTTCGTTTTGGCTAAGGATAGGGCGCTAACAGGTATAATTGTCTTAAGCTCAGAGAAACTAACATGTGATCAGGCTACAGATACTACATATAAGCGGTATACGTATCAGAATTTAGCTTAGCTGAAGCTCATGCCTACACATACATGTCCAAAATGACCAAGGCAACAACACTAAGGCATACCTTGCGTGATAACAAAATTAGGTAGGCACACCCACAGTCTCTACAGTATTAGTCATGAAGAGCATATGATTAACAAAGTGATGCCGAACCGTCGATCTCAGCGAGAAACAATCAGTTTGCAATTCATTAGTTGAAAAGGAAACATAACCAGAGGACAATTTCCGGTGATGAACAATGATTTTCTGTCCTTGTTAAGGAACAACAAGTGAGTTGACGTGGGTAAAAGCAAAACATAACTTTAATTTGTCTTAATCCTAAAAAGCATTAGAACTAATCAGATCCATAATAAACTAACATCTAGAACAAATTGATGAGGGGAATAACCAACCAAAGACATCCCTCCAAGCTCACTGGCTCCATGTTCCCTTGCCTTGATCTCCACCACATACTCTCTCTGCATAGTACCCAATCCGTGAACCCGTTTAAACTCTAATAAAGAAATATGAATGTATCATGTAAAGTGACGATGCTCCTGCATAAAGAATAGATAGGACAGATTATTCTACCAGTGCATTGCCTTCTTACAGTGGCAAACAAACGAAGTTATGGACAGATGTGTGGATGGGAGTCGTTCCTCTAAAATGCCAGTTTCCTAGTATTTATGCTATATGTTCTGATAAGGAAGCTCCAGTAGCAGATGTACTGGAGGAGGGTTGGAATACTGAATGCAGAAGAACACTTGGAGAGAGAGGGAGTTACAGGAATGGGAGAATCTTATGCTTCTATTGCAAGATGTAAATTTAGATGAGAATAGGGATGAGATTAAGTGGACACTGGATTCAAAAGGAATTTACACCACAAGTTCTCTATATCAATATATGGCCTTTAGGGACAGGCTGATGATTGAACTGTGGAGATGTAAAACTCCGCTCAAGGTCAGAATGTTTATGTGGCAAGTATTTCATGGTAGAATTCTGTCTTGGGATCAATTTTGCAAGAGTGGAGGACAGGGGTCTGGGTGTTGTAAACTATGCGTGCAATTAGAATCAAATGATCACATTATGTGTCAATGTCTTATGGCCAGATTCGTGTGGATTAATATTAGTGAAGCTTTGTTCTTATTCTTGGCGAATTTGTCATCATCCAACTGCGGACCATGAACACCTGTACAAGTCCAATGTAGTCCTTTCCTTTTCATTGTTATTGCTGCTGTTAGAGAATTAGCCCTCTGAGTGGCCTGCGAAAGCGCGAAGAAATCAGAGGAGCATGCTAGAAGGATTCCTCCTCGAGTTTGTGTCGCCGGCAAAAACTTTCTGTGAAAAACTTTCCCACAATCTCTGCTGTCAAGCCTGCATCTATCCTTGCAAGCTTGGTTTACTGTCGACAAATTATTGTGGCATTAGTCTACCTGACGAGCTCTCGAACGACTCCTCTTCGCGGCGAGGTGCTCAGGCGGCCTCGTTCCAACTCAGGATACGACAATTCAAAATTTACTCTCAGACACAATTCTTGTGCTCAGGGCTCCCGAGGCCGAAATGCCTGTGAAAAGAACCTGTGAGGCGAGCGTCGATGGCTTGGCGGAGAACAGCACGGCGGCCATTGCATCGAAGGCCGTTTGCTGGAGCAGCTAGCGTACGTGCCCCTCGCCATGTTGCCACGGCAACATGCCAAGGAGCTGAGATGGGGCACAAATGACAGCACCACACACAACCTGTTCCCAAAACCACCTCCGTCCTGCATTTCAAAGCAAGCGAAGAGGAAGAAGACGAAGGCCCGAGTGCAAGCTCACTCAGAAGAAGACTGAAGAAAAAAAATACACAACAACACAGATTAAGCACCGCTGGCCTTATGAAGCTTCCGGCCTGGATGGATCGCCCAGGTTGCAACCATGAGTAGAACTAGAATAAAAATGATTCAGGTTCACCACTTGACTATATATATAATGTATAATAGCATATATATAATTCGCAAGTACCATTGTACTAATAGCAATGTGTTAGTAATTTTTAGTATCAATAATTCAACATAACCAATGATAATGTACAATGATAAAGAAATAACGATCAAAATGCTTACAAAAATGCATTGACACTAATAATGTATTCGTTTTTTCCAAACCCGCATTGAAACCGTAACACAATTTCACAAAAAAAAACAAACATGGACAATCAAATTGAATCCCTAACTCACAAATTTAGTGTTTGTGTTTGAAACAAATGGAAAGAACTGAAAGAAATTTCGAGCAAAGTAAATACCATATACTTATTTTTTGACTTGGGTGATCGAGTTTGGGTCAAGCCTCCTTCCTCCTTTGGTGTCTTGGTTAGGCGCTAGCGATGCAACGGCCAACGGGGATCAGATGGCATCACGGCGGGATAGCAAGCGAGGAAGTTAATCAATTTCTTTGGCGACCAGTGGCTGAGTGAGGCACCATGCACGTCTCAGCGATAGGCAGCATGGGGTGAATAAGAACAAGGCAACTGGCGAGGTGGCGCTTCGGTTGTGCATTGATCCAAGAGAGTGACTCAGTGGGGGTAAGGAGTGTTGGTCTGAGCTCCCTCTGTGGATTGGCCTCCTAACAGGCTAACTCGGTCTTCGGGTCTCTTGTCTTTGGGCTGTATGCTTTGAGCGTCTGCCAATTGGGTTGTGCAACAAGCCAAAGGTGCGAGGCTCAGTTGCGGGCTAGTTATGAGTGCATATATTTTGAACTAAGGGTTGCACACATGGTGTGTGTGTATATACACTTTTTTAGATACGATGTCCTGTGACACTGGTTGAGAATATTGGGCTGTGCCCCTGGTTGAAGCACCTTTAATAGCTTCCACGAGGACCAGGTTGAAAGTGTCAGATTATTAATTTTTTCTTTTTGAAATCGAAAGTGTTAGATTAATTATTTTACTGGTTCTGCGTAAGTACTCTCAGGTAACCTAACACACTCGGTAATCCCCCGAGTTGGTATTTGTATTAAGATTCGGGCTTTGGGCTGATTTGTTTCCCAGTTAAACGAGGAGTACGCGTTGTGCACATAAAGAAGTCGTGTAGGAGAGATCCTCTATATAAGCCTGTGCAATAGGAATCTCTGCATGCAGTTGGGTCGATCGATCGTAGACTCAGGTTTTGGCGAGTTCCTTGACACACATATATACAATTAACCAGCCACCGGCCGGCCGGAGAGACGATGACGCCACGGCTGCCGGGGTTCCACTATCTCCTCGCGGCGCCGGGCCTCGCCGTGCTCGGCTACGCTCTCTACAGGCTCTCGAAGGACCGCGCCGAGAAGGAGAGGAAGGCGCAGGCGGACGCAATAAGGAGCATCGTCCACCTATGCCGTAGGCAGGCGGCCGAGCGGATGGCGCACGAGGGATCCGGCGACCGCACGCCGGCGGAGTGATTGATCGAGCCGCGCGATCCATCGATCGATCGGGCGCTACCTGTGCACGAGGCTGTACGTATGTACGACGTACGTCTCCGGCGCTTAAGTGTTATGTAGGTTAAAATTTGGGAGTAGAAATCTACGTACAGATCGTGCTTCTGCATGCATATATCGTCTTTGATTTAGGAGGTTTTTTCTTATATTCACCCGTAGGCGTACTTGGTTGCAGATGTGTGATATCTCGGTAATTAATGTTAATTTATGAGTAATCTTGGTTTCCACCCGAAGTACTGTTAATCAGACGTGTATACATGCAAGTTCTATGAATTTTCTTTCGTCATATGCTGCATTCTTGTCATAAATTATGTGTTTGGGAGGTGGCTCCAAATGGTATCCCGTTGGACGGAAGTACCAAGTTTCAGATGCTAGGTTTCAACAAGATTTTAGGTTGCAAAACCAGGTATCAACGAGTTTCAACTTTCGACTTGGTTTTACGTGCCAAAAATGCAGGCTATAAACAAGTTTAACTGGTTTTCAACAAGTTTCAATCGAATTGAAGGAGTATATGATTTGCTTCCTCGATGAGAGTAAGGGTTATTAGTGGGTGCTCCAACTCTTCAGTTAATCGTGCAATGTCTTCCCCATGTGTAGGAGTGCAAGTGGGGCAGGTTGCTGACAGCCCAGACCCCACCCACTCTGGCCGCTCAGTTTTTTTATAGGCTATTGGGTTGCTGCTAGCCCGCAAGTTAGTTTGCATATGTGGGAGGTGGGGTTAGCGGTTGAGCCCGCACTAACCTAAGCCAGCAACAGTGCAACACTTTTTGCTTGATTGTTGTGCATTGAGATGTTGACTCCAATCAGCCCATAGATCATTTATATCAACATTTATCTCAACATCACTTCATTCTTGTTCATTGCCAATACTTGAGTCATCAACCTGGGAAGAATATTCAGCAAAGAGTTTTTTTATTGTCATCTTCACTTTAGATAGATATCTAGATGCCTCACCTTCAAACCCATTTTCTAACCAGATATAATAGGAATGCAGATAGCTAGGTATGATAACCTTTAATATTTCTGAAATTTTTTCCATTTTATGTACCATAGATCTAATGATACCGTCTTGATTTGTGGCCTCCCTTTCCAACATTATCTTAACCTTCTAAAGCTCATGGAAAGAGCAATTAGTTGTTGGATAGATGAACCAACCAGAAAATATCATCGTGGCATTGTACGAACGACCGCACGAATGGACGTCGTACGACCAAACGAACGGCACGATAAGAGACTAAACAAACGACGCACAACGACACTAACGACAACACGAACGAACTCGACTACCGACCGACGATCTAACTAACTACCGACCGCGAGACAGCAGGAGGAAGTCGAGAAGCACAGGGGGAGTCGAGAGAGAACGAGGGAGAAAACGGTCGACGGCTACCTAGACGACGACGGCACACGACAACACAACAAAGAACTACGATAAACACTTGCGCATGACTTAACTAACTAACGACCACGCAGTAGAAGAATAGAGGGAGGTCGAGAAGCACAAGGGAGGATCTAGAAGCAAGGAGGGGGTCGAGATAGTAAGGGTAGGGAGATGGTCGCCAGCTAGCTAATCCGCGCAGGACAACACAAAGACAAACACAGATACAACTAACATTGACATCTAACACAGAAAATCACTAACAGAGCTAAACATTACAATCTCTACCAACACATACCACAATTAGCACTACTGCAAACACTACTAACAAAACACAAATTGCACAATTATCACATAACAAATATCTCAATAACAGAACAGGGCATAATATCATCTCAGTGAGTACATGCACAATCACAGATCACAATGCACAATTAAGAGGAAGCAGAGGAAGAATTAAACCTAGATGGAAAGGAAGCAGGGGAGGAATTGAGGCTCGATGAAGTGGATGCAGCAGGGAAGTAGATATCGCGATCGCCGGCGCCGTCGGTGAAGATGTTGCTGTCGGTGAGTCGGTGGCGCTATGGATCTGGAGAGGCGGCGGCGAGACGTGGAGGAGATGGGCGGCGATGTGTGAGGAGGGAGTAGAGGAGGTGGCGCACGGGAGTAGGCGGTGGAGGGATGAAGGAGAAGCGGCGGCCCGGTGAGGGGAAGTGGGGCGGCACGGTGGTGAAGGGCGGCGCTCGCCGGTGGTAGCAGGTGAGAGCGGCGGCATCGAGGTGGGGCAAGGAGAAGGGCTTCAGTTGGCGGCTCAGATGGAGGAGCGGTGGCGGATTGGAAGAACGACGGGTGGAGAAGAGGAAGGGGAGGAGCAGCGGTGGAAGCACGGCGGGCGGAGTAGGCGAAAAAGGGAGGCAGAGAAGGGCGGCCGGAGTAGAGAGAGGTGGCGCACCGTGCAGAAGGAGGAGGTGCGGCGGAGTGGCGAATCGGAGAAGGGAGGCGGTGAGACGGTGGTGCGCCGCCACGTTTGGCCCGGCCACGATGTCGACCGGATTAAGAGAAGGAAGGGGGAGGAGAAATTGGATGAGGATGTGGGATGTGGGGATGAGGATGTGGGGAATTTTGCAACTTTGCGATTTAGTCCTCAAAGAATCTAGGGTTTCCAACTAAGTCCTTCCCCCAATTGATTTCTTCTGTTCTGGCCCTCTGGAAGTCCGATTTATTCGCGAAAAGATCCTACGCATTCGTGACGACACGTACAATTGTACGGAGCAGCCCCGAAATGCCAAATTTGTCGTTTATGCGCCTCGATCGCGCCGGTCTGCAGAAAAATATATAAAAAAAATGTAAAATGGTCCATTTCGAGCAATTAAATATGGAAAAATGTGTAAATGATGATAAATGGTCTTGAAATGCAAAGAATATGAGGGTAAAATGACGGGTAAATATATATAAAAATGACGCATGTCAAGTAGTTTCCAAGTGAAGATGCTGAGGGAAAAGGGGGGGGGTGACACGATCACAGAATTCCAATCTAAGGCTTGGGTGAAGAAAGGAAACCGACAAAAAATTGAGGGGAATAATTGGTGTTGATTTTAGGCACTAAATTTGGAAATGGCCGAAATAAGGCAATGTTAGTTTCTTGGTTTAAAAGTTTTGGAAACTGAAAATGGTGATTAAAGGGCTAAGAAATAGATATGAATTGATTGATTGAGTCATGAGGATAGTTTTTCGTTTTGGCACGAGGTGGAGATTAAGCTTGTATGGAGAGTTGACTTGGAAGCCATAGCGTTTCGGTTTGCTACACACTTTCTGTTTGGCTGTTTGGAGAAGGTGAAGAGTGATCATGCCAAAGAATAAAAGAAAGGAAGGTGGAAAGAACACACAACAAAGAAGAAGGCCAACTGGTGGTTGGTTTTGTTGGAACATTGACGTTAAGCGTGTTTGGCTTATGGCAATTCTACGATGGGTGACCATTTGGGAATTTTTTTTATTGGACTTTGGATTGGAGTTGTGATTTTAATATTTTCTTTCAGTATTACACAAATAATCCAAATAAAATCCAAACACTTTTAAAATAATTAATTTGAAATTAGTTTTTAAAGAAAGCAAAATTTTGAGATGTTACACCAAATGACCCACAATTCCATAGATTGCAATGTAGCTACCAAAGGGGGTTAGCTTCTAGGAAGTACAAAAAGTTACATCAAAGACCGGCACCGACAGGGTGCTCTTGTGAGTTGAGGTACAAAAAAAGAACTAGCAACTTGCATTGACATACTGGTAACAAGCCTCATACCTAGGATAGACACGGTCCCTCGAGGCTAGCCTCTCATGTGCCAGAGGAGCGTCCCTCAGTCAGGTGGGCATGGGCTCGGCGGATGAGCCCGTTGAGGTAGCTCAACCCGCACAAACTCTAGACTCGCAAGAAGAAAGAGTGAATGTGGTCAGTGATAGCCTTTCGACCATCCTCCAAGTCGATAGAGCTTGGCGCCTCGTAGGCGGGCATCTCAAAAGTTATGAAGTGCTGGTAGCCCACCAACCAGAGGGTGGTGAGTAGGACCTTGGCAGAAGCCTTCGCATGGTAGCATTGAAAGCCCAGCACTGATGCCCTGGCTGTCCTACCGGTCGTGCTCATCCAAGCAAGCTAGGTCTCAGCTATGACATCTAGTGAGCTGGAGGGGAGCTCCACAGAGATGCCCAAGTCTAGGGCAAGGCTGGGCATCATCTTCGCAGTAGGGATGGCAACAGTAGCCAAGCTGTCACACTTGTTGGTGACCAGGGACATGCCGTGGCAAAGGCGCTTCATGTCGAACTCCTGCTCAGCAAGCTTGTGGTGTAGCTCAGCCACCGTCTCGTGGGCCATATCCAAGTCCCACTAGGCTATGGCCATCCTGCCCTCTGCTTCTCTTGTTGCCCCGTTGTTCTCCATCAGGATGTCATTCTGCACAAAGGATAGCTTGGGCACGGCGAGGAGACTCTGCAAGAGGAAAAGGCAAGGGTTAGGAGCTCATCAAATCAAAGTAAATGAACAATCTAGTTACCTTCATAAGGTCTCAATCCACCAAAGCGAACACCAGCCTCTTGGTCAGAGGGTAATCCTCAAGGGCTGAGTCGAGGTCAGCAGGCACCACACATGCAACAGCCTCACTCAAGAACTCAACTTTGGGCTTTGTCAAGGCAAAGTCCTTGGTGGTGACGTGTTCCCAAACTAGCAGAGGGGTGCCTGAGCCCACGCCTCAGGGTGTGCCCGCATGTGGTGTGGACATGGGGATCACGCGCTCAAGACCAGTCCTTGGGACTATCTTGTTTACGGGAATCCCTACGGTGATAGTTAGAGCCATGCTTGTCATGGCCCCTGATGTGCGCGTCGAGGTGGTGCTCGCCGTGTCAGCCTCAATAGCCTCATCACTAGTGGGCACAGAGCCTATTGCCATCCCTTTGGCGCCTGCCTCATGGACACCTCCCAGGTCAATAGTCGAGGCGACGCCCGGCGAGGAAGCAGGAGATCCTAGGGAACCCCATGGGGGAGACTGATCACAAGTCCCTTCCCCTTACCAAGGTGATGAGAGGTGCCCATGGCGCTAGAAGGCCCTACTTGAGGTAAGCCACAAGGGCTACCATGCCCCCTGACTCAGATGGTGGGGGCGAGTCCTCCAAGACCTCACGAGGGCACTTCGCCCCCTCGCCTAGACCCACTGTCCTCATCGAAGGGTGGGTGAGCTGGCACAGCACACTGAGCATCTCGCATGTGCAGTTGCTATGATCCCCTACGATCAAGTCCTTCACCACGTTGTGCTTGTCTCTCGTCTCACTACCGCCATCTCCGCCTGCAGGAGTGGCAATCCTGCAAGCCCAATAAAGGGTCAGAGGAAGGTTGGGGGTCAAGCAAGCGTGGTGGCAAAAGGGTTGTAGGAACACAAATTGGTACTTGGTAAAGTCCCAGAAGGTACGGATGCCCCTTGACACATCGCCTTTCATGAAGGATAGGTTCTAGCCTTGAAAAAAAACATGGGGAAAAAAATGGAGATGCGGGGTATCGATCCCCGTACCTCGCATGCTTGTTTTTTGAGATCATAAGTACAACAAGAACGTACTCACGCATATAACACCACGCACGCACACACACCCATGTGGGTGCGTCCAATGCAAACGCTTGAGACAGACGGAGACCCAAGATCTCTGGGAGCATGGACATGCACTTTGACCACTGAACACACTCACATGCATGCGTGTACTTAGATGACACTATTTATATAAATAGTATCGAAGGAGCACTGTTTATGTGAACAATGCACCCTTGAAAATGTGCGCCTCAGGCTCAAAGCCGGGCGGACTAGCTCTCTACCGGGTGCTTAGCCATCTGAGCAAACGATCGGCTGCCCGTACGTCGTATGCTAAGCGAGCCGTCTACCATCTGAGCTACACCCCATGGTTATATATTTATTCGAAATTCTATTTGGCTTGAGTCAAAATATAAAAATGTCACGCAGGCACGCAGCTGTGTGTTTTGCGCTGTCGCCCTACGTACGTAGCTGACCATGGTTTGTAGTTTTTTCGGACATGTTTATATGTGTGTATACGTATATATTTTGTATGTGTATATATATATATATATATATATATATATATATATATATATATATATATATATATATATATATATATATATATATATATATATATATATATATATATATATATATATATATATATATATATATATATATATATAGACACACACATATATACATACATGTATGTTCATAAATGGAGGGAGCAGCAAGAGGTCGGCCTAGATCTATTTAATTGACATGCAGGTCCAAAATGACATATGGGATGGATGGCAATGGTGCCCGATTACCGAGGGGTAAAGATCGTAATGGAGAGGTCGGCAGGTGTGTTCCCACTCTTGTGCCTACATGCACATTTGTGGACGCAAAGTGATTACACCCAATGGGAACGAGCAGCGGCGTGGGTGACCTACTTACCCGCCCAATAGACCGACATGTGGGGTCAGCAAGAAAACATTAGATCTATCCTACAGGCTATGGTCCTACACCTCCTCTGTTGTTTCCTGCAAGCCAGCCCCAAATCCCGGAAGGAACTTCTCTGGGGCGCTTCCCCATTTCTCTCTGTGGGGATTGGCTCGGATAGTTCACGCGTGGCGCACTAATCTTCGCGCGAGGCCTCCCTCCCTCCTTTTTCACAGAGTGAGCACAGCTCCTGCGGAGATTCGTCCCCGTGATGCCGATGAACCAGAGCACCGCGCCGTCGACGTCTCCTACGCCGCGCAAGGATTCCTCCCGCCTCCGTCGGCACCTCAGCCGGTCACGGAGCTCGCAGATCGAGGGCTCCATCGGCCGGCCGCCGACCTCGCCGCAGGAGGGCTCCATCCGCTTGGCCGCCGATGAACCAGATCACTGTGCCGTAAACGTCCCCCACACCGCGCAAGGATTCCTCCCGCCTCCGCCGCCGTTCACGGAGCTCACAGCACGAGGGCTCCATCCGCTGGCCATCGTCCTTGCCGCAGGAGGGCTCCATCCGCCAGCCACCGTCCTCACCACGGGGGCTCCATCCGCCCGCTGCCGACCTCGCCACGGGAAAGCTCCCCTCACCGTCGACCTCACCAGCCGTGTTAACATCTCATCAGGAATTTGAGGTTCTTGGTCCTGTATGAAATCAATTCGCTAGCTTGCTCCTTTTGCTTTCCAAATTGAGTAGAATTCGTCCATTACAAGTGTGTTGGCACCTTGCAAAAGCTTATTTTTATTTTGGACATTCTGACATAGGGCTATTTTGGATGCTAAATTTTGAGGAGAGAATAAGAGTAGATATTTTATTGATTTATATAACTGAGACAGAGATGGTGGCCAGTTGTCCTCGCCAAGCCTGATGGCAAGCCGGAGATCACACTCAGCAATATTCAGAAGCCTGCCGATTTTCCACAGTCTACCTGCCGACGTTACTCACGGTTCAATTGCAATCTTCCAGATGTTGTAATTCCTTGGTTCACTTTCCTCGTTAGTTAGTGTGTTAATTGGTACATATCTTAACCATCAGGATTTGTATTTCCACCTAATTTGGTTACCTCAGCTAACTGGTTCTGTTTGCCTCAGCTTCTTACTAATGTACTATTTATTGTCCGACAACCGGACTGAAATAGATGAGCGACAATTCTTGCGCCATTAGTCCCAGCCTGTTCGAATATGTATATGACAACAAAACCAAAATGTCCTGTTGTTACTTGTTAGCATGCACTATTTTGGTAGATTTGAAACATCGTACAGCTTAGAAGCAAAGAGCGGCATCTTGAAGAATGATAGAATCCCTTTAGTCAACCTGAGGGTGGCTTGTGACACTGTAGGAAGCAAGCAAACAAGAATAAGCAAAGTGTATCATAGAGAAAACAAATGGAGAAACAAACTCTGCAAAATTCTTTTCCGAAGAAAAACAAATTCTTCAGAACCAACCAAACAAGAATAACAGGAGAAGTCGTAATATTTACAGGCTTTCTCATCCTTCTCCAGTGCACTCTCCTAAACATATACACACTCCTAAAAACTTGAGCAAACACAGATATACATACTTGCTTACAGATTGAAAGGAAGCTCAAAATAATTGTACGAAGAACTTATTTTGGGTTGCCAAGGAAACCTCTGCTTCACCATGTCTAGGGATAGAACAGTGGACTCCGGCGAAAAGCGTCTCAATGAACTTAGCTACAAGCAGGAGCTTTCCCACGGCGAGGTCGGCGGCTGGCGGATGGAGCCCTCCTGTGGCGAGGTCGGCGGCCGGCGGATGGAGCCCTCGATCTGCGAGCTCAGTGACTGGCGGACGCGGGAGGAATCCTTGCGCGGCGCAGGGGACGTCGACGGCGCGGTGCTCTGGTTCATCGGCATCACGGGGACGAATCTCCGTAGGAGCTGTGCTCGCTCTGTGAAAAAAGGAGGGAGGGAGGCCTCGTACGGAGATTAGTGCGCCACGCGTGAGCTATCCGAGCCAATCCTCACGGAGAGAAATGGGGAAGCGCCCCAGAGAAGTTCCTTCCCCAAATCCCCGCTTCGCAAGACCGACGCCTCGTCGCCCCCACACACCGCTGGCCTGCAGAAGCTTCCATCCTGTAGGACTGGATCGCCCAGGTTGCAGGCAGCACCTGTCGCTTCCACGAGGAGTTGGTTGGAACTTGAAGTGTTAGATTAATTAATTTACTGGTTATGCGTAAGCACTATAAGGTAATCTAACACACCCGGTAATCCTCCGAATTGGTGGTATTTGTAATGAGATTCGGCCTTTGGGCTTATGGTTCCCGGTTGAACGAGGAGTACGTGTTCTGCGAGTTCAGAAGTCAGCTTCCGGCAGGGCTGTATGGCTAAAGGGCTGTATTTTGAATTAGGAAATATTTGAAATGGGCTCCTGAGTCAATTGATGGCTTGTTTGATGCTGATTTGATACTTTTTCATATTCACATACTAAATTGAATTTTACTTAGGCTTAATTAAATTGATCATACAAACTACTTACTAGAAGTACTTCATTAATTATTGATGAATGATGACCAGCCAGCACATTCAAAATACAACTTGTTTCTTGCCCATAAATGATCGTAATAAAGGAGTTCGGCCGGGGCCTAACCCTAGTGCCGCTGCTCCCCTGTTGTGTGGAGGCGGGTGGAGAGAATGGGGGAGAGAGGGGGTGTGTTTTGGTTTTTATACATGGTATGAGATAGGTAATTTTTTGCCAACTTTAGGGGCAAAGTTGGAACCCTAACCCATTGAAGTCGTCGAAAGCTACCCTAGACTGGCTGTGAGCTTTCGACTTCTAGTACAAACGGGATGCTAGTTTTTGGCTTTTGGTTGCAGAGAAGCTGGCCGTTTGGGATAGCTTCCAGTTTCCAGGGGAGAGTAGCGAAGCCAAAGATGTCCTATAACAGGATCTTATACTGCACGTATGTGTATAAGACTAGACTAGGTGTTGTTCATCAAGAGTAGAGATCCTATATAAAGTCCATGGATATAGAATCTCTACATGCAGTTGGGTCGATCGTGTTGAGGAACCGTCGCTGGCGAGTCCAGTCCGAGTGATTCCTCCTAGGCAAGAGAGATGGATCAAATATAGAATAATACAAGTACAAAATAGATTGAACACAGAGAGATGAGAGGGGAACTCCTTTCTTTATTGCCTTTTCTTCCAGGTACAAGTATAATGATTGGGATCCCCTATTTATAGACTAAGTGGTGAGATGCCCACCATGGGTCAAGGCCTCAGGCCTAGGCCCAGGTTTCCCAACACTTCCCCTTGGGCACTCATCCAACACGTTTATGCATTAAAACTCCATAAAAACGTGAACAAATTTAAAGAAAGAGTACACGATACATATTATGTTGTATTGCACGAATTGTCTCATTAAAAACCTTGACTGAGAAACTTTCGGAAAACTCGTAAAGGAGAAAAGAGTACAATCTACCCAATTTCATTTAATCTACAAGATTTATTCTTTGGGTACTCAATTTTCATAATCAAGTTTTAATAGTGAGCTTGAGAAGAATCTCCCCTGAATTATGCACTTCTTTAAGTCTCAACATTCCAATTCCACGTATACACCTTTTAAAGTTAGATGCTGGAAGTGACTTAGTGAATAAATTTGCAAGATTTTCATATGATTTAGTATGCAGTATCTTAATTTCGTCCGTCTTTTGCGATTCATGAGCATAGAAGAACTTGTGGTTGATATGCTTTGTGAGATGACTCTTCATGTAGCCCGTCTGTATTTGTGCAACACAAGTTGCATTATCTTCATAGATTACTATGAGGGCTCGCACGATATTCAATCCACATGACTGATGGAAGTGGCAAATCATTTGTTGAAGCCAATCACATTCTCGTTCGGCTTCGTATAGTGTTATAATTTCTGAGTGATTCATCGAAATCGATACAAGACTTTGCTTAGATGATTTCTATGAAATTGCGGTTCCACCACATAGGAACACATAGCCTTTTTGTGACCTGGCTGTATGCGGGTCAGACAAGTACTCCGCATTTGCATAGCCAGTCATATTGAGATCTTGGTTCTTTCTGTAGAACAGTTTAAGGTCTTTGCTTCCTTGGAGGTATCGGAAGATGTCATTTATTCTCTACCAATTCCTTTCGGTAGGTTTTGCACTACACCTTGCTAATATGTTTACGACAAATGCGATATTCAGTCTAGTGTAGTTTGCTAAATGCATAAGTGCTCCTATTGCACTTAAGTTTGGTAATTCTGGTCTCAGGACTTTCTCCCCCTCTTCTCTAGGTCTGTACGGATCTTTGTTTTGCTATAAATATCTCCCGGTCATCGGTACTTTTGATGGGCACGCCTTTTCAAAGCCGAACTTTTCTAAGACCTTTTGAGTGTATGTGGGTTGTTGTACTAATATCCATTCATCTAGTAATAAATTGTCCATATGTAAATTAAGTAGCTAGCCATGTTTTCATGAAGCAATATGCATGTATGTATATATATCAAGCAAGAATATATTGAAGTAGTCTAGGAGTACTGACCCATTTTTAAATTGGAGCAAACTACCATCTCTCTCTAAACCTAGCTATCATCTCTCTCTCTCTCTATTACAAGGCATATAAGTTATTAGAAGCAAATACTAACCTCTAATCACTAAGAACAAATCAATTTACAAGCTAGATCTACAAACGGTATGTTTTCACTAAACTCCCCAAAGCTGGCCACCTCTTTCAATCCAGCGCAATGAAGACAGATCTGTCGAGACCACATTGGCTATTTAATAACATGGAACCGTCTGTGATATGAAATGATCACAGTCGGTTTGTATTAATAACCGTCTGTGAACTTTCACAGATAGTTATTAATATGAACTGTTGATAATGTATGCCATTATCACAGATGGTTTATACCAATATCCGTCTGTGAATTATCATGGACAGTTATTGATAAAAATCATCTGTGATATTTTGCATTATCACAGATGGTTCGTATTAATAACCGTCTGTGTAAATATCATAGATGGTTATTCGTGTGAACTGTCTATCATAGTTGCGTATCACAGACGGTACATGGTCACACTTGTAAAACCGTTTGTGATAATTACAGCCGTCTGTGATGTATCCGTTCAATATAGCCTCTTTTGTAGTAGTGCACCCATGACTAGAGAGTAGGTTTTTTTCATAATCAACTCCTAGATGTTAAGTGAAACCTTGTGTAACAGGCCTTGCTTTATATCTTATAACTTCGCCTTGAGGCGTGGAAGCGCGCGCGTGTTCCTCGGGCCATACACCAACGAAACGCAGGCGCGCATAGCTGCGGCTGAGAAGGCGGATGAGTTGGATAAACCTTGTGTGAGGCCTTGCTTTATATCTCATAGATGCTTTGCAATGAACCCTTGAGCGCGTGGCGTGTGCTGGCGCTGCGTCGCAGCATCACGCATGCATGAGGTGCACATGGGAAGGCGTGCGCGAGCTTACGGTGGTGGCCCCAAACACCTCTCTTTTATTCAGAGATGATAATTCAATTTCAATTGACTTTCGGAGAGGGCCCATTGTAGTATGCTATGGTGGTAGTATAGGTACATAAACTTTACAACCGAACCTATGGAGATGAGAAATTTTCGTTGCTAGCCCTTGCGCTAGTTGCATAGGTGAATGGATGTTATATCTTGATGGTCTAAAGTTGATGAGATGTTGCTGCTCCGTAGAGTGCGCGAGGATAGCATCCGCGTTTCTCTTTGAACAAATACCCACTTATGCCCTATGAGGTGCACATGGGAAGGCGTGCGGCTTACGGGCCCAAACACCTCTCTTTTATTCAGAGATGATAATTCAATTTCAATTGACTTTCGGAGAGGGCCCATTGTAGTACGCTATGGTGGTAGTATAGGTACATAAACTTTACAACCAAACCTATGGAGAAGAGAAATTTTCGTTGCTGGCCCTTGCGCTAGTTGCATAGGTGAATGGATGTTATATGCTGATGGTCTAAAGTTGATGAGAGTTGCTGCATGTAGGATTGCGTGTCACCAACATATAGTTGGTAAATTAGAATTCTACAAAAGCGATCGGCAATCAATTTAATTATCTTAATTAATGCTTTGCTAGTCCATTCTCGGTGTGGACATGCGATACATTGTCGCCAACATGATTTTGTATTGCCATGCAATAATCATCAAATGCTTTTAAAGTAAATTATTCGGTGTTATCCATTCTGATGGACTTTATGTGAGTGATCAGGGAAATTATTTTTAATTTGAATTATCTATGAGATCGACCTTACAAAATCATGATTTCTCATGGACAATAAACATACGTGTGACTATTTTGAGGAAGCATCGATGAGCACCATAAAATATTTAAATGGCCCTAATAGTAGCTGTATAGGACCGCAAATATCTCCTTGGATGCATTTCAAGAATGTAGGGACTTCATCCTTTACTTTTAATGCAGAAGGTCTAGTAATTAATTTCCCGGTGGCACATGCGGGGCACACAAAATCTTCTTGATTGGGAATTTTTACATCGATATTATGTCCCTGTGAATTGTTAATTATATCTCTCGTTATCCTAAGATCTGGGTGGCCTAATCTATCTTGCTAGAGATAGAAGAGTTCAGAGCTTCTAAATATGGTTTTCAAGGCAGTATAGGTTGCTGGTGCCTTAATATTAGTGTAGTATAGCCCAGTCTCAAATGAACAAAGTCTTTCCAATACCATTTTTCTACTTGCTTCATGCTTTGTAATGGGTAGGTATTTCTTACCATACTCTTCTTTAGTTTTAACGTAGAAACTTTTAGTGCGAATATCCTTAAAACTTAGGAGAATTTTAGTCGATTCTGGGTACAATATGGCTTCTTGAATGACCAAAGTTGTGCCCAATGGGAGTATAATTGTGACTCTTCCTGAGCCTATTATACGAGTATCACTATCGACGATTGTTGTATGTCTGCCAGCATTCTTACTAACTGACTAAAAGAATTTTGTCTCTCTCAAGATGGTATTCATTGTGCCGCTATCAGCTAAGCAAACTTCCTCCGTAGGGCACCACACACGTTTTAATATAAAGTACTTTATTAATATGTAGTAGGAGACAATCAGCAAATAAATAAAATACTTGAAATATTAGAATAGATCATGCTATTATTAGCTGAATAAATGAATGAATTAATATCATCTGACCATCACGAGAAAATTGTTTGAGTACCATCAATGCAAAGTCTAACTTATTCCTCCCACACATGATATAAATGATAGTTAAAGTCTAAATGCATTCTGTGTATTAGACTGAATCTGCTAAGAAACTAGAGACTTCAGCTGCTATCTTCTTAGGGGTGAGATGCTCTTTCTGGGAAATCATGGTAGCGACAGCTACAATGTCAAGTGGGGGTGCTGCTGAAGGAGTGGAGTCAACCTCCATTGGTTCAGACAGTGCTCGAAATTCTCCCCTTAATGAAAGCAAAGTGGGCTTCATGCTACCCTTTGCCACCCTTCTTTTTGGCCTAGAAGGCATCGATGACGTGCTGTAGCTCTTTATAGATCCGCGACCAGTGCCCATATTTGCCACACTTGTAGCAGGCTTGGTCTTGTTGACCATAGGGCTTGTCATCCTGCTTTAGTTTGCTGGCCTTATTTTCTTGTGGAATATTAGACTTGCCTTTCTAGGTTGCAGCTTTGCTCTTCCTTCCCCTTTTCTTCGTTATAGGCTTCCGCACCTTGTAGCTCCTAGCGTTGGCCTCACGGCCAGCAGAGCTCCCAGGTAGCTGTGCGATAAAGTTCTTATAGAGAACTCCATCCAGAGCCTCTGCCATATGCATAATATCAATCAATTCAGCATACTCTTTAGAGTTGTCTTGACGATAGTTGCGCGCAGACTGTACTGCACTGGGGTGGAAGGTGGAGAGGGCCTTCTCAATCTTTTGCTCATCTGTAATCTACCTGCCATAAAGTTGAAGATTGGTACAAATTCTTTGCAGAGCGAAGTTGTAGTCCCCAACCATCTTGAAATCAGCAAATCTGAGTCGGATCCATTCTTGCTCTGCCTGTGGAAGAATGATGTACTTTACCTTTTCGAACTGCTTCTTGAGAGTAGTCCATAATGCTAGTGTGCCCTTATCTGCCATGCACTCATTCTTGAGAGTGAGACAGAGGTGGTGCCTAAGGAAGTGAAGTGCTTGATCATTTTCCTTAGATGTGGGTTTGGCATCCTGCGGTGCACCAATTCCAATGGCAGCATGGAGCTTCTTTGCTCCAAGTACGATCTCAACATCAGAAGCTCAAGTCAAGTAGTTTGGCCATGCTGGGCCAGCTCCTTGAACTCCTAGTTCGTGATGCCTGTAATCTACATGTGCATAAAAGGAATATATAAATTTACTGCATGTAAATATGTGTGAAACAAATTGGACAATGGTACAAAAGATTCTCGTAATGTTCCAGAAATTTCTATGCTTTTTCTATAAATTTTACCGCTAATTTTAGTGATTAATTGCAATTTAAATAATTACGATTAATTAAAATTGTAAATAAATACAAAAAATATAGAAAATAATAATAACAATACTAAACATGCTTCAAATGCTAAAATAATTCAAAATTTGAATTCCCGAGGCCCTTTTATACATGAATTTGTATATTTAGTGAATTCTACAATTTTCGAGGACTTATTCGCTAATTTTCAATCCTATGAAAATTTTTGGCATAATTTTCTGATTTCTCGAGGGTCCTTTTGCAAAAATGGGCGCTGCCTCCTTTTTTCTTCATTTTTTCTTCGGCCAGGTCTCCCCTTATTTTTCTTCTCCCCCGGCCCATTCTGGGCCAAGCCCACTCCCCGCCGGCTCAAAAAGGATGGGAGGGGGTAGGGTTCCCCTACCCTGTTCACGCACGGCTGTGGTGGTACATTTGGGTGTGCGACGCGGTGGCAGTGTTTGGGCCAGTGTGGTGGTGGCTCATACGGGGTGGTAGCGTGTGCAGCCAGGGCTCATGCGTGATCGGCGGCGTAGGCAGCCGACGAGTGCTGCCAGTGGCTCGTGCGGGAGCAGTGGCGCGGGCACCGGTGGAACGGGCGGTGTGGGTGGCTGGTGCCTTGTGCGGTGCGGGTGGCCAATGGTTCGTGCGGCGGCGGCGGGAGCTCGGGCAACGACCAAGTGACGACGGCATGTGCGGCCAGCGGCTCGATGCAACTGTGGAGGGACCGGCGGTGTGGCCTCGTGCGAGAGGCGAGGCTTCAGCGTGCACAGCAGCGCAATGGCCAAACGGCGCACGGTGGCGTAGTGGCCATTCGGCGTATGGCGGCGCGGTGGCTACAACCACGTGCGGGTGGCGCAACGGCCATGCGGCGTGTCACATGCGAGCGACGATGGCACGATGGCGGTAGCCTATGCGGGGACCGGCGACGATCTATTATTATTTTTCAATCAATCTACAGTACAATAAACATTTGCTCTTTTTCATGTAATCTACCAATCAGCATTGTGCCTGACTTCTAGTCTGCTCACGATTAGATTTGCATCATAGAAAACATGTAGAAAGTGAAATTGAAAGCGATATAGATAATCAATTCATTCTATGAGTGCTTCGATGATTACCTTTGATCCATCAAAGCGATTCGTGCTGATAACATGTTGAGGAAGAAGGCAAAGGCAGTGTCCATCCCAGCTAGATGGGCTCGGAGGGTGTCCGAGTGCTAGTAACTGGATGTCAACAACATCCGAAGATGCCCTATCTCGACTGCGCCAGTTGCATCTGGTGGGAGAGCCTCGGGTCATCCACCACAACCTCCAAAGGGGCGGGGTCGGGAGCACCGATATGGAGAATAGGGAAAAAGCAGAAGGGAACTACAGCAACTCACTCCCATGTAGTCTAGGGGTGGACAGTAGGGGTGATGAGGGGATCAAGTCCTCCATCCCTAGCATACACAAACGCCTCCATGGTCTAGACTTCATGGTCCAGAACCCTCATCCTCTGCCCTCAGAAGATGGGCAGTTGATGGTAGCCAAGGTACTGAAGGAGCTGGCACAACAAACCTATGAACTCACCCTCTGTCTCCACGTGAGATAGGTAGTCCCAAGAACCTGCTGAAGCAGATCCAGCCATATACAATTTGAACAAAAGGTTACAATAGGCAAAGTATAAAGAAGGTGCGGATAAGTAAAGATCTAAGAAGGATAAATGAAACGGGTAGTAAGCTATATTTTATCAAAGTTTTCATCGAACCAAAATTGGAAATCCAATCCTTTGTGATTCCATACCACCCTATCGAACCCAGATTTGGACTATTCCACCGCACTTAGATCAGTAGATATTGTTCACAGATACATAGCTGAAACATATCATACACAATATGGACCATACCATTCATTGAGATTACAATACCAGAGTTTAAATAATCCACATCGGGATAGGTTTACACAAGGGTCATCAGGCCAAATGTTTATATTACAAAAGCTTAAGGATAAATAACGAAAGCAGGAAGGAGGGAGCTCATCTCTTCATAGGTAGTGACGGGAACCGATATTAGTTAAGGTTTGACTAATATGGGATCTACTCAACAGTTAGCATGGTCAGCTAGACTACTAGATTCTAAAGTTAGTTGCCACCATCTTCACCGCCTTTGTTGCCTTGGTCCTCGTAGAAGGCATATTGATCTTGGTTCACATACTCTACAGGGGGTTGAGAGCGAGGGTAAGCACACACAACCGTGCTCGTGGGCCAACACACAAAATGCATGTAACTATAGATGCAAGGCTTAACAAGGGTGGCTCAGGTCCATTTATTTGTGTAAAGCAGCATTTGGAATTATTATTAGTTAGAATTCCTATGACTTAGCAGTTTACAATTCATGCTTTTAAGAGATTGAAATTCTGCAATAAATATAGTGGTGTAGGTTCCGTCCACCAATGTTATATTTTTATTATCAGGTTACATCCACCTTATTAAACATCGCTGGAGTACATCCCTCTAGGAAAAGTTAAAGTTGAAGGACGTCCCTTCAACAAGTTTTATCCCACCCACAAAGGTTTTGAAATAGAACTAACTCGATGAGGTTCTCATGTCCATCCTTAACCGGGGGCACTGTTGTTTGAATAGTTTATACTCTGTAGAGACTATACATCTTTACCCACAAGAGACAATCAACCTAACGGGCCTACGTGATTCTTTGGTCATGCAGATCGAGAGATTGTCACGAGGCTTTTACGATACCTCGCCCCATTGCCAATCCACCCTTATGGGAAACCACCAGAGGTATCCCCATAAGTTAGTGCGGGAAGTCTTACCCTAACACCGAACATAGCTAGACCACAACTATCCACAGCGTGCTGAAATGGGTACACGTCACCTTTATACCATATCCCCTCCTGTGGACTGACTCCGAGGTCTAATAAATACTAGTAAAGTGCCCGTGCGTTGCAACGGAAAACCAAATAAAAGTGATATATACTATCAAATATGATCTCAAACTAAATAATAAACATCAATTTTATCTTATATCATCATGTATCAAGCAAAACATACATGTTCATACTCGTAAATAAATCAAGCATCATATTAGTGAAACATGATAAAACAAGCACCACATACAACAATATATACAAAAATGATAGTAAACAATATTTTTTCTTAGTATTCTTAATACATAAATAACTGTCAGACCGTCTTAGAGAATAACAAACCAATTGATAAAAAAGAAATCATACCATAAACATTAACGGAAATTTTAAAATGAAACTGATGCATTATTCTTCTGGAAGACTTATCTTCATCTCTAGCTTATCAAGGAAAGAGAAAGCAAGCACACACTACAAAATTTTCTTTCTATATTTACTCAATTCATCTCATCTCACTTTGCCACCTGATGCGCAACAAGGATGGGCTCACTCACTCAATACTTCTTTGTATGTACAAATGAATGCCACCACAACTATGGACAATAATATCGTCATAACCTACTTGAGTCGAATTTTCACCTTCCTTGCTACGGCTCCAGAGCTAATCAAATGTAATACAACCACATATAACAAACATCTATGTGAATATATGATCACCAACTGATCACCTTGGTCCAGAGAGCTCCATGGCTTCCAGGCCATGCGAGGATTCGTCCGCAATGAAATCCATGAATTTTGGAGGCGAAGCTCGACGAGGCAGACTTTGGTGTGTCAACATTTTGTGATGCCTCCCATTTCTCTCTAGTAGCCTCAACATTGACAAGGAAGAAAGAATCTTGAGAGCATGCCTAAAGAGTAAATTAGATAAAACAAATCAAATTTACATGATTGTAGAGATTATTACCATCCGAACACATTGACTGAAATTCCCATCCCAACACTCATCACCAACCTGCTCAAAATTGAAATTTCTTTTAGTGTACCATTAGGAGAATATAATATAATATCACCACGTATTTCATATGACTCAATACTACTGAAAATAGCACTTATGTTAAAAAAATCCTAACAGAAAGAATGGAGCAGTTGAACATTTAGGAAATTTTCTTGTGCATACTTCGATTAAGAGGTTTTGAGAATGGTACTTTTTGCTACCAATGTCAGCCATAAGGTCCACAAAAATAACTAAAGCTTTAAATGATCATACAAAAAAATTATATCCGATGAAGGTCTTCTTACATTCACCATTTCTACTCTGCGCATTTCATTCCAGCATGCGATTACCTCGGACATTCAGGGCGGTGAGATGGGTAGTACTGTGTGCATAGCGAGCCACCCGAACCATTTCCTCCACTCGACCTTGTCGTAGTTGCTACCTAGGTCTTTATCCACCATCATGCTCATTGCTTTTCTTGATGAAGTTTCTTTACTGGAACCGATTCAAGTATCGAAAAAGTTGTTCATGGTATTCTTTTCCCGAAAGAAGCCACGAGAATTTCTCTCTTATTGTTCAATGCCTTTTCTAACCATTAAAAAGAGACTCAAGGAAGTCATCACGATAGCATCTAACAATACAACCAAATACTCTTATTTTTAGTAAGATACAAAAAGCATCTACCTTTCTAATGAACAAAAAAAGCGATTATAGCTAACAACCATAACTTCCAGATTTATTCATCGCAGACAACATAAGCTTATTGCTTTACTCCACCCATCGATGATATAATTCTTCCTAACATGCAGTGAGTGAAGGAACATGAACAAAGGACGAAACAACTCATGACACCCTATTCCTTGTCTACAAAAGTGACTCGGCATGATCGATAGCCCGAGCTAGAGCTGCCGCCTTACTACACAAGCCAACCGAACAAACTGAACATTATACAAGGCGCGCACAAGGAATTTTGAACATTGTCAACTGAACATTCAACTAATCCTTAGATCCAAAATACAACAGAATAACTCAATGAACTCTAGCCCGGATGGTATATAATATTGCGATTTAAAATATCGCCAGAGATGATCTAATAAAATGCATCACCGTTGGTAAGTAGACGGCACTCGGTGTTATGAGTTATGACAACATACACCATCTATGATCCATCACCTACATCATACAAGAAAGGGTCATCTAAGATTAGTGTAGCAGTGATTTAGTTTGCGATGACAGATTATACAATCATGCCTTGAAAATGGCTGCACAAAATTAACTTGGCATTTGATAAAGGGCCATTTGTATAGGGTTATACAGATGATGGACCATTGGTATAGAAGAATATGGTTGGATATTTGTGGCTATTCCCACCTTCTGCTCAAAAATAAAACAAATAATAAAATGGCATCCAACTTACTTTCCATATGACAGAAAATTTAATACACCAAGAGAAATGGTTAGAGGCTTGCTTTCACAAATACGAGATGATTTAATACTAAGGCGCTTGATCTCATGGTTTTGGGATCCTCGATGGCATAAACTATTGAAAATTTTGTCCATGATTGCAGGATATATTAATACTTTGCAGCACAATATATTACATGGGAATGGAAAAATAATCACACAATGACATGATGGACAAATAAGCTTCGCACAACCACACAATGACATGATGGACGGATAAGCTTCGCACAACCACACAATGACATGATGGACAAATAAGCTTCGCAATTAACATAGCAAAGTGAATACACTAAAACAGATTAGCGGTACCTCTTTGGAGACGATACAAAGGCGGGATCCATCAACCACTCATGAGCATTTCTTGGACATTAACATTACTCGCCGCTCCGGACCCAACGTTGTAAACTTTGCACAACACAAGGACTCATCCGACATTCCTTCTACTTTCCTCTCCAAGAACCCAATCAAGAAACGAAACAAACAGTGAAACAGACTCGGATCAAGGAGGAGGAGGCGACAGCGGCGAGGTGGGAGGAGGAGGCGGCACGGCGAGCGGCGAAGGAGGAGGGTAGGAGGCGAGGCGGAGCGGCGAGGAGGAGGGAGGAGGAGGCGAGGAGGCGCGCGGGCGGAGGAGCGAGCGAGTGGCAGCAGAGGAGGGAGGGGAGGAGCGACTGAGAAATGATGCAAGGGCGGGCGCGGAGGACGAGGCGGAGCAAAGATGCGAGGTGGGGGCGGGCGATTTGCGGAAGACGCAGTGGGAGGCGGCGGCAACGCGGGTGGGGAGGAGGAGGCGCGTCGAGCGGAGGAGCGGGAGGCGGGCGCGGCAGCGCAGGTGGGGTGGGGAGGAGGAGGCATCGGCGGAGCGAGGAGGCGCGGCGGCAGCGCGGGGTGGGGAGGAGGAGGCGGCGAGCGGGAGGTGGCGGGCAGCGGCGGTGGGAGGAGAGGCGTCGGCGGAGCGGGAGGCGGCGCTGCAGCTGGGTGGGGAGGAGGAGGAGGCGTCGGCGGAGCGGAGGCGGGGCGGCGCGCGGCGCTGGGCGGGGTGAGGCGGCGTCGAGGCGGCGACTCTTTGTCGGTGAGTTGTGTGGAGATCGGGGTAGTGGCGGCGGTTTCGCCTGACTTGATGCGCAGATTTTTCGGTGGGGCAGAGCGGAGGAGAACGTGATACGCGGGGAGAAGCGAGCGGCTGATCGGACGGCCCAGATTAAAGGAGAACGGACGGACTGCCACTAACTCAAATTTTTAAGTAGTAGAGATAGTGGTCCACACCCACTTCTCTTGCCATCTACCCAAATAGGTATAGCAAGTTTTAAGAGTTTTGAGAAGCATAAAATAAGATATCTCAGCTATCAGTCATTTACATCCCATGACTATCCCAAATCAAGATTTTGTGTTTAAAGGATGATGATCAAGGCAACTAGTGCCTTGGACTTGACAAGACTAGAATTGCATTCATTTAAGATTTATAGCTACTCCAGTTAATAATATTATCTAAGGTGACAAGGTTCATAGATTTCCGAGTTTCAAGGATGGCATAGATATATTGCTAGATTCACAAGTGGGTGATAGCTACCTTATAAATAACATACATTTGTATATGAAATAAAACATGAAATTTGAATAATTTAAATGGACATAATTTGCATGAAATATAGCATCAAAATGATCAAAGTATTGACTCGCCTAGGTAAAAGGTTGGGGGTCTTGTAGTTCCTGGGTGCGTTGACTTGTGGCTCTGATGTATCTTCAAACTCTGATCGAATGGACACGCCAAAAAGAAAATGACAGCCAAAAGGGCAAATAAATACCAAATAAAATTTAAATGAACTCCAAACTGAACAAAACTAGAACCAACAGAAAGAGCTTGAATTTAAAAAATTTTAGAAACAAGTTTCGCTAAATTTGGAGCTACGACGAGGGAGAACAAGCCTTTCAAAGTTTATGTTCAGGAAAAGTCCCAAAAATAAAGAGAGGAGAGAGCATTCTCTCTCTGTCATGTGGGTCCCACCATTTTTAATTGATTTTCAAAATATTTTTAAATCTTAAATATTCAGTGGATGACGTGTGGGGTCCACAAGTTATTAAATTTTAGAAAATCATTTTTATTTTTTTGAAAATGGCCAGAGGCTGACATGTGGGGTCTTGGCACTGTACAAACAGTGTTTTGGGCCCACATGTCAATGGCCCAGATTTTTAATTAAGGTTTTAAAACATTTTTAACCGAGGTAGGGCTCGCAAGTCAATCTAACAAGGGATTTAAACCCGTATGCCCCAGCGGTTTGCGGTTCATTAACACTTGCTAATCACGGTCATTATGCACTAATGGAAGAACTTAAACTAATTACACGGGAATAGTGGCCTTCCCTGACGAACGGCGGTGAGGCTTGCCGACGGCGAGGGAGACCACGACGGCACAGGATCATTTCCAAAATGGAATGCTCAAGCTCATGCGCACCTTAGGGTGAAGTGGCATGGGCCGAGAGGAACCGGAGAGATACGACAGCGAGCTCGACGGCGACAAAAATAGGGCAAAAGGCCCAATGGCAAGCTACTCAATTTGAGCTAAATTAAAAAGGAAGGGAGCTACAAGGAGAAGTCAGGAGCTCAATGGAATGGAAGGCCGAAGGTGAGCTGGCAATGGAGAGCTCGAACAACGGGGGTGGGTGGTCAACGTTGAGGAAGACGGGGCGGTGGAGCTCCAAATTGACATTGCGGATGGCTTCACGGGATGGTGAGGACGCTTTGACTGGAAGGAATTGAGTGGCAGAGGTCAGAGTCAATGGCACGGAAGGGTGGCCGGAGTTGCAAAAGAACCCATTGCCGGTGAGCTGCAGAGGAGAAGAAGTCGATTAGGCTTGATGGGAGCACTAGAGGAGCAAGGTGAGTTTAAAGAAAGGGGCAGTGCCGCTTGCGGTTCTTTGAGGTGAGCTATCATCGGCGGCAGCCGAAGGAGCTTCCGGCGGTGATGGAAATGAGCTCGGGAGTGGAGGGAACAGAGAGGATATGGAAGGGGTCAAGGGGTTGATTGAGCCTATTATAGGGGATGAGAGGGGAGTGGGGAGCACTGGTGGTTGGACTCAAGTTAAGGCACACGCGGTAGTGGCGGAGCTGTGCACACTCGAGTGGGGAGAGGAGGGAGGGAGGGCATTGGTGCCAGGCTAGGGAAGAGGGGGTGCAAGGCACACACAATGGCTCGCTAAGGTGTCAATGCATGCAGGAAGGGGTGACGTTGATGGGCGATCGGTCATCCGGGTATGGCAATGCAGTGGTGAGACCACCGGGCAGAGCTGGGAGGGAGGTGATGCGAGCTTGGCGCAGTCGAAGCAAATGCGGGGTGGCATCAATGCCACGGCCAGTGTGCTTGCTCAAAACTCAAACGCGATGGCAAAACCAGGGGAGGTTTCAGTTGTGGTGCGGTGAGGAGCTGAGGGAGGCGACGCGTGGTGGTGCTAAGGGGAGAGGCAAGGATCTAGGCCTGCAGAGGAGTACGGGCCAGTGGGGAGCTGCCACAGGTAGGACGAGCGTCGGGGAGGAGGGGAGAAACTGGAGGCGGCGATGCGACACAGACGGCGCGGCGCACTTCAGAGAAGAACAGGGGAAAGAGGGAGAAAGAAGGAGGAGGTGGCACTACTGGAATCAGCCTGTTTCCCTACAGGTTTTTTCTTTCCCTAGAAAATCTTGGACAACCGTAGGGAGAATTCGTTTCCCTAGAAAATGCAGCTCCAAACAGTAAGGAAACCGAGCCTTCCCTACAGCTTCGTTGATTTCCTGACGAATTGGTCGGGCTCGCCACGTAATGTGCCAGTGGAAGGTTTCCTAGGAATGAATCCGAATCCTAGGGAAAGCACGGGAAAAAAATCAGCTTCCTATTTTTTCTCACACCTGCTCCGTCAAAACCCTAAGCCTCTGATTCACCCAATTCCTCGCGCTGCCGCCCAATTTCGTCCTCCCGCGCCGCTCCTCCGCGCCTCCGCCCAAATCCTCCCGCACCGCTGCGCCACTCCTCCGCGCCTCCACCCAAATCCTCCCGCCGCCACCTCTCAGCCTCCATGCCGTGCGCCCGAATCTTGCCGCCTCAAATCCACTAAACAACGGACGCACCTCACCCTCAGTCCACCTTGCTGCCGCTGCACCCCACGCTGCCAACCAGGGAGGAGAGGAGCCGTGGGCTAGAAAGGGGAGGAGAAGCTGGCGATGCTGACCAGGAAGGGGAGGAGAAGCCTGTGCAGCAGAACGGGGAGGGGAGGAGCTGCCTGTGCCACCGACCAGGGAGAGGAGGAGCTGCCCGTGCCGCTGGTCGCCGGACCCAAGCCTTGGAGGAGGAGGACCTGTGGCCAGGGGAGAAGAAAGGCAAGGAGCTAGTGCCACCAGTGCACGAAAGACTTGAAGGTGAGACACAAACATAATGTTCTATCGGTGATTACATCAGTTAATTTTCTTGTGCATTGTGATTGTGACTGTGATGTGTGATTGTGATCCGGTTTGCTTTGATCGACGATATTGAACAGGGTTCTAGATCTTGGACAAGGGTTTATTTATTTGTAGCAACAACTATGTCAGTAGCAAACCGTAGCTGGATGTACAATGGTTGGAATGACAATGGTTGTCATTCTCAGGATTGGGTTCACAACACAAATGCTTTTCTAGAGCATGCTTTTAGTGCTGTTCCTAATGCTGACAAACGTGGAGTAGCTTGTCCGTGTTCAGATTGTTGCAATAGAGTTAGAAGGAGGAGAGCTGTAATGAGCATGCATTTATGTAAAAGAGGATTCATGCCTGGGTATACTCTATGGACTGAGCATGGAGAGCAACCTGTTAGTGAGCCTCCATTGGAACATGAACATCATAATCATAGTGCTGATGGCTTAGATGAACTGTTAGGCGACCTTGCTGATGCAATGCATAGTGTAGAAGATGAACCACCACCAGATGCTAAGGCATTTTATGCCATGTTGTCTTCTTCAAAAGAGCCGCTCCATAACTTCACAAGTGTTGCACAACTAACCGCAGTGGCACGCTTGATGGCAATTAAATCACAGCACAACCTCTCTGCAGAATGTGTTAATAAATTACTTAATCTAATTGATGATGTGCTACCTGAGAACCATAAAATGCCAAAGAACTTGTCTGGTGCACCCGTCTGATGCTAAAGCATGGACACATTTTAGTGCGGCCTGCCCAGATTTTGCAATGGATGCTAGGAATGTTCGGATTGCTATGGCAACAGATGGTTTCAACCCTTTGGCTATGGAAAAGCACAATATTCTTGCTGGCCGCTTTTGTGATTCCTCCAACCTACCTCCTACTGTATGAAGGAGGAATATATTTTTCTTAGTCTTGTAATTCCTGGACCGGAGCATCCCGGTAAGAATATGAATGTATTTATGCAGCCACTAGTTGATGAGATCAAGCAAGCTTGGGCAGGAGTACTCACTTATGACAGCTTCTCAAAGAGGAATTTTAATATGCGTGTGTCATATCATACTTCCATTCATGACTATCCTGCATTTGGTATGTTTTCTGGATGGTCTACACATGGTGGGTTGGCGTGTTTTGATTGTATGGCAGATGTGGACAGTATTTGGCTGCCAAATGGGCGCAAGTGGAGTTGGTTTGATTGCCATAGAAGATTTTAACCGCCTAACCATAGTTTTAGGAACCAGAAGAATGCATTTAGAAAGGGGGTAGTGATGCATGACACGCCTCCACATAGATTAACAGGGGAAGAGGTGCTAGCATACATGAATGATGTCAAAGCTAATAATTTTGATGGTTATGGTCGTACCCACAATTGGACTCACATTCCATTTTTGTGGGAGTTGCCATATTTCCCTCTACTTCTATATATGTGTTTGCTTTGTGCCAATTGAGCTACTTTCTAATTCTATATTATTGAACTGCAGACTGTTGCTTTGCACATTGGTATACCTACCGAATGTATTCCTTCTCCCTGCCTCCCCCACCCCCGCCTCCAGGATATGCCATTTCACCATCTCCAATTCCCTCTCCTCAAAATAATGTAAGTTTGATGATTAGTATCTCATTCTTGACTGTGTTCAAGAGTTTGAAATGCCCAAAACAATCAACTTAATATCATGACATGTAGTGTATTTTTTTATGTCCCTGTGATGCATTGCCTTTTACACAGTGCATCTGAGTCATGTCTCAAGCATATGGCCCTCTAAGTGCATTGCCTCTTATCTTAGCTTAATGTCTGAGCTACCTTTCTAATTCATTGCTTGTTTAATTGCATAGGCTGGGACATTTGGCTCATCTGTTGGAATGGAAACTCCTGAAGAAACATTGAGCAGGATTGCTAGTGGAAACTTCCACAGCCATGTGAATGCAACAACAAGTGGTGGGGGGACCTACTCTCCACCTCCAGAGGAAGAATTTCCCATGTTTTGTTAGTAGTTTGGTTGAGCAGACATGTCACCTAGTGAATCAGCTTGTAGGAAGTTCTTTTGGAGCTACTATTACTGGATTAGCGAATGTAACCTAGTGAATCATCTTCTATTAGTGGACCATCTTGTATTGTCGACCTATTAAGAACACATGGATCAGTGAATATCGATCTGGAATCAATGCTTTTGTCCCTGTTCATGTGTGCTTGAATCCAATTATGTGTGAAAAAAAAATCATATGTGAATCTAAATTTAAATTCTGTATTTGAATGCAAATATAAATTCAGTATTGATTTCAAATGTGAATTTATGTGAATTGGTTTAATGGTCACCAAGAAATTCCCTACAGCAGAAGTCCTAGGAAACTTCCATTCCATGTTGGCACTACTTTACACGTAGGATTTAGATGTGTCAGAGTAAAGAAGTTTCCCTAGAACTCCATTCCTAGGGAAATATTTCCCTACCGCTTCCTGTGCACGCGTAGGGCACATCGCCTTTTCCCGTCGAATTGATCCCTAGGAAATGTTCCCTACCAAAAGCCGTAGGGAAAATCTATCCCTACTGTTTTCTGGCCTTTCCCTAGGAATTCAGACCCTAGGGAAACAAGCTGATTGCAGTAGTGTGGGCCGGCTAGGCCAAAAGGCTTGGGGGATGGCCGACTGGGCCGTGGAGGAAAAAGGGCTAGGGTCCAGGAGAAAGAATTTGAATTTTTGGCGGGAGAGAAACTCAAGCAAAGTCTAAAGCCAAAAATTTGAATTTTAACTCCAGCTTTTGAACTAAAAACACATAATCTGCAAATAAGCTCAATTTATAAGTACAAGATATAACATGCCCAAAAATAAGATGTTACATAACTAGTGGAGGTAAATATATCATTTTCTTGTTATAACCTTTATGGGCCTCTCATTTATTTACGTATACACTTGGCCTTGCTCCGGTGGACCGAGTGGGCCAAGATAGAGGCTACTCCCCAACAATGACGGTATACGGATTTGGCACCAGCTCCATTATTCTTGATACTTAACGACTATATGCTTGACCTCATGTTGGCATGACGACTGCAAAGGCAATTATCTTGGCCTATGTCTCTTGCAACACATGGAATACTGAATTCTTTATCTTGAAGCAATGCATATCTGTTCTCCGCAAGCTCTTGAACGAACATGGTAAGCATTTCAATGCTGACATTCGGCACAATCACTGCATGTGCTATGTTTCCCACACATGCAAGCTGCCACTTGCGCACGAATGTCTCGTCGTTTGGCCTCTCAAACACAACTGTGCTACTTAGTGCATTCAAGAACGCACTTACCCCTATTTTTTTTAGGCAAGATGTTAGGTACTGTGCATTTGTTAAGCATTTTTCTACCTCCCTGCAAATACCCTTGTACCCAATACGCTTCAGTGTGTACCATAGGTAGATTGGAGCATGGCCATTCCGGCTTCCTGTTATGGTTGCATCCCTTGAAGCGATGTACTCAATGTCTGTGGACAGTACATCATTTATACATTTCAGCCTGTTTATTACAATACCACATGGCGTTGGGCATCCCATTAATTTGTGACCAGAGATACAGATGCTCCCTATTGGTTTCTTGAAAGTTACTTTTGGCGCCTGAAGAAACATATGTAACATCAATCAAGGAATTTTTTGACGTAATAATCTGTGAGAAATATAAAAACTATAACTTTTTCTCTAGGAAGATGAAGAACATTTTGTAAAGGGTAAGGAATACTTTATTATGTGTGCTATTCTAGCAAAAAATATCTATGTTCTAAAAGGTAGTTAGAAATAAACAGGTCATCACCCCACATGCATGTCAGCTTATAATTGGGCTTCATATTTGTACATGACAAACTATCTGCATAATATTGTTAATCATACACAATTTGAAACGAAAATTGATTCCTTGATGATTATTGTAAGAAAATACTGATAGAAGAATACAAGTGAACAATTTCATGGTTGGTCTGTTTGCTCTTATACATAATTCATTTTATTAAGTACTTAAATAGGGTTTTGTGTGCAAGGAGCAAGACCCAGTACTTCCCACATGCGTTCTGGCGCTGCCAAATATTGCTTTTGATCAAATAGAGACAATTTAGTTTCTCCTTGTTTAATTCTGCAAAAAAGGACCTGTATGTAATAGCAGAAAAAACTCGGTGTTTTATCCTGCAAAAGGACTAAAGGAGGGGCCCTCTGAAAAAACATAGGACCTGTACGTAATTTTAGAAAAGTAGAGGGGCTTTTTGCGGGGAAATGCATGGCGGGCCTTTTTGCCAAATTCGAGGAGCTGTAGGCAATTGCGGAAAACTAGAGGGCCTATTAAATTCAAGGTTTCAGAGCAAGTCCAATAATAGAGCTAAGAGCAGGTACAATAAGGCTTAGTCAGCAGGCTATAGCAAATATAATATCAACAAAGTCTTACGTGGCAGAGAGAGAAAGGAAGAGAGAGAAGGAAGCTGGCTACTAAATTACAGCTAGCTGTAGCACGTAAAAATATGCATTCCACTCTCTTACACATGGGGTCAAATAGTTATTGTAATAGCTACCTTATTGTATGAACTATTTTTTTGAAGGCTATAGATGAAATGGACAAGTGTTATAGCCACTAGTTGGCTATACTATTGTACTTGCTCTAAGTGTTTGGCTATAAGTCAAGTTATAAGAGCCAAGTTATACAATAATTTATCTTCTATTTGTCTATAAAAGGTTTTTTATTATTATGTGGTACCATGTCTCACATTCTCTTTCCTATTCCTCCTCACATACATTTATTATCTTGGCCCACCACTGCATAGGCTCCCGTGCCCAGCTTGTTGCTTGCATGAGAGCCAAGCTCTTATCTCTCTCCTCTCTTCTCTCCTCCACATCAGCAAAAATGCTGACTAGCTTGGCTATAAGACCATTATTGTACTTGCTCTCATAAACATCCCAGACTCCCAGTCAGCTGGTATTAAGGGCCTGTTTGGTTGGCATCAAAATTTTCATGCCTAACCTTAGCCGCGCCACAATTTCTTAGGTGAGTCTTTGGTTCATTGCCACAGTTGTGGCTTGCCACACTTTGTTAGCCATATGGCCCACGCGACATAGACTCAGTCTTTTGCCTAACTTTGCCTAAGGTGTGGCGTGGAATTTGGACGCCACAAAAAGTGTGGCACGCCACACTCGACTAAGGTTAGGCGTGGCAAGATTAGGCATGAACCAAACAGACCCTAAATTCCGTACCTAGCATCTGTAATTGATGGTAATCCAGAACAAAATGTAGAACCTACCTGCTTGATAAATGGCACCATAAGGCCTGCTAGAGCACCATCACAATGGATGTAAAATCTGTTTTGAAAACAACAGTCTTCGAGTGTCCTTATAATCTCATCAAGATCATCGATTGCCCCTTTCACAGTAGTACCTAAAGCAAGACAGTAAAACAAGAATTCTCTTATGTATTATTTAATATAACGGGAACGTTAACAATTTAAAATAATTAAATAGTGGGCAATTGATGAATTAATCATGAGTGCAACTGAAATACAAACCAATATTGACATTCACAATGGCTGGGCTCCTAGTGTTTTGGAGTAATTTAGATCTGAAATCAGCATAGTTCATCTCTCCAGAAAAGGAAGTGTCAATCTTGATGCACTGGACTCTATACATTCTTGCAGCCTTGAAGATAGAATAATGTGAATCACGTGATGCATACATTATCCCTTCGGGGAAAAGCTCTCTCCTGTACAAGTTACTCGTAAAAAGCACAGCAAAGGAAATATTAATATCCTTTTGAAAAAAAATTAATATGACTGAGATACACTAATATATAGAGAAAAGATGGTGATTTTGATCAATCATATATGCAACGTTGATTGTGAACAATTGCCGGCTGGTTGGGTACTGGTTGTTTTGACCTATTTTTGATTGATATAGCTAGTACCCATTCACGTATGTTGTTTAGTATTAAAATTTTGATAATTGAAACCATTGGGTACGTAGAAAATGACAGTAACCGGTACCAACTATGGTCCGGTACTTTTTTCCGTAATAATTTTTTTATTGTGAATGCGTGAAAAAAAGTTGACATCCTATAATTGTTTCAGTCAAACATATCAACTTTGAACAACTATATATTTATCAATATTTTAATCAGCTATAAAAAATGATATAAGTAGATTGTCTCTAAAACTTTCATAATATTGCAATTATATTATATTATATTATATTATATTATATTATATTATATTATATTATAAAATATATATTAATAGAAGTTGATTCGAAGCTGTGTCTTGAAGACTGTCAAAACGGCACTTTTCTGTGATTGGGGTTGGTAGTTCCTTTATGAAATAGCTGTTCAGGTAAAGCATTCTTTTTTCAATTTTTGTTTTAAAGCACCCTCCTAGAAAATTGTGGTCCGCTGAAATATTCGTAAATCCAAGGAATGATATGACCCTGTCTGCGCCAACAATGATAGTTGTCTAATGAAACCTCAAAGTTTATTGTTTACTGTTTGTGTGGATCATAAGATTTTTTTTATTTTGCAAAAGCATGTTTTTGGGTAAGTTTTCTATAACGTGGATTCATGTTGTGTTGGTTAGAATTTTTTCAAGCTTGCTTTTTAGTTATTATTTTTTATTTTGGTTTTATGAAAATAGTAGTTATTTCAAAACTCCTTAATTATCGAAATAAAACTCTTTAAAAAACTTAGCAGGAGCTCTGCTATTAGGGGTGGATATCGAGCCAACTACTCGTCTTATCGAGCTTTTTTCTAAAATTGGCATATTTTGATTTAATATCATTTTACGGATAATTTAAAAGTATTTTTAGAAACGAGCTAACGAGCCGAGCCGAGCCGAGCTTGAGCAAAATTCAAATTCATTTGAAATCAACTCATTTTAATGTTTAACCAATTAACAAGTATAATTGAAGCAATTTTGAACCGAGCCAACGAGCCCACTAACGAGCTTTTTTCCCACCCCTATCTGCTATTCTATATAGTAGGAAAAGATTCTTAATTAAACTCATAATTTTGAGATTATTATAAACCGTTTTTATCCAAGTATTATCCTAATCTAACCAAGCAAGTTTTTAATCTTTTGGTGGCTAAAAGTTGTAAAGAAAGTGTAACAAAACCATGCTTTGGTTTAACCCCAGGATAAGACTTGTAAATTTTTTGTATTGGATGAGATATAAGAAAGTTGATACTAGAAACAACACCCTAAAAAATGAGGCACACCTTGGGATCTAGCCCAGGCAGGCGGGCTGCACGACAACAGCCTCAAGCCTCATCATCCGAGCAAGGGTCAGTCCTTACATTTCGGGTACTGTTCATATAAACAGTGCCTTGCAGAGTACACATATACATATATATGTTTAGTGGCAGGGGCGTAGCCAGCCCACTGCAAAACCTCGGGCCCAACCCATTGCAAAAAAAATTCCAAGCCATTTACTATTAAATGCTACAGTAAAATGCATGGGATTTTTCAGCTGGGCCTCGGGCCGCGGCCCGAGGCCCAGCTCCGCCTCTGTTTAGTGGTCAAAGTGTATATCTGCGCTACATAAGGCTTTAAGGTATCTGCTTTATCTTAGTGTATGTATTGAATACATTCATATGGATATATAAACACGAATGTGTACATATGGTGTATATGCATGAGTACATTTTTATTGTACTCATAATAAAAAAAAGCTGATACTAGGATATTTCAGTGTGTAAGAAGCACGCCGCAAATCTTAGGTGTCCAGCAGAATTAATTAGTTTATGTTGATCAGCACACTCGACGCATCGCTTGGACGGTACTGCGATGTTGCCGAGTACTCCCTCCATGGTTTTTTATAGAGCTCGCACTTCAAGATTTATACCATTAGAGCAACTCTAGCAGTAGCCTTCAAAATAGGGCACCTACTTTTTATTTGAAGGCTCTTCCTACTTTTGAGGGCTCTGTTTTTTAGGTTACACTCCAGCAGAAGCCCTTAAAACAGGACCCTCAAATTCGTTCTTAGAGGGGATGACACATAGGATCCACCCTCATCCTCATCCTACTTTTGAGGGCCGAGGGGCAAAAAACTTACTCCAGCAGGGCCCCTACTTGAGCTCTCAAAAGTAGGGGCTCCTCCGCACCCCGGAATGAGGGCTCGAGGGGAAGATTTGAGGGCCCCCTACTTTTGAGGGCTCAAGTAGGGGCCCTGCTGGAGTGAGTTTTTTACCCCTCGGCCTTCAAAAGTAGGATGAGGGCTCAAGTAGGGGCCTTACTGGAGTTGCTCTTAGATTTTGTTTTTATTTGATTGCTCAAAATCCGTGCAGTAAATTTTTTTAATATTTGACCAACAATAATTTAAAACTATCTAAATTGGATATACAAAAATTATATCAATAGATTTATCGGTAAAATATTTTTATAATATTATAATTTTTATTAGTATATCTTAATATAAAATTATAAAAAATAGTGATCAAAGTCGTATCTTGAAGACGTTAAAAAATCAAAAACGTCAAGTAAAAAATAACGGATGGAGTAATTCTTTATGATCAATAATGTTACAATTTTATTGATTTAGTAATATAAAAGTGATACTCCCTTTAGTTCACAAAAACAAGTCTTTTGGAATACGTGTAGTCGAACTTTAGAAATTTTGACTATTGACATCTTTTAAATATTTATATTAGATACATAAAAATCATTTGTGTAGATTCATCTCGAAAAATACTTTCATAATTTTATAATTTACTGGGTTTTACAAATATATTATAATAGTACTTAGTGGTCAAAATTGTATTTTGAAGACCGTGTCAATATCCAAAACAATTTATTTTCTTGAACTGGGAGAGTACTATTATTCAACGTACTTTCATATTATCCCGACTTTAGATACGAACAATGTATAGTAACAGATATAAATGGTTAAATTCTGGGGTCGTGCCGAGTCAAACTGTGCCTGAGAAAAATAAACGACGGGAGCTTCGCACAATTGGCCGGTCAAAATCATGGAATTGCCACCGTAATTCAGCAATTTTCTAATAGCAGGCATAATTTTATAAACCACGTATTATAAAGATAAACGGAAGGAGTATCATGCTTGTTACAATACCCGACAAAGTGCTATAGTAATTTGCTGGTGACTAGCAATGCTATCTTCTAAAATTTAGCCAACGAATGCTCTTCTTACTTTGAGTTTTGTAATTTTCTAATCAGGTGTGTAAATAAGAAAACTGGAACAAAATACAAAACACAGTCTTATTTAGGCCCAGGTCCAATTGTTGAGTTGGGGTATCAATAAATGATGTAAATTAAAATGTAAATGAACGGTAAAAACATCGATATAGAACTGACCCAACTAGTAGTCCATGCAAGTTCCCTTCGGTTCCACCATTTGTGATATAGCCCCAGTATTGATCTTTTGGGAGCCCCCATAAACGAGCGAACCAATCTAACACGGCAACTTCAAACTGTCTAGTGTGTACACCATAGTTGCTCTCAATAAATGGGTCTCCAAGATTGTTGATGTGCAAGTTTTGGAATTGCGTAAGAGGGCTAACGTCAAACGCCAGGTTGAATGGATAACCTTCACAAAGCAAAACCATTTGGGATTACATAATGGTACCCTCGAAATGTTCAGGCCCTCCAGACTGGAAGGAAAAGAGAACACATGTATGCTAAAACATAAATAAGTACAAACATATATATACAAGCACACATGTACACACAAGTACATACTCTCCAACGCATGGCATCATAACCTTAAATGCTCGAGGTCAACCCAAATTTAGGAACATATTTCATAAATCAGTTTTGGTTTATATACTCATCTATAACAATTTAAATGAAAAACATACCATTGGAAAAACCACTCGAATTCAAATATTTGAATCATTTTTCAACGCATGCTTTGCTGATCACATGAACCACCTCAAGCACACATCTCAATGTCTGATTCCAGGTTAACTAGCTAATCTTACCCCACTTAGATCAGTTTAACCTAATTTTTTTTCTAGCAGCTGACCTAGTTAGTCTGGGTCTGTTTGGATACGTGGTATTTTTGGAGTTTGCAGAGAATACCATAGTTTCTTGAAAATACCATGGTATTAAAAACTTAGAAGTGATTGGGTACAACAAACACTGTAGTTTTATAAACTATAGTATGCTAAAAACCATGATATTTTTGGAGTACTAGAAAATCCACTCTCAACCTCTTTTTCTAAAACCGAGATTGATCAACTGACGCCTCGCTGCATAATGGACGTCATCTGCTGCACGTTCCCAAGCATAGTCTCATGCAGTCATATGCGACCTTTCCTGTAGTATGCATGCATGACACACACACACACACACACACACACACACACACACACACACACACACACACACACACACACACACGTTGTACCATATTCTTCCGTTTTCTTTTCTACTGAGCCAATAAAAATTGGATAAAATTAAAAAGCATTACCATGATTTGAAAAATTGATTCCAAATCTCAAAAAGTATAAATTACATATTTTAGGTACTCATTTGAATTTTGTTAAAAATTAAAACATAATTTGAACCAATCAAGTTCTTAATTTCTCCTTGAATTTTGAAGTTCGATCTAAATTTAACGTTAAATTTAATAACTTCCATTTCCTCTGAAGAAATATTGCATTGAATACTACAACATCCAAACACTGCTTGGGCATTGAAAACTGTGGTTTTCAAATACTGTGATTTTGTAAATCCTATAACATCCAAACAGGCCATAAATGTTGTTTGATTACATTAGATGTGTTCGCAATAGAAAAGTAGTTGCACTGGGTTAAACTTGTTACGCCTTTTTGGTGGGCTAAGTTAGTAGTTGGGTAGTTTGGACCGGGTTAACTCAAACCTCCTACACATCCGACTCCGTAACCCTAAACAAAGCACAACCTTCAAAACGAATGGTATCTAACCAACAACTTAATTTCATTTCGTCTAAAAAAACAACTCAATTTCATGCCCTGAACAAAAAGTAAAGTAGAAAAAAAATCATATAGTTTCATTAATTGTTTAACATCTTCTGGTTAATTCAATGCAATTGCAGGCCTCATTTCATAACTAGAATTTACAACTATATATTCAGCGACGTTCATACAGGCATTTATATAGTCTGGTCGAAAGCTTAACTTACCGAGATGGTGGGCAGACCTCTCCTGGAGGTGACGCCTGAACTGTGCCAGTAGGTTGCTCATGCTATCCAGCCTCTCCGCCGCCGCCTGTGCGTCCGCGGGAGGCTCGTCTATCTCAAATCCATCCACAGCACCGAGCCGATCACCTAACGGGACACAATTAACCTCTGTAGTCCCTTCCATAGTAGATGAATATGGTGTACTAGCGGCAGATATGTATCTGGATAGTTATTTAGGGGACCGTAATCGTATTATAGATTATGTAGTAGATAGACCAGTACAAGTGCATGCAATGGATACTTCCTCGTATAATTATCTAAATATGCGCAATAGTAGCAAAGCACTTAAGGAGGCCAACCAGCGAGCAACTAAGATTTTGCCTAGTGAATGCCTGAAGGAACTAGGAGATACAACGAATTGGAACCGAGGGAATGACCTCTAAAACTGCACAAAGTGAGACAAGCGAAAGAGGGACGACGGGCATCACATTTATAGGGAAAGGGATCAATATGCCCATCTCGGCTTTCTACACGCGCCGTCCACCTCCCCCGTTTAACACGAGTACTCACCCGTTTTAACTTCACGCGATGTAATTGGGCATCATGCAGTACGTGGCAGGTCAATCAATTAAATCGACGTGCATGCACTTATTGATCTTTGCATACAAATTTTTTAATGTTTTTCCACATTCGCCCTTATTTATCATATAGGTTGTTGACGACGAGGGAAATAGAATCATATTTACGCTCACACAGTTGTCCATGTGCAGTAAAGGTGTAAAGTAAAGAAGACATAGTAAAACCCAGCAGCAACTGCAGTAAAAGAAAATGTTTACTATAGATAAAATTAATGCATCATCACCGTAAATCGTCCATATTTCGGAATACGCTTGCTCTACGTAACTCTCTCTACCTCTTGCTAACGAGTGGACCCACCTCCCGCCACCATTGTATAGTTGACACCATGCTCTACTATAAAAAAAATCATCAGACGATTCTAAATCCTCATCACAGACGGTTTCTGAACCGTCTGATTTATTGTGTTTATAAAAATAATTGGTTATCACAAACGGTTCTCAAACCATCTGTGATAAGTCCCTACACAAATGGTTTTTTTTAATACGAATCATCTGTGATAATTATGTATCACATATAGTTTTATCCATCGCTACTAACAAAGATTAAAACAGTGAGGGATCAATCAACAGTCTCCATTGAAAGAGCATGTGTACATATATACAGGCGAGCATCATGCGAGGCTGCGGCTGAGCGCGCAGCGCGGAGCGGACGACGCGGTCGCCATGCGTCGTGGGTGGAGCGAGGGGCGCGCTGTGGCGTTGCCAGGGAACGGGAGGCGTGCATGCGATAAGCATGCGATATGGACGCGTTCCGTTAACACCCCCGCGCAGGCGCATCGTCGAGTACACCGACGGTGAGGCTGGATCGAAATTCAGTAAACTGCGCCGTCGGCAATCCCTTGGTCATGACGTCGGCCAGCTGCTGTCCGGTAGGGACGTGGACGACTCGCAGATCGCCCAACGCGATGCGCTCCCGGACGAAGTGGATGTCTAGCTCTATGTGCTTCGTCCGCCGATGGTGAACTGGGTTCTTGGACATGTATACGGCGGAGATGTTGTCGCAGTAGACCATCGTGGCGCGTGGAACATCGCAGTGGAGCTCGCCGAGCAGCTGTCGGAGCCATATGCACTCTGTGGCGTTGGCGACAGCTCGGTATTCGGCCTCCACGCTTGAGCGGGAGACCGTTGGTTGCCGCTTAAATGACCATGAGACGAGGGCGTCACCGAAGTAGATGCAATATCCGGAGGTGGAACGCCGTGTGTCTGGGCGCCCCACCCAGTCGGCGTCGGAGTACGCTGTGATCGTTGGCGTGGTCGTAGCGTGAAGCCGGAGACCAAGACTCGTCGTGCCGCGGACGTAGCGAAGTATTCGCTTGACGAGTGAGAGATGGCACTCCCGCGGATCGTGCATGTGCAGACACGCCTGCTGCACGGCATGGGCGATGTCCGGGCGGGTGATGGTGAGATACTGCAGGGCGCCGGCGATGTTGCGGTATTCACGTGGGTCGCAGACTGCGTTGCCGGAGGTCGCGGACAGCTTGGCCTTCGTGTCGATGGGTGTCGGGGCTGGCTTGCAGTTGGACATCCCAGCTCGCTCAAGCAGCTCCTCAACGTACTTTTGCTATGCCAGGAAGAAGCCATGGCTGGAACGCTTCGCCTCCACTCCGAGGAAGAAATGTAGAGGCCCCATGTCTTTGACGGCAAACTCGGCGCGGAGGCGCTGGATGATGCGCTGCAGGAGCACGTCGGAGGACGCAGTGAGCACCATGTCGTCGACATAGAGGAGGAGGTACGCCATTGCGCTGCCCTGTCGGAGCACGAACAATGAGGAGTCGGAGCGGGTCGCCTGGAAGCCGATGTCGCGGAGGAACCCGGTGATCCACGCGAACCAGGCTCGCGGAGCTTGACGTAGGCCGTACAACGACCTGGAAAGCAGACAGACGGCGTCTGGCTGGGCCGGGTCGACGAAGCCGATTGGTTGCTGGCACAAGACTCTTTCCTCGAGGTGGCCGTGCAGGAACGCGTTGGACACGTCGAGCTGCCGCACCGGCCAGTGGCGCCCGGCAACGAGAGCGAGCATTGTGCAGATCGTCGCGGGCTTCACAACCGGAGTAAACGTTTCCCCGAAGTCGACGCTCGATCGTTGAGTGAACCCACGGACGACCCAACGAGCTTTGTAGCGTTTGAGACTCCCGTCGGGGTGCAGCTTGTGTTTGAATACCCATTTGCCGGTGACGACGTTCGACCGGGGTGGCCGGGGAACGAGGCGCCAGGTGTGATTGGCGTGAAGGGCGTCGAACTCGCGTTGCATGGCCGCGCGCCAGTTCGGATCGCGCAGCGCCTCGCGAGCCGATTTGGGAATCGGTGAGATGATGTCGGAGCTTGACGTGGCCAGGGCGTACTTGGGATTGGGCTTGGAGATGCCGGCCCTGCCTCTGGTCACCATGTGGTGACGTGGTGGTGGTGAGGCCGGTCGAAGTGCCGGTGCAGGTGAGGGCTCCGGGCAAGACGCTGAGGGAGATGCCGGAGCCGGTGCAGCCGGTGGAGGTAATGGAGGAGCACCCGCAGTTATCGACGTGGGTGACGTCGTGGACAGCGAGGTGTCGAAGAGTGGAGTTGAAGAGGGCGGGGCTAGCTGTGCCGACGATGGTGGCACGCGCGGGGACGAGGCGATCGGCGCAAAGGTAGCTGGTGTGGTAGTGGGTTGTCGTGTCGGTGCAGCTCTGGGGGCCGTGGGTGCCCGCACAACACGGGGTCGCGCAGGTGCCGGGAGCGCTGGATCGTCGGTGACGGCAGTGTCGGTGAACGGTGCTGATGCGTGCTGGGACGTGCTGAAGGGAAACTGGGTCTCGTCGAAGACCACGTGCCGCGAGACAATGATGCGCCGGGTCGACATATCGTAGCACCGATAGCCTTTGTGATCTGCTGGATAACCCAAAAACACGCAAGCAACTGAACGGGGACTGAGTTTGTTAGTGGCAGTAGCGGATTGGTTGGGATAGCACAGGCTAACACGCGTAGATTGTCATAGGAGGGAGGAGTTCCTAGAAGAAGCTCATGAGGTGTGATGATTCCAGTGGCGCAGCAGGGACGCCGGTTAATGAGATATGATACGGGGTCGCCTGATCTTCTCGACGTAGGATCTGGATACTCACGATGATTCGACGAACCGTAGTGATCTCCAGTTGCCAATGCAAGAGTTAGCACTCTATAATTCGCCCAACCACACGTGCTGAACTTCACGACCACGAGATGAAGTTCTATCGCGCTCCCAATTCCCAGCGGAAAGGTTGAACGATCTTGATTTCCGCGAACTCCCAATTCTTCCCTCAAGTTGGTTCGGCCAACAGAAAGAACAAGAGTAATCTTTTATCAAAAGTGGTTCCCCTTTACAATGGGGTCTACCCCTCAATATATAGTCTCAGCCTAAGGCTATTCAACACTAAATTTTCCATGTGGTACTATTCACGCGCAAGCTACTGTAGCACAGTACTGTTCACGGGCCTAGTACTGTAGCGCGGCACTGTTCACGGCCTGGTACTGTTCACGGGCCTAGTACTGTAGCGCGGTACGGTTCACAGCCTGGTACTGTAGCGCGGAACTTTTCATGGGCTGGATACTGTAGCGCGTGCTGTTCATGTGTGGCACTATTCATGGACCGATCATTGTTCATGCCGTGGACTTGTGCTTCCATCGCTGACTCTCCAAACCTGAGCACAAGTAAAATATTATTTTTAGGTAGTATAAAATTCTCATTAAAATTAATGACATATTCATTAAGGAGCAGGTTCACCTGAGATTGTAGTTTCTTGGCTCGTGCTCTTGTTATTGGTCATGTTATTGAAGTCTCATTACTAGCTTTGGCATTTCTATCGATGTCCTCATCATCCTCCCCCTCTTGAAAAGGAGTCGACCTCAACTCTGTACAATCTTGTCCAAAGAAGGGTTATAAATCAGCAACATTAAATGTAGAACTTACCCCATAGTCATCACCAGGAAGCTCAATCTTGTATGCATTGTCATTGATCTTGGCAAGAACTTTAAAAGGTCCATCACCACGGGGCATCAATTTGGATCTACGCTTCTGCGGAAAGTGATCTTTGCGAAGGTGTACCCACACTAAATCACCTGGTTCAAAAAGCATTTTCTTTCTAGATTTGTTAGCTTTGGAAGCATAAGCACGTACCTTCTTTTCAATTACCTCTTTAGTTGTGGCATGGAGCTTTCTCACAAAATCAGCACGTTTAGAGGCCTCCATATTTGCACGTTCTTGTAGTGGAAGTGGAAGTAAATCGAGGGGCGTAATTGGTTTGAATCCGTACACCACCTCGAATGGACTCAATTGAGTTGTAAAATGTACCGCTCTGTTATATGCAAACTCCACATGCGGTAGACAATCTTCCCACTCTTTCAAGTTCTTCTTTATCATGGTACGTAGCAGCGTTGAAAGTGTGCGGTTCACCACCTCCGTTTGCCCATCTGTTTGTGGGTGACAAGTCGTTGAAAACAACAACTTTGTCCCAAGCTTGGCCCACAAAGTCTTCCAAAAGTAGCTCATGAACTTGATGTCGCGATCTGAAACAATGGTTCTTGGCATTCCATGCAATCTCACAATCTCCCTGAAAAACAAGTCAGCTACATGCGACGCATCGTCGCTATTATGACAGGGAATAAAATGTGCCATTTTAGAGAACCGATCCACAACAACAAAGACTGAATCCCTCCCCCTCTCGGTCCTAGGCAGTCCTAACACAAAATCCATGCTAATATCTTCCCAAGGAGCACTAGGAACAGGAAGTGGAGTATACAAACCATGTGGATTGAGTTTTGACTTCGCCTTATGGCATGTGATACATCTTTCAACAAACCTCTCGACGTCTCGCCTCATCTTTAGCCAATAGAAGTGATCAGCCAACATCATGTAAGTCTTCTCCCTTCCAAAATGCCCCATCAATCCTCCTGCATGAGATTCCTGCAACAATAACAAACGCATAGAGGAATCCAGAACACAGAGCTTATTCATGCGAAAGAGAAAACCATCATGAATGTGAAACTTATCCCACCCATTCCCAACTTTGCAATTAGAATATGGTGCTGCAAATTCATGATCGGAAGCATATAAATCTTTCAAACTTTCCAACCCTGGTACCTTTACCTCCAACTGAGTTAAAAGCACATGTTTTCTGGACAATGCATCAGCTACCACATTCTCTTTGCCTTTCTTATATTTGACAATGTATGGAAAGGTCTCAATGAATTCTACCCACTTAGCATGTCTACGATTCAATTTTGCTTGGCCCTTTAAGTATTTCAAAGATTCATGATCAGAATGTATTATGAATTCCTTAGGCCAAAGATAATGTTGCCAAGTTTCCAACACACGCACAAGAGCATAGAGTTCTTTATCATAACCAGGATAATTCAATTGTGCACCATAAAATTTCTCACTGAAATATGCAACAGGTTTTCTTTCTTGCATCAAAACACCACCAATACCTATTCCACTAGCATCACATTCAATCTCAAAAGTTTTTGTGAAATCAGGTAAAACAAGCAATGGTGCTTCAGTCAAACATTTCTTCAATTCAGCAAAAGCTTTGTCTTGTTTTTCTCCCCACTCAAAAATCACTCCCTTTTTAGTTAATTCATTTAATGGGGCAGCAATGGTGCTAAAATCTTTCACAAATCGCTGATAGAAACTAGCAAGTCCATGGAAGCTACGAATTTGACTAACATTCACAGGAATTGGCCAATTTCTAATAGCTTCAATTTTAGATTCATCCACTTCAATGCCATGAGCTAAAACAACATAGCCTAGAAACACAACCTTACTAGTGCAAAAAGTACACTTCTCAAGATTGGCATACAAACATTCTTTCCTAAGCACTTCTAGCACTTGTTTGATGTGTTCAACATGATCATCCAAACAGCGGCTATATATCATAATATCATCAAAGTAAATTACCACACATTTTTCAATGAAGTGTCTCAAAACATGGTTCATTAAGCGCATGAATGTACTAGGAGAATTGGACAATCCAAAAGGCATCACTAACCATTCATACAAGCCAAATTTCGTTTTAAAAGCAGTTTTCCATTCATCACCATGTTTCATTCTTATTTGATGGTAGCCACTTCGCAAGTCAATCTTAGAAAAGATAGTAGAACCACTTAACTCATCAAGCATATCATCTAACCTAGGAATATGATGACGATAGCAAACAGTTATGTTGTTAATAGCTCTACAGTCTATGCACATTCTTCAAATATCATCTTTCTTAGGAACAAGAATAACAGGAATGGCACAAGGACTAAGACTCTCGCGTACGTACCCTTTGTCCAAAAGTGCTTGCACTTGGCGCTGAATCTCCTTTGTTTCTTCTGGATTTGTGCGGTACGGCGGCCGGTTGGGAAGAGGGGCTCCCGGGACTAAGTCAATTTGATGCTCAATACCTCGAATAGGTGGTAGACCAGTGGGCACCTCCTCCGGAAACACGTCGTCATAAGCTTGCAAAACTTGAGAAACAGCACTAGGAAGAGATGTTAAGTTATTAGTAGAAAGTAATGCATCCTTGTACAGCAATACAAGGTGCATCAAAGTGGGATCATCTTTCATCTCTCTTAGATCAGATTTGGTGGCTATCATGACTAAATTTTTCTCTCCCTCACTCTTGCTTTTACCTCTCGGGTTTGGTTTGTGGCTCTCGCTCACCCTTTGTGGAATCACACTCTTTTGTTCTCTCCCTTTCTCACTCTCAACTTGCACTTCAATTTTTTGTACATTATCGTTGACAATTTGATAAGGAGTCAACGGTCGTAGCACCACTTGTTTGTTGTTCCACCAAAACTTATATTGATTAGTTCTTCCATCATGAAGCACATCACAATCATATTGCCATGGCCTTCCTAGCAGCAAGTGACATACATCCATAGGCACCACATCACACTCCACCGTATCACGATAAGTGCCAATTTCAAATTCAACATCCATGGTGTATCCCACACTCAATGAACCTCTCTCATGCAGCCACTGGATCTGATATGGATGTGGATGTTTCTTGTACTTCAAACCAAGTTTATTGCAAAGCTCCTTGCTAGTCAAATTGTGACAACTGCCACCATCAATGATTACCTTACAAAATTTGCCATCCTTGCTAACTTGAGCTCTTGTATGGAATAAATTGCAGCGCTGTTCATGGGAAGGTTTTGGTTGCACACTCAACACTGTCGGCGCACACACAAGTATAGGACCAACACCGGGATCACAATACTCTATGTCTTGCTCCTCCTCATGTGTATCATATGTCCCCAAATTAGCATGGTGATCACTCTCTTCTTCACTTGCAGAATCATATTCCCCATTCTCTAATATCAACATCGTCTTGTTATTTGGGCAATCCTTTTGCATATGACCACGACCAAGGCACTTGAAGCATTGTATGCCGCTACTCTTGTTGTAGAACCCACGAAGTAGCACCACTAGCTGCTGGATTTGATGGCTTCCTTGCACTTGGAGTGGCTTCTTCCTTCTTGCTAGATGATGGGCGAAAACTTGAACCACCACTTGGAGCTGTTCTTTGGCTCATTTGTGATTTGGAACCATATCTCCCTTCACTGGACAGTGTACGGCCAGCAAAGGACGTTGATCTTGCAAACTTAGCATCCTCTTGCAATTGTCGTTCTGCCTTTGTAGCTTGATGCACTAACTCATAAAGATTGTTATAAGGCTGAAAATTGACAATTCTTTTGACTTGATGGTTCAAACCTGAGAGGAAACGTGCCATGGTTTGCTCTTCTTGTTCTTGAACCTTGGCTCGAATCATGGCTAGCTCCATCTCCTTGTAGTACTCCTCCACAGAATGTGCTCCCTGTTTCATATTCTGCAATTTATCAAATAGATCGCGCTTGTAATGACGAGGAACAAAACGGGCTCTCATTTCCCGCTTCATCTCTTGCTATGTTGCAACAGGGTTTTCTTCATTCTCAGCTCTTTGAGTAATGACTTGTTCCCACCAATCCAAGGCATAACCTTCAAACTCAAGTGATGCCAACTGTATCTTTCTCTCATCCGTATAGTGATGCATACGGAATATTTTGTCAACCTTCAATTCCCAAGTGAGATACTCCTCGGGATCAGTCCCACCTGCAAACTTGGGCATAAAAAACTTGAGCTTGCCCAATCCATCATCTTCATTGCGTGGACGACGATAATGGTCATTGTAATGCAAAGCAAAATCACCATCCTCTTCCATCGCATGACCAGCACCACCACGGCCTCCACCTAGTCCCTGGCCACGCCCTCCATGGGCTCCTCCTCACCCTCCTAGCTGTGGTGGACGCACCACATTGGCCGCCACTCGGTGTTGCGGTGCAGGAGGTACATGTGCAGCAGCTTCTCCTCCTTGAACACTTGCTTCATCGCCACCATTGCGAGCTTGCACTACTAGATTCCGACCCTTTAGCCACAAAACACATCGCAACGACACTAAATTAGTTGCAATAGGTATGTGCTATTGTAACGCTTTGCCCAAATCGTGGCGATATGTGCACAGTATTGCCTCTAAAATATTGCGTTGCGATAGTCATTGAATTCGTTGTAATAAGGTGGCTTTATCGCCACCATTTAGAAAATGGTTGCGAGTAGTATGATTTTATTGCCACGGTTGTCTTGCGTTGTGATAATATTGATTTTCATTGCAATAGTTAGGAGGTATTGCCACCTTATAGAATTTCGTTGCGAGTGGGTGACAATATTGCCACAATTTTATTGCGTTGTCATAGTCATCAATTGCGTTGCAAAAGGTTCCTGTACAATGTGTATGAAATGAGTTTGTATTGCCACAAAATAAATGTGTTGCTATATATGATGATTGTTCGTGGCAATAATCTGTTATTACAACGCTTTGTTTTCGTGGGCCTAATTGCTCAACGCAAGGGCCGAATTGGTGTGGAGGAATTATATTATCTATAGTTATTAATTTCTAGAGGAGATAAAAAATTGAAAAGTGACAACTAAAATGCAGTTGAGGAGGTCTCACTTGACAAAATAGGAGAGGATAAAAAATTAGAATAGAAAAAATAAAAACAAAAACCATAGGGTGTGGAGGAATCGAACCAGCAACCTCCTAGCTAGGAGGCCAAGGCGTTTACCACCAGACTATTGTACCCCACTGTCAATTATAATTATAAATTTATATTTATCTAAGCATGGTAAGCACCTGTCATATAAAACCTTGGGCACCTCCCACCGCACGCCCAGCAGTCACCCCGCCTCCACCATCCGCGGCCGTAGCGCAAACGCCGCTACCTAGCAGTCGCCCCGCCTCCACAGATGACGCGGATACGCTCATGTCTTGCACTTCTCAGTTAAATATATTATTTAACTGGAAAGAATTATTGAGCCACATTAAATATTATCATGTGAACTCTAATTTAATTGGGTCTTTAATTATTATATTTAGAGATACAGATTTACTACTATTTTATTTAATTATATGCAGGCCCATACTCGATCTGTACAAGGCTAAAGTGAAGATGTGTTTAGAAGGTCTCGTCGACACTAGTCCATTGTCCATCATTTCGAGTGTACATGATAATGAGGACATTCTAATCGGACCGATTACGCGAGCACGAACTAAAAAGATTAATCTTTAATGGCTTGTTATATGGGTTCATGTCTTCATATAGTTATTAATTAAATCTACCAAGAGGTTTGTTTAATGGCGGTATGCTATATGTTAAAACATATATTTTAATTTTATGCAGGGGCAGTCTTTGTTAAATTTGGACATTTGGCGAAAGTCATAATGTCTTTAATTAATATTTAATCATCTAGATAATTATTCAAATCATATTAATTAATCGTGTGAACTAATCCAAATTTACATCACAAATAATCTCATTTTCATCCTAGTTAAGTTTTATTAGCATATGATGATTACTCATGATTAAAATAGTTGAGAAGCTCATTTATATCCTAATAAAATTTATTAGTTGCTCTAAATTATTCTAAAATTTTCCTAAATTTTTACTAATTAAAATGGGTCACAAAAATTGGATTAAAAATGGGGTGGAAATAGTGCGGGTGGCTGTAATTGAACTCAAGACCTCACGGAAAGCGGATGTGTAGCTAGCGCTGGTGACCATCTGGGCAGAGGCCCAGGACTGATAAAGAAGGCGCACTTAATTAGTTATGCTTGGTAGTGGCTGGCTCAAAACAAAGTAATCGTCGCCGGTGGAGAGCGATCTTGCTTGCGAGCGCGGCGGCCGGAGGGTAGCTGGGGACCACCAAAATGGAGAGTGGGGGAGGTAGCCAATCTGTAGGAGGCGGCGTGTTGGCCGGAGCGGCGGCAGGGGAAGCGGCCGGCGGCGAGGGGGCTGCGGGGCGGCGGCGCCGGCGTGGGGGAAGATGAAAATTGACGTGGGCGTGAGCTGGAGGAGGGCACGGGGAATCTTACCAAAGGGCTAGCCGTGCGGGAGGTGTGCCGAGGGGAGCTGGCGGCGGAGGCCGGGGTCGGGCGGCGGTGGCGCGTGGCGCTGGTGGTGCACCGGCGGCAATAGCCTCGGCCGGCAGTCGGAGGAGAATCGGGACGTTGAGTGGATGCTCTCAGTGCGGGGAATTGGTCCGGGAGTCGCCGAGGAGGGAGCGGCGGCGAGATGGGCGGCCGCTTTCGGGGAAGAGAGCCTCTCCGGCGATCTCGGAGCTTTGGGGGCGATTCGTCGCGGTGGGTGGATGAGGGAAGTGCGAGGAGGACATTGGTGAGCTCCAATGGCTTTTATAAGCGACTGACTTGGCGGGGAACCGGGCGGCGACAGGGCAGGCGGCGCGAGTCGACGGGGGCCGGCGGGGATCGCGCGGCGCGTGGCGGCAACCGGGATTCGGGGGCGCGTGCCTCGTGGCCTTTGACAGGGCAGCGCGGAGGAGACGGGGGCGTCGTGCACACGCGCAGGCGGGACGACGTGCGCACAGGAGCTGCGGTCGGAAATCAAAGAAGCAATGAGTGGGGGAGGAGGGAGAAAGAGGAAAGGAGAAGGGCGCCGTGCGGGGGTTCGGGCCCACTGGCAGGGAGAATGAGAGGGAAGGGAGAGAGAAGGAATGGGGATGAGGCCCACTTGGCAGTCACAGTGAAGATGAGAAATAGGAGAAAAGAATGAGAGATAAATAGACGACTTTATTATCTCTTGAATTTTTGAATTTCTAATTCAAATATGGGTTCAAATATCTAATTACAAATTTAATATTCCTCTACTTTTGATTTTTATTTTCCTTGATTAATTCTTGAAATTTTAATTTGCACTCGATTATTTTGAGACTTAAGTCTATAATTGAGTTTTGAATTTTAAGTTTGAAAACCTCAAGTTGCACTGAGTTTGAGTGCACTTTTATTTAATTTGATTTTCCAGGTTTTGGTTCTTATTATTTTAACTCACATTTAAACTACTTTGTATCTTTTATCATCATGATTCTTATTTGTTTATCCATATATACATTTATGTCTGTATTTTATTCTTTTATTATTTTTTTACTATTTATGTTATTATTTTCAAAGATGGCATTTTATATTTTTAAGTCAAATCTCTTCCTTCTGTTTTGGATCATCTTTTCAGATTCTTATCTTTAAATTTTTAATTCCTTATTGTTCAAACATGTTTGTTACCTCTTGATTTCCTTTATTGTTTGGAACTTCCACCATATTTTCAGAAAAATCATCATAAACTCCAACTTCAATTAAAAAAATTCAAAAATAATTCAAAAGCTCCATATATTTCAAATTTGAAATTTCAGGGTGTTACATCTTCCCCGTCGTTCTTGTGATTCTTTGTGATTGGCCGGAGCGACGATGTGTCTACTTGATGGTCGGGTAGACGGAATCACGAGCGTATGGTTGGGCAAATTCTTTTGCCGCAGGTTACTGTTCTAACAGTGGTTGCGCCATCGATTCATCAGGTTGCACGGATCCAAACTATCTCCATCGATCCTACGCCATGAAGATCGGGCAACTTGGTTTGCTCTTGCACTAAACCTAATTAGTAGTAAATAATTACCTAAATCAAGTATCATAGTACTGTGCTATACTCCATATTTGGCCAGCTGATTATTCTTGCACCTTTATAGAATTAGTGTGTTTTGTTATGCTGTGTGGTTGATAAGCTTTTTCTGATTCATTAATAAGCTTTTTAAATTATGTATGTTGTGGTCATAGTAGTAGTCATAACCTATTCATCCCTCTAGAGGTAAAAATTAGGTTTATGTAACAAAAATCACCATCCAACAGTCCCTGTGCAACCAGTGGTGGACCTAGAATTTCAAAGTTGGGTATGCCCAAACCAAAGAAAATAAATCATAAATTGAGCAAAGGTTAAAGGGGAATTTGAGATCTTACCTCTGAATTTGGTTAAGAAAGATATCAAATCAAGATATGCCCAGGCTTCTAACTACTAATTTGTTTGGCAAAATATTGGATATGCCCGAATTACCTAGGCTGGATTCGATTCACAAAGCAAGCGACAGAGATAGAAGGGTGGGCGAGAATGCGCCAGAGACATGCGTCATTTTACATACATTTACCCGTCATTTTGCCCCATTATTTTTCGCATTTTGGGACCATTTATCATCATTTACATACTTTTCCCATATTTAATTGCTCAAAATGGACTATTTTACATTTTCTATATTTTTCTGCAGGCCGGCGCGATTGAGGCGCATAAACGACAAATTCGGCATCCCGAGACTGCTCCATATAGATGTATGCATCGTCACGAGCGCGTAGGATCTATCGGCGAAGAAATCAGAGCTCCGGAGGTCTAAATCAGAAGAAATTACATTGGATAAGGACCTTATTGCAAACCCTAGAAATTGGGAGGGCTAAATCGAAAAACGGACAAAAATCCTCATCCCCTCAAAACCGTGCGCCGCCAGGGAAGTCACTGAGCCCGGCATCCTCTTCTTCCCTCAGCCCCTAGTGCTCCTCTCCTCCACCGATCCTTCTCCACGCCCGGCCGCCGGCGAGCGTCGGGCCGCAGCACGCCGGTGCGCCCCCGCTGCTCCTCTACCGCGCCACCACACCACCTCCCTACCGCGCCACATCTCGCCGCATCCACCGCCGCCCTCAACCGTGCGCCGCCGTCCTCTATCAGCGCCGCCACCTGCCTTCTCCGCTGCGCCTCCTCCTGTGCACCGCCGTCCTACTCCTCTGCTGCGCCTCCTTTCTTCTCCATCCTACTCACCGCTTCCTACTCCGCCGCCTCTCCTCCGCGCGCTGCCCTCCAGATCCGCGGCGCCGCTTTCTCCCATGTGCGCCCGCTCCCCTTCTCCGCCTTCCTCTACGCGCCGCCTACTCTCCTCCCGGTTCTTCTCTCTCCGCAACCTACCTTCTCCCTTCTACTCCCTTCGGCCGCCCCCCTTCTTCACATCCAGCGCCGACCTCTCCCATCTCGGCATCCACCTCTGCCCACCGGTTCGCCATCCCAACTCCCTCCTCTGCTTTGCCTTCACCGGCCACCACCCCACATCAGAACCGTTGCCCCAACTCCTTCCCTCCACCGCGACGACTTAGGCGACCACGACTACGGCGACACTACTGGATTCCGACCCTTTAGCCACGAAACGCATCGCAACGACACTAAATTAGTTGCAATAGGTATGTACTATTGCAACGTTTTGCCAAAATCGTGGCGATATGTGCACAGTATTGCCTCTAAAATATTGCGTTGCGATAGTCATTGAATTCGTTGTAATAAGGTGGCTTTATCGCCACCATTTAGAAAATGGTTGCGAGTAGTATGACTTTATTGCCACGGTTGTCTTGCGTTGTGATAATATTGATTTTCGTTGCAATAGTTAGGAGGTATTGCCACCTTATGGAATCTCGTTGCGAGTGGGTGACAATATTGCCACAATATATTGCGTTGTCATAGTCATCAATTGCGTTGCAAAAGGTTCCTATACAATGCGTATGAAATGAGTTTGTATTGCCACGAAATAAATTTGGTGCTATATATGATGATTGTTCGTGGCAATAATCTGTTATTGCAACGCTTTGTTTTCGTGGGCCTAACTGCTTAACGCAAGGGCCAAATTGGTGTGAAGGAATTATATTATCTATAGTTATTACTTGCTAGAGGAGATAAAAAACTTGAAAAGTGACAACTAAAATGCAGTTGAGGAGGTCTCACTTGACAAAACAGGAGAGGATAAAAATTAGAATAGAAAAAATAAAAACAAAAACCATGGGGTGTGGAGGAATCAAACCAACAACCTCCTAGCTCGGATGCCAAGGCGTTTACCATCAGACTATTGTACCCCACTTTCAATTATAATTGTAAATTTCTATTTATCTAAGCATGGTAAGCACCTGTCATATAAAACCTTGGGCACCTCCCACCTCATGCCCAGCAGTCACCCCGCCTCCACCATCTGCGGCCACTGCGCAAACGCCGCTACCTAGCAGTCGCCCCGCCTCCACAGATGATGCGGATACGCTCATGTCTTGCACTTCTCAGTTAAATATATTATTTAACTGGAAGGAATTAATGAGCCACATTAAATATTATTATGTGAACTCTAATTTAATTGGGTCTTTAATTATTATATTTAGAGATATAGAGTTACTACTATTTTATTTAATTTAATTGGTCACAGGTTTGTGCATGAGGAGATGTTGAGATGCCAAAGCCAGAAGCTCCAATGTCCTCCCGTAATTGGCGCACATTTTCATCAGCTTGTATCTCCATATTTTGCATATCCCTTGCAATTTGATCAGCAAAAGCATCATGTTTCTCATGGAGTTGATCGAGCCCTTGGCGTAGCTCACGTTGAAAGTGTTCACGGAGTGCTCCAAATTGATATTGCTTGACGAATGCTTGAGTTTCATTTGTCTCACCACTCTCATCATGGTGTTCTCCTCCACCTGACATGGTTAGCTATGCAAGAAAAAAATAGCTATGTAGAATAATGCTTTATGGAAATCACTCAATCTCACTGTTTTCTCTCCCAAGTAAAGTTCTTACCCTTCCGAAGTGAATTAAGGCCAAAAAACTTACACTTGGTGGAAGTGACAACAGCACAGTGATGATCAAGCGAATTTAAGAGTGTTCACTACTTGCACAACAACGGTTATATGGTGGAGCTTGGCATGAGAGTGTATATCCTAGCAATCTGAAATTCTTGATGTTGTAAAGTTAAGTAATAATCCAAGCTAGAATGCTTTGCCTAAGTGCTGATCCAAAAGATTTAAGTGAAATATATGAACGCACACGCAAAGATCAATGTGACTCGATGCAAACAAAGGAATGAGCTAACTAGAGGCAATCTGAATTTTAAACATTAGATAGCTCGTTTTGCACCAAGTACTAGGAGAGACGCTAGCCAATTGCAATGATATGAATGTAAGGGCACGAGATTGCTCAAGAGATTAAATTATACAATCTGAATTTATGGATTAAGAACTCACCCAAATTCGGCCAATGCTTTCTTTTTTTTTCTTTCTTTCTTTCTTTCCTTCTCTGTTTTTTTTGCTCAACTTCCTTTTTTTTCAAAGGCCAAACTAGGTTTAGTTGTTCTTTTGGTTTTGCACAGGTCACAAATATTCAGCAAGGTGTAAAGTACTCAAGACCAGCCCTAGATGCAATATTCAACAGCTAGTCTCAATTGATGAAAAGAATATCAGCAAGATTTTTTTTGGATTTTGGATTGGACACAAATATTAGGCTACGCAAATAAACACGAACGATCAACACCAAAACAAAAATTCTAATGGATCAAAACCTAACAGAACTCACAAAATTAACAGATGCAAAAACTAGGGTTTGGACTTTTTTTGTTGTTGCAATTTTCAGCTTAATGGACTATAGGACAAAAATAAATCAATCTAAAAGTAAGGGTAAATAATCCTACCGAGTAAACCGCGCTCTGATACCAAGATGATACGGGGTCGCCCGATCTTCTCGATGTAGAATCTGGATACTCACGATGATTCGACGAACCGTAGTGATCTCCCGTTGCCAATGCAAGAGTTAGCACTCTATAATTCACCCAACCACACGTGCTGAACTTCACGACCACGAGATGAAGTTCTATCGCGCTCCCAAGTCCCAGCGGAAAGGTTGAACGATCTTGATTTCCACGAACTCCCAATTCTTCCCTAAAGTTGGTTCGGCCAACAGAAAGAACAAGAGTAATCTTTTATCAAAAGTGGTTCCCCTTTACAATGGGGGTCTACCCCTCAATATATAGTCTCAGCCTAAGGCTATTCAACACTAAATTTTTCATGTGGTACTATTCACGCGCAAGCTACTGTAGCGTGGTGCTGTTCACGGGCCTAGTCTCGTAGCGCGGTGCTCGTTCACGGCCGCCATCGCTCACGGGCCTAGTATCGCAGCGCGGCATCGTTTCACACCGCATCAGAGTAGCGTAACTTTTCCTGGGCTGGATACTGTAGCGCGTACTGTTCATGCGTGGCACTATTCATGGACCGATCATTGTTCATGCCGTGGACTTGTGCTTCCTTGGATGACGGCCACATATCCTTGATCTCCATCCACCGCTGACTCTTCAAAGCTGAGCACATGTAAAATATTGTTTTAAGGTAGTATAAAATTCTCATTAAAATTAATGACATATTCATTAAGGAGCAGATTCACCTGAGATTGTAGTTTCTTGGCTCGTGCTCTTGTTATTGGCCCTGTTATTGAAGTCTCATTACTAGCTTTGGCATTACTATCGATGTCCTCATTAAGATAGGTTGCCGTAGACATTGCTTCAGCCCAAAATTCAGGCGGCGCATGTGCATGCAGAAGCATGGCTCGAACGCTGTCGTTCAGGGTACGTAGAGTGCGCTCAGCTGTGCCATTCTGGGCGGATGTGTAGGGGCACGATGATCGATGCGTGGCAAGGGGTAATTGTCCTTTGGGCACGTCTTGTTGATTGCCGTAAAGTCGATGCACATACGCCAGGCCCCGCTGGCCTTTTTGACCAACACTGGGTTGGCGAGCCATTCAGCGTGGTGGACCTCGCGAATGACCCCGGCCTGGAGAAGCTTCGCCACCTCCACCTTGGCCGCTTGCTGCCGATCCATGGACATACGGCGAAGCTTTTGTTTGACCGGCTTGGCGTCGGGGCGGACCGCTAGGCGATGCTCGATCATTGCGCGGTCTACGCCCTTGATATCGTCTGGTGACCATGCAAAAATATCAGTGTTGTTCTGAAGTACTCGGAGTAAGTCTCGTTCGACCTCCGGAGGGAGTCCCTCGCCAATAGACACAAATTGCCCCTCTGCCTGGAGCGGCACCTTTTTGACTCCGCCTTCGGGCCGAGGCTTAGGCGTCCATCCCGGAGCAGAGGGCGCATCGCCAAGCGTGTCTGAGAGGATGTGCACCAGGCGGCATAGACTCTGGCCGCTGACTTCGGCGCGTCGCAAGGTCCTGGTCGCCGAAGACGGTGATAACACCCTTCGGGCCTGGGAGCTTCATACACAAGAAGGCGTGGTGTGGGACCGCCCCGAAGGAGTTGATGGCGGACCGGCCCAATATGATGTTGTAGGGGTGTGGGATGTCTACGACGTCGAAGATGATGTGTTCGCTTCGGATGTTATCCTCCTGGCGGAATGTAACTGAAAGGGACACATGCCCTAGGGCCTCCAGTGGTTGACCTCCGAAGCCTTGAAGCGGAGCTCCTAACCGCTCTAGACGACTTCGAGGAATTCCCATACGATCGAAGGCCTCCGCGAACAGAATTTTCGCAGAGCTTCCTCCGTCGATGAGGATGCGCCTGACGTTGCAGCCTGTGATGCGGGCCTGAATGACCAAAGGATCTTGATGAGGGAACTCCACACCCCTAGCGTCGTTCAAGGTGAAGGTGATGTTGCGGGGTGACATCCCTAGTTGCGGCTGCTCCAAGGCGGCCCCTGATAGGGAACCTCCGGTGATGACGCTGATGGTGCGGTGCCGTGCACCTTCCACGGCGGGGACTCGCGGGGGGCTACCCTCCGGGTACTATACATGGGCTACGGTAGGGGGCCTAGGCCCGAGATTTGGCCGTCACTCGTCGCAACTCCATGACTGCGATGCACACCTTCGTGTAGTGATCGCCGTAACCATGCACCTCGCACCACTTGCCGTAATCTAAAATTTCATGTTCCGCGCGGGGTCTCTCGTCGCGGCCCGGCTCGCCTTCCCATCCCCGGCCCCCTTCCCGCGAGGTGGGGGCAGGTCCTTGGAGGGCGTCCTCGATGCCAAGGACGTGGCAGGCTTTTTGTGGCCTGCGCTGGTGATGCTGGGGCCTGCGCCTGCTCCTTGAAGAGGTCTTCGGCTCCCCGGCATCATTGCTTCCAGGAGTGTCCTTTCGGGACTCTTGGTTGCAGCCCTGCTTCAAGGAATCACCATCCGCTCCCCCCTTGCGCGGCGACCACTCCGCCTGGGCAAGGTCGGGGGCGCCAGCGTTGCGTCTCTGCGCATCTTCCTCCGCTTGCGCGTACTCCTCCATCTTGTCGAAGAGCTTCGCCACTGTCTTGATTGGCTTCCGCGCGTTGTATTCGGCTATGGGGCCCAACCGAAGGCCCTGTATGGCTGCATTGATGACGGTTGTCTCATGAACGTCCTTGACTTGACAGCGTACTTTTGCGAAGCGTTTGAAGTAGTCCCGGAGTTTCTCCGAAGGCTTCTGCTTCACTGCGAAGAGCCGGTTTGCGTCGACCCGCTCAACATAATTCCCTTGGAAGTTGTTGTAAAGGCGGTCGCGGATTTGCTCCCACGCGTAGATGGAGTTTTTCTCTATGGTGAAAAACCAAGAAAGCGCCACTCCTTGCAGCGCGAGGGGGAGTCCCTTCGCCTTCGTTGTGTCGTCCCCGCCAGCGGCTTCGATGGCGGTCTCGTAGACGCGCACGAACTCCCAAGGATCCGTATCGCCTTATACGGCTCGATGACATTGGGGAACTTGAAATCTTCCGGCCACGCCGCCTGTTGCAGGCCCGCCGAGAGCGGGGACTCCGGGTCGACACGCCGCAGCGACCCGCGGCTAGATGTAGGGGCACTACGGCCGTCCTCTCTTTCAGGCGTGGGCTCTGGCGCGACCACCGGCGTGGCCCGCTGGCTCCGAGGTTCTTGCATGTCTCGGACAGCTCCGCGGAGATCCCCTAGCTCCCGCTGGAATGCGTTGAGGGCTGCCAGCAAGGCGCTCTCCACCGCGGACGCAACTGCTGTCGTTGGCGCGCCTGACGGACGGGCCGGAGCAGCGGTAGCCACCTCCCGAGCTGCCAGGTGGTCGATCGTAGTGGTGGCGGCGGGGTCGGTCGGCGTGGTGGTAGCGGTGGGGTCGATTGTTGCCGCAACGATGGCGGGGTCGGTTAGCGCGGCGCGGACGTCGATATTCGCAGCCGCGGCGCCCGCGTCGTTGCCTGTGCCCGTAACAGCTGACACCGAAGCCCGGGTACTGACGCGATGCTCCGCTGCAGCCGCCTTCTTCCCCTTCGCCGCCGATGATAAAGCCTTTTTTGGTGCCATCCCTCTTCGGATCTTGAGGCTTACTCCTATCGTCCCCACGGACGGCGCCAACTGTTGTGGTTACAGACCAAACAGAGAGACAGGTGTGTAATAGTGGAGAGTTAGGTGAATGATGACCCCGGGCCCTTCCCCATGGCCAGCGTTAGATATGTACATACAAGGGGAATGCTTTTACAGATATGCCCTTACATGTTTACATCCCCTTCGGGGGCATTTAGGTCATTACACCTGTCCCATACTGGGCCTTACAACAAAGGACTAGGCAGCATGGCTTCGGCCTGTGAAACCCTTCACCATGAGAGGCTCCTGTTGTAGAGGTGGCCCCCACTCCCTACAACAATCATAATTACACATTACCGCAGATAAACCAATCAACTAATCGAACCCTAACGAAAACTTGCTAAAACTCTCTCTCTCTCTCTCTAATTCTAACTCTAATCACTACTAAAAATTTAGTAAAATAGAGAAAAAATCTAGATCATTACCCTGATAAAATATACCAAAATCTAGGATCTTTTCCTCACATTTACTTCCCTTTTCCCTCTTAAAATTCTCCCTACCGCTGCCCTGATTTTCCCTTGATTTCCCGTTTTGGTCGGTGCACGGAGACCACCCAACAGCCGCGCCGGATGCGACGCTACTGCGGTCGCGCGATGGTGACACACACGTGGCGCGCGTTGGCTGGCGGTTCGGCAGCGCACGGGAAGAGCGACATGTACCAGCGCTGGCGAAAGATGGTGACGAGGTGATGCTGGCGACGAAGCTAAGGAATCTCTCTAGCACGTGGCGACACGATTTCTGCGTGGTGCTCTATCGTACAACGCGGCGCCAACCGAAGAAGAAAGAAAATATTTTTATCACGCCACAAGTTTGTCTCAAACTCTATCTCACGTACAACTCAGTCCAAAAAAATAATTCATCTCTAAAATTCCTAGGCATTCCATTTTTATATATTCCCTTTCCCCCATTTACGCACAGGTTTACAAGAGAGATGTTTTTAAAATATTACACGAGCCCTTTCACCTCTAAATTAATTATTATTACTATTACTTACTACTACTTATCAGATATTTAGGCGTTACATACTCATTAGGCTTAAGGTGATAAAAGTTAGCCATTTGATAGTCCATTAGACCTAATGGCACTAATATTAAAATTTTTATCTTATTAATTCACACAAAAAATTTATGGATGACACATCTCCTTTTATACCTAGCACGCACACTTACGTGCTTGCATTCTCTGCGATCGACTCGGTCACAACTTTGTCTTTTACTTTTGGTTTATTTAAACCTAAAGCCACTTGAAATATATCGGCTTATAATTTTGATTATAAGACAGAGACAAAAATTTATACAAAAGCTATTTGAATCACCATAGCTTGAACCAAAAGCTTAAGACAAAATCGAGACACGACCATGATGCAGGTAAATATCAATGCATGTGCGATGCTTCTCCACGGCAGATGATCCAACACATGCGGGCGAAATGTCTCCGTCCTGCGCACCGCGCGATTCTGCGTGTTTTTGGTGCACCACATGGCCCCTGTCGCTGGTGCGGCTCCGATTTTTCTCGGAGAAAGGCGAGAGGGGGGAGGAGAACGTGCACCTAAAACCGTCTCCTTGTTCCGGCCGGGGAATGACGACGTCGCTGTTTGTTAGTGCTTTGCGGTTGACCACTCGAACTGTGAGTCATATCTTACTATATATCTCAGCAGTCAGCACTAACTAAAAAGATGGTGGTTTAATTCGGCATCTTACACCTTGCAAAGACCGTACTGATGCGTCTATCTGTGTGGCGTGTATGACTGCACGGACAACGTTCGTTGATTTTTGAGGTCCTGGAGGCCAGATGTATGCACGCATGCAGTGCATGTTTGGAGTGTGGATTGTCTTTGCCTTGAGAACAACCAAGCGAATCACCTTGCTGTGGGCGTTAGCGAATAGAAGCACCTCATCGGAAGGTTGAAGCTCAAAAACATACTAGCAATCGTGCCACCAAGGTCTTCTGTTTGGAGCATAGGGAAGGTCTTGAATTCCTGATTCTCTCCGTTTCTCAGATGTCAACATATTGACCAACTGGCTTAGAGCCTTAGACCCATATACTTCCTCCAGTTTACAAAAAAATGTTGTTTGGAATATTGACATGATCCTAAAAGACAACTTTGATCACTAATATGCCAAAATCTACCATCTCTCCCTCGCCTTTTCTTCCCTTTTCCTCTTAAAATTCTCGCTACCGCTGCCCTTCTTTTCCTCTCTGATTTTCCCTTGATTTCCCGTTTTGGTCGATGCACCGAGAATTTTGGACACTGTTGGACCCCTGTACAATCGAAATTCCGTTTTTGGCCCCCTAACCAAAAAAATTCCAATTTTGGACCCCTCCCGACCGTGCGTCTACCGTTTGCCGCCACGTGTCCCGGTCGTGCGGTCGATCTGGTACCGCACGACCGCACTGTTCACGGGTCGTGCGGTACCAAACCGCACTACCCAGCCGCCGACCGCACGACCCGTCGCCCGAGCGCGCGTCTCCCGCCTGACCGCACGACCCGTCGCCCGAGCGCGCGTCTCCCGCCGACCGCACATCTGTCCCTGTCCCGAGCGCGCGTCTCCTGCCCGAAATATTTGTTTTAATTGTAGGGTTTACTGTTTTAATTTAGGTGTATATATATTTATGAATATGTAAAGTTATTATTTATAAAAAAAATTTATGTGTATATATGAAATGATGTGTGAAAAAAATATGAATTTGAAGTGGAGTCCACTGTATTGCTTGTGTAATTTTTTGTGCAATTTTGAAAATTAAAAATATTTTTTTGGTAGAGTACGAACGAAATTTGTGTGAAGTAACGATTAGTGTATTTGTGATTTTCGTATATTGCTCACCGTGAAAAATGTGTTGAACTAACAATAACAAATTTCGATCATAGTATGTTGTTTTATTGGAAGCAATTTAATGAAAAATTTTTTGAGCACAAATGTGATATGAACAAATGGACGAAAGGAAGGAAAGTGATATTGAACACGTGGGAATGAGTGTAGGAACCGTAATGATTACATGTTTTGTTAATTTTGTAGTTGTGAATCAGAAAAAAATCTGATAAAATTGTAAAACAAGTTTATGTTGATTATATGTTGTAGATGCATAAAAAATTTTGGTAATTTTTTTAGGAACGATTGAGCGTAGAACGATTGATATATAAAGTGGTAAGTGACTTTTAAGGTTTGGTATGTTTTTAGGGTTTGCAATCCCCGTGATTTTTGTAGGTCTTGTCAATTTTGTAGTTGTAAGCTGGGAAAAAAATATGATCAGAACTCTGTACTTCTAATGTTCAGAACTCCACCACTAGTCCTAACAGGACTTAGGGAATATAACTTGCTGGGTCTATTACATTTTGTCTACTGGATGTAGCGTGGTTGTTTCCCCTTTTTCTCGCGCCCTGAAGATGGCTCCGCTGCATCCTTCTTCCTGTCACTCTTGGTCTTGAGAGCTGCCTCACGAGCTTGAAGCTCTTCCTCCCGACGCTTGATGGTCGCTTCACGCAGACTTAATCGCTCCCGCCTTCTTTGCAGCTCATCCTCCTTGCCCTTCGACGGATTTGGTCCACCCGCGCGGCGCTCTTGCTCAAGCCGCATCCGCTGCTCCACCTCGCGAGCCTGAGGCATCTTGACAAAGTATTGTCCTTTGTTTTCCACCTCCATTGGCCGGTTCCGTGGCCATGCCGGCGGCACCCGATCCACCCATTCGATGAACTCGCAAGGCTATGTGTGGCGTGGTAGATGTCATGGATCAAGTTGAAAAACAATAACGAGAAACAAAGGATTTAGTTATCGTCGTTACCATGAAGTCGTCATCCAGGTCTGGACACTTGAAGAACCTACGGCCGTAGTTGGCTCGTTGTACTCGATCCGTCCAGATGCACAACATCGTCCTAAAGCCGCAATGGCATTTCGGGCGCTCATGCCACTCCGGCACTCCAAATGGGTCGGACCTCCAGGAAGACATTGTTGTGTAGTAGTATTGTGATGGCTTGAGGAGGAGATGTGGTATGGAAGACATAGGAGGCATTTATGTAGGCAGGTTATCTGGTGCAGTGGGTATAGTCCATGGAGAGGACGACATGGGAATCTTTTGAGCATAGTAAGGATTCCAGTGTAGCAATAAATGTCCCTATGAAGGCTTTTGAGCCTGTAGTCTCGTAATTAATTCAGAGCTTGGACCATTCAATGTATTTGGTACAACGTAGCCTTTTCAGTCGTTTGCAGGAAACAGTATGTTCCACGAAATAAGTGCTACAACATTGCCTTTTCAGAGGCCAGTAATCATAACTGGGCAAAGCTACCTGGTTTTGTCTCGTCACTGGCCAAAGCTGGCCGGTTTTGTCTTGTCACTGCGCAAAGCTGGCATCTTTTGTCATCTCACTGAGCAAAGCTGCCCGGTTTTGTTATGTCACTGCACAAGGCTGCCTGGTTTTGTCATGTCACTGAGCAAAGCTGCCCCGTTTTATCAAGTCACTGGGCAAAGCTGGCCGGTTTTGTCTTATCACTGGGCAAACCTGGCCGGTTTTGTCTTGTCACTGCGCAAAGCTGGCATCTTTTGTCATCTCACTGAGCAAAGCTGGCTGGTTTTGTCATGTTACTGTGCAAGGCTGCCCGGTTTTGTCATGTCACTGCGCAAAGCTGGCATCTTTTGTCACCTCACTGAGCAAAGCTGGCCCGTATTATCCTATCCCTGCGCAAATTGTCCTCTTTTGTCATGTCACTAAGCAAAGCTGCCTTGTTTTATCATGTCACTGGGCAAAGCTGCCATCTTTTGTCATGTCACTGAGCAAAGCTTTTAGTAGTACGCACGCTTTCTTGTCTTCGTTGTTGTGCTGACTTGTGTTCTCTTTCAATATTTTGTGTACGTGCAATGTATGTGCTTGTTCGTGCTATCATTGCCTGATGCCTTCTTATTCTGTGGTCTTTGTGCGTGAGGCTGCCCCCCACACAGCCTATAAAAGGGAGCCATTCCTCACCTAGTCCCTTGCCTTGTTATCACTCACCTTGTGAATTAGTTGTTCCCAATTTGTGTAGTTTTCTTTCGTGCACACTCCCCCGGACTAGGCAATGAGTCACCTGAGCACCTCTTCATCAGCACCCACGGTGATTTGCCCAAAATGCAACACGGTTGTTAGACGTAAGACCTCACAGACGACCGCAAATCCTGGGCGGCACTACTACAAGTGCCCCTATCACTCGGTGAATAAGATTGTTTCGGGTTCATTCAAATCATGGTGGCATGTTTAAAAATATTCTTCTCATTGAATCGCAGGAACCCCCGGTGGTTGCCGATTCTGGGTGTGGGAGGATGAAATGGGCACTAGGACAGACATTGTTCGCCAGGAGAGAGTTGTCGTGGGGGGTTGCGACCCCGTCGGGATGCGGCATCATTTCGACATACTAGAGTGGAAGATAAATTTAATGTTGTGTGCTATTTTCTTTCTTGTGTTTATTGTTATCCTCAAGTTGTAGTGTTGGAGGTTCTCCTCGTGTATGTTGGTAATGTTTTATGCTACGTTGTCGTCAAGCTATTTTCTTTCTTGTGTTTCTTGTGTTTGTTGTTATCGTGTCTTCTCCCGCTGCCCCGTGTTGTCATCTCTCAGTTGGTTGTATGCCCTAATAAATCAAAGAAATTATTGTAGAACAAATAATTTCATAAGCCATGCGAAACACAGCAAACCATGCGATGTCACAATAGCACAAATACAAAAAGTCATTCATCATCTCCTCGTCACCGCCTCGGACGGCGTATATGATCCTCTGAGAAGGTGAACCTACTAGGGGAGCGCGGTGCATCGCGAAGATCATAGTGCGAGGGCTGCGCCCGAGGCGGTGGTGGGTACAACTCTGTGGAGGGTTGCGACGGCTGGCCAAAAATAGAGCTCAGCCATTCGGAGGAGGGGTCTACGTCCTGCTTAGATGGTACAGCTGAATTAGGCAATGGAAAGTACAAAAAATGTTCATAATGAGTAGTAAAATTACAAGGCATTTACCTGGGTACTCTGAAAAGCGGATGACCCACCGTGAACGTCATGGCCTTGTTGCTCCGAGTAAACCTGCATTTTTTTGCCAGTGCAATTAGATGGCTTTGAAATAGACATGTTTAGCTTAGTACGTTAGTGCATACCGGGGTATGTGGCTGTCGAAATGACGATGTCGATGGGTAGTCGCACATGTACTCCTGCGATGTTAAGCCTTCATACGTCTGCCCAAACCACCTGTCCCAGTCATCTAGGTTGGACTGCACGGTAGGGGTGAACGAGGGCATCGCCCCCTCTGGTTGGTCCGGTGAGTTAGGGTCGCTCTTTGGAGTGGGCCCCCGTCGGCCTGGAGAGCGCGGTCGCTCCTCCGTCGCCCTCCGTGATGACGATGCCCGTAGCAACGTGCTATCCTGTCGCAATTGCTGCAAGACGAACATGTGGTTAGCATAAATGGTAAATGAGTGGATAAACAAATAGTTGGCAATTGTCCAACCGCTGGTCCGAAGTGCGTGGAGGCCGAGCGAGCGTAGCTAGGCCGACTCTCGGAGTGGGATGGATGCGATGACGATGGCCATGCTGATGGTGGTGCTGACGGCGGCGCGGAGGGGGGTGGTGGTCCTTGGCCACGTCCGCCACCGCGTGTAGCAACAACGTCATCTCGGTGGCGACCACAACTCAAGCTCTGTATCGCAGCCCTTGCGTCATCGTAGATGCTGCGCATCGAACTGACCCACCGCTCAGCCGTATTTGACTTCCTACGGCGTATAGACCAGCAGCCTCGTCCTCGATACGATGCAGGCGGTCCAACTGCAGTGAAACAAACAGTCAGTTAAAACGTAATCCTGCACTGTTTAATGACATATTAATCTTGTACCGCCTGGTCGTGCCGTGCCGCTAGATGACGGTCTGGACCTTCCTATATAGCGGCCTCGTGAACAGCCTGAAGTGGAGGATGTGGCGGCTCCCCAGTAAGCCTAATGCGGGTGCGTGGAGCGTACCACTCAAGGTATGTGCTATACGTCGCGGGGTCGTCCGGCCGTGTCTCGTCCACAACCATCATATCCGCATGGTCACGCCACATGTTTGTCCACATCCGCTGTGTGGCTCTCCAGTCTTCTATCGCTTGCCCTCTCCTCGATTGCCTGCAAGTTCATTGAGACATTACACAATTAGTAGGGCACAGACTAATGCATTAATTAAATTTAGGGTGTAATGACATACCGGTGGGTGATGTCCGCAAGAGGGCATCCTGGCATGGGGGGACATCCTGGTACAGCCCGAACTGTCTAATGACTTGGTGTGGGCTGTATGGCTCGACGCAGTGCGAGAACACCAAGTGGCAGGTCGTCAACTAGTACCTGTGATCCTGTCTGCACTGAGATGACAACCCACGGGGGGCCATGTTCATAATGAACCGTGCAGACCATGGCCACTAGACTATGTCGGCCTCTCGCAGAAGCTCGAACCTGTTGTGGAAATCCGTGTACGCACGTCTCGGTCTATCCCTGGCCCACCTCAGCTGACCATGTGTCCAGCGTGTACCCATTGTGGGTGCATCAATGGGGTCGTGGCCACCACCGAGGCCGTACAACTGCGGGCTGAGGTCATAAGGGTGCACAACACGACCAAAGGAAGGCCTGCCAACGGGGAAATGTTCCCACGACCACAACTGAAGGAGAAGGTAGCAGGCGGCTAGGACCGACTCGCTGGCCGCGCTACGCTGCGAGGCGTCACACAAGCCTCGGTATGTGGCGCTAAGAACTGCTGATCCCCAGCTATACTATGGCACCTGACCAGGCCAGCCATCCGCCAATGACTCCGCTAGCTGTATGTTGCTAGGCTGCACGGAGTCTCCAGTGGTGCTAGGGAACAACACCCACCAGAACAGATATAGCAGGTACGCAACAAAGTGTGTCCGCACCTCCTCCTCATGTGCGTGTTCAGGACAGGTCATGTACCGACGAAGCCATCCATGTGGCACACTAGCTGCGTTGTCTGGGATCGGATGACCGAACCGATGACCCAGACGGACCTTCCAATCCGCTGCCTTTGGGGGTGGCACTACAGCAGCACCACGGACGGGTAGACCTGTAAGCATCGTGACGTCCTGCAGAGTAACCGTCATCTCCCCCCACCGGAAGTGGAAGGTGTGAGTCTTCGGCCTCCATCGATCAACGAGAGCGGACATCAGTGGCGCATCATACTGGAACGCATGCGGTAGATCCAACATGCGTGCAATGGGCAGCAGCCCGGTGTCCCGCAGTAGTGGGATGTACCGCTGGTCGAGACGCCAGTTCTCTCGGGGGCCCCTAAGGACGAAGCAAGGAGGCCCTCGTGCGGCTCCCGACGACCACGCATGGCATCGGTGGTGCTCATCCCAACGGGGCTTTAGTAACTCGAACGCCATGTCCTGCCAAAGAAGGATAACAAGTGAGTCTAAATTTATAACAAAATGTGCAACAAATGACAACATAATTAACAACAAATGTAACGACAGGGAAACGTACGAAATGTACCAAAATATACATAAAATGTGCACACGAATATGACCCACACGACAAGGCAACATATGGAATGTACGAAAACATACATAACATGGTAATATGCACGACATACATACATGGAGCCAACAATGCAGCGTACACCTCCTGAATAATGCATGGTACATCGCAACGCACATAACACATGGAAGCAACAATGGGTACAACAAAACACTGTGGTTGGTACTACGGAGCATTGCTTGATGCCGGCCTGTTTGGGCACTGACTGAGGGAGTGGCCAATCGTCTTGCATAGCATACACTTCGGGCGTCGAACACGATCCCCTCGCTGGCTGTCATCCATGTCGTTGCGGATGCGACGGCTTTGTCGTCTTCCACGACCGACATGCTTCAGTGCATCGTTGGGCACCCACTTTATCTCCCCCGGCCATAATTCCCTGTAGTGCATGTCTACCCCGTAGGAATGGAACTCTGCACTTCAGGTTGTATACAAGTGCTGCATGTCATAGTACTTGGAGATGTACTGTGTCGACGCCTGGTTTCCATACAGCGCAGGCCACGTATACATGGGAGCATGGCTTGTGTAGAAGCTGGGGCTTGTTGCAGGTGCAAGATGCTTCATCACCAATCGTGCATACCTGCTTGCGCTCCCCTCTAATGTGACCGATGACATACTTCTGCCTTAGGCGGACCTCAAACTTCCTCCTTAAGCCATCAATGGGCTGAGCAATGTGGGATCGACCCTTCTCCATCTTCCTGTCCATAAAGGCCTGCATGACCTCAAAGTATTGCTTATTTTCGTCAAGGTGCTTCTGCGCCAACATGGCTCTATTCACAAAGTACCCGACGATACGGTTCCAAGTCTCGGCCACGATTGCCGTGATCGGCAGGGATCTGACGCCCTTCAAGACACCATTGTAAACCTCAGACATGTTGGTTGTCATGATCCCATACCTTGCCCCACCGGTGTCGTGCAACAGAGACCACATTTCCAAGTCAGGTGCACTGGACTGAACCCATTGTGTGAATACCCCGACTCTTGTGGAGCCCCCCTCCACGACCCCTGCTTCTGTATACACATGCTTGGTAGCCTCCTGATCGAGCTACCTCCACAAGGTGTCGAACTTCTGCTTCTGGTTCTGCATGCATAGCTTCTTGAACATCTTCATTAGGTCCTTGCTACGGAACCTTCTGTGGAAGTTTGCTGCAATATGCCTCATGCACCAGCGGTTCTTCACATCATTCCACTGGAAGGGGGGCTGCGTCCCATTCTGCAACGTTCGCAACGCAGACAGCAAGCCTGCATTACGGTCGGAGATAAGGCACACTTCAGGGCGTTCTTGCACTACGGCATGCTTCAAATTGCAAAGGAACCAAAGCCAGCTATCTGTATTCTCGTTCTCCACAATTGCAAATGCCACTGGGAGTAACTGGTCATTTGCATTGGCTGCAACTGCGGTAAGGATAGTACCATTGTACTTGCCGGATAGGAACGTCCCATCTATGGTTAGCACTGGACGGCACCACCTGAACCCTTGTATCGCTTGATGGAAGGCCCAGAACACTCTGTCAAGAATGAAACAATTCGGGCCCTCCGTAGGATGAACCCTCTCCTGCCTGTTTATGTACGTGCCTGGGTTTGATTGTGCAATTTGCTGCAGCATTCTTGGGACCAGGTCGTACGCCTCCTTGTACGTCCCATACATACGGTGCAGCACCTTTCGCTTCGCCCGCCATACCTTCTTGTAGCTCACTTCGAAGCCCGCCATGTTCGCTACTTCTGCCATTAGAACCTTCGGGGTAATTGACACATCCGCCTGGATGAGGTGCATGACCAGCTCCGCAACATACGATGATGTCATGTTGCGGTGTCTATGTACTGGCCCCGCAAGCTCACAACTGTGATCTTGCAGCACCGTTATCTGGAACTCCGTGCCAACGCCCTTGTACCGTTGTGCACGAACTTTGCCACCACAGGACCCGTCGACACACTTCACGACGTACGTGTCCGGCTTTGACTTATGGACCCGATACGTCTGGCTTATGTTGACGGCATGTCTAGCAATAGCCTGGACAACACTCTTATTACGGAAGCACTGCCCCAAAAAGAGTGCGCCCTCGCTGAACCCCCATTCTCTCTCCTTCGCCTGTGGCAGAACTAGGGCTGCCGTTGCGTTGTCGTCCAGTCTGGACGACACGTACGCACCGTCCGTGGTCACAACACGACCTACCACCCCTCCAGTTGCACCTTCGCCATCCTCGTCCTCTCTAGAACTGTCTGTTTCCACCTCCTCATCCTCCTCGCTGCCCTCTTCTTCCACCTGGTCCCCAAGATACTCATGACAGTCAATACAGGCGGCCCACCACCTCTCGTCCACACCTTCGTTGGGCTGGAAATTCTGCGCACGCCTCTTGTCGTCTTCATCACCCACTTCCTCGCCCACATGTTCTCCCGCAGAAGCGTCTTCATGACCGCCAGAGATGAACCCAGGCACTACATCTCCACCAGCGGCATCTAAACCAACCATGGTTGATGATTCTGCCCTCTCCACGAACTCGACATACACTATTGGCCTGCCATATATCACAGCATCAGGGTTGCACACGACCTCCATGTAGTTCGCCCATGAGGCGTCATTGGTCACCTTCAGAAGTTGCCATATGCTCTCCCTTCCATCACCCACCATTGAGGCATAGACTGCCTCGATCCATAACTTCTTCGTTGCGGTGTGTCGATCGAACGCCGAATGGACACACCTCCGTAGCTCAGACAACCTCATGGCGCTCAGACCGGGTGCCCGGATCACGGTCCGCTCGCAATTTGACAGGTCCGCCCCATACGGCCCATCACGTACGAGACCACTCCCATAAAACACGAACATTTGTTGAATGTTAGCCATTGCGTACCTACCATAAGTGCATAATCAACCATTTTAGTACACAGCATGTAACAATCGTACCACGTAACTACGATTTATTTGTAACTATTTTACTTTCAAATTGTAACATACATCAAATTAAATATTCATATCATTTTTATTTCCATCAAATGACCTTCACACTACAGTCATTCACTAAGCATACTAATTATACAAATTGTCTCTAATCTAACTACTATAAATTTAGCACCTACAAATGCTCTGACATAAATATTTACTTTTTCAACACCTACACATTATTTACACTACAATCTTTTCTAACTTTTACTTAATATAGTCTTTATGTAGCTCTACTATAACTTTTTATGACTGTTATTATATTTTAATTCTAATCTACCAAATTTATTTCTAATTTATTTGTACCACCTACCGCACTGTATGAGGTTCTTCCCTAAGCGTACTAATCATATGCTTCTAATCCTGGTATTATTGTTATCACCTACAATTGCTCTAACATAAATATGTATTTTCTCAATGTCTACACACTACAACTTCATATTTTCCACCTAACTGAAACTACTTTACAGTACGTATGTTCACAAAAAAGGAAACAGTACATACACTACAATACATCATGCCTAACATATGCAAGATTTGCTATACATACATAGTGTATAAAAGATTGACATAAAATAACAGTAACACAAGATGGTTTGCTTAATTAAAGCCTAATGACATACATAAAATGATAGTTGCACGGGCACAAAACTTACCTCTTCTTGATGCTTACGAGACAATCTACAACTTTTGTACTTGCCAAATCCGCTGATTCCAAACGAAAACAACTCAACTCTTCCGGCTTTCGCTCCTCACTTTCCTTCACTACCTTCCTCGCGCTCGCTCGGTCTTCACTCAAGATGCAAACGAGGTTCCTGTATCGTATGCATCTGTTGTTCCAGCCATTTAAACATGCTCGCTCGGTCTTCATAGCCAGATGCAAATGAGGGGCCATGCAACCGGGCTGCAGACGCGTGTGCCACCGCCATCAAAAAATGCCAATGCGCGACATATTCGGCGGATGGATGAGACATCAAAGAGACGTGCGGTCGGAGGAGAGATTCTCGCGGTCGGCAGCGCGCTCGCGTGGTCGGAGGGGCAGTCATGCGGTCAAAAAAGCGAACGTGCGCTCGGGGCTCGGGTCGTGCGGTCGGGCAGAGCAGTCGCGCGGACGGAGGGGGAGGTCGTGCGGTCGGAGACGGGGACGTGCGCTCGGCGGGTGGGCGGCGGGTGCGTGCGGTGTGGTACCGCACGACCGTGAACAGTTCGATCGTCGCGGTACCACACCGCACGACCGGGCGACGTGGCGGCAAACGGTAGACGCGCGGTCGGGAGGGGTTCAAAATTGAAATTTTTTTGCTTAGAAGGCCAAAAACAGAATTTCGATTGTACAGAGATCCAAAAGTGTCCAAAATTAGTGCACCGAGACCACCCAACAACCACGCCGGATGCGACGCTAGTGCGGCCGCGCGATGGTCACACACACGTGGCGCGCGTTGGCTGGCGGTTTGGCGGCCCACGGGAAGAGCGACATGTACCAGCGCTGGCGAAAGATGGTGATAAGGTGATGCTGGCGACGAAGCTAAGGAATCTCTCTAGCACGTGGCGACACTGCACGGTGCTCGATCGTACAAGGTGGCGCCAACCGAGAAAAACGAAAATCTTTTTATCACGCCACAAGTTTGACTAACTCTCACCTACAACTCAGTCCAAAAAATAATTCATCTCTAAAATTCCTAGGTATTCCATTTTTACATATTTCCTTTCCTCCATTTACGCACAAGTTTACAAGAAAAATATTTTTAAAATATTACACGAGCCGTTTCACCTCTAAATTAATTATTATTACTATTACTACTACTTATCATATATTTAGGCGTTACATACTCACTAGGATTAAGGTGATAAAAAGTTAGCCATTTGATAGTCCATTAGACCTAGTTAGCACTAATATTAAAATTTTATCTTATTAATTCACACAAAAAATTTATGGATGACACATCTCCTTTTATACCTAGCACGCACACTCACGTGCATGCATTCTCTGCGATCGACTCGGTCACAACTTTCTTTCTTTTTAATATCTTCTTTCTTTCTTTTCTTGCTACCAAAAGACTTGGGGTAGTACAGAAAAAGGTTTGAGGCATTGCAATACGCTAGAGGCATTGCAATATGTAGGTGCATTCGTATACATATAAACGTTAGGTCGAGATGCTATACATCTATCGTATAAAAGAAAAGTAACGCAAAAACCTCTAGCGTGTGTATATATGGAAAAGTCGGCCTCGAGATCAAATATGTATTAACCCACGTATTTCGAAGATATGTTATAATATTTATATTTATGTACCAATTGTCTCTTGGAACCTGCACGTTTCCTCGTGTACGCACATAAATAAATATTTATATATGTGGTGCATAATGCATGATTACTAGGCTCAATTCATCGTTGGTACATGTAGCTATCCTAATTGATGTGATTAATTTCACGACTTGTGTCTATACCGTATCAAAGAAAACGAATTCAAAAACCTCTTGTATCTCTCGCTATATATAAGAAAATGCCTTGTACTTCTGGTGTAGTAACTCATACTTTTGATATACCCCTAAATAAACTTTACATACTTCTTTATTACTTTAGGTATACTTATATACTAATGATAAGATACGTCCACTACTACAGACAATGTTTTCACAGACGGTCAAAACCATCATCATAGACGATTCCTGAACCGTCTGTGTTTATGTGTCAGTGATAATAGGTGGTTATCACAGACGACTCCCACATCGTCTGTGATAACTTACGATACAGATGGTTTTCTTAAAAACCGTATGTGATATTCGAATATCACAGATGATTTTTATAAAATTATTTGTGATAGTCGAGTATCACAGACGGTTTTTGTTATTGATCGTCTGTGACACAGATGATTCGATGTTCTGAACTATCTATGATATAAATATATTATGAACGGTTAATAACAAAAACGGTTACATGTGGACAGGAGCGACGGTGACGTGCGGCGACATGCACCAGCGCTAGCAAAAGATGGTGATGAGGTGATGCTGGTGACAAAGCGGAGGAATCTCTCTAGTACGTGGCCACACGATTTCTGCATGGTGCTCGATGGTAGAAGGCGGCGCCAACCGAAGAAAAAAGGTTTTCTTTTTATCACGTCACAAGTTTGACTCAAACTCTAAGTCTCACCTACAACTCAGTCCAAAAAAATAATCCATCTCTAAAATTCCTAGGTGCTCCATTTTTTATATTCCCTTTTGTCTATTTACGCACAATTTACAAGAGAGATATTTTAAAAATATTATACGAGCCCTTTCACCTCTAAATTAATTATTATTACTATTACTGCTACTTATCAGATATTTAGGCGTTTCCTCGTGTGGACAAGAGAAGGCACATAAGTAAATATATATATGCGTGGTACTTAATGCTTGAAACAAAGACTCAATTCATTATTGGTTCATCTAACTGTTCAATCCTAGCAAATATGGTAATGTACGTGCTATGAATCGGCGTGATTTACTTCCACAACTTGTGCATGCATGCATTCCTCGTGTAAACAAACAAAGGCATAGAAATAAAATTTATATGCTTGGTACATAAGGCACGATGCAACGACTCAATTCATTATTGGTGCATCTAGCGGTTCAATTGTAGCATATATATACATACGTAGCAGGAACTAATCGGCATAATTAAGTTCCACAACTTACAAATTAACGCATTATACTATATTCTAGGCACATTAGTATACATAAAAATGTTAATTCAAGATGCTATATATGTAACTACTATATCAAAGACAACGAATTCGAAAACCTCTTTTGTGTGTGTATACACCCGGACTGTTCTCTACCCCTCCATGGAATAACTATTCTATACCTCTCACCTCCCCATGGGCCAATAACTCTCCTACGATGGTGCGGTAACAAGGTGGATTTCATGCAGTAACACAACTCACAAAGACGCAGAAACACCCCCGCGGTGGTACAGTAACACTGCATCCTTCGTGTAGTAACACGGACCACGAGACATAGGTATGATCGGATTTGTATAGGTATAGCTATCCGACGCCACTGCACAACTATAAGTTTTTCACAATATGTTCCTTGCAAAATTACTATGAGACAGATATTTCAAATGATCGAGTTGTGAAAGATGTAGTAATCCAATGGTACTGCACAACTATTAGTTGTTTCTGTATGTTCTTTGCGACGTTACTCCAACAAAGATGGGATCTAATAAAATATAAACATCTAACATATCATCACAAAAGCCCACGTGGTGGGTTAATTGGCTAGCACATGTGGCTTTAGTTAACGAGATTGGAGGTTTAAGTCCCACATTCACCTATTTATAAAGTATGTTTGTAATAAAAAACTCTATTATATATATATATGCACTAACTACTCTCGAGTATAATTACTCTCGCTCTATCCATCATCGCTTGGTTGATGAGATGCTTGTGCTCATCCGAGCCTAACGGGGCTGTAGATCATGGACGCGTGAGAAAATCTGAGAAAACCCGATCTGGTTCCTTGTTCCAAAAAATAATTCATGAACTTGTTGGGATACAGGTAGGCTACCCTAGGACAGATTAAAATTTTCTACCGCGTAAATCAGGAAGCCATGTGAGTAAGAGATCATGGATCGTTACTACTAGATGTTCAATGCAGTGGAAGTAGAGTTGTAGTCGATTCAACGAAGAGCACATTAGTGTAGTGGTAGTAGTCGATCATCCTCCGATCAACCGTCTCCTCCTCATGATCGTTCTGTTCAGTGCCACAGTCGCAGTAGCGCCTCTACTGAAGTCCACGCGTCCAAAGATGGAACACTGTACGTCGGTGTGCTAGCACCAGCATGAATGGTAGTGGTTATGAGAGGTGGCAGCTAGGGTTTCGACGGGTGTATTTTAGGATACCTCTCTCAACCCTGCACCTCTCTTTATATAGCCTCCAATTAGATCCTTTTTTGATATGAGCATAGATTGAATCCCACCCGAAAACTATCATTCAGACCCTTATCATTTCAGCCCATTAAGTGTGTGACTATGTAGGTTCATGTATATTTGTCCATGGGCCGAAAACTCTTTTGCGGTCCATAAGTCGATAGCGGTCCCTAGCAGGATATAACAACTCCCAAACATACATAAAGATCATATTGGATGAACCTATATAGTGCTTATGTACCTATCCCTTTGTCTCATGATACCAGATCGAATACAAGATGAGAAGCATGCCATCTTATGATAGCTCGATCTTTCACATGAATTTGTAGTGTATTACTCAGTTGTGATTGGCTTCTTAATCACATTCGGCATGACCATGCACTTCCTTAATCCAACCACATCGAGGGCCCAAATATATCTCTCCTGTTATATAGGAGGGGCAAATTCCATCTTGATCGCTCATATTCTTCCGCATGTTTCAAAGTAAACCCAAAAGTTAGCTTTATAACTACCCAGTCATGGAGTAGTGTTTGGTAACCCCCTAAGTAAACTATTACACATGTAGAAAACAATGATGCTCTTAGGTCTAAGGATCCTACATACACTATGTATAAGACCAACTGATGACACTTAAGAATTTAATAACTCCTGTAGTGTCTTATGGTGGTTCATTCCAACAACATGTTCTCTAATATGTGTCCATATTATTGATTTGATTTCTCATATCTATGATCCATAAAATATGATCATCAATCAATATATATGTGCTGATCTATAAATCATAATTGTCCCACATTATGATATAAGATTAGTGATAATTTAGAATAACATCAAAATATGAATAAAGAATTACACGAGCAAGTCACATACTTGTTGAATGTTAATCAATATGAAAGACATTTATTCAAGGGATAAAATAACATATTATTCAAAAGATCATAAACATAGAAATAATACAATCATATCTATGATTGCCTCTAAGGCATATCATTAACAATGTCCAACTTGCACTAGAATCAATCGTGCAAGTATCTAATACTCATAGCTCTTGTGTACGCCTCATGCTTTGACTGCGGAAGAGGCTTTGTCAACGGATTAGAAATATTTAAATTTGTGTGCACTTTGCATTCTTAACACCACCTCTATCAACAATCTCACGAATGAGGTGAAAATGCCGAAGTATGTGCTTAGATTTTTGATGCGATCTAGGCTCCTTGGCTTGCACAATGACTCCACTATTATCACAATAGAGATTCATTGGACTAGAAGCACTAGAGACCACATCTAGCTCCGAGTGAACTTTTTTATCCAAACAGCCTCCTTTGCAGAAGTATAAATATAATAGTAGACTTAGTCATGGGCCGATCAGACCGAAATCAATAAAATGTAGCAGTGAAAATGAAACACACAGGTGGGACCCTCAGGACGTGCCCACAAGCAGCCAACTGGGGGTTCGTGATCTAGTTCTTGACACCTTCATCTTCTTCACCATCATATCCAGGTGTATTGCTGAAACGTAGCGATCTAACTCCTGATTCTAGATTCATTAAGTGAGCGAGGGTGAGCACAAACCACCGTGCTCTGCGAGCCAATACATAGAATGCAAATAGATAACATTCATGGCTTATCAAGGGAAGGCTCATGTTATTTTATTTGCCATAAATTGCTTGCAAAATACGATACATAGAAATTTCCTGAGACTTAACAGTTTTAACTAAAACGGATTTTATCAATGTATGAAAGAATACAATAATAATAGCGATCCAGATTCCATCCACCGTTACATAGCTTCCGGACCATATGCTAACCTTTCAGCGTTATAACTGCTTACCTTATCACTGGGGCAACAACCAGGACAATACAAATCAGAGCTTTCCACTGCCCACCACTTTTCCATTCCACCCACAAAGTTTTGAAATAGAACTATATCTGGTTAAGTTCCCATGTCCGCCCTTGACCGTGGGCATGGTTATTCAAATAGTTTTGACTCTATAGAGTTTGTACACTTTATCCACAAGAGACAATCCGCTTGTTGCTCCACACGATTCCTTAGTCATGTAGTTGACTAGACCATCACAATAACTTTTCAAAATATCTGGCCTCTTTTGTCATCTCACCCTATGGGCTCCTCCCACTCGCGGTAGGTCCCACACGTTGCATGGGATGTAACCACGGATACTAGCTTATTCGGACTCTACTGTCCACAACGCTAGCACGGTTTGAAACTTCACCCTCCCCTCGGGGTCCCTTTAGGCCTCCCCTTGCCCTCGCAATATTCCACTCCTTTCCACTATCGGTGAGATGAGCCTGGGGGTTTCGATAGATTTACTTAACTAAGATGCAATTTGTAGACTTGTGGTTGTACTTTTTTACATAGGAGGTCATGACAAGATTCAGGCCTTAGTGGTATCTGGGTGGTTCTACCACAATCCACACACCGTGCTTCCACTGCACCACACACTAGCCCCCATACCATCTGCTCAGATATTTAAGCAAGTTGGGGATTTTTGGGAGCATAAAATAATCATGTCAAAATATACCAGTCATTTCCACCATGACTTCCCAAATCAGTTTCTCATGATTAAAAGTGATGCTTGGGGCATTTTGGTGCTCCCGAGTATCTAAGCAGTACGAAGCATGGCGTATAATTGTAGACTTATTTTTAAAAGGTTACCATTATAATTTTGCTAGGGTGACAAGGCTCAAATATTCAACTGTTCCAAAGGAGATGTAATACTAACAATTCAAATGATGGGCATACAACTAGAATCTTAAAATAAACATATATTTGCATATGAAATAACAGCATGCAATTTGTTAATTTAAACAAAAGTAATTTGCAGAAAATGTAGGTTTAATATGATCAAAGTATTGACTCGCCTTGCGTGGTTTACCGCGGTTGTGAGCTCACTCAAAGATTTCTCATTTGATGGTCTTGAGTTCTTGATCTTTGTCTTTGTTTGGATCTTGGTCTTGCTTAATCCAATGACTCCGATTTCTAATTACATGCTAAACAACTGAATCCAAATAAATGCAAATAACTCAAAAGGTCCAAATAAATCCAATTGAACCTGATTAAGTTTTATTATGATTAAATGGATGATTTGAAGTTGGTTGGGCACGGAGTATTTGACGGAGTCAGAGGGGTTGAAGCGAAGTAATAAATGGCTAAGGAAAAATCTGTCGAGACAGGTGCCAAGGAATGTTTATAGTGAAGTAATATTCATGGAAATATTCCTCTTTAGGTTCAAGGATAGCTGGGTATAGCCGATAGTGGAATACCATAGCTTGATCTTTTAATTTAATAACTTCTTTTATTATTTTATATTTATCAAGGATATTCCTTTAGTCAGGTTAGACCTATGAACCGGTGTATGAATTTAGTTGGGTATTAATTTATTGGTCGAGTGTTGCCATTTATGAACTAGGGTAGGGGTTCCATAGGCGATGTAAATGATTTTTAGCTTATCGAATTAATTCATTTGGCTAGTAATTTGATATGTAGCATTTTATGCGGTCCTAATTATTAATGAATCGTATAATTGGTTAAATGTTTACTTCATAATATTTATACCTTGGTGAGATTATTTCAATGCCTAATCACTGAGGGCTATTATATTTTAGTACCTATATATTAATATGACCTTTTTAGTCGAAGATGTTTTTAGAATTAAATACCATTGATATTTTATGTAATCTTAGTTATCACTAGGCATAGCTTTATTTTTAGTGTAAATTTTTTTTATCTGGGCTGAGTTTGTTATACAGGGTTATGTTTCAATATTGCTATTTAATTAAATCTGCCACTGAGATTTATTTAATGGTGGCATTTTGAATGGTAGGGCATACATTTTAATTATAATTAAGGGAAATCTTTAATTTAAAGCCTTGCTTTTATAGTTGAACTTAATATCCAATTTATTTCCCTTATGTTTAGCTTGGATGTATTTTTAATTGGGATCTTTATTAATTTTGGACATTTAACCAAAGTCATCTTTTATTAATGCCTTTAATTAATAAATATATTTAAAATAAATGATCAAGGAACATTAGCTACTAATATATGATGATTAATCCAAGATTATATCTTTAATAATCTTATTTATATCCTAATCAAATTTATTAGCTTCCATAGATTAATTTCTAATTTTACTTAATTTTTCCTTAATTGAAATGGGTTAAATAAAAATAAAAACACAAATGTGCAAAGAGGAGAATCGAAACCGGGACCGGGGGTGTTTAACATTGGCGCGGCTAACCAGTTGGGATGCTGGCCCGTTGTGACTGGAAGGGGTGAATCAATTTAGAAGAGGCGAGCATGGAGATTAGGCTCACAATAGAGCATGATGGCGCCAGCGCAGAACTGACTTGCCGGCGCCGGGTGGCGGTCGAAGAGGGAGTGGCGACCACCAAAATGGGTTGTGGAGGAGGTGAGGGAGCTCTGGGAGGTGGCGCATTTGTCGAGACGGCTACGAGGTGGGCAGGTGGTAGCCCAGAGCAAACGGCGGCGAGGTGGCCACAGGGCGAAGGCATCGGTGTGGAGGAGAGGGGAATTGAGGCACGCGTGAGCAGTAGGGAATCAAGCGAAGCTTACCATGGGGTTGGCTGAGCGGGAGAGGGGCCGTGGTGGACTGGTAGCATCGGATGGAGGCGGCGTGGTTGGGTCACTATGGAGCGGGAGCTCGGACGGCGGAGGGCATCGGCTAGTAGTTGGGGAAGCTTTAGGGAGCTGAGTAGCTGCTCCCACAGCGAGGAATCAGAGGAAGGTCAGCAGAGGAGGAGATGGCGACGGTGGAGTTGACTTTGGTCAGAGGTGAGGAAGAATGTCCATGCGGTGAGCCGGGGGCACCGGAGTCCAATTAAATGAGGGAGGAGGTAGAAGACTTCTGGGGGCACGCTGTGACATGGTCGGATTGGCGGGGTTTCGCCGGAGAGGCAGGATGGCAGTAGTCACACGGCGACTAGCGCACGGGTGAAGACAGGAGAAGGAAATAGGGGAGGAAGGGGAGGAATGCAGGTGCAGAAGGGAGGCCGGGGCTGCTACTTATAGCTGGAGGGAAGTCACGGGAGTGCGTTGTGGCCGAGCTGCTGCCGAAGACCGAAGCACAGGGCGACGGGATGGCGAGGGTACTGAAGTCGACTGGAGCAGGGCATGGTGATAAGATGGAGGCGCAGGGCGACATGCGGCACAGGGGCATGACGCGCGTACAGGGCGTGGCGATGTGCATACAGGAGGCGTGGGGTCGGTCTGGGTGGCACACGAGCGAGGAGGCGAGGAAGAAGAAGACAACGCGAGGAGGGAGAAGAAATAACGGAGAGACAAGGGGAAAAGAAAGGAGGCGGGGACCCGGGCCCAGTGGCATAGAGGGAAAAAGAGAGAGGGAGGAAGAGAGAGAAAAAAGGGCTGGGGGCCCACATGTAAGAGAGGAGAAAGAGGGAAAGAATGAGAGAAAAATGAAGAGCTTTAGCAAATGTTGAATTTTGGATTTTGAATTCAAATCTTGGTTCAAATATCTAGATACAAAATCTAATATTCCTCTATTTTTGATTTTATTTGGTTAGCCCTTAGATTTTGATTTTGATATTATTTTGTTCTGAATTGTATATATAAATTTTTGAATATCCAACCTTGGGTTTTGTATGCTAATTAAAATAAAAGAAGGAATTTTTGGTTTAATCATTTAGAGATATGTTCTAATATTATTTTAGTTTCATTTTATTGACTTGAATTTGAATTCAATATTTTGGTATTTTGAATTCATGATTTGTAATGTCATTTTCCATTTTTATTATTTACATAATCATTATTTGCACTTGGGATTATTCTTGATTATTAATTTGCATGCCACAAAACTCAAAAAGATTTCAAATAAATATTCAAAAAAATTGAATGCCAGCAAAATGCAAGAAAAGTTTTAAAATTCCATATTTTTGAACTTTCGAAATTTAGGATGTAACAGCATACATGACAGACCCAATGGCAGAAGCATATGAAATCTTACTTATCCGGTCTCGCTCATTTGGTGTCAAAGGATATTGAGTCTTGCTAAGACTAATAGCATGTGACATAGGCAAGAAACCCTTCTTAGAACCCTACATGTTGAACCGCTTCAACACTTTGTTAATGTATGTATCTTGGCTTAATCCAATCAGCCTTTTAGTTTTATCTCTATAGAACTTTATACCCAAAATATATCCTGCCTCTCCTAAGTCTTTCATAGAGATAATATTTCTTAATGTAGACTTAACATATTCAAGCATAGGAATATCATTTTCGATCAATAATATGTCATCAACATATAGGACCAGAAAAACAAGTGCGCTTCCAGTAGCCTTCTTCATTCTTGATGAAGCCAACCCTTTGACTACCCCATCAAAATGAATGTTCCAACTCTAAGAAGGTTGCATATCTTTCTAGCAATTTAGGGATCGACAAAGCCCTCAGGTTGTGTCATGTACACATCCTCATTTAGGCTTCCATTTAGGAAAGCTGTTTTGACATCCATCTGCCATATCTCATAATCAAAATACACAACAATAGTTAGAATGATCCAGGTAGACTTAAGCATAGCAATAGGCAAGAAGGTTTCATTATAGTCAATACCTTGAATTTGTTTGAAACCCTTTGCCACCAATCGTGCCTTATGGATATGAACATTTCCATCCATGTCTATGTTTTTCTTAAAAACCCACTTGCACTCTATGGTTTTTACACCATCGGGTGGATCAATGAAATTCCAAACTTGATTATCATATATGAATTGAATTTTGGATCTCATAGCCCCAAGCCATTTCTTAGAGTCCGGGCCCATCAGCGCTTCCTCAAAAGTCTTAGACTCATCATTGTCTAATAATAAAATATTATGTCAATATCTTATCAGTAATGACATGGCCTTGCAGACCTACGTGGGGCTGGTGCCTCTTTCATAGGCTCTACAACATCTTGTACAAATCTGTAGAGGTTCAGTAGGAGTTGAAATATTTTTTGATGCCTCTCAAATTTCTTCGAGTCTTACCATGCTCCCACTAACTCCTTTAACTCTTTCTCCAAAAAGACACCATTTTGGGCAACAAACATTTTATTCTCATCCCTTTTATAAAAATAATATCCTTTAGTTTCCTTAAGATACCCCACGAAGAAGCATTTATCTGATTTAGGTGTGAGCTTGTGAGACGGCAAATGTTTTACATATACTTCACATCCCCATATTTTAAGAAAAGTCAACCCGGGATGCTTCCTAGTCCGTATCTCATATGGTGTCTTCTCTACAACTTTTGATGGAACCCTATTTAATATGAACGCTGCTGTTTCTAGAGCATACCCCAAAAAATACAATGGCAGATCAGATTGGCTTATCATCGACCAAACCATGTCTAACAAGGTTCGATTCCGTCGTTCAGACACCCCATTCCATTGAGGTGTTCCCAACGGAGTTAGCTGTGGAACAATTCCACATTGCTTTAGATGATCACCAAACTCATGGCTCAAATATTCACCTCCACGATATGATAACAGGGCTTTAATTAGCTTGCCAAGTTGATTTTGTACCTTATTATGAAATTCTTTGAACTTTTCAAATGATTCAAAATCAAATGAGTTTAAAAGACCATCTTTATAGAGCTTCACCATACGCTTCTCATTTATGAGACCCAAATGACAATGCCAAATGTAAGTGAGATTCAAATCATTAGACAGAAACCTCTTAGCATTAATGTTATAGATAGGCACATCCTCAAGATTTAAAACATATAATCCATTTATCAATACAGCATTACCATAAAGCATATCATTCAAATAAATTGAATAACAATGGTTCTTTATTCTAAACTCATAACCTTCTGTTCCCAAACATGAAGTAAAAATAATGTTTTTGCTTAAGGCAGAAACATAATAACAATTATTCAATTTCAAAACTAATCATGAGGGAAAAGATAATGGTAAAGTGCCAACAACAAATGTAGTAACTCTTGCTCCATTACCTACCGAAGATCGACCTCGACTATTACCAAACTCCTACTCCTTATTAGCCCCTGCATCGAACTGTAAATATGTGCAATCAATCCAGTATTAAATACCCAATAACTAATATGAGAAGTAGCAAGATTTATTTCTATAACATTTATACCTGAAGTAGAAGTCTTACTTCCCTTTTTCTTTTCCAGTTTTGCAAAGTACTTCTTGCAGTTCCTCTTCCAATGTCCAGTCCCTTGGCAATGGTAGCAAATGGCTTCAGATGCAGCACCAATCTTGAGCTCTCATCTGCTGACTTGAGCGTCCTATGCAATTCAGTAATTGACTTCTCCATGCCATTCGTATGAAAGTTCAAAATGACTAGCTCCAAGCTCGGAGGGAGCGACTGGAGAATCACATCAGTAGCCAACTCTTGGCTAGGGGGAAAACTAAGTTTTCCATACTCTCAATGTATCCAATCATCTTGATCACATGAGGGCTGATCGGACTTCCTTCAGCAAACTTGCATGCAAACAATGACTTAGAGGTGTTGTACCTTTTAGCCCTCGTATGGTTCTCACACATTCCTTTCAGACCCACAATCATATTGTAGGCATCCGTGTTCTCATATTGCTTCTGAAGCTCAAAGTTCATGGTGGCAAGCATGAGACAACTAACATCATGTGAGCCATTGCAATGTTTCTTACACTCATTCTTTTGAGCACGAGTAGAATCTTCAGCTGGTTCATCTGGATATGGAACCTCTAGAACATATTCCTTCTTTTATTACTTGAGAACAATTCTCAAGTTGTGATACCAGTCAATGAAGTTTGTTCCATTTAGTTTTTCTTTCTCAAGAATAGATCGCAGGTTAAAACTGGGTGTGGAGGAAGTTGATGGTGGCATTGTCTACAACATAAAAAGTATATACAAAACTTCTGCACTATGTTTATGTGAAATCTCCCATTAAACAATTTAACAAAAGATAATCACAGTATATCAAATACCCTTAACACTATGCCCCTAGACCAAAAACCATTTTGATAGCCTAGTCAACTTAAAACCAATATTATGCATGAAGTGTCCAACACTTTATCCTATCTTATTGAGATAATTAATAGCACCATACTTTGGTAGACCTACTAGTTAATGATCAAAATCTTGATAGGTACAACTATTGGAAGGGCATTAAGGTTTACTTAATTTTCTAGAGGGAAACTATTCTATCATGTTGAAATCACCCCATGGTAATAATAACATGAATAATAGCATAACAGGAACATAAAAACAATCACAATTAAATCATATTAAACTGTGAGATGGTATGGCCCTTAGCATGACAATCTCAATCACCACGCTTCCTGTCCACCAAGCCATCAATGCTAGAGTTCACCACATCTATCTACTTAGCTATTACTCCTAACAGCTAACAATGAATTAGATATCAAAAATCAAGCATTACAAGTTGACACGCAGGCCGTTATACAATAATATGTAGCCCAAGGTTATAAATCAACATGACACATAGGCCATGAAAAACACATATATGCATCACATACACAATGGACCATACTATTCACACAACACTGCAAAAATGAGTTATATTCAGAATCCAATTCTACTGCGCGATATGAACAAGCAACACCCATAATGTGAGGTATGATTACCTAGCACGGTGTCCATTCCAAATCAAATACTACCGCCTCCGAACCCATCTACTACCACCGAAATCGATTGATCTTATCAACCAGTGCCTAAATCAATCCAATAACATGAACCAATCTAAGCTATCTTATCAGACTAGTAATAGATCCAATCTACTACCACCACATATCAACTATATGCAACCCATCCAGATCAAATACTACATAGGATGACTTTGAAACCACTGTTGGGATACAGGTAGGCTACACTAGTGCAAATTAAAATTTTCTACTGCATAAACTAGGAAGCCATGAAAGTAAGAGGTCATGGATCGTTACCATTAGAGGTGCAGTGTGGCAGAAGTACAGTTGAAGTAGTTGATTCAACGAAGAGCGCGTCAGTATAGTGGTAGTAGATGATCATCTTTTAGCCAACCGTCTCCTATTCGCGATCGTCTTGATCAGCATCGCAGTCACAGCAATGCCTCTACCGAAATCCACACATTCAGGGATGGAACACCATATGTCAATGTGCTAGCACCAACGCACACGGCAGGGGTTACGAGAGGTGGTGGCTAGGGTTTCGATGGGTGCATTTTGGGATATCTCCCTCAGCCCCACACCTCACTTTATATACCCTCCAATCGGATCCTTATCCGATACGAGCATAGATCAAAGCCCACTCAAAAACTCTCATCTAGACCCTTATCATCTCAACCCATTAAGTGTGTGCTCGTGTAGGTTCATGTATATTTAGCCATCGGCTAAAAACTTGCTTTCGGTCTATAAGTCGGTAGCGGTCCCTAACAGGACATAACGACTCACAAACATACATAAAGATCATATCGGATAAACCTATATAGTGCTTATGTACTATAACACCCCAGCCATACCATGGCCTGGAATGCTACCTAACTAAATAATGAAACAAAGATAAACAATATTCACCTCACCAAAGTTTCGGCAGAACCTCCTTTGTGTAGTTACCTAGGTTGGAATTTTCAACAAACAGTTCTATTAAATAAAGATAAACCAAATGGTAATGTAATCAAGACCTAATCAAAACTGACTATTTGTTGCTACGACATCCATATCAATTAACATCTATGATATAAATCATGAGCATCCTGAACCTTCTAATTCTTTATTACAGTTTACTTCTAGCAAGCTATAATCATAAAAGTACTAAAAGTAATTCATTCATCTACTAATTTATTTTTCCTTTCTTTCCATTGTGGGTAGATCGTGTAAAAGTGCAACAAGACTAATCCTTCTTTTCCCCCATGCATGCCGATCTCGTAAAGGTACCTAAAACACAACAAACAATAAGGGTGAGTCCAAGACTCAGCAAATATAATAAACGGTAACAATAGCATACATGTACACAACTCCATAAGAAACACCCAACAATTGCTTTACAAACATATGCTATGCAATATGCTCAACAACATCTTTATCTTTTCCCTTCCTCTTTTGCATTTTACCGGTAATGCAAGTGCGCATCCGTCGATGCACACCCATGCCTGTACCATCTGGTACAGGGACCAATGCCAATACTCCGCAAGTATGTAATCCTATATCTGAATTAAATTGAATGAATTGTTTGATTAAGCACAATTGAGTGATTACAATTGAATCCAATGTTTCAACATCTAATCACCATTGCTAGGGTGGAACTCTCCAGTCTTATTTATGACCTCTGCTAGCAAGAATTGGGAGAGGCTTCCACGAATTTTGATGAGTTCGTCAAGATCAAATGCACTTTCGTCGAAGTCCATATGCTGTCACTAGGAGCAATGTTAAGTCATTAATTAATTATTGGAAGGTTAACAAACCTCTAAATCATTCGTCTCAGTGTCTATGATTTCCTTCATATGGCTGCAAACGTAGAATTCACATACGTTGCCCTGTAGCTGCTGGTGGCACTGCAAAAATAGAATTATATACATAGGTATTGTCAAGTCTAGAGGCATTATAATAAAGTGTGATATAGGATTGTTGTGTTGTAGTGGGTACCAGAAATCGCGTCCTGTGTCGCAGCGTGTCGCTAGATTCCTTGTGTCTCCCTCCCTGGGCAACATAAGCTGTAAATAACCTACGTGATTCCAAAAAAGTTAGCCTCGGCCATTGCAAACGAAGGAAAGATTACAATAGAGTTATGTATGGATGAAATGAGTTTACCTGTCAATTGCTTGTTGCACACGAGTGAAGTTGTGGTTGCTCCTAAGTAGGGAATCAAGGTATATTACCTTGCTCCACTTTGGTATAATCACAATCAGAATCCAGTGAGACCTAGTAATGCTTGTCACCATAGTGATTAATTCTAAGTTCATGTTGTGTATAAAGTACAAATAAAACTTGTGTGGTAACTAGTGAAGCACTTACCCTTGGTTGAAGGGTACCATGATGTACTCCTTGTCACTGTAAGCAATCAATCCGCTCGTTATGTAATCTTGGACGAAGGATGCATTTTCGTTGATGGATTGCATAGAGACCAAGTGTGGGTCGAGGAAACCTATGGTTGTCGCCGTGCCAGACTTGTTGGATTATGTACCTATACATAAGCAAAGAGTAATGATATTTATCGATATGATACAAATGTAGAACTTCATTGTACAGTACACTTACAGTGTCCAGCATCGTGAAGTGAGGTGTCGAGTTCGTTGAGGTTGAATAGTAAGAATAAGTCTTCAAAGGTCATGACGAAGTAGCCCGAGTCGTGGAGGAAATGCACCTCCGTGTATCTCACAGTGAATCCACTGTACCAGTTTGGTTTCATGTTGGACCTCTGCATGTACTAGGTATGCAATGTATTACAAAACAAATTAACCAACTATTAAGACAGACCACAAAATAGACAATTGAGGGAGAGGCGAACGACGTTGGGAAGGAGAGGTGTCGGCGTGAGGAAGAGGCGGCCGACGTTGGGAAGGAGAGGCGGTTGGTTGAGGGAGGGGCAGCCGGCATCGGGAGGGTGAGGCGGCCGGCATCGTGAGGGAGAGGTGGCCGGCATCAGGAGGGAGAGGCCGCCGGCGTCGGGAGGGAGAGACGACATCAGGAGGTAGAGATGGCCGGTATCCGGAGGGAGAGGCGTACAACGATTGTATGGAGAGGCAGCGTTGGGAGATAGAGGCGGCGTCGCGCACGAGTGAGCAGTCAGATCTAGCAAAACCTAGCAGTGGCGGTAGAGATGGAGTGTGTGAGTGAGGACTCTGTGAGCAGAACCTATCCTTGGGGTATATTTATAGGGAAACTATCATAGATGGTTCATTTATGGAACCGTCTATGATAATACTATCACAGACGATTCTTTTATGGAACCGTCTATAATAATACTATCGCAGACGGTTCTTTTATAGAAGTGCCTGTGATATTCAACATATCATAGACGGTTCTATAAAAGACCGTCTGTGATAGTACTATCATAGACAATTTGTTCTGATAAACCGCCTCGGACTCCGCGTCAAGGTGAGCTCACCTCCCCACCTTTCCATCTTGCCATTGTGCACCTCGGCCACCGCCGCTTGGTGCCGGAGTGCTGGTGTGCCCTCGGGCCCAGAGCGTCGCTGCGCCAGCCATGCCACGTCAGCGGTAGGTGATGTGGCAGCCAGTTGGCAGCCACGTGTGCGCCACCACAGCGGCCATGAGCCATGCATGTGCCATGCCGATCCCCTTGCCACCTCAGCCACTCTTTTGGTCCATGGACCCAGACCACAAAAGCCGCTCCCACCTGTCAGCCAAATATCATCCTTTTCCTTTATAAAAATAAATCGGCGAAAAATTCATTTCTCTTGCTGATGTCACCCTGACATCATAAATCCCTTTTCCAGCAGAAAAATAATTCCACCAAAAATTATTTCCCTTGCCGACATCACAAATAGAATTTTTAGTACAAAAATAATACAGAAAATCTTCTTTACCTTTTCTTTAGTTTCAAACTTCTGAAAGCTCGTTCTCTTTCGTTTTAACTCTGATTGGACCCATTCAAATTTCTAAATTCTTCAAAAATTCCAATATATTCATTTCTACCATCATTTAAAATATTTGAAGTTTATTGGTATTCCAAATATTTAAATTTTAAAATCTAAAACCTTGTTCATTTTCAAAGCCTCAGTTCCATTCAACATTTTCTGTGCACTTCCAAAATTCAAATTCAAATCTTGCAAAGTTTAAAATCTCCATAAAAATACCCATTCTATTTTTCTTGGTCCAGATATTTTTTCCAGCATTCCTCTTCCTCTAAAATAAAAAGAAATAGTGAGACTTCCCACCAGGCCAAAGTCTTCTTTTTCAAGCATGCTTAACTCCAAAGTTCTCACTACATCTAGTGCCATAGATTCCTTCCATTTTAGGAATTTGGACTATTCTCATTTAGCCTAATATTTCTTCTTCCTACCTTTGCTATTCATCTCCACACGTCAGACTAATAAACACTTTGTTCTTCAGCTAAAGCCACCGTGAACTATGCATGCATGCAAGTAAAATCAATTCCCTCTTACCAAATTAATTGGCATGCAGCAAGAACACCTCTGTTCATTGCCAAACATCAATTCCATTTCAGTTTTAATCATTAAAATTTCAGTTTTTCATTTTCTTGTATTCAAGCATTGAAAACCGACATTGCACATAACTCAGCCAAATTAACTTATTCCTCTTGCTCTTGCCATATAAATAGAAGCTCCACCTTCATTCTACCCTGAGCAAACCATTAGACATCCTCCTCACCATGCAAAGCACCGAAAAAGCCACAGCCGCCCCATGTGTTGGCCTCCTCCCCACCATGTCATCTTTTGCTCCAGTGATCTTTTTCAAGTTTCGTTCATGTCACATCATTTTCTAGCATTTTAGCAATCTACCCATCAATTTAATTTGGTTTTTGTGCAGCCATTTGGTGGGAATCAAGTTTTTCCCAAAACTGGTCATTTTCGTTTCTCATTGTTAATTCGTTGCCTCCAGTGAGTTTTATCCTGAGACCATCCCACCAAAAATGAAATAGCATGCAATAGAAGCGTCTCCAATCAATTTCTTCTCAGTTTCTAAGCCATTAACCCATCAATTATTCAGTTCTTGCATGCAAAGTTGAAACTGGCATTTCATTTATTCCAGCCATTACTTCGGCAATCAATTCCGGCTATTCCCTTCCTCCTCTTCACCTATAAATTGAACCACACCTCCTCTCCTCATTTCCCTCTTGTATTGCACACTAGCAAACCAAAAATCAAGACAAAAAGAAGATCACAAGGAGTATTCCCTCGATTGGCATTTTTTTCCAGCAATTTCTTTCCAACTGATTTTTCGATGACTCGTTCTCTGTCGTCCGAACTCCAAATCCAGTGATTCAAATTCCTAAATTTATCTAAAATCATAATATGTCCCTCAATATATATTTTATAATTGTTTAATTTTATTTGGATTTTATTTTAATTTATTTTCTTTGGTTCTTCACGTATAGACTACGACAATCCGAAGAGTTCGATTTCGACGATTCACAACATCAAGTCTTCGAGCAAGGTAAGTCACACCTTTGATCATGTTGCTCCCAATAATTTAAATTATGATGTTATTTTTAATTATTATGCATGCGTACTTTTATTCAAATCAGTTCAAATTGGATTTAAACTTTAGTTACACCAAATTCCTTTGTATATGGCCAAAGTTGACATTGAATATCAACATGCCTTATCACCTTAGATAAAACTATAGTTAGTATACTAGTATAGACTAGAGAAATTTTATATAAAATGCTTAGACCTGCTTAGACATAATTTTTGGTTTTGGGATAACTTTTTCCATACAAAATGATAAGCTTTTGAAATGTACTTTTGACTTCGGTGAGTCAGGAAGGTCTATAAATTATTTCAAAACAAAATATAAAAACTTGGTTTAGACTTAGACAAATGGTTAGGTGGTGGGTGATTGCTGGCATGCATTGTTGTTCGGTGACACAATGTTGATTGCTAGGCATAAGGGGTATGTGGTTGGTGCCTAAGTAAATTAAGGACCGGTCTATGAGCTACTGCTACAAAACCCTATCATACTACCATAAGGCTAGTATGGGATAGTCCTGGCTGATTAATTTGCATGTCCCAACCTAAGTCTCACTGTAGGTTGAAAGTGAGCGTGGCGTGGCCATGAGAAGTCTCACTCCTCTCAAGAGGGGGTCCCCGTCTGGTGGATTCGTTACTGAGGTGAAACCTTAATGTTGGCTTGGCCAGATTGAAAGCTTTGCATTGTAAAGGCCTTGTCATGATCTCCTTGCCGCACATCAAAGGAAGTGTGCTTATCCGGTGGAAACATGGGATGATCATGTCTTGTGGGTAAAGCTATACAACCTCTACAGAGTGTATAATCTATCCTAGATAGCCATGCCTATGATCATGGGCAAGCTAAGTAAAGTTTTTCATTGATTAGACTTTGTTTTCAAAATGGTTTTACAAAATGCTTATGGATGGATGGAATCCATATGAGATCTTTTTGAGGAAAGATGGTCCAGGTGGGGTACCTGTGGATAGGTTAGTGTTTGGTTGGGGGCTGCACTAACAATATTATTTTGTTAAAATCTTGTTTCTATCTATTGTATGAAATTTGGCTTTTGAATCTACTTACAATATTTACTTCAATTCTACTTTTCGCTCAATTGACCTTATTATGCATTCCTTTGTCAATCCTTATGCATACATTAACTCTGTTAAATCTCCTGGTGTAACTTGTGAAGTACTTTATGTGCTTATGTTGCTCAATTCATCATTTTTCAGAGGACGACTTCGACTTTGGTGAGGATCAGAATGAATAGGCCATGTCTTACTATTGTTTGCCTATGGGCAGGCTTAGTGGGCTTCTTTCACTTTGGTTTTATCTTCCACTGCATATACTTAATTTTGGTTTATGGACCATTGATGTAAACTTTGGCCATCAGGCCCATATTTAGTCAAATAAAGTTTGTCATTGTGCATGATATTTGTCTTTGTTATCCACTGTGTGCACTAGCTGATCCTGGACTAGTGTGATTAACATAGAGGGTTTCAAAGTTGTTGCTCCGAGGCCCAACAGAGAATTTGATATAGTATGTTAAAAACAATCTTTACGCGAAGAAATAGAGTTGGACCCAACGGCACCCCGTGGGAGTTGAACCCAATGGCACCAAAATAGAAGAATCTTGAAAATTACGTAGTCAAGCTCCCAAATCTCATCTACAAGCTTGTAGTGCGAGCTTGGACCAACGATACTGACGTGCGCATCATTGGCATCTATGCGGACACCTGAGTTTTGCACTGTGCTCTTTCTATCCTGATGCACTTAATATCGTATCCTTGCCATGTCACAATTGTAAATTTGGCCCTTTTGCTAACCATTGTAGTATTTCACTTGATGACCTCCCAGTCAATCGCACCTTCAACCATTCGTTGAACTGATGGTTGTGTTGTCTCGTGATCCAAACCTTTGACTGGCAAGCATTCTCTTGGTGTGGCATGTCCTTGTGCTCTTCAATATATGGGGTCACTTCAGTCATGTGTTGTAAAACCATGAAATGGGCTTGGGCATATGTATCTAGCCTCCCCTCGTGACGAGATATAGGTACACTTATCAGTTCGACCTGAGCCATGTAGCTGATGCAGAATTCAATGACCTCTTCGGTTGTATAACCTTCGATGATGCTACCCTCCGATCAAGATCGATTGCACACATAGGACTTGAGAATTCCCATGTACCTCTCAAAGGGGTACATATTATGTAGAAACACGGGGCCGCATATCTTTATCTCTTTCACAAGCTGGACAATGAGATAGACCATGATATAAAAAAATGACGAAGGGAAATACATCTCTAGATGACACAGAGTTTTCACTACCTCAACCTGCAGAGCATCAAGTCCATCAGGATTGATGACCTTCTGAGCAATTGCATTAAAGAAATAACATAGCCTTATGATTGCCACTCAAACCTTGTTTGGCAAAATACTTCTAATTGCAACAGGTAGCATTTGTGTCATTAGCACATGAAAGTCATAGGATTTCATGCCAATTAATTTTAAATGTTCTATGGAAACAAGTTTCTTCATGCTGGTGGAGTGATCGAATGGAACTTTCACACCATGCAAGGACTTGCACAGATAAGTTCTCTCAGACTTAGATAAAGTGTAGCAAGCTGGGGGAAGGTATGTCTAGCCTTTATTGGTCTCTATCGGTGCTAACTCGGTCCTAATGTCATAGCAACGAAGTCACGCCTTACGTTGACACCATCCTTTGTTTTATCAGGAATGTTCAGTAAGAGATCAATCAAACTGTCACATGCATTCTTCTCTACGTGCATGACATCGATGCAACTGCAAACTTCTAAGTGCTCCCCATACGGCAAGTCACAAATATTGACCTCTTCTTCCACATGTTTTTCCGACAGGTCCTCAATTTATGTCCCTTTCCAAGCACAATGTCGATATCCTTGACTATACCATAGACCTCTTTCCCACTAAAAGGCCTTGGTACTGAGTCATCCACTTTTTTTGTCAAATTATTTCTTCATCTTGCGGTATAGGTGATACTTTGGAAGGAACCTACGGTGACGCATGTACACAGTTTTGCGTGAGTTATTCAACCACACACTCTCGGTATAATCTAAGCAGTGCAGATAGGTTTTGGCAGAAAAATCATTAATGGTGCAGAATAACATGGCACATAGAGTGAGTTTCTCTCGTTTGTCTACATCTCATACATGTACCCTTTTGTTCTACAGTATTGCAAGATCTTCCATCAATGGTGCTAGGTACACATCAATTTCGTTTCCAGGTTGCTTCGGCCCTTGGATAAGTAGTGACATCAAATTATATTTCCGCTTCATACACAACCAAGGAGGAAGGTTGTACATGCACAGAGTCACGAGCCAGGTGCTATGTCGGCTGCTTATGTTACTAAAAGGATTCATTCTATATGCACTCAACCCAAATCTTATATGTCTTACCATTTCGTCTTTCTTACGCTGCTCCGAGGGCCAACACATCAATCTTGCATCCATGTGGTTTGCAAATCAGCGCTTCAAACGGGGCATTACAGGAAGATACCACAAAACCTTAGCAGGAGGTCCTTGCTTCACCTTAAAGCCCTTCCCGTCAACGGAGTCATTTTTATGCTTATATCGGGATGCTTTGCACATAGGACAAACATGTAAATTAGCATACTCTTTACGGTAGAGGATACAATCATTCGGACATGCATGTATTATTTCTACTTCCATTCCCATTGGACAAAGAATCTTCTTAGCTTGGTAGGTGATTTTAGGAAACACATTTCCCTTTGGAATCATGTCCGCTAGGAGACATAAAAATGTTGTGAAACTTTTGTCGGACCAACCATTGCTTGCCTTCAATTTCAGCAGTTCTAAAACTGATGACAACCTCATATATTGCGGCTTGTAGCCTGGGAACAAAGGTTTCTCCGAGTCCTCTATCAAGACCTTGAATTTACCAAACTCTCTCTTACTATAGTTCCCTTCTGCATCACGTAGCATCTGATCCAGATTGTTATCCTACGACCTATCCTCATGATCGAAAGCATAGTCCACAACCAGCATATCATTGTCTCTCTCGACGGTTTCATAACTACCTTCTTGTGTAATCTTCTGTTTACCATGACTGGTCCAACATTTACACCCCTTTCTGAAACACCTTCGAATCAAGTGAGCTTCGATCTGTGCTGACTTGCGAAACATCTTTAGATTATCATAATCAATGCGTGGACAATACATATATTCAATCCCTTTCTTCAACATATCCAGCTCGGCCGCTCTTCTAAAAGTGGATATGCCATTAATGTACTCTTCACTCACACGGTTCTCAACGTACATCCAGCTTCGGTCCATCTATGCTACACATGTAACAAATGGGTGTCAAAAATGATTATTGGCGCTACTAAGCAAATTAGACTAGCTATACTTAATTACACGTGACATCTATATTAGGTAGGTAGCTAGCCATGTATTCATGACACAATAATATTAAGCAAGAAAATATTAAAGTAAACTAGGAGTACTTACCCATTCTGAAACTGAGAATAGTACCATTATCTTTCTAAACCTAGTTAGCTAGCTAGATCTAAACAAAAATCTAGCTATCATCTCTTTCAATTATAAGGAATATAAGTTATTAGAAGCAATTGAGTACTAACGTCTGATCACTAAGAAGACGTATATAGATCTACAAGTGATATATTTTCACCAAACTCCCCAAAGCCGGCAGCCTCGCTCCACCGATGCAGCGCAATGAAAACAGATATATGTCGAGACCACGTACGCCTGGTATTTAATAGCACAGATTATCCCAGACGGTTCCAACCACAAACGGTCTGTGATACAAACATTATCATAGACTGTTCATATTAATAATTGTTTGTGAATTATCATAAACGATTATTAATTCAAACGGTCTGTGATGTCCATAATATCACAGACGGTTTGTTATAAGAACAGTCTGTGATGTCCAAAATATTAGAGATGGTTTTTATATGAATCATCTGTGATGTCCGCAACTTTCATAGACGGTTATTAACACGAACCGCCTGTGATGTCCTAATTATCACGGACGGTTCATGTTAAGAATCATCTGTGAAAGTTCACAGACGGTTCTTAATATGAACTGTCTGTGATGTCTCAATTATCATAGATGGTTCATGTTAATAACCATCTGTGAAAATATCATAGACGGTTGCTCGTATAAACCGTCTGTGATAAAACAAGTACAGACGGTTTCGTATGAACCGTCTATGATATAGCCATCCAGTATAGCCTCGTTTGTAGTAGTAATACATTGCGAATATGTTTTGCAATTGTTTGAAGTCCATGTTTCTTACTTCTTGTGGTATGAGGCTTATATTTGCAAATAGTTAAAGCTCATACATAATCCTTGTAACATGTGATTTAGGTTTGCGAATGTGTTTTGCAAACATGTTAAGTCCATATACCTATACCTTGTGTCATTATTCTAAAAGTGTGCAAACATGTTTTACAACCTGCTGGGAATCATGGTTGATCCTTATTTGCATGATACTATAATTTACAAATGTGTTTCGCAAGATTTGTTGAAGGATATGCACTTGTCAGGAAAATCAGAACTACTGGCATATGTTGCGCGGTACTACCAGACATCGGAACTACTAGCATGTGTTACATGGTACGACCAGACATCAGAACTACTGGCTTGTGTGAGTGGTACTACCAGATCCTAGGAGTTCTAGAATTGTGGGTGGTACATTTTTTTAGAGAAGACCATGTTATGGTCCTCGAGACAAATGGAAATACCGCGTCATTAAATGGAACAACCAGAGAGCGAAAATACCGAAACTTGTGCAGCAGTATTTCTGACATTGTCTGTAATGGCTAATTTTTTGACCATTTTGAGAGGAGTGGTAGTACCGGAGTTTTGCCGGTGGTACCAGAAAAAATCCTGATTTTTGTCTCAAACGGCTAGTTTCAAGGTGTGAGATATAAATACCCACTTGTGACTGGTTGGAGATGTTGTTGCTACACTCTATTTTATTTGTCTAGGCTAGTATGAGGTTCTCCTCTCCATTGTGCGTGTGCTGCATCTTGTGAGCAAGGAGAAGTGATCTAGATTGTATGTGTTGCATCTTGAGGTGGATTTTGTATCCACTTGAGCTTGTGCATTCGTTGCACATGGTGAGAGTCAAGCAAGTGACTTGATTCATTGCCAACTTCTAGACGATGTTGAAGGTGTCGTGCGCAGTGATCTTCTCAAAGAAGGTTGTGAGATGACCCGGTGAGTTGTAAAGGTTGGAGCTCACCTATCCGAAGCAGGAAAGTGTATAACTAGTGGATTTGAGTTGAAAGATTTAATTCATGGATCTGGTCAAATTCGTTTGGGCTTAACTCAACGTAGATTAGGGGAGACTGACAAGTCTTTGAACACCACAATAAAGAGGAATCTTGTCAATTGTGGTTTGTTCTCTTGTGCTCAATTTACATTCATTGGATCAAATTAATTGCTTGTCATCCTAGGATTACAAACCATGACATAGACTTAGGGTGTTGGATGAACCTAGTTGTTTTAGCCTTTATTTGTGCTAAATCAACTTGACTTAAGCTTCCGCATTATAACCTTGGTGTTAGATAAATAATAATAGAAAGAAGATTTTTTAAAATTGCCTATTCGCCCCCTCTAGTCGGCCTCCTCGATCTTACACCTTTTCTAGCGGTGATGAACAGGTTGACTAGAAGATGACACCAACCCAAACACTACTCCTCCTGCAGTAAACACTTAATCCAAAAACAAGCTCCAACGGTACAAGAACAACAATCAAACAACAACGCTACTACATGCTTCCCAAATTGTTAACTTTCCCTTTACTAGATAGTCACCCCCTACTATCCTGGTACTAAAAACAACAATTTTTGACTCCCAAGTCCTATCATAGCAAACTACACTAGTTCTGGGATCTAAACGAAAATTTCCTGCAATTGAAGATCCACTAAGTTTTTGACTATCTATGGTTTGTAATTTGTTCCTAATTACTTTATAATTTATATTTATAAGTTTTGGTGAAAGAAGAATTGAAGATGCATGGTTTATCTAGCTAGCTTGATGTGGAGAAAAGATTGTTTAACATGTAGCATGGTTTATGGTTTAGTCTATTCATAGTCTATTTGTACTTAATTTAATTAAATTAATTGTTATTGCTACATATAGCAACTTAATTTAGATTAATTGAATATATTATACTAAATTGTTATATGCATAATGCGGGACAGAAGCTAGATGTACTTTAGGAACCATGTGAGTGAAGAGTACATTAATGACATTCCTGCTTTTACAAGAGCTGCTAAAGAGGATATGTTGTATAATGGGGTGGAATGTATATACTGTCCATGTATTGACAGCGAGAATCTAAAGATGTTTAAGAATCAAGTGCAGATTGAAGCGCACTTGATTTGAAGGGGTTTCAAAAGAGGGTATGCACATTGGACCAGTCATGGTGAAGAGTAGATTACAAAGGAAGATAGTAATAATGACATCACTGATGAAATCAATGTTGCGCCGCCGTATCATCATGTCGATTGTGATTCTTATTCGGATAGGTTGAATGATGACAATCTGAATTAGATGCTTTGCGATGCAGAAGGGAACTATGATGAGAGAGAGTATGTTAAATTCCAAGGCTTGATGGATAACTTAGAGAAACCTTTGCTCACATGCTGCAAGTCAAAGTATATGAGGTTGTAAGCCGTGCTTGAACTACTGGAATTGAAGGCAAGCAACGGTTGGTTCAACAAAAGCTTCACTGCACTATTAAGTCTTTTAGGGGACTTGCTTCTGGAGGGAAACAAGTTGTCCAAAACCACTTACAAAGCTAAGAAGGTTCTTTGTCCATTGGGAGTGGAAGTAGAAACAATACATGCATATCCAAACGACTGTATTCTCTACCATAAAGAGTATGCAAACAAGCATGTATGTCCGGTGTATAACCCATCCTGATACAAGTATAAGAATCAAACAGATAACAGCGAGAGAATAGAGGTGAAGAGAGGACCTCCTGCTAAGGTGGCATGGTATCTTCCTATAATTCCCCGTTTGAAGCGGTTTTTTGCGAACCCAAATGAGGCAAAACTGCTGCATTGGCACTCGGAGGGGCGTAAGGATGGAATGCTAAGACACCTTACTGATTACGCCCAATAGAGAAACATCGATAGAAGGTTTGTAGACTTCGGTGTAGAACCGAGGAATGTGAGGTTCAGATTGAGTACAAATGGAATGAATCCTTTCGGTAACATGAGCTACGAATGTAGCACTTTGCCCATGACTTTCTACATCTACAATCTTCTCCTTGGTTGTGCATGAAGCGAAAGTATATTTTGCTATTGATACTTATCCAAGGGCCGAAATAACCTGGGAATGATATTGATGTGTACCTAGCATCATTGGTGGAAGATCTAAAAATACTGTGGATTAAAGGGGTACATGTATGTGATGCGTATAAATAAGAGAACTTCACTTTATGCTCCTTGTTGTTCTTCACCATAAATAAATATCTTGCCCTTGCTAACCTATTGGACCAAAGCCTGTATCCACTGCTTAGATGATATCGAGAGTATCTAGCTGAAGCACTTACACAAAATCGTGCACATGCATAACCGTAGGTTTCTTCAAAGGGCTCACCCACACCTCAGGATGAAGAAACAATTCAATGGAGAGAACTAGGATAGTTCAGCTCCAAGGCATTTAAGCAAAAAATAGATCTATGATTTGGTTAAGGATTTAGATGTTGTGCTCGGAAAGGGATGTAAATTGACGACCCGTGAGAAGAACATCTGGAAGAAGAGATCAATATTTTGGAACATACCTTATTAGGAGCACCTAGAAGTTCGCCGCTGTATGACATCATGCACGCAAAGAAGAATGTATATGATAGCTTGATTAGTCTCTTACTGAACATTCGTGACAAAACAAAGGTTAGTGTCAACGCACAGCTTGACTTGGTTGATATGGACATCAGGCCTGAGTTAGCACTGACAAGGATTGATAACAGATGAACTTACCTTCCTCCTACTTGTTACAATCTATCCAAGGCCGATAGAACTGAACTATGTCAATGCTTGCATGGTTTGAATGTTCTGTCTGGTTGCTCCGCCAATATGAAGAAACTTATTTCGATGGAAAATTTGAAGTTAATTGGCATGAAGTCTCATGAACGTCATGTGCTGATGACACAGATGCCTCCTATTGCAATTACATGTTTTGCCAATCAAGGTTCGAGAGATAATTATGAGGCTGTGTTATTTCTTTAACATAATTGCTTAGAAGGTCATCTATCCCAAAGGACTAGATGCTCTACAGGACAAGATAGTGACGACTCTATGTCATCTTGAGATGTATTTCTCTTCATCGTTTTTCGATATCATGGTCCATCTTATTGTTCACATTGTGTGGGAGATAAAAATGTGTAGGCCCGTATTCCTACATAGCATGTACCCATTCGAGATGTTCATGGGAATTCTCAAGTCTTGTATATGGAATCGATCTCACCCGGAGGGTAGCATCATCGAAGTTTATGCAACCGAAGAGGTCATTGAGTTTTGTGTCGATTACATGGCTCAGGTCGAATCGATAGGTGTGCCTTGATCTCGTGTCACATCCCAAAAATCCTCTTTCTGAAAAATTTAATTTCAAATTAATTATTTTAAAGTATTTGAGTTTTATTTGGATTTGCCCTGAATTTCTGTTTTTGAAAAAAAGGGTTTTGAAAATATTTTAAGTAAAACCTAAAATTATTATTAAATAAAAAGATATTTTGATTTTATATGAAAATCCTAGTTCAAAATAATTATTTGGAGTTATTTGGCTTTTATTTGGTTTCTTGGATTTTCTAAACTTTAAAAAATGTATGTTTGAAATTAAAAAGTATTTCAAGTATGAAAATTAAATACCAACAGTAGTTGGAAATATTTTATTTAAGTCCAAAATATCACCAGGAGTTTCTGTGAATTTTCCTGGAATTTTTGAAAGTAATTTCATATTTTTCTGAGGCTAAATGAATTTCCTAGCAATTTCTGAAAATCTGAAATTAAAATAAAAAATCAGGAAGTAAAATAAATTCCCCTCCTTTCCATCCGGCCGCCACTTGGACAGCCCGGATCCGCCACCAATCCCGCCTTCCCCTCCCCATCGGCCGCCACGCGTCAGGCCTAGATCGGCCCACCCCGTGCGCTGGCGCATCTGCGCCATCCGCCCCGCTCCCATCCTCCAACGCCCGATCTCCATCTGCGTCACCCCGCGCCCCCGCTTCTCTCTCTCCTCATTCCGGCCCACCTGTCGGCGCGCCTCCCCGCCACCTCCGTCTCTCTGCCCGCGGGCCCCGCCCGTCAGCGCCTCCTTCCTCTCCCACTGCCGCTCGGCCCCACCGGTCAGCTTCGTCTTCCCCGCGCGCCGTCTCCCCCCTCCCGCTCGGCCGCGCCATCCCCGCAGCCTCTCGCCTCGCCGGGTCTCCTTTCCTTTTTCCGCCGCCCGTGCAACCCGCTCCCTTCCTTCTTCTCCCTCCCCTATTCCCTTCCTTATACGGCCGCGCCTTCCTTTCTCCCTCCCCGCAATCCCCGCCGCCCGCAATCGCCGGCGAGGAATCCCCAGCATCTGCCCCCTCCCCGACCCCTATAAATTCCACCCCTCGCCTCGTCGGGTCTCCTTTCCTTTTTCCGCCGCCCGTGCAACCCGCGCCCCTTCCTTCTTCTCCCTCCCCTATTCCCTTCCTTATACGGCCGCGCCTTCCTTTCTCCCTCCCCGCAATCCCCGCCGCCCGCAATCGCCGGCGAGGAATCCCCGGCATCTGCCCCCTCCCCGACCCCTATAAATTCCACCCCGAGCTCCGCCCCATCTCGCCTCACCCCCTCTGCGCTCCAATTGCCCCTCTCCGCTACCCGAGAGCGCCCGCGCCGTGCGGCATCTCCCCGAGCGCCGGCGAAAGCACGGCGAGCAATCGCCGCCGCCTCCGTCGCCCTCGCGCCCGCCGCGCCTCCGAGCTCCACCGCGCCCGTGCGAAGCTCCTCCGCCCCTCGTCCGCGCCTCTCTACCGCCGGAACCTCCTCGCCGCCGGAGCCCGAGCCGCGCCACCGCCCTCCTCATCACCGACGCATCTCCGGCCGCCCAAGGTGACCGCCGCCCTACCGCCGTGATGCCCGTGGCGCCTCTCCGTAGCCACCCTCGCGCGCCGCGCCGCCGCTGAACGCCGGCAAGGCCCGTGCCCGAGCTCCTCTCGGCCGTGCGCCGCGCGTGGACGCCACGTGGCTGCCCGGTGGCTGCCCCGTCGGAGCCATCCCGCCCCGTCAGCCGCCACGCCACCACCCCGCCACCTTAGCGCCCCCCGCCCGTGGACCTGGTCCATGGACCAGGGCCCGCATGTCAGTGGGCTGCCCGAGAATTCCTCAGGGCTGACGTCGTTGCTGACGTCATAAGCCTGATTTTCCAGTATAAAAATAAATCAGCCAAAAAAGGAAATTCAGTGCTGACGCAATAATTCCAATTTCCTTTAGAAAAATAATTCCAAAAAATCAGTATTTTTCATTTTCTCTGAATTTAAACTTCCCGAAGCCCGTTCTCCTTCATCGTAACTCCGTTTGAGCCCATTCAAATTTCTAAATTCATCAAAAATTCCAAACTATCCATTTCTTCCATCCTTTCAAATATTTGAAATTTATTTGATATTTCAAAATTTAAATTTCAAATTCCAATGCCTAGCTTAATTTCAAAGCCTCAGTTCCATTCCAAATTTTCTGTGCACTTTCAAAATTCAAATTCAAATCTTGAAAAATCTCCATAAAATCCATTCTATTTTCCTTGGTCCAAACATTGTCTCAGTAATTTCTTTTCCCAAACAATCTTCGAGATATTTGTTCTCCCTCGTGTGAACCCCAAATCCGCTGAACCTTTCTCCTAAATTCGTCTAAAATCATAATCTATCCAAATATGGCCTCTATTTGAGTTTGTGAGTTTATTTGAATTTTTGTTTGTATTTATTTGCTTTGTTGCTCTGTTTTTTTCGTGCGTAGAATCCAACGTTGTCGACGATCTCTCCACCCAGCAGCAGGAAGACCCAGAGAGCCTGCAAGAAGGCAAGTCTCCTTTGATCATCTGGAACCTATGATTTTGAAATGTTTTACTTATTTTAAATTATGTGCATTGCTATTTACATAAAGCATTAGTTCAAATATTAAGGTATTAGTTACCCCAATTTTGTTATGCCCTCAGTTGAAATTAAATGCCATGTACCCTTGTCTCCCTAGGATTTCCTTTGGCTCTTTAGTGAGAGTATTATAATCAATTGTGAATAATAGAATGGTAGTATAATGCTTAGTCATGCTATGTAATACCCTTGAAATCTTGAAAATGGGAAATTATGATTTATCGTAATAACTTGTGTTTCTAAAGTTTGGTGGTAATTGGAGTTGCCACTGCTCTTTTAAAATAAAACAAAATGTGGAAATTGGTTTAGATTAGGGTGGATGGTTGGTTTGGATTGGTGCAGGAAGCACGAGATCTTGTAAAGTGTATGTTCCACCCTAGTCAACTAAGGACCGACGCTTGTGTTTGTCCAGACTGAGCACTACCGTACAACCACAAGTCTATATGGGTACGACCTAGCTGACTAACTTATGATAGTCTAGTTTAGGTGCCACCAGTGGAAAGTGGGTGCTAGGGATGGACCGTTATTCACAGTGAGGGACAGGATTTCATCAGACTCATATGGCGCAAGAGGGGCTTGGTTGGGCGGTTAGCCTACTGCGGTGAAACCTCGTGGGTGGTATCTAGCTAGATTAGAGTAAGGTAAAGGCTTTGTGATATTTTATCTGGGTCTCATGCCAAAGGAAGCGTGTTGACTTTTAGGATAATTTATCTCTTGTGGGTAAAGTTGTATAACCTCTGCAGAGTGTAAAACTATTCGAATAGCCGTGCCCACGGTCAAGGGCGGGCAAGGAATGCATTCACATGGTAGATTTCTGGTTTTGGTTTTAAAATCAAAGTTTTTGTATTCCGAGAGTGGAGGGAACTCTCGGAAGGGTATCCTGGCAGTTGGAGCCAGAGAGGGTGGATGTAACCCGCAGTAAGTAACTTGATCAAATTGGTTGGCTAGTGTTGGTAGATGGAACCTTCACTAGAAAGTTAATGTTAGTTCTGTTAAAGCAATTACTTTAAACTGATGCCTTCGAAAATAATTAGAAGTAATTAAGTGAAAATGTTGCTTTGTGCAAAAGAACCATATAGCCTTCCTTTGTTAAGCCTTGCATCTATTGCATCTTTCCCAAGACTTGCAGAGTACTTTATGTACTCACATGCTACACTCAAAAATAATAATCAGAGGAATACGAAGCCCAAGAAGGAGACTGCGACTACTTCGCCGGTGGCTTTGACGAAGGATTCCAGGAGTTCTAGGTCGCGCTTCCCCAGTCAACTGCCTGTGGCATATTGATGGGTCTACTTTGAATTTACCTTGCTTCCGCTGTATTCTGGTTGTGTGAGGTCTTGGAACCTCCAATGTAATAATTAGACCTGACGGTCAGTACTCTTTATTATTGTAATAATGCGTTGTTGGTTATGAATCATTTCTGTTTAACTGTGTGCACTAGCTTTGATCTGGGACTAGTGCAGTAATACACAGAGGGTCCGGGTTTGGAAATCCGGGGTCCCGACAGAGATGGTATCAGAGCCAATTTGACTGTAGGACGTGACCTAGTTAGAATGATCGTTAGTAAAAGAGCTTCAAAATGTATTTTATAAAATAAAAATTTAATATTGTGCTATCCTTGTCTTTTCTTGTCTTTCTATCCTTACCTTCGTCATGGCATTCTTCCTTTTCTATCTGCTTATTTTCTTTTGGAATGGTAATTGTACTCTCTTTCTTTTGTAACTTCTATAGACGGCTCAGTGAGGTTGCATATGAGAAGCACCTGGAGAAGCGCGTCATCATGAAGGAGCGAGGACTAGTTCTTTAGTTGTAGTACCCAAGTAAAGTCCTACGATTTTAGTACGCTTATATATTATTTGTTTGTGTGCTAGATGGACTGTACCAAGTTTTTGTATACTTGTAGTACAGCCATCCTTAAAAACTATTTTGATTTCAAGCTAAGCTTCTCCTAGTTGTTGTTTGTTTCTTACTTGTGTGTTGGTTTGGGATGTTGTTTAGTTTCCCCCTAATCTCTTACCTATGCTAGTTCCCTCTTACCTTTTGCTAACCCTGGAACCGCTTCAGATGGTGAACACAAGGAGCAACCCTGTCAACAGCCGTGACGCCAACAATCAGCCAGACAACAACATTCCACCACCTCCTGCTCAAGCGCCTAACTTGGAGCAGATGATGGCTATGCAATTGCAGCTACTCCAAGCCCTTGCTCAGAACCAGGTGCAACAAGCCCCGCAGGCACCAAACCAAGCACCCCAGTCTAAGTTGGGAGAATTTATGAGGACAAGACCTCCTACTTTTGCTGGTTCAGTGGATCCATTGGAGGCTAATGGCTGGATCAAGGATGTGGAGAAGAAGTTGATCCTAGCTCAGTGTAATGATCATGAGAAGGTGTTGTATGCTGCCCATCAACTTAAGGGAATTGCTGCTAATTGGTGGGAGAATTACTGCGTCGCCCATCAAAATGTGCAAGCCATCACATGGGATGAATTTGTTGAGGCTTTCCGCACTGTGCATATTCCTACGGGAATAATGGAAATGAAGAAAAGGAAATTTTACCAATTGCAGCAAGGAAACCTCGGTGTTTCTGAATACCTGAACAAGTTCACCCAACTGTCTAGGTATGCATCAGAAGATGTCGCATCAGAGGCAACAAAGATTTGGAGGTTCATGCAGGGACTTGATCCCAACCTCAAGGTGCAGTTGGTGTCCAAAGATTTTTTGACATTTCAGCACATGGTAAATAAGGCCCTTGTTCAGGAAGATGTCCAATATCAATTGCAGGACTCTCGTAAGAGAAAGATGGCTTTTCATACACAGTATAATGCAAGCAGTTCAAGACCCCGAATGAATCCACCCCAGTTTAACAAAGCTCCAGCAGTAATAGATGCACCAAGAACTCCAGGATCTGTGCCTCGTTCAGAGATGCAAGAACCCCACATCTTTACCGGAGTCCGACCCCAGAAAAGCAACACCTCAGCCGCTGGAGTGCAATGTTTTCGATGTCATGAGATGGGGCATTATGCAAGCAATTGCCCACAGAAGCCTCAGATTAACGCTCCAATTCCTTTCAATTTGGGAAATACACCAGCGCGAACTCCAGTTGTAGGACAAGGACGGGGAGGAACTCCAACTGCAGGAAAAGCTCCAAGAACTCTGCAGTCACAAGGAAGAGGACGAGTTAACCACATCATCACTAGCTTTGATCTGGGACTAGTGCAGTAATACACAGAGGGTCCGGGTTTGGAAATCCGGGGTCCCGACATCTCGCCATGAGGGGAGGCTGAAGGGTATTAGGACCATCGAAAGGAAAGCAGTCACTCCAGATATGGACACGTATGCTCAAGCCCATTACACGGTCTTACAACACATGATTGAAGTGTCCCCGTATATCAACTAGCACAAGGGTGTGCTTTGGCAATATAATCTGTAGCGGTTGGATGTTTGGGTCATGAGACAACAAAAAAGTCGGTTCAACGAATGGTTGAAAGGGCTACTCACTAGGAGCTCGTCAAGTGATATGCTGACATGGTTGGTAAAAGGGCCAACATTTACAGTTGTGACATGACAATGATATGACATAAATGGGTACACATTCTATACGCAGGCTCAGGATGTAAAGACCATTAACCAGAACAGCGGTGTTAGCATAGATACGTTCAGTACCAATGGGTTGATAAACTCCTACTATGGGTTCATAGAGGAGATTTAGGAGCTCGACTACCTACTTTTTAAGATCCGCTCATTTCGGTGCCGTTGGGTCCATCTCCCACGAGTGAAGGTCGACAAGTATGGTGTTACTACCGTAGACCTCAAATGTGTTGGATACAAAGGCAAACCATTCATACTCGCTAATCAAGTTGTTCAAGCTTTCTATGTAACCAACCAGGCAAATAAGAATCGCCACATAGTTCGTCATGGGAAAAGAAGGATTGTCAAAGTTGAGAATGTAGTGGACGAGAAAGAATACAATCAATTTGATGAGTTGCCTTCTTTCAAAATGGCATAAGGGTAGAGGAAGAATGTGACGAAAGTAGCTACATACGCGTTGATCATCATGAAGGGCTAATTTTTAAAGGAAATAAGCAAGTAGAATGATGAATGAAATGTTTATGTGTCATATGTTCTGTATTTGCATTTATATATGTATACGAGAATGTGTGATATATATGTGAATTTACATTTATGTATATGAGAATGAGTCATATATATATATATATCCTAGAGCCTGTCGCCGCCTTCCCCGACTCCGGTGGCCCTTCCCCGACTCCAGTGGCCCTCCTCGTAAGTGCTACCACTAAGGAACTTTACATAATAGAATGTGGGCTTCATGAATGCTCGATGAGGATAACTTATCAGATTGAGATCACTCTGACTAATGATAGAGTATTATGCAAGTATTGATTTATCATTACTTGTTTCCTATATTGGTTAAGTATAAATCACTACTGTCTTAGACTGAATATTGTTAGATTCAGTTATTACTGTTATTGCTACCGTAGCACGTCTCTGGTGTTTGCTTATATTGTTGCCGTAGCATTATTGTTGATATTGCAATCGTTGTTCTTCATTCTGTCATGTGCTTAAAATCTGGTAGTTGATTCTATTATTTTACTGAGGTAACTTTAGAGTATCAAACTAGCAGAATACTAAGGAGTTAGTCCCCTTGATATATGATCTATTGACAAGGGTGAGAAGGCCATGTTTTAACTTGAGCAACTCCTCAAACTAGGAGCAAAACTCACTTCTTAATCTGTGCATTATATTAATTACAAAAGCTCATGCTTGAGCTCAGTTTAGCATATTGTCCTTTGGCTTGATTATTATGATGTCTTTGGATATATGCTTTGATGTATGTGTGCTTGGTTTTTTGGATTGTTGTAATTAATGTGGTTTTAGCATGAATTTAGATTTAATTCCAATAAAATATAATTGTTTTAAAGCTTAATTCCACCAGCATTTAAATGACAAAATCAACATATAGATACGTATATACTAGTAACTCATTTAAATAATATATTATGCTTAGAACATTGAACATGTGGGATATAAAACTGAACCCACAAAATCTCTTTGCAATATCTTCCAGTGTAAGAACTAAGCAGATTAATTGAAATTTCAGCTAGCACAACATATATACAAAGATAAAGCAGAAATGAAACACTGTAATACGAATGTAATTTACTTGAAGTAAATAGTTTTGATATCTGTCTCTAGTTCATTGTTAAGTTTACTACTGCTTGTCTTTAGATATTCGATAAGATAGTTTACAGTTTAAAACCTGACTGATTAGAGAAATTTTCACATAAATACATGATCATATTCTAAATTCACCAATAATTGGCTCAAGAATTGCTCACTTCTATTATCTTTTGAAAATGTCATTCGCTCATTCTTCGACATCATCGTCGGATGCGTGTGATGCACCATCCTCTAGAAAATCCCAAAAAGGAAGAGGACTATCGAAAAGGACCGAGCGCTGATTTACCATCACAGATGTCAATGCGTCTAGGACCCTTCTCAATCATCGCTAAGCAGTGTCCGCATTCTGGAGAATAGTCAAAATAGTTGCATGGGAACGGATTGAGATCGAAAGCTGAAGAAAGTTTTTCGATCATTCGAGATCCCGGAAGAACACCAAGCTTCCGTGTAATGACATGCATTGCTAGCTGCATGCAAAGCATGGAAGAGCTTCAAGAGCCTGCTTGTTAAGCAATACATGGAGAAGGATCTAACACCCTTCGACAAGTATCCATTCTTGGAACTGCAATGGCAAGAGTTTATGGCAATAAAGATGACAGATAATTTTAGAAGAGACAGTACAGCGCACAAGGTCCTCCAAGCAAAAATCACGCACAAAACTACGGGAATCCTCCTCAATGCTGGGTATGCTGGGAAAATCCTACGGGAGTCCTCCTCGCCATTTGCTGCGATAACTGATGAGCGTACCCGAAACTGGATAAGAGTGAGGTCATCTACCGTGTCATTGGGGGGCCATCTCCTTTCAAAACCCTGCAGATGAGGAAGTGTCCCACCGCCTAGAAGCGCTTAGTGTAGAATCTTCCCTAGGCCCATTTGAGGCAGTTAGGGAGAGAGATTTACTCTCCACGGCCCTGAGAAACAAGGAGCACCTAGGTGGCACGAGAGGCCTCCATCGCTCCTATGATAGGCATCCCTCCAACCGTTGGAGTAGCTGTGCATCCAACTCTACCTCGGATAGCGACTACTAGTTTCCTGTGGATGACATTCTGGTAATAATTATTATCTCTGGAATGCTCGATCCATTGATAGGCCTGTTGGAGTAGCTAATTTTGTATCATTATGTAGGTAGCTACGAAGTGCAAGCTCCAATGCGCTGTGCACTACTTGGGGCTGGACATATCCATCCGGGCCCAGGGCCTTGGTGCACGGTGTATCTCTAGTGCCAGGTTTCCAAAAGTGAATGTGAACGGTGTTCTTGCAAATTTCGAGGTCATCCCGCTGCAAATGCCCACAACGACATGGTCATGACTCTAGGGCAAGCTATTGGAACATTCATCCTGGAGACTCTTGCACCTATGCCAAGTTCACGAGAGCCATCTGCACCTGTGCGAAGTCCACTTGAGCTATTTGCACTGGTGCCATGTCCATGAGAGCCATTTGCATTGACTCCATGTCCACTCGAGCTACCTGCACCGGTGCCAACGCTACTTACATAGACGTAGCAAGGGCGCGGTGCATCTACATTTCGTAACCCGTCAGCTACCGTGAAGTTGACCTATAGCCAAGGCAGTAAGGGCAAACTGAAGAAGATGGATGATGAGATCTCCTACTTGTCGTTGGCTCGAAAATTCATGCTAGGCGTGTCGTTGGTCATCCCAAAAGAGTGCCTCCTAACTCTAGGACTATCTTGCCAGAGATTGCATATGTATTACGTGGAATAGGCCAACAAGCTAGAGGAACAATGGTGCTCGGGTGTCAACGTCAAGTTCAAGGCGCATCATCTGCAGCACAATATTCATGACTGTATCTTCATGGTGACCTTTGAGGACTTATTCATTCTCTTCACACTCAACACTCTTGACGACTCACTCATTCAATGCTAGACATTGTAGGTGTGTAGAATCACGGTCTACGTTTATGTAATGCCGATAAATGTCATATATAACTCATTACTTTTGTGTGTGTGTATACATGGTGAGTGAATCTAGATTAATGAAATCACCGGTTGGTTTCCTTGACCCACGCTTGGTCGCCATGGATATCATCAAGGAGGATGCATTCTTTGTCGAGAATTATATTATGAAGGCATTGGAGGGTCACCTACAACCAGGGGTAAGTGCTACACTAGTGGTTATACCTGTTCATTTATACTTTATAAGCAACACAAATTTAGGTTTAATGACCATGACATACCTTTGTAGGTTCCACTAGATTCTAATTGTAATTATACCAAAATAGAATAGGGTAATATACCTTGATTCCCTAAAGAAGAACAAAATCGACTACACAGTTGTCCAACAAGTAATCGACAGGTAAACACATTTTCTCCATAGATAACTCTATTGTAGTCTTTCCTTCCTTCCCAATGACTAAGACTAACTTTTTGGAATCATATAGGTCGTTCGCCGCATACATTGCAAAGGTACGAAAATCCAAGGGAGGGAACGACGCCCTGCAACATGTTCTAGATTTCTCGATATTCACTAGTACACATTAATCATATACAACACTTGCCTCTCGAACTAACAAATTTTATTTTTATAGTGCCAACAGCAGCCGCCGGGCAACAACACCTATGGATTCTATGTTTGCCACAACATGCAACTACTCATCAATTCCGCGAAGAACAATCATGATGTTTGTCAATCTTACGATAATTATTTCATACTTATCAATTTATATATGTATGCATGACATTGATCTTCATACCGATAAGTTCTGTCCATCACTACAACTCCGTTGGACGATCTCAAACATATTCGAGGACAGTGTGCGTACTTCTTAATGTCTAAAGTCATAAAAGAAAAAATGGAGAGTTCCATAATGTAGAATGAATTTCACTAGAATAAAATTGAGCTTAATTGTTCATGTATGTATTTGTATTTCATTTCTGTTAATTGATTTGTGAAATAGTTGTTCTTGTTTCTGAAATGAATGAATGTGAATTGGATATATATATATACTATGTTGATTTGCTTGTTTCAGAGGGTATACTAACATTTCCTTAGGCTAGCCAACAAATAGAAATAGATTTACGAACAGAAAAGAATATCACAGACAGTTATAAACTTGCAGCCGTTTATGATAGTTGACTATCATAGATGGTTTGTAGTAGAAACTGTTTGTGATATATAGTTTATCACAGATGGTTTCTAGTAGAAACCATCTGTGATATTAATATATCATAGACGGTTTGTAGTTGAAACCATCTGTGATAAACCATATATTATAGACGATTTCTACTATAAACTGTTGTCTGTGATTATCTGCATCACAGATGGTTCGGAAGCCATCTATGATGACCTCGTATTATTACTGATCCATAAACTCAGATGACTCGCGAAACCGTCTGTGATAACTTCTATTTTATCCAACCAATATTCGCGTTTTTGGACTGTCTGGAATCCTTAGACAATTAGCTAAAATTTTCATGTAGATCAAAAATCCTAAATGGTCCATTTAATATTTTTAATCTATAGTTTAACCTGCTGCTATCAAATGACGAAACATCTTCTGACAACAAAATTACAAAATTCGTAACTTTTAATCTAGCGCATCTATTGAAGAGATTACATATTATATGGAAAGATAACGAGATTATCTACAACTATCTAGTAGATGACATTATGAAATTTAGTCCACACGGAACCCAAAATCATAATTACACATTATTGCAGATAAACCAATCAACTAATCGAACCCCTAACTAAAACTTGCTAAAACTCTCTCTCTAATTCACTACTACAGAAAAGGTCATCACAGATGATTCGAAAACGTCATCACAGACGGTTTTGTGAACCGTCTATATTTATGGGTCAGTGATAATCGAAGGTCATCACAAACGGTTTTCGAACCGTTTGTGATTATCAGCTATCACAGATGGTTTTTGAGTAAAACCCGTCTGTGATAGCTGATAATCACAGACGGTTTTGAGTTAAAAACCGTCTGTGATAGCTGATAATCACATATGGTTTTTGAGTAAAAACCGTCTATGATACTTATCATCACAGACGGTTTTTAGTTACTGATCATCACAGACGGTTTTTAAGTAAAAACCGTCTGTGATTATCAGCTATCACAAACGATTTTTACTCAAAAACCGTCTGTGATATTCCCTTCAACCCCTAAATATATTTTTGTTTATTGGCTAGCCTCAGGAAATGCTAGCCATGCCCTCTGAAACAAGCAGATAATCACAGACATAAAACATATACAATTCACACATCTCATTTCATTTCAGATACATTTCACATCTCAATTCATTTCACAGACATAAAACATCCAATTGACAACGCATTTCATTTCACAAACATAGAGCATCCATTTCGCAAATCAATGCATTGAATTGAAATAAAATATCCATTAACAAATACACAATTGTAAAAGATCTACACTGCATTTGCACTTAGAATTACAATAAAAAATCATTCTGGGTAGTGGAACTCTCCATCTAATCTTACGACTTTAGTCCACAAAAACCAAATGAACTCTCCTCGAATTTTTGTAAAATCCGACTGTTTCAATGCAGATGTAGAGATGGGCGCAGCCTGTCGATAGGAATATCAACGCGCGCACATATAAAACTTGACATGTATGAAATAAATGTGGAAAGATTGACAAACCTTAGGAGTGGTGATCTTGGTGGAATCGAGGAGTAGTCTCATATGGTGGCACACGTAGTATCCACACGTGTTGCCCGCCATCGCTGTGGCACCGCAAAAATAGAATGTGTTAAATCAAGTGGCATTACTACTAAGTGTTGTATATGATTAATTAATGTGTAGCTAGCGAATACCCGAAAATTGCGATCATATTTCAAGGGCTTGGCCCCTGTCGTCGAGCCACGTGTTTGTTGAACGTATGTGGCGAACGACCTTCGTTATTCGAAAAAGTTAGATTAGTCATTCGGAAGGAAAGAAAGAGTACAATGTACAATGTACGTACCCATCGAGTATTTTGGCGATAGCTGTGTACTTGGATTTGTTCTTACTTAGAGAATCAAGGTATATAGCCTTGTTCCATTTTGGTATAATTACAATTAAAATCCAATGGAAGTGCTCATTGTATGGCATAAGACCAAATTCCTTATCTTGGTGAGCCAGCACTGCTTTTGTAATATAGTTCTCGATGAAGGATGCATCCTCGTTGATGGTATCAATGGCGACCAAGCGTGGGTCCAGGAAACCAATTGGTGATTTCGATGATCTAGCTTCGGCCAGCATGAATCTATATATATACACAGAAAAGCAACAAATTGTGACATATATCGGTATTACGTGAACAGAAACTGTGATTGTATAGACTTACATCGTCCAGCATTGAACGAGTGAGACGTCAAGAGCATTGAGCGTGAAAAGTTCAAATATATCGTCAAAGGTCACCGGGAAGACACATTCGTGAGCTTCGTGCACGAAATGCTCCGGCTTGAATTTGACAGTGATACCTGAGCGCCGTTCTACCTCTGGCCTATTGGACTGTTACATATACCAAGCGTGGAATCTTTCGCAACCAAGTCCTAGTTTTAAGAGGTGCTCTTCCGGGAATATCATCGGCTCGCCTAGCACGAATTTCTGGGCCAATGGCAGGTACGCGATATCGTCATCATCCTTCGTCTTTGATTTGCCCTGGCCACTGCCTCGATTGTCGGTCGACTTTATGGTAGTCGACTGTAATGGTACAGACGGTGCAAGTTGCTTTGGCGAGAATAGCACCCGTGGAGATAGCACCGGTGTAGGTAGCTCTGCTTCGCACTGCAGTTGTGGAGATAGCACCAGCGCATTTAGCTCTGGTTCGCGCTGCACTTGTGGAGATAGCACCAGCGCATTTAGCTTTGGTTCCGCTGCACTTGTGGAGATAGCACCAGTGCATATAGCTTTGGTCCGGCCACCGGTGAAGAAGCCTCCAGGGAGATGTCGCATTTGGGCCACTGGATGAATGTTCCAATGGCCTGCCCTAGAGTCACGATCTCGTCGTTGGGGGCTTCGTGGCGGGACGACCTCAAAATTGACATGCCCACCATCCACATTAACTTTTGCAAAGCTCGGCGCTAAAGCTTGACCGTGCAAACGACGACCCGATACGGATGGATATGCCCGCCCCAAGCGTGCAAGGGAACGGAAGCATATCTCACTTGGAGCTCGCACCTCGTAGGCTCCTACATAACGATACAGAATTAGCTAGTCGAATAGGCCTATCAATGGAGCAAGCATTCCAGAGATAATAATTATTACCGGATGTCGCCCACGAAAATCGCATCGGTTTGCGTCGGATTGGACGCGCAACTACTCGGACAACAGCGGGCTAGCTAGCATAGGAGCGGTGGCGGCTCTCGACTTTCTCGTCTGCTTCCACACCTCATCTCTAACTACATGAGCCAGCTCACCCATTAGCTCCTCTCTAATAGATGCCTTGATCTCTTCTCGTAGCCATGCGTCACGCTCGGCTTTGTTTCTCTTCCTGCGCCGATACATGTCGGAGTCATCTTGGAAACCATGTTTCCAAGGAACGTAAAGGCCAAGGCCTCTCGTACGGCCCGGGTGCTCCTTGTTTCCCAGGGCCGTGGAGAGCATATCATTCTCCCTTGTTCTCTGGAATGATCCCAGGGTAGTTTCAAAACTCAGCTCTTCCTGCAAGAGCACGACATGTCATTTCACTTCGTACGAAGTTGTGGAGTAATTACAAGCTACGTAGTTCGATCGATATCTTACCAGGCGCTCGGACACTTGCTGGTCTGCAGGGTTTCGAAAGGATATGTCCCCCGATGTTGTTGTGGATGACCTTGCTCTAATCCAATTTCGAACGCGGTCATCGGGGATATTGCTAAATGGCGGGGCGATGTCCTGCAGGGCTGCCAGTTCATCCTCCTTCGTCCATTGTGGGATTTTACCCGCATACCCAGCTGTGCCAAGTCTGTGGGGGTGTGTGTTTTTCGCCTAGAGGGCCTTGTGCGCCGCACTTGTACTTTTGAAATCTTCCGTCGTCTTCGAAGCCTTGAACTATTCCCATTGTGGTTCCAGGAATGGGTATTTATGAAAGGGCGTCTCGTCTTTCTCCACGTAGTCCTTGACAAGCTTGCTCTTGAAGTTCTTCCATGCTTTGCACGCCCCTAGGAAGGCTTGTCGTTGCACGGCGTCTTGGTGTTCTTCTGGAATCTCGAACGATGCCAAAATTTCTGTCCACAGCTCTCTTTTCTGAGTCGCAGGCACGTCCTTCCACGAATTGAATGTGATCTCAATTCGTTCTCGTGCAACGATTCCAAACATGCTCTTCCATGCGCTTGCTGCTTTGCAAGGAAGGAGAGGGACCCCAGATACATCGACATGTGTGATGGTAAATCGGCCCTCAGCCTTCTTCGATAGCCCTCTTCCTTGGCGTCTTGATTTTGAAGCGGACGCCTCCGGCGATGGTGTTGAAGAATGCGCGGATGACATTTTGCTCAATTTGTGGGTCTATTAGAATAAGATAAGAAAGTGCCATACCATAAGATAAGAAAGTGCAATATCTATCTATTTCGCTCAATATAGGCGATTACAATACATATATGTGTGTATATACATACATACATATACATATATATACCTACATATATACATATATAGAATCAATATCTATCTATTATTACTACAAGGTCTCTAAACAAAGTTCAATGAAGCAAATGACACAAACTAGTGTACCCGGTTCATTGAACAGGGAACACTAATGAACCGGGTACACTAGAGCGTGTCACTTGCTTCATGCCCCTTAAAGGTCTATGTAGCATATACTATTACTACAAGGTCTCTAAACAAAGTTCTATGAAGCAAATGACACAAACTAGTGTATCAGGTTCATTGAACAAGATACATTAGAATGTGTTACTTGCTTCATGCCCTTTGAAGGTCTATATCACATATACTATTACTACAAGGTCTCTAAACAAAGTTCTATGAAGCAAATGACACAAACTAGTGTATCAGGTTCATTGAACAAGATACACTAGAATGTGTTACTTGCTTCATGCCCTTTCAAGGTCTATGTGGCATATATATGAAGCAATAAGCATCAATAATAGAATCAATAACAGTCTAAACATGAATATGTATGACAATGTAAAAGGCATGTATCAATTAAGACTAGCAAAAAACTCAAGTTTTAATTGATTAATTTGTCCTCTCAAATTGTAGGGTTGCACAAGATTAATCTTGGCCGTCCCGCTACTAAATCATATACTCTTCCTTGATTGGTTATGTCAAATAATGAATTCAGTATTTTGAGCTCTAGATACAAACTCTACAATCTCAAGATCAAGATATATTCAGCATGCATATATTCAGACAGCAGTATTCATACAGATCAAGACCATACAAGTTATCTTTACCCAACAATTCAGTCTTTTAACTTGTCAAGATTAAATCCTAACAGATCAATTTAATATCTTTGCCCAATAATTCAGTCTATAACCTGAAAACTGCATGAACCGACAGCTATTAGAGCTCAAAGACCGAATGAACCAATCTCAGTATACGAATTTATCATCATCGAGCAACTGTAAATCCCACAGGCAATCTCAGCATATGAATTTATCATCATCGAGCAACTGTAAATCCCACACGCATTCTCAGTATATGGAAGATTAACAAACTTGCACAGGGGAGGTGGCCGGCGAGGGCTCGGGGAGCCGGCGACGGGCTCGAGGGAGGCAGCGACGCTCGGGGAGGCGGCGATGCGCTTGGGGAGGCGGCGACGCTCGGGGAGGCGGCGACGCGCTCAGGGAGGCGACGGCCTTGGGGAGGCGGCGACGCGGTCGGGGGAGGCGACGGGCTCGAGGAGGCGGTGATGCGCTCGGGGAGGCGGCAACACGTTCGGGGAGGCACGGCCTCGGGGAGGCGGCGACGCGGTCTGGGGAGGCGACGGGCTCGAGGAGGTGGTGACGCGCTCGGGGAGGCGACGGAGGAGCGAGGAGGCGGCGACATTTAGTAAGTGCAGAATACGCGGAAAACCCTAGACAGGGGTATACGTAGGAGGTTTATTACAGACGGTTCTAAAGTAAGAACCGTCTGTGATATGACTATCATAGACGGTTCTACATTTAGAACCGTCTGTGATAGCCAAACTATCACAGACGGTTCTAAATGTAGAACCGTTTGTGATATGGATATCACAGACGGTTCTTACGTTAGAACCGTCTGTGATAAGCCTCCCTGGACTGTAGTAATTAAGACAACACCAACCAGCTGCTGCGCATTCATACACACAACACAAATTAACCAGCTGCATTCATATACAACACCAACCAGCATAAATGCAAATTCACATATACACAATGTATTTCTTCACACATTTTCACATATACATAAATGTAAATTCACAAATACATCACACACATGCATATACACTTCCATTCCTAACGGACAAAAAATATTCTTGGCTTTATACGTGGTTTTAGGCAACTCATTTCCCTCCGGAAGCATGTCCGCTAAAAGGCCTAGCAGCGCCGTGAAACTCTTGTTGGACCAACCGTTGCTTGCCTTCAATTTCAAGAGTTCAAGCACGGCCGACAACCTCGTGTACTTGCAGCATGTGTACAAAGGTTTCTCCAAGTCCTCCATCAAGCCTCGGAATTTAACATACTCTCTCTCATCATAGTTCTCTTCTACATCGCGAAGTATCTGATCCAGAATATCATCGTGCAACCTATCCGAATCCGAACCACAATCGACATCAGCCGGCGGCATGTCATTCACTTTACCAGCAATGTCATCTGGCGACATATCATTAACTTCACCAGCGATGTCATCCGACGGCATTTGATCATTCACTTCGCCATGACTGGTCCAACACGTATAACCCTTTTTGAAACCCCTCCGAATCAAGTGCGCTTCAATTTGCCCTCGGTTCTTAAACATCTTTAAATTCTCGATCGATGCATGGACAGTACATATATTCCACCCCCTTATTCAACATATCCTCCTCGGCAGCTCTTGTAAAAGCAGACCCGCCATTAATGTACTCTTCACACACACGGCTCGCGGCATACATCCAGCTTTTACGTACATATATAACAACTTAGTATTACAAATTAAATTAACTAATTATTACTACATATATATCAGCCACATGTATTATATTGAGGCTTAATTTGCTAGCTCAATTCATATTATAAAAACAACAGCTATTATATAACCAACAATTTTGCAAACCATCTTCAATTAATAACACTCACCAATTACTTATATCTAGAGCATGAAATTCATTACTAACCATATCTAGAGAAAATTTGTAATGCATGCAAAGAAAAAATGAAATTCATTACTAACCATATCTAGAGCAACCAGGAAAAAAGTGGCTTCAAAGCTCAATATCTGCCTCCTCCCACCAAATTAAGTGGCCTGAAATCGCCAAGCTTGCCTCCAGAGCGAAAGAGTAAAGCAACCAGCTAGATCTAGATCGAAATGAAGACAGATGCGGTCTGAGGAGCGCAATAAATGCCTACTGCCATTATCACAGACGGTTTTTAATTAAGAACCGTCTGTGATAACAAGCTTATCACAGACGGTTTTTAATTAAAAACCATCTGTGATAATCTGGGATCATCACAGACGGTTTTTAATACAGATCATTTGTGATACTAAATTATCACAGACGGTTCATAGTTAAGAACCGTTTGTGATACTCGTTTTCTCCAACGCCGCCAACACAGACGGTGTCCTAATTAAAATCGTCTGTGTTAGTGTTAGTCACAGACGGTTTTGTCAAACCGTCTGTGATTAGCCGTCTACTATTAGGCTTTCTGTAGTAGTGATTCTAACTCTAATCACTACTAAGAATTTAGCAAAATAGAGAAAAAAAATCTATATCATTACCCTAATAAAAAAATACCAAAATCTACTATCTCTTTCTTACCGTTTCTTCCCTTTTCCCTCTTAAAATTCTCCCTACCGCTGCCCTGATCGCCCGATGGTGAGACGCACGTGGCGCGCGTTGGCTGGCGGTTTGGCAGCCCACGGGAACATGTTGGCAGGAGCGACATGTACCAGCGATGGCGAAACATGTACCACGCCGTATGCGACGCTGGCGACGAAGTGAAGGAATCTCTCTAGCACGTGGCGACACGATTTCTGCATGGTGCTCGATCGTAGAAGGCGGCGCCAACCGAAGAAAAAAGAAAATCTTTTTATCACGCCACAAGTTTCACTCAAACTCTAACTCTCACGTACAACTCAGTCCAAAAAAATAATTCATCTCTAAAATTCCTAGGTATTCCATTTTTATATATTACCTTTCCCCCATTTACGCGTAGGTTTACGAGAAAGATATTTTTAAAATATTACACGAGCCCTCTCACCTCTAAATTAATTATTATAACTATTACTACTACTTATCAGATATGTAGGCGTTACATACTCATTAGGATTAAGGTGATAAAAAGTTAGCCATTTGATAGTCCATTAGACCTAGCTAGCACTAATATTAAAATTTTATCTTATTAATTCACACAAAAAATTTATGATGACACATCTCCTTTTATACCTAGCACGCACACTCACGTGCATGCATTCTCTACGATCGACTCAGTCGCAACTTTCTTTTTTTTCCTTCTTTCTTTCTTTTCTTGCTACCAAAAGACTTGGGGTAGTATAGAAAAGGGTTTGAGGCATTGCAATACGCTAGAGGCATTGCAATATGCTAGGTGCATTCGTATACATATAAACGTTAGGTCGAGATGCTATGCATCTATCGTATAAAAGAAAAGTAACGCAAAAACCTCTAGCTAGCGTGTGTATATATGGAAAAGTCGGCCTCGAACCCACGTATTTCGAAGATATGTTATAATATTTATATTTATGTACCAATTGTCTCTCGGAACCTACACGTTTCCTCGTGTAGGCACATAAATAAATATTTATATATGTGGTGCATAATGCATGATTACTAGGCTCAATTCATTGTTGGTACATGTAGCTATACTAATTGATGTGATTGATTTCACGACTTGTGTCTATACCGTATCAAAGAAAACGAATTCAAAAACCTCTTGTACCTCTCTCTCTATATATAAGAAAATGCCTTGTACTTCTGGTGTAGTAACTCATACTTTTGATATACCTCTAAATGAACTTTACATGCTCCTTTATTACTTCAGGGATACTTATATACTAATGATAAGATACGCCCACTACTACAGACAGTGTTATCATAGACAGTTCAAAACCATCATCACAGACGGTTTCGGAACTGTCTATATTTATGTGTCAGTGATAATAGATGGCTATTACAGATAGCTCCCATACCGTCTATGATAATTTACAATACATACGGTTTTTAAAAAAATCGTCTGTGATATTTAACTATCACAGATGGTGTTTTAAAAACTATCTATGATAGTCGAGTATTATAGACGGTTTTTGTTATTAACCGTCTGTGATATAGTTCATAGCATAGACTGTTCGGTGTTCTAAATCATCTATGATATACATATATTATATTACGAACGTTTAATAACAAAAACGGTTACTTGTGGACAGGAGCGAGATGGTGACGTACGGCGACATGTACCAGCGCTGGCGAAAGATGGTGATGAGGTGATGCTGGTGACGAAGCGGAGGAATCTCTCTAGCTAGCACGCGGCGACACGATTTCTGCATGGTGCTCGATGGTATAAGGCGGCGCTAACTGAGGAATAAAGTTTTATCACGCCACAAGTTTGACCCAAACTCTAGCTCTCACCTACAACTCAGTCCAAAAAAATAATTCATCTCTAAAATTCCTAGATACTCCATTTTTTGTATTCCCTTTCCTCCATTTACACACAATTTACGAGAGAGATATTTTTAAAATATTACACGAGCCCTTTCACCTCTAAATTAATTATTATTAGTATTACTGCTACTTATCAGATATTTAGGCGTTTCCTCGTGTGTGGACAAGAGAAGGCACATAAGTAAATATTTATATGCGTGGTACTTAATGCTTGACACAAAGGCTCAATTCATTATTGGTTCATCTAACTGTTCAATCCTAGCAAATATGGTAATGTACGTGCTTTGAATCGACGTGATTAACTTCCACAACTTATGCATGCATGCATTCCTCGTGTAAACAAACAAAGGCATAGAAATAAAATTTATATGCTTGGTACATAAGGCACGATGCAACGACTCAATTCATTATTGGTGCATCTAGCGGTTCAATTGTAGCATATATATACATACGTAGCAGGAACTAATCGGCATAATTAAGTTCCACAACTTACAAATTAACGCATTATACTATATTCTAGGCACATTAGTATACATAAAAATGTTAATTCAAGATGCTATATATGTAACTACTATATCAAAGACAACCAATTCGAAAACCTCTTTTGTGTGTGTACACCCGGACTGTTCTCTACCCCTCCATGGAATAACTATTCTATACCTCTCACCTCCCCATGGGCCAATAACTCTCCTACGATGGTGCGGTAACAAGGTGGATTTCGTGCAGTAACACAACTCACAAAGGCGCAGAAACACCCCCGCGGTGGTACAGTAACACTGCATCCTTCGTGTAGTAACACGGACCACGAGACATAGGTATGATCGGATTTGTATAGGTATAGCTATCCGACGCCACTACACAACTATAAGTTTTTCACAATATGTTCCTTGCGAAATTACTATGAGATAGATATTTCAAATGATCGAGTTGTGAAAGATGTAGTAATCCAATGTTACTGACAACTATTAGTTGTTTCTGTATGTTCTTTGCGACGTTACTCCAACAAAGATGGGATCTAATAAAACATAAACATCTAACATATCATCACAAAAGCCCACCTGGTGGGTTGGCTAGCACATGTGGCTTTAGTTAACGAGATTGGAGGTTTAAGTCCCACATTCACCTATTTATAAAGTATGTTTGTAATAAAAAAACTCTATTATATATATATGCACTAACTACTCTCGAGTATAGTTACTCTCGCTCTATCCATCATCGCTTGGTTGATGAGATGCTTGTGCTCATCCGAGCCTAACGGGGCTGTAGATCATGGACGCGTGAGAAAATCTGAGAAAACCCGATCTGGTTCCTTGTTCCAAAAAATAATTCATAGACTGTTCGGTGTTCTAAACACTACTATAGAAAGCCTAATAGTAGACGGCTAATCACAGAAGGTTTGACAAAACCGTCTGTGACCAACACTACCACAGACGGTTTTAATTTGGACACCGTCTGTGTTGGCGGCGTCGGGGAAAACGCGTATCATAGACGGTTCTTAACTATGAACCGTCTGTGATAATTTAGTATCATAGACGGTCTGTATTAAAAACCATCTGTGATAATGGCAGTGGGCATTTATTGCGCTGCTCAGACCGCATCTGACTTCATTTCGATCCAGATCTAGCTGGTGCTTTACTCTTTCACCGAGGAGACAAGCTTGGTGATTTCAGGCCACTTAATTTGGTGGGAGGAGGCAGATATTGAGCTTTGAAGATTTATACTTTCCTGGTTGCTCTAGATATGGTTAGTAATGAATTTTATTTTTTCTTTGCATGCATTACAATTTAGGTCTAAGTAATTGGTGAGTGTTATTAATTGAAGATGGTTTGCAAAATTGTTGGTTATATAATAGCTGTTGTGTTTATAATATGAATTGAGCTAGCAAATTAAGCCTCATTATAATACATGTGGCCGGTATATATGTAGTAATAATTAGTTAATTTAATTTTTAATACTAAGTTGTTATATATGTACGTAACGTAGGACCGAAGCTGGATGTATGCCGCGAGCCGTGTGAGTGAAGAGTACATTAATGGTGTGTCTGCTTTTACAAGAGCTGCCGAGGAGGATATGTTGAATAAGGGGGTGGAATATATGTATTGTCCATGCACTGACTGCGAGAATTTAAAGATGTTTAAGAACCGAGGGCAAATTGAAGCGCACGTGATTCGAAGGGGTTTCAAAAAGGGTTATACGTGTTGGACCAGTCATGGCGAAGTGAATGATCAAATGCCGTCGGATGACATCGCCGGTGAAGTGAATGATATGCTGCCAGATGACATCGCCGGTGAAGTGAATGACTTGCTGCCGGCTGATGTCGATTGTGGTTCGGATTCGGATAGGTTGCATGATGATAATCTGGATCAAATGCTTCGCGATGTAGAAGAGAACTATGATGAGAGAGAGTATGTTAAATTCCGAGGCTTGATGGAGGACTCGGAGAAACCTTTGTACACGTGCTACAAGTACACGAGGTTGTCAGCCGTGCTTGAACTCTTGAAATTGAAGGCAAGCAACGGTTGGTCCGACAAGCGTTTCACGGCGCTGCTAGGTCTTTTAGCGGACATGCTTCCGGAGGGAAATGAGTTGCCTAAAACCACGTATAAAGCCAAGAAGGTTCTTTGTCCGTTGGGAATGGATGTAGAAAGAATACATGCATGTCCGAACGACTGTATCCTCTACCGTAAAGAGTATGCAAACATGCATGTATGTCCGGTGTGCAACGCATCCCGATACAAACGTACCAATCAATCAGATGATGGCGAGGGAACAGAGGCGAAGAAAGGACCTCCTGCTGAGGTGGCATGGTATTTTCCTATAATTCCCCGTTTGAAAAGGTTTTTTGCAAATCCAAAGGAGGCAAAACTGCTGCGTTGGCACTCGGAGGAGCGCAAGAAGGATGGAAAGCTAAGACACCTTACTGATTCCGTGCAGTGGAGAAACATCGATAGGAGTTTTGCAGAGTTCGGTGCAGAACCAAGGAATATAAGGTTTGGACTGAGTACAGATGAAATGAATCCTTTCAGTAGCATGAGCAGTCGACATAGTACATGGCCCGTGACTCTCTGCATCTATAACCTTCCTCCTTGGTTGTGTATGAAGCGAAAGTACATTTTGCTGTCGATACTTATCCAAGGGCCAAAACAACCTGGGAATGATATCGATGTGTTCCTAGCACCGTTGGTGGAAGATCTAAAAGTACTGTGGAACGAAGGGGTACTGGTATGGGATGCATACAACCGAGATAACTTCACTCTGCGCTCTTTATTGTTCTGCACCATAAATGATTATCCTGCCCTTGCTAACCTATCGGGCCATCGTACAAAAGGTGCCAAAGCTTGTACTCACTGTTTAGATGGTACCGAGAGTGTGTGGCTGAGACACTCACGTAAAACCGTCTACATGCGTCACCGCCGGTTCCTTCGGAGGGCTCACCCATACCGCAAGATGAAGAAACAATTTGATGGAGAGAAGGAAGATGGTTCAGCTCCAAGGCATTTAAGGGGACACGAGGTTTATGATATGGTTAAGGATTTAGATGTTGTCCTCGGAAAGGGACGTAAATCGAGGGCTCATGAGAAGAACACCTGGAAGAAGAGATCAATATTTTGGGACTTACCTTATTGGGAGTACCTAGATGTTCGACACTGCATCGACGTCATGCATATAGAAAAGAATATATGCGACAGCTTGATTGGTCTCTTGCTGAACATTTGTGATAAAACAAAGGACGACGTCAACGCACGGCTTGACTTGGCTGATATGGACATCAGGCCTGAGTTAGCACCGACACGCACTGATAATGGATGAACGTACCTTCGCCCTGCGTGTTACACTCTGTCCAAGGCTGAGAAAACAGAACTGTGCCAGTGCTTGCATGGTGTCAAAGTTCTGTCTGGTTACTCCGGCAACGTGAAGAAACTTGTTTCGATGCAAGATTTGAAGTTAAATGGCATGAAGTCTCATGATTGTCATGTGCTGATGACACAGATGCTTCCTATTGCAATTAGAAATATTTTGCCGATCAAAGTCCGAGAGAGAATCATGAGGCTATGTTATTTCTTTAACACAATTGCTCAGAAGGTCATCGATCCCGAATGACTAGATGCTCTGTAGGACGAGGTGGTGATGACTCTATGTCATCTTGAAATGTATTTCCCTCCTTCGTTTTTCGATATCATAGTCCATCTCGTTGTTCACGTTGTGTGGGAGATAAAAATGTGCGGGCCCGTATTCCTACGTAGCATGTATCTATTTGAGAGGTTCATGGGAATTCGCAAGTCCTACGTATGGAATCGATCTCGGCCGGAGGGCAGCATCGTCGAAGGTTATGCAAGCGAAGAGGTCATTGAGTTTTGTGTCGATTATATGGCTCAGACTCAACCGATAGGTGTGCCTCAATCTCGTCATGAAGGGAGGCTGAAGGGTATTGGAACTATCGGAAGGAAAGCAATCACTGCAGATATTGACACGTATACTCAAGCCCATTTCACGGTCTTGCAACACATGACTGAAGTGGTGCCTTATGTCGACCAGCACAAGGATGTGCTTCGGCAACAGAATCCGGAGCGGCCGGATGTTTTGATCATGAGGCAACACAACAGTCGGTTCAACCAATGGTTGAAGGAGCAAATCGCTAGGAGCTCGGCAAGTGAGATGCTGACATGGTTGGCAAAAGGGCCAACATTTACAGTTGTGACATGGCAAGGATATGATATAAATTGGTACACATTCTATACGCGGTCTCAGGATGTAAAGAGCACTAACCAGAACAGCGGTGTCCGCATAGATGCGTTCAGTACTGATGGGTCGAGAAACTCATACTATGGGTTTAGTACTAATGGTTCCAGAAGGTAAGATCGCGGGACTCAGAAGCAACCAAACAACGGAGAGGATCACCAGAAGACTCAGAAAAATCAGCACGAAAGATCCTCCCATAACGAGAAATCCCGCAAACCAGACTACTCGTGGAATCAAGAATTTTGCAAGCGTTTTTCTTAAAGCTCACCTCATAACCGTCATCGATAAGCTGAGAAACCGAAAGAAAATTATACTGCAGTTTACTAACCAAGGCAACATCTCTCAAAAGAAATGAATCATTAACGCGCACAGTACCTTTGGCGATGACGCGCCCAAACGAAGCGTCTCCGAAGGTGATTGTCTCATCACCTGGAGCGCGGGCTAGGGAAGAGAACCAACGTGAGTCTCCGGTCATGTGTCGAGAACACCCGGAGTCTACGAGCCAAACCTCTCCCTTCCCAGCCCGGCGAACCTCATCCAAGTCGGAGTACAGCTCGTTGTCGCTCAGTTCGCCCTCGAGGGCCATGAAGCACATGCCGGAGAAGTCATCACCGCTCTTGGGATCTTGGTCACCCGTCCCGTCGTCGTCGCTCCATCCCTCCACCTCGCTGAGGTCGAGGTCGTCGAAGGTGGTGAGGGCGCGGTGGAAGAGCTTCTTGGCTTTGCCAAGGTCGCGGAACTTCTTCTTCCCTTATGCATGAACTGGAGGCCTTTTGTTGCGGTTCTTGTTGGTGTAGTCGTTCTTGCCCGAACCGCCGTAGTCAGCTTTGCCCTTCTCCAGCTTGGGGAAATTAGCCCAAATGTGGTTGGGGCCACCACACTCGAAGCAAATCACGGGTCCTCCCCTCTTTCTGTCCCTCCTCATCTTATAAGCATGGGAAAACTTCCGAGCTAGGAGGGCCAGTTGCTCATCCTCGAGCTGCTCTAACTGATTATCAATTACGTCACAGAGAGCAGCAAGGGAGAAACCACACAGCGAATCAGAAGAAAGACCAGAAATCGAACTAGGATCGGTGACTAGGGCCATCGACTGTGACTTCGACTTGCGAGAGACAATGTCAATCTCGTGAGTCTTGAGATGCGAGTACAGCGCATCAAGAGTCAAAGTTGAGAGGTCCGTGGTGTCCTTGATGGTAGTCACCTTCATCTCCCAAACACGAAGGTTGAGTGCAGCGAGCATCTGACGAGCGTTGTCCGAGTCGGGGTATGTGAGACCGACCGCTCGGAGGTTGCTCAGAATCTTGTGAAAACACGCAAAGCACTCATCAAGGGACTCACCAGCGAGCATTTCAAACTTGTTGTAATCTCGCTTGAATTGGTCCTGTCGGACTGTCTTGATCTGGGTGGTGCCCTCATGGTATATGTCGAGGGTCACCCAGATGTCGAAAGCCGATGTGAGATGAGAGATGCGATCAAACTCGCTTCAGCTCAACCCCTGGATTATGATGTTCCTTGCCTTAGCGTTCGCCTCAACATCAGCCATGTTCCCGGCATTGATGTTCTCATCGCCAGGAACAATAAATCACACCTTCACCTTCCGCCAGATGGCATACCCCTGAGGCTGGATGTATGTCTCCATTCGGCTCTTCCAAAAGGGGTAATCGATGCCATCAAAGACGGGCGGCTTGGTGGAATACTTATCCGTCGCCATGGCTCTTAGAGACCGGTTAAGATCTATTGAGAAGAGCTAACGGGCTCTGATACCAATTGTTGGATCGGAATCGGCGACAGAGCGGGGGTGAATGTCGTAAATTAAAATCACCCCTCAAAAGTATCCACGAATAATCTCTACTCTCCGATAGCTATAAAACTATGAAGAAGAGAAGAAAGAAAAGAAACAGAGCTCACAGAAAGTCAAGAGAGATCTAAGAAATTGAGCAGAAGTCACGGCACAAAAATAGCAGAGAATCGTTACCACGGCAAAGAGATTAGCTGCCATGGCTGCCACGGCAAGGTTTTTCGCTGATTTTGCTGCCACGGCAAGCAGTAGAGAACACAGACTACTAGCTAAAAACTCCCAAAACAGCAGTCCAAATAAGTTCTATTAATCTGGTCAAAACTTAACCCAAAGATATAGCTAAAAATCTGAATGGGCAGCAAGAAAAGCAACTAACAAAGAACCACTCGCTGCTGAAAATAGCAGCCCAAAAACAGTACAAACCTGCAACAAATTCTGGCCTGAGAAGAGAGACAAAAGCTGCAGCCAAAGAGCAAACTTGCTACTGTGTATAGCAGAGAAAAAGAAGCAAAAACAAGGGGACAAGGTCTGAACCGAGCTGCTCTGAGGCAATAGGGATTGCACTGACCGAAAGGAAGGAAAGAGCTACAGCTTCAAAGATCAAACACTAACCAAAAGCTGCTAGAAGTGCTGCAGCCGAAAGAATTAAAGTGCCCTCCTTTTTTTTTGATGAAACCGAATAGAAAGTCTTGCTTCTGCAGCCTAAGAAATCAAAGCTCAAGAATCGGCACAGAATGAACTCAAGGAAATAGAAACCGAAAAGAAAGATTGAATAACTGCTACCCTCCTTAAATAAGAAACATCAACCAAGAGTAAAAATCAAGAGCCAGCTTGAGAGACTGAAAAGAAAATGAAGCAAAGTACAGAGAGACAAAGAAAAGCTCGAAGGCTCAGAATGACTCAAATGAAGATATCGCGCAATAAACACAGAGACATACATGATTACAATGAATTGTTTTCAGCTCATCTCTCTCTCAATCTCACACTAAGTCCCCATACGCCCGGAGAGCATAGAGAGAAACTCTCACCTTCTCTCTTTCTCTCTTTCTCAATAAACAAAGACTAAAACCCTCTCATTTTTCATACATGGAGAGAACCAAATAAAACCCTAACTCTTACACCCACTCTCTCAAATTTCAGCACAACCTCTCCCTCTCCTTTTATAGCCTCCCACTAATGGGTTTGCACATGCTTTACCCATTAGGTCACCACCTACTCGATGCTTTATCCAAACCCGCTTCCTTTAGTGCAGCTTTGCGTTTTTACCGAAACGCCCCTCGTGCACCTTCTAGGAACCTTCCTCCTTTCTTGCCTTGCAAGCCTCGCAGCCACCTCGAGCCCTCGCCGTCTTCGACACCTCCCGACCGTTCTGACCTCAGCGCCACCTGCGCCTAGTCCGGTCCACCGTGTCTCGCCACGACTCCGCCTCGATGTCCTGCTGCCAACACAGACAAGAAATACATCAAATAGCACCGCTTGATGTAATCAAAATTAGCATGATAAAGCCCAAACCTGTCGAATCAGAGGAATATGCGTCCTAATCCATACGACCAAGTTTGACCAAGTCCGACCAAGCCCGTTGCACTACGCACCAACCGAGCCTGTTGCACTACGCAACGACATGGTCCGACCACACAAACCAAACTCGACTATCCTAAAAAATGTCAATTACTCATCACCAACATGGGGTCACGACCACATGGTCTCTCATTTATTTATATGTGAAAATGTGTGAAGAAATACATTGTGTATATGTGAATTTGTATTTATGCTGGTTGGTGTTGTATATGAATGCAGCTGGTTAATTTGTGTTGTGTATATGAATGCGCAGCAGCTGGTTGGTGTTGTCTTAATTACTACAGTCGGGGGGCTTATCACAGACGGTTCTAAAGTAAGAACCATCTATGATAGTATGACTATCACAGACAGTTATAAACGTAGAACCGTCTGTGATAGTCATACTATCACAGACGGTTCTAAACGTATAACCATCTGTGATAGTCATACTATCACAGACGGTTCTAAACGTATAACCGTCTGTGATATTGATATCACAGACGGTTCTTACTTTAGAACCGTCTGTGATAAACCTCCTACATATACCCCCTGTCTAGGGTTTTTCCATGTATCCTGCACATACTAAATCTCGCCGCCTCCTCGCTCCTCTGTCGCCTCACCCGAGCCCGTCGCCGCCTCCCCAAGCCCGTCGCCTCCCCGAGTCGCCTCCCCCGAGCGCGTCACCACCTCCCCGAGCGCGGCATCGCCTCCTCAAGCCCGTCGCTGCCTCCCCCCAGCCCGTCGCCGCCTCCCCGAGTCGCCTCCGCCGAGCGCATCGCCGCCTCCCCGAGCACGGCACCGCCTCCCCCGAGCCCGTCGCCGCCTCCCCGAGCGCGTTGCCGCCTCCCCCGAGCCCGTCACCTCCCCAAGCACGTCACCGCCTCCTCGAGCCCGTCGTCGCCGCCTCCCGAGCGCGGCACCGCCTCCCTCGAGCCCGTCGTCACCTCCCCCGAGCCCGTCGCCTCCCCGAGCCCTCGCCGGCCACCTCCCCCGTGCAAGTTTGTTAATCTTCCATATACTGAGATTGCCTGTGGGATTTACAGTTGCTCGATGATGATAAATTCATATACTGAGATTGCCTGTGGGATTTACAGTTGCTCGATGATGATAAATTCATATACTGAGATTGGTTCATTCGGTCTTTGAGCTCTAATAGCTGTCGGTTCATGCAGTTTTCAGGTTGTAGACTGAATTATTGGGCAAAGATATTAAATTGATCTGTTAGGATTTAATCTTGACAAGTTAAAAGACTGAATTATTGGGTAAAGATAACTTGTATGGTCTTGATCTGTATGAATACTGCTGTCTGAATATATGCATGCTGAATATATCTTGATCTTGAGATTGTAGAGTTTGTATCTAGAGCTCAAAAGACTGAATTCATTATTTGACATAACCAATCAAGAAAGAGTATATGATTTAGTAGCGGGACGGCCAAGATTAATCTTGTGCAACCCTACAATTTGAGAGCACAAATTAATCAATTAAAACTTGAGCTTGTTGCTAGTCTTAATTGATACATGCCTTTTACATTGTCATACATATTCATGTTTAGACTGTTATTGATTCTATTATTGATTCTTGTTGCTTCATATATATGCCACATAGACCTTCAAAGGGCATGAAGCAAGTAACACATTCTAGTGTATCTTGTTCAATAAACCTGATACACTAGTTTGTGTCATTTGCTTCATAGAACTTTGTTTAGAGACCTTGTAGTAATAGTGTATGCCACATAGACCTTCAAGGGGCATGAAGCAAGTGACACACTCTAATGTTCCCTGTTCAATGAACCGGGTACACTAGTTTGTGTCATTTGCTTCATAGAATTTTGTTTAGAGACCTTGTAGTAATAGTATATGCCACATAGACCTTCGAGGGGCATGAAGCAAGTGACACACTCTAGTGTATCCTGTTCAATGAACCGGATACACTAGTTTGTGTCATTTGCTTCATAGAACTTTGTTTAGAGACCTTGTAGTAATAATAGATAGATATTGATTCTATATATGTATATATGTAGGTATATATATGTATGTATGTATGTATGTATGTATATACACACATATATATGTATTGTAATCGCCTATATTGAGCGAAATAGATAGATATTGCACTTTCTTATCTTATGGTGTGGCACTTTCTTATCTTATTCTAATAGATCCACAAATTGAGCAAAATGTCATCCGCGCATTCTTCAACACCATCGCCGGAGACGTCCGCTTCAAAATCAAGACACCAAGGAAGAGGGGTATCGAAGAAGCCTAAGGGCTGATTTACCATCACACATGTCGATGTATTTGGGGTCCCTCTCCTTCCTCGCAAAGCAGCAAGCGCATGGAAGAGCATGATTGGAATTATTGCACGAGAACGAATTGAGATCACATTCAATTCGTGGAAGGACGTGCCTGTGACTCAGAAAAGAGAGCTGTGGACAGAAATTTTGGCATCGTTCGAGATCCCAGAAGAACACCAAGACGCCGTGCAACGACAAGCCTTCCTAGGGGCGTGCAAAGCATGGAAGAACTTCAAGAGCAAGCTTGTCAAGGACTACGTGGAGAAAGACGAGACGCCCTTTCATAAATACTCATTCCTAGAACCACAATGGGAATAGTTCAAGGCTTCAAAGACGACCGAAGATTTCATAAGTACAAGTGCGGCACACAAGGCCCTCCAGGCAAAAAACACACACCCCCACAGACTTGGCACAGCTGGGTATGCGGGTAAAATCCTGCAGTGGAGGAGCGAGGACGACCAGGCAGCCCTGCAGGACACCGCCCCGCCATTTGCCAATATCCCGGATGACCGCGCTCGAAATTGGATTAGAGCAAGGTCATTCACAACGACATCAGGGGACGTATCCTTTCGAAACCCTGCAGACCAGCAAGTGTCCGAGCGCCTGGTAAGATATCGATCAAACTACGTAGCTTGTAATTACTCCACAACTTTGTACGAAGTGAAATGACATGTCGTGCTCTTGCAGGAAGAGCTAAGTTTTGAAATTACCCTGGGATCATTCCAGAGAACAAGGGAGAATGATATGCTCTCTGCGGCCCTGGGAAACAAGGAGCACCCGGGCCGTACGAGAGGCCTTGGGCTTTACGTTCCTTGGTAACATGGTTTCCAAGATGACTCCGACATGTATCGGCGCAGGAAGAGTAACAAAGCCGAGCGTGACGCACTCCTACGAGAAGAGATCAATGCATCTCTTAGAGAGGAGCTAATGGATGAGCTGGCTGGTGCAGTCAGAGATGAGGTGCGGAAACAGACAGAAAGTCAGCAGGCCGCCGCCACCGCTCCTGTGCTAGATAGCCCGCACAACCGTCCGAGTAGTTGCGCGTCCAATCCGACGCAAACCGATGCCAGATTTTCTGTGGACGACATCCTGGTAATAATTATTATCTCTCAAATGCTTGCTCTATTGATATGCCTATTCGACTAGCTAATTCTGTATCGTTATGTTGGAGCCTACGAAGTGCAGGCTCCAAGTGAGATATGCCTCCGTTCCCTTGCACGCTGCTTGGGGCCAGGCATATCCGTCTGGTATCAGGGCCATGCTGCACGGTCAAGCTTTAGCGCCAGGCTTCGCAAAAGTTAATGTTGATGGTGTGCATATCAATTTTGAGGTCGTCCCGCTACCGAAGCCCCCCAACGACGAGATCGTGACTCTAGGGCAGGCCATTGTAATATTCATCCAGTGGCCTAAAAGCGACATCTCCCTGGAGGCTTCTTCACCGGTGGCAGGACCCGAAGGGCAGTGCGAACCAGAGCAACATGTACTGGTGCCATCTCCAAAATGGCAGTGCGAACCAGAGCAACATGCACTAGTGCCATCTCCAAAAGGGCAGTGCGAAGTAGAGCTACCTGCACCGATGCTATCTCCACGGATGCTATTCTCGGTAAAGCAACTTGCCCCGTCTGTACTATTACAGTCAACTACCACAAAGTCGACCTACAGTCGAGGCAGTGGCCATGGCAAATCAAAGACGAAGGATGATGGCAATATCCCGTATCTGCCATTGGCCCACAAATTCGTGCTAGGCGAGCCGATGATATTCCCGGACGAGCACCTCTTAAAATTAGGACTTGGTTGCCAAAGATTCCACGCTTGGTATATGGAACAGTCCAATAGGCCAGAGGCAGAACGACGCTCAGGTATCACTGTCAAATTCAAGCCGGAACATTTCGTGCACGAAGCTTACGAATGTGTCTTCGCGTGACCTTTGACGATATATTTGAACTTTTCATGCTCAACGCCTCGACGCCTCACTGCTCGATGCCGACGCCGTAAGTCCGCATAATCACGCTTCGCTCACGTAATACCGATATATGTCACAATTTGTTGCTTTTCTGTGTATATATATAGATTCATGCTGACCGAAGCTAGATCATCGAAATCACCAATTGGTTTCCTGGACCCACGCTTGGTCGCCATTAATACCATCAACGAGGATGCATCCTTCGTCGAGAACTACATTACACAAGCACTGCTGGCTCACCAAGATAAGGAATTTGTTCTTATGCCATACAATGAGTAATTATAGCAAAATGTAACAAGGTTATATACCTTGATTCTCTAAGTAAGAACAAATTCAAGTACACAGCTATCACCCAAATACTCGATAGGTAAGTACATTGTACATTGTACTCTTTCTTTCCTTCCGAATGACTAATCTAACTTTTTCGAATAACGAAGGTCGTTCGTCACATACGTTGAACAAACACGTGCCTCGACGACAGGGGCCAAGCCCTTGAAACATACTCGCAATTTTCGGGTATTCGCTAGCTACACATTAATTAATCATATACAACACTTAGTAGTAATACCTCTTGATTTAACACATTCTATTTTTTGCAGTGCCATCAGCAGCAGCTGGGCAACACGTGTGGATACTACGTGTGCCACCATATGAGACTACTCCTCGATTCCACTAAGATCACCAATTCTAAGGTTTGTCAATCTTCCCACATTTATTTCATACATGTCAGGTTTTATATGTACGCGCGTTGATATTCCTATCGACAGTGCGCGCCATCTGTGATTATCTATCACGCACGGTTTTACTCATCTCGTGATGATCAGTATCACGACGGTTTTAACTAAAACCGTCAGGATTATCAGCTATCACAGACGGTTTTACTCAAAACCGCTCGTGATAGCTGATAATCACGACGGTTCAAAACCGCTCGTGATGACCTTCGATTATCACTGATCCACAAATACAGATGGTTCACAAAATCGTCTGTGATGATGTTGTTGAACCGTCTGTGATGACCTTTTCTGTAGTAGTGAAATCTTATATGATATACATATATTATATTACGAACGTTTAATAACAAAAACGGTTACATGTGGACAGGAGCGAGATGGTGACGTACGGCGACATGTACCAGCGCTGGCGAAAGATGGTGATGAGGTGATGCTGGTGACGAAGCGGAGGAATCTCTCCAGCACGCGGCGACACGATTTCTGCATGGTGCTCGATGGTATAAGGCGGCGCTAACTGAAGAATAAAGTTTTATCACGCCACAAGTTTGACTCAAACTCTAGCTCTCACCTACAACTCAGTCCAAAAAAAAATTCATCTCTAAAATTCCTAGATACTCCATTTTTTGTATTCCCTTTGCTCCATTTACACACAATTTACGAGACAGATATTTTTAAAATATTACACGAGCCCTTTCACCTCTAAATTAATTATTATTAGTATTACTGCTACTTATCAGATATTTAGGCGTTTCCTCGTGTGGACAAGAGAAGGGACATAAGTAAATATTTATATGCGTGGTACTTAATGCTTGAAACAAAGACTCAATTCATTATTATTGGTTCATCAACTGTTCAATCCTAGCAAATATGGTAATGCACGTGCTTTGAATCGACGTGATTAACTTCCACAACTTATGCATGCATGCATTCCTCGTGTAAACAAACAAAGGCATAGAAATAAAATTTATATGCTTGGTACATAAGGCACGATGCAACGATTCAATTCATTATTGGTGCATCTAGCGGTTCAATTGTAGCATATATATACATACGTAGCAGGAACTAATCGGCATAATTAAGTTCCACAACTTACAAATTAACACATTATACTATATTCTAGGCACATTAGTTTACATAAAAATGTTAATTCAAGATGCTATATATGTAACTACTATATCAAAGACAACGAATTCGAAAACCTCTTTTGTGTGTGTATACACCCGGACTGTTCTCTACCCCTCCATGGAATAACTATTCTATACCTCTCACCTCCCCATGGGCCAATAACTCTCCTACGATGGTGCGGTAACAAGGTGGATTTCGTGCAGTAACACAACTCACAAAGACGCAGAAACACCCCCGCGGTGGTACAGTAACACTGCATCCTTCGTGTAGTAACACGGACCACGAGACATGGGTATGATCGGATTTGTATAGGTATAGCTATCCGACGCCACTGCACAACTATAAGTTTTTCACAATATGTTCCTTGCGAAATTACTATGAGACAGATATTTCAAATGATCGAGTTGTGAAAGGTGTAGTAATCCAATGTTACTGCACAACTATTAGTTGTTTCTGTATGTTCTTTGCGACGTTACTCCAACAAAGATGGGATCTAATAAAATATAAACATCTAACATATCATGACAAAAGCCCACCTGGTGGGTTGGCTAGCACATGTGGCTTTAGTTAACGAGATTGGAGGTTTAAGTCCCACATTCACCTATTTATAAAGTATGTTTGTAATAAAAAACTCTATTATATATATATGCACTAACTACTCTCGAGTATAGTTACTCTCGCTCTATCCATCATCGCTTGGTTGATGAGATGCTTGTGCTCATCCGAGCCTAACGGGGCTGTAGATCATGGACGCGTGAGAAAATCTAAGAAAACCCGATCTGGTTCCTTGTTCCAAAAAATAATTCATGAACTTGTTGGGATAGGTAGGCTACCCTAGGACAGATTAAAATTTTCTACCGCGTAAATCAGGAAAGCCATGTGAGTAAGAGATCATGGATCGTTACTACTAGATGTTCAATGCAGCGGAAGTAGAGTTGAAGTAGTCGATTCAACGAAGAGCACGTTAGTGTAGTGGTAGTAGTCGATCATCCTCCGATCAACCGTCTCCTCACGATCGTCCTGTTCAGTGCCACAGTCGCAGTAGCGCCTCTACTGAAGTCCACGCGTCCAGAGATGGGACACTGTACGTCGGTGTGCTAGCACCAGCACGAATGGTAGTGGTTATGAGAGGTGGCAGCTAGGGTTTCGACGGGTGTGTTTTAGGATACCTCTCTCAACCCTGCACCTCTCTTTATATAGCCTCCAATTAGATTCTTTTCTGATATGAGCATAGATTGAATCCCACCCGAAAACTATCATTTAGACCCTTATCGTTTCAGCCCATTAAGTGTGTGACCATGTAGGTTCATGTATATTTGTCCATGGGCCGAAAACTCTTTTTCGGTCCATAAGTCGATAGCGGTCCCTAGCAGGATATAACAACTCCCAAACATACATAAAGATCATATTGGATGAACCTATATAGTGCTTATGTACCTATCCCTTTGCCTCATGATACCAGATCGAATACAAGATGAGAAGCATGCCATCTTATAATAGCTCGATCTTTCACATGAATTTGTAGTGTATTACTCAGTTGTGATTGGCTCCTTAATCACATTCGGCATGACCATGCACTTCCTTAATCCAACCACATCGAGGGCCCAAATATATCTCTCCTGTTATATAGGAGGGGCAAATTCCATCTTGATCGCTCATATTCTTCTGCATGTTTTAAAGTAAACCCAAAAGTTAGCTTTATAACCACCCAGTCATGGAGTAGTGTTTGGTAACCCCCTAAGTAAACTATTACACATGTAGAAAACAATGATGCTCTTAGGTCTAAGGATCCTACATATACTATGTATAAGACCAATTGATGACACTTAAGAATATAATAACTCCCGTAGTGTCTTATGGTGTTTCATTCCAACAACATGTTCTCTAACATGTGTCCATATTATTGATTTGATTTCTCATATCTATGATCCATAAAATATGATCATCAATCAATATGTGTGCTAATCTATAAATCATAATTGTCCCACATTATGATATAAGATTAGTGATAATTTAGAATAACATCAAAATATGAACAAAGAATTCCACGAGCAAGTCACATACTTGTTGAATGTTAATCAATATGAAAGACATTTATTCAAGGGATAAAATAACATATTATTCAAAAGATCATAAACATAGAAATAATACAATCATATCTATGATTGCCTCTAAGGCATATCATTAACAATGTCCAACTTGCACTAGAATCAATCGTGCAAGTATCTAATACTCATAGCACTTGTGTATGCCTCATGCTTTGGCTGCGGAAGAGGCTTTGTCAACGGATTAGAAATATTTAAATTTGTGTGCACTTTGCATTCTTAACACCACCTCTATCAACAATCTCACGAATGAGGTGAAAATGCCGAAGTATGTGCTTAGATTTTTGATGCGATCTAGGCTCCTTGGCTTGCACAATGACTCCACTATTATCACAATAGAGATTCATTGGACTAGAAGCACTAGAGACCACATCTAGCTCCGAGATGAACTTTTTTTATCCAAACAGCCTCCTTTGCAGAAGCATAAATATAATAGTAGACTTAGTTATGGGCCGATCAGGCCGAAATCAATAAAATGTAGCAACGAAAATGAAACAGGTGGGACCCTCAGGACGTGCCCACAAGCAGCCAACTGGGGGTTCGTGATCTAGTTCTTGACACCTTCATCTTCTTCACCATCATATCCAGGTGTATTGCTGAAACGTAGCGATCTAACTCCTGATTCTAGATTCATTAAGTGAGCGAGGGTGAGCACAAACCACTGTACTCTGCGAGCCAATACATAGAATGCAAATAGATAATATGCATGGCTTATCAAGGGAAGGCTCAGGTTATTTTATTTGCCATAAATTGCTTGTAAAATACGATACATAGAAATTTCCTGAGACTTAACAGTTTTAACTAAAACGGATTTTACCAATGTATGAAAGAATGCAATAATAATAGTGATCCAGATTCCATCCACCGTTACATAGCTTTTGCACCATATGCTAACCTTTCAGTGTTATAACTGCTTACCTTATCACTGGGGCAACAACCAGGACAATACAAATTAGGGCGTTCCACTGCCCACCACTTTTCCATTCCACCCACAAAGTTTTGAAATAGAACTATATCTGGTTAAGTTCCCATGTCCGCCCTTGACCGTGGGCACGGTTATTCGAATAGTTTTGACTCTATAGAGTTTGTACACTTTATCCACAAGAGACAATCCACTTGTTGCTCTACACGATTCCTTAGTCATGTAGTTGACTAGACCATCACAATAACTTTTCAAAATATCTGGCCCCTTTTGTCATCTCACCCTATGGGCTCCTCCCACTTGCGGTAGGTCCCACACGTTGCACGGGATGTAACCACGGATACTAGCTTATTCGGACTCCACTGTCCACAACGCTAGCACGGTTTGAAACTTCACCCTCCCCTCGGGGTCCCTTTAGGCCTCCCCTTGCCCTCGCAATATTCCACTCCTTTCCACTATCGGTGAGATGAGTCTAGGGGTTTTGATAGATTTACTTAACTAAGATGCAATTTGTAGACTTGTGGTTGTACTGTTTTACATAGGAGGTCATGACAAGATTCAGTCCTTAGTGGTATCTGGGCGGTTCTACCACAATCCACACACCGTGTTTCCACTGCACCACACACTAGCCCCCATACCATCTGCTCAGATATTTAAGCAAGTTGGGGATTTTTTGGGAGCATAAAATAATCATGTCAAAATATACCAGTCATTTCCACTATGACTTCCCAAATCAGTTTCTCATGATTAAAAGTGATGCTTGGGGCATTTTGGTGCTCCCGAGTATCTAAGCAGTACTAAGCATGGCGTATAATTGTAGACTTATTTTTGAAAGGTTACCATTATAATTTTGCTAGGGTGACAAGGCTCAAATATTCAACTGTTCCAAAGGAGATGTAATACTAACAATTCAAATGATGGGCATACAACTAGAATCTTAAAATAAACATATATTTGCATATGAAATAACATCATGCAATTTGATAATTTAAACAAAAGTAATTTGCAGAAAATGTAGGTTCAATATGATCAAAGTATTGACTCGCCTTGCGTGGTTTACCGCGGTCGTGAGCTCACTCAAAGATTTCTCATTTGATGGTCTTGAGTTCTTTGTCTTTGTCTTTGTCTTTGTCTGGATCTTGGTCTTGCTTGATCCAATGACTCTGATTTCTAATTACATGCTAAACAACTGAATCCAAATAAATGCAAATAACTCAAAAGGTCCAAATAAATCCAATTGAACTTGATTAATTTTTATTATGATTAAATGGATGATTTGAAGTTGGTTGGGCACGGAGTATTTGACGGAGTCAGAGGGGTTGAAGCGAAGTGATAAATGGCTAAGGGAAATCTGTCGAGACAGGTGCCAAGGAATGTTTATAGTGAAGTAATATTCATGGAAATATTCCTCTTTAGGTTCAAGGATAGCTGGGTATAGCCGATAGTGGAATACCATAGCTTGATCTTTTAATTTAATAAATTCTTTTATTATTTTATATTTATCAAGGATATTCCTTTAGTCAGGTTAGACCTATGAACCGGTGTATGAATTTAGTTGGGTATTAATTTATCGGTCGAGTGTTGCCATTTATGAACTAGGGTAGGGGTTCCATAGGCGATGTAAATGACTTTTAGCTTATCGAATTAATTCATTTGGCTAGTAATTTGATATGTAGCATTTTATGCGGTCCTAATAATTAATTAATCGTATAATTGGTTAAATGTTTACTTCATAATATATATACCTTGGTGAGATTATTTCAATGCCTGATCACCGAGGGCTATTATATTTTAGTACCTATATATTAATATGACCATTTTAATCAAAGATGTTTTTAGAATTAAATACCATTGATATTTTATGTAATCTTAGTTATCACTAGGCATAGCTTTATTTTTAGTGTAAATTTTTTTATTTGAGCTGAGTTTGTTATACAGGGTTATGTTTCAATATTGCTATTTAATTAAATCTGCACTGAGATTTATTTAATGGTGGCATTTTGAATGTTAGGGCATACATTTTAATTATAATTAAGGGAAATATCCAATTTATTTCCCTTATGTTTAGCTTGGATGTATTTTTAATTGGGATCTTTATTAATTTTGGACATTTAACCAAAGTCATCTTTTATTAATGCCTTTAATTAATAAATATATTTAAAATAAATGATCAAGGAACATTAGCTACTAATATATGATGATTAATCCAAGATTATATCTTTAATAATCTTATTTATATCCTAATCAAATTTATTAGCTTCCATAGATTAATTTCTAATTTTACTTAAATTTTCCTTACTTGAAATGGGTTAAATAAAAATAAAAACAAAAATGTGCAAAGAGGAGAATCGAACCCGGGACGGGGGTGTTTAACATTGGCGCTTGGGATGCTGGCCCGTTGTGACTGGAAGGGGTGAATCAATTTAGAAGAGGCGAGCATGGAGATTAGGCTCACAACAGAGCATGATGGCGCCAGCGCAGAACTGACTTGCCGGCGCCGGGTGGCGGTCGAAGAGGGAGTGGCCACCACCAAAATGGGTTGTAGGGGAGGAGAGGGAGCTCTGGGAGGTGGCGCATTTGTCGAGACGGCTACGAGGTGGGCAGGTGGTAGCCCAGAGCGGATGGCGGCGAGGTGGCCACAGGGCGAAGGCGTCGGTAAGTAGTGAGTCAATAACATATAGTGAGTCAAGATCCATATTTCACTAAGTCCTAGTGAGCTTTGCATCACTGCTAGAAACCTAATGACGTAGGTAAGTAGCCCTTGCCAATTACATCACATGTAACTCTTGCTTGTTGAGCGACATCCATATGTCTCGGCCTTAACACTATGCCTCTAGACCAAAAACCATTTTGATAGCCTAGTCAACTTAAAACCAATATTATGCATGAAGTGTCCAACACTGTGTCCTATCTTATTGAGATAATTAATAGCACCCTACTTTGGTAGACCTACTAGTTAATGATCAAAATCTTGATAGGTACAACTATTGGAAGGGCATTAAGGTTTACTTAATTTTCTAGAGGGAAACTATTCTATCATGTTGAAATCACCCATGATAATAATAACATGAATAATAGCACAACAGGAACATAAGAACAATCATAATTAAATCATATTAAACTGTGAGATGGTATGGCCCTTAGCATGACAATCTCCATCACCACGCTTCCTGTCCACCAAGCCATCAATGCTAGAGTTCACCACATCTATCTACTTAGCTATTACTCCTAACAGCTAACAATGAATTAGATATCAAAAATCAAGCATTACAAGTTGACACGCAGGCCGTTATACAATAATATGTAGCCCAAGGCTATAAATCAACATGACACATAGGCCATGAAAAACTCATATATGCATCACATACACAATGGACCATACTATTCACACAACACTGCAAAAATGAGTTATATTCAGAATCCAATTCTACTGCGCGATATGAACAAGCAGCACCCATAATGTGAGGTATGATTACCTAGCACGGTGTCCATTCCAATCAAATTCTACCGCCTCCAAACCCATCTACTACCACCGAAATCGATTGATCTTATCAACCAGTGCCTAAATCAATCCAATAACATGAACCAATCTAAGCTATCTTATCAAACTAGTAATAGATCCAATCTACTACCACCACATATCAACAATATGCAACCCATCCAGATCAAATACTACATAGGATGACTTTGAAACCACTGTTGGGATACAGGTAGGCTACACTAGTGCAAATTAAAATTTTCTACTGCATAAACTAGGAAGCCATGAAAGTAAGATGTCATGGATCGTTACCATTAGAGGTGCAGTGTGGCAGAAGTACAGTTGAAGTAGTCGATTCAACGAAGAGCGCGTCGATGTAGTGGTAGTAGTTGATCATCCTTCAGCCGACCGTCTCCTATGCGCGATTGTCTTGATCAGCGTCGCAGTCACAGCAATGCCTCTACCGAAGTCCACACATTCAGGGATGGAACACCATATGTCAATGTGCTAGCACCAACGCACATGGCAGGGGTTACGAGAGGTGGTGGCTAGGGTTTCGATGGGTGTGTTTTGGGATATCTCCCTCAGCCCCACACCTCACTTTATATACCCTCCAATCGGATCCTTATCCGATGCGAGCATAGATCAAAGCCCACTCAAAAACTCTCATCTAGACCCTTATCATCTCAACCCATTAAGTGTGTGCTCGTGTAGGTTCATGTATATTTAGCCATCGGCTAAAAACTCGCTTTTGGTCTATAAGTCGGTAGCGGTCCCTAACAGGACATAACGACTCACAAACATACATAAAGATCATATCGGACAAACCTATATAGTGCTTATGTACTATAACACCCCAGCCATACCATGGCCTGGAATGCTACCTGACTAAATAATGAAACAAAGATAAACAACATTCACCTCACCAAAGTTTCGGCAGAACCTCCTTTGTGTAGTTACCTAGGTTGGAATTTTCAACAAACAGTTCTATTAAATAAAGATAAACCAAATGGTAATGTAATCAAGACCTAATCAAAACTGACTATTTGTTGCTACGACATCCATAGCAATTAACATCTATGATATAAATCATGAGCATCCTGAACCTTCTAATCCTTTATTACAATTTGCTTCTAGCAAGCTATAATCATAAAAGTATTAAAAGTAATTCATTCATCTACAAATTTATTTTTCCTTTCTTTCCATTGTGGGTAGATCGTGTAAAAGTGCAATAAGACTAATCCTTCTTTTCCCCCATGCATGCCGATCTCGTAAAGGTACCTAAAACACAACAAACAATAAGGGTGAGTCCAAAGACTCAGCAAATATAATAAACGGTAACAATAGCATACATGTACACAACTCCATAAGAAACACCCAACAATTGCTTTACAAACATATGCTATGCAATATGCTCAACAAGATCTTTATCTTTTCTCTTCCTCTTTTGCATTTTACCGGTAATGCAAGTGCGATCCGTCGATGCACACCCATGCCTGTACCATCTGGTACAGGGACCAATGCCAATACTCCGCAAGTATGTAATCCTATATCTAAATTAAATTGAATGAATTGTTTGATTAAGCACAATTGAGTGATTACAATTGAATCCAATGTTTCAACATCTAATCACCATTGCTAGGGTGGAACTCTCCAGTCTTATTTATGACCTTTGCTAGCAAGAATTGGGAGAGGCTTCCACGAATTTTGATGAGTTCGTCAAGATCAAATGCACTTTCGTCGAAGTCCACATGCTGTCACTAGGAGCAATGTTAAGTGCTTAATTAATTATTGGAAGGTTGACAAACCTCTAAATCATTTGTCTCAGTGTCATGATTTCCTTCATATGGCCGCAAACGTAGAATCCACATGCGTTGCCCTGTAGCTGCTGATGGCACTGCAAAAATAGAATTATATACATAGGTATTGTCAAGTCTAGAGGCATTATAACAAAGTGTGATATAGGATTGTTGTGTTGTAGCGGGTACCAGAAATTGCGTCCTGTGTCGCAATGTGTCGCTGGATTCCTTGTATCTCCCTCCCTGGGCAACATAAGCGGTAAATAACCTACGTGATTCCAAAACAGTTAGCCTCGGCCAATGCAAACGAAGGAAAGATTACAATAGAGTTATGTATGGATGAAATGAGTTTACCTGTCAATTGCTTGTTGCACACGAGTGAAGTTGTGGTTGCTCCTAAGTATGGAATCAAGGTATATTACCTTGCTCCACTTTGGTACAATCACAATCAAAATCCAGTGAGACCTAGTAATGCTTGTCACCATAGTGATTAATTCTAAGTTCATGTTGTGTATAAAGTACAAATAAAACTTGTGTGGCAACTAGTGAAGCACTTACCCTTGGTTGAAGGGTACCATGATGTACTCCTTGTCACTGTAAGCAATCAATCCGCTCGTTATGTAATCTTGGACGAAGGATGCATTTTCGTTGATGGATTGCATAGAGACCAAGTGTGGGTCGAGGAAACCTATGGTTGTCGCCGTGCCAGACTTGTTGGATTATGTACCTATACATAAGCAAAGAGAAATGACATTTATCGATATGATACAAATGTAGAACTTCATTGTACAGTACACTTACAGTGTCCAGCATCGTGAAGTGAGGCATCGAGTTCGTTGAGGTTGAATAGTAAGAATAAGTCTTCAAAGGTCATGACGAAGTAGCCCGAGTCATGGAGGAAATGCACCTCCGTGTATCTCACAGTGAATCCACTGTACCAGTTTGGCTTCATGTTGGACCTCTGCATGTACTAGGTATGCAATGTATTGCAATGCAGACCAAGTCGGGGTAATTGTGACTCGGGGACAAACGACACTCGAGAATGAAGTTCCATTGCTCAAATTAGCCAACTACTGAAGATCACAAAACAAATTAGCCACCTATTGAGACAGAACACAAGATTCACAAATGACAGTAATAGTAAAAATTTAGAGCTCAAACTTGAATATTCAATTTTAGTATTAGATTTTGTAGCTAACAAGTGAAGGATATATCATGAAGTACTAAAGGTCATAAAACAAATTAGCCAACTACTAAAGATCACAAAACAAATTAACCAACTATTAAGACAGACCACAAAATAGACAATTGAGGGAGAGGCGAACGACGTTGGGAAGGAGAGGTGTCGGCGTGAGGAAGAGGCGGCCGACGTTGGGAAGGAGAGGCGGTTGGTTGAGGGAGGGGCAGCCGGCATCAGGAGGGTGAGGCGGCCGGCATTGTGAGGGAGAGGCGGCCGGCATCAGGAGGGAGAGGCCGCCGGCGTCGGGAGGGAGAGATGGCCGGTATCCGGAGGTAGAGGCGGACGACGATTGTATGGTGAGGCAGCGTTGGGAGACAGAGGCGGCGTCGCGCACGAGTGAGCAGTCAGATCTAGCAAAACCTAGCAGTGGCGGTGGAGATGGAGTGTGTGAGTGAGGACTCTATGAGCAGAACCTATCCTTGGGGTATATTTATAGGGAAACTGTCATAGATGGTTCATTTATAGAACCGTCTATGATAATACTATCACAGACGATTCTTTTATGGAACCGTCTATGATAATACTATCGCAGATGGTTCTTTTATAGAAATGTCTGTGATATTCAACATATCATAGACGGTTCTATAAAAAGACCGTCTGTGATAGTACTATCATAGACAATTTGTTCTGATAAACCGCCTCGGACTCCGCGTCAAGGTGAGCTCGCCTCCCCACCTTTCCATCTTGCCATTGTGCACCTCGGCCACCGCCGCTTGGTGTCGGAGTGCTGGTGAGCCCTCGGGCCCAGAGCGTCGTCGCGCCAGCCATGCCACGTCAGTGGTAGGTGATGTGGCAGCCAGTTGGCAGCCACGTGTGTGCCACCACAGCGGCCATGAGCCATGCAAGTGCCATGCCGATCCCCTTGCCACCTCAGCCACTCTTTTGGTCCATGGACCTAGACCACAAAAGCCGCTCCCACCTGTCAGCCAAATATCATCATTTTCCTTTATAAAAATAAATCGGCGAAAAATTCATTTCTCTTGCTGATGTCACCTTGACTTCATAAATCCCTTTTCCCGCAGAAAAATAATTCCACCAAAAATTATTTCCCTTGCTGACATCACAAATAGAATTTTTAGTACAAAAAATAAAATCAGAAAATCTCCTTTACCTTTTTAAATTCGTTTTAACTCCGATTGGACCCATTCAAATTTCTAAATTCTTCAAACATTCCAATATATTCATTTCTACCATCATTTAAAATATTTGAAGTTTGTTTGGTATTCCAAAAATTTAAATTTTAAATTCTAAAACCTAGTTCATTTTCAAAGCCTCAGTTCCATTCAACATTTTCTGTGCACTTCCAAAATTCAAATTCAAATCTTGCAAAGTTTAAAATCTCCATAAAAATACCCATTCTATTTTTCTTGGTCCAGATATTTTTCCAGCATTCCTCTTCCTCTAAAATAAAAAGAAATAGTGAGACTTCCCACCCGGCCAAAGTCTTCTTTGTCAAGCATGCTTAACTCCAAAGTTCTCACTACATCTAGTGCCATAGATTCCTTCCATTTTAGGAATTTGGACTATTCCCATTTAGCCTAATATTTCTTCTTCCTACCTTTGCTATTCATCCACACGTCAGACTAATAAACACTTTTTTCTTCAGCTAAAGCCACCGTGAACTATGCATGCATGCAAGTAAAATCAATTCCCTCTTACCAAATTAATTGGCATGCAGCAAGAACACCTCTGTTCATTGCCAAACATCAATTCCATTTCAGTTTTAAACATTAAAATTTCAGTTTTTCAGTTTCTTGTATTCAAGCATTGAAAACCGACATTGCACATAACTGAGCCAAATTAACTTATTCCTCTTGCTCTTGCCATATAAATAGAAGCTCCACCTTCATTCTAGCCCTGAGCAAACCATTAGACATCCTCCCTCACCATGCAAAGCACCAGAAAAGCCACAGCCCGCCCCATGTGTTGGCCTCCTCCCCCACCATGTCATCTTTTGCTCCAGTGATCTTTTTCAAGTTTCGTTCATGTCACATCATTTTCTAGCATTTTAGCAATCTACCCATCAATTTAATTTGGTTTTTGTGCAGCCATTTGGTGGGAATCAAGTTTTTCCCAAAACTGGTCATTTTCGTTTCTCATTGTTAATTCGTTGCCTCCAGTGAGTTTTATCCTGAGACCATCCCACCAAAAATGAAATAGCATGCAATAGAAGCGTCTCCAATCAATTTCTTCTCAGTTTCTAAGCCATTAACCCATCAATTATTCAGTTCTTGCATGCAAAGTTGAAACTGGCATTTCATTTATTCCAGCCATTACTTCGGCAATCAATTCCGGCTATTCCCTTCCTCCTCTTCACCTATAAATTGAACCACAGCCTCCTCTCCTCATTTCCCTCTTGTATTGCACACTAGCAAACCAAAAATCAAGACAAAAAGAAGATCACAAGGAGTATTCCCTCGGTTGGCATTTTTTTCCAGCAATTTCTTTCCAACTGATTTTTCGATGACTCGTTCTCTGTCGTCCGAACTCCAAATCCAGTGATTCAAATTCCTAAATTCATCTAAAATCATAATCTGTCCCTCAATATATATTTTATAATTGTTTAATTTTATTTGGATTTTATTTTAATTTATTTTCTTTGGTTCTTCACGTATAGACTACGACAATCCGAAGAGTTCGATTTCGACGATTCACAACATCAAGTCTTCGAGCAAGGCAAGTCACACCTTTGATCATGTTGCTCCCAATAATTTAAATTATGATGTTATTTTTAATTATTATGCATGCGTACTTTTATTCAAATCAGTTCAAATTGGATTTAAACTTTAGTTACACCAAATTCCTTTGTATATGGCCAAATTTGACATTGAATATCAACATGCCTTATCACCTTAGATAAAACTATAGTTAGTATACTAGTATAGACTAGAGAAATTTTATATAAAATGTTTAGACCTGCTTAGACATAATTTTTGGTTTCGGGATAACTTTTTCCACACAAAATGATAAGCTTTTGAATTGTACTTTTGACTTCGATGAGTCAGGAAGGTCTATAAATTATTTCAAAACAAAATATAAAAAGTTGGTTTAGACTTAGACAAATGGTTAGGTGGTGGGTGATTGCTGGCATGCATTGTTGTTCGGTGACACAATGTTGATTGCTAGGCATAAGGGGTATGTGGTTGGTGCCTAAGTAAATTAAGGACCGGTCTATGAGCTACTGCTACGAAACCCTATCATACTACCATAAGGCTAGTATGGGATAGTCCTGGCTGATTAATTTGCAAGTCCCAACCTAAGTCTCACTGTAGGTTGAAAGTGAGCGTGGCGTGGCCATGAGAAGTCTCACTCCTCTCAAGAGGGGGTCCCCGTCTGTGGATTCGTTCTCGAGGTGAAACCTTAATGTTGGCTTGGCCAGATTGAAAGCTTTGCATTGTAAAGGCCTTGTCATGATCTCCTTGCCGCACATCAAAGGAAGTGTGCTTATCCGGTGGAAACATGGGATGATCATGTCTTGTGGGTAAAGCTATACAACCTCTACAGAGTGTATAATCTATCCTAGATAGCCATGCCTATGATCATGGGCAAGCTAAGTAAAGTTTTTCATTGATTAGACTTTGTTTTCAAAATGGTTTTACAAAATGCTTATGGATGGATGGAATCCATATGAGATCTTTTTGAGGAAAGATGGTCCAGGTGGGGTACCTGTGGATAGGTTAGTGTTTGGTTGGGGGCTGCACTAACAATATTATTTTGTTAAAATCTTGTTTCTATATACTGTATGAAATTTGGCTTTTGAATCTACTTACAATATTTACTTCAATTCTACTTTTCGCTCAATTGACCTTATTATGCATTCCTTTGTCAATCCTTATGCATACATTAACTCTGTTAAATCTCCTGGTGTAACTTGTGAAGTACTTTATGTGCTTATGTTGCTCGATTCATCATTTTTTAGAGGACGACTTCGACTTCGGTGAGGATCAGAATGAATAGGCCATGTCTTACTATTGTTTGCCTATGGGCAGGCTTAGCGGGCTTCTTTCACTTCGGTTTTATCTTCCACTGCTTATACTTAATTTTGGTTTATGGACCATTGATGTAAACTTTGGCCATCAGGCCCATATTTAGTCAAATAAAGTTTGTCATTGTGCATGATATTTGTCTTTGTTATCCACTGTGCACTAGCTGATCCTGGACTAGCGTGATTAACACAGAGGGTTTCGGAGTTGTTGCTCCGAGGCCCGACAGAGAATTTGATATAGTATGTAAAAAACAATCTTTACGCGAAGAAATAGAGTTGGACCCAACGACACCTCGTGGGAGTTGAACCCAATGGCACAAAAATAGAAGAATCTTGAAAATTACGTAGTCAAGCTCCCAAATCTCCTCTACAAGCTTGTAGTGCGAGCTTGGACCAGCGATACTGACGTGCGCATCATAGGCATCTATGCGGACACCTGAGTTCTGCACTGTGCTCTTTCTATCCTGATCTGTTGTATAAAATGTGTAGCAATTAATATCGTATCCTTGCCATGTCACAATTGTAAATTTTGGCCCTTTTGCTAACCATTGTAGTATTTCACTTGATGACCTCCCAGTCAATCGCACCTTCAACCATTCATTGAACTGATGGTTGTGTTGTCTCGTGATCCAAACCTTTGACTAGCATGCATTCTCTTGGCGTGGCATGTCCTTGTGCTCTTCAATATATGGGGTTACTTCAGTCATGTGTTGTAAAACCATGAAATGGGCTTGAGCATATGTATCTAGCCTCCCCTCGTGACGAGATATAGGTACACTTATCAATTCGACCTGAGCCATGTAGCTGATGCAGAATTCAATGACCTCTTCGGTTGTATAACCTTCGATGATGCTACCCTCCGATCAAGATCGATTGCATACAGAGGACTTGAGAATTCCCATGTACCTCTCAAAGGGGTACATATTATGTAGAAACACGGGGAAATACATGATAGACCATGATATAAAAAAAATGAGATAGACCATGATATAAAAAAAATGACGAAGGGAAATACATCTCTAGATGACACAGAGTTGTCACTACCTCAGCCTGCAGAGCATCAAGTCCATCGGGATTGATGACCTTCTGAGCAATTGCATTAAAGAAATAACATAGCCTTATGATTGCCACTCAAACCTTGTTTGGCAAAATACTTCTAATTGCAACAAGTAGCATTTGTGTCATTAGCACATGAAAGTCATAGGATTTCATGCCAATTAATTTCAAATGTTCTATGGAAACAAGTTTCTTCATGCTGGTGGAGTGATCGGATGGAACTTTCACACCATGCAAGGACTTGCACAGATAAGTTCTCTCGGACTTAGATAAAGTGTAGCAAGTTGGGGGAAGGTATGTCTGGCCTTTATCGGTCTCTATCGGTGCTAACTCGATCCTAATGTCATAGCAACGAAGTCATGCCTTACGTTGACACCATCCTTTGTTTTATCAGGAATGTTCAGTAAAAGATCAATCAAACTGTCACATACATTCTTCTCTACGTGTATGACATCGATGCAACTGCAAACTTCTAAGTGCTCCCAATACGGCAAGTCACAAAATATTGACCTCTTCTTCCACATGTTTTTCTGACAGGTCCTCAATTTATGTCCCTTTCCAAGCACAATGTCGATATCCTTGACTATACCATAGACCTCTTTCCCACTAAAAGGCCTTGGTACTAAGTCATCCACTTTTTTTGTCAAATTATTTCTTCATCTTGCGGTATAGGTGATACTTTGGAAGGAACCTACGGTGACGCATGTACACAGTTTTGCGCGAGTTATTCAACCACACACTCTCGGTATAATCTAAGCAGTGCAGATAGGTTTTGGCTCCTTTTGTACTCAACCCTGATTGGTTACCAAGGGCAGAAAAATCATTAATGGTGCAAAATAACATGGCACATAGAGTGAGGTTCTCTTGTTTGTCTACATCCATACATGTACCGTTTCGTTCCACAGTATTGCAAGATCTTCCACCAATGGTGCTAGGTACACATCAATTTTGTTGCCAGGTTGCTTCGGCCCTTGGATAAGTAGTGACATCAAATTATACTTCCGCTTCATACACAACCAAGGAGGAAGGTTGTACATGCACAGAGTCACGAGCCAGGTGCTATGTCGGCTGCTTATGTTACCAAAAGGATTCATTCTATATGCACTCAACCCAAATCTTATATGTCTTACCATTTCGTCTTTCTTACGCTGCTCCGAGGGCCAACGCATCAATCTTGCATCCATGTGGTTTGCAAATCAGCGCTTCAAACGGGGCATTACAGGAAGATACCACAAAACCTTAGCAGGAGGTCCTTGCTTCACCTTGATGCCCTTCCCATCATCGGAGTCATTTTTATGCTTGTATCGGGATGCTTTGCACATAGGACAAACATGTAAATTAGCATACTCTTTACGGTAGAGGATACAATCATTCAGACATGCATGTATTGTTTCTACTTCCATTCCCATTGGACAAAGAATCTTCTTAGCTTGGTAGGTGATTTTAGGCAACACATTTCCCTTTGGAATCATGTCCGCTAGGAGACGTAAAAATGTTGTGAAACTTTTGTCGGACCAACCATTGCTTGCCTTCAATTTCAGCAGTTCTAAAACTGATGACAACCTCGTGTATTGCGGCTTGTAGCCTGGGAACAAAGGTTTCTCCGAGTCCTCTATCAAGACCTTGAATTTACCAAACTCTCTGTCACTATAGTTCCCTTCTGCATCACGTAGCATCTGATCCAGATTGTTATCCTACGACCTATCCTCATGATCGAAAGCATAGTCCACAACCGGCATATCATTGTCTCTCTCGACGATTTCATAACTACCTTCTTGTGTAATCTTCTCTTTACCATGATTGGTCCAACATTTGCACCCCTTTCTGAAACCCCTTCGAATCAAGTGAGCTTCGATCTGTGCTGACTTGCGAAACATCTTTATATTATCATAATTAATGCGTGGACAGTACATATATTCCATCCCTTTCTTCAACATATCCAGCTCGGCCGCTGTTCTAAAAGTGGATATGCCATTAATGTACTCTTCACTCACACGGTTCTCAACGTACATCCAGCTTCGGTCCATCTATACTACACATGTAACAAATGGGTGTCGAAAACGATTATTAGCGCTACTAAGCATATTAGAATAGCTATACTTAATTACACATGACATCTATATTAGGTAGGTAGGTAGCTAGCCATGTATTCATGACACAATAATATTAAGCAATAAAATATTGAAGTAAACTAGGAGTACTTACCCATTCTGAAATTGAGAATAGTACCATTATCTTTCTAAACCTAGTTAGCTAGCTAGATCTAAACAAAAATCTAGCTATCATCTCTTTCAATTATAAGGAATATAAGTTATTAGAAGCAATTGAGTACTAACGTCTGATCACTAAGAAGACGTATATAGATCTACAAGTGATATATTTTCACCAAGCTCCCCAAAGCCGGCCGCCTCGCTCCACCGATGCAGCGCAATGAAAACAGATATATGTCGAGACCACGTACGCCTAGTATTTAATAGCACAGATTATCCCAGACGGTTCCAACCACAAATGGTCTGTGATACGAACATTATCATAGACTGTTCACATTAATAATTGTTTAGGAATTATCATAAACGATTATTAATTCAAACGGTCTGTGAAATCCATAATATCACAGACGGTTTGTTATAAGAACAGTCTGTGATGTCCAAAATATTAGAGATGGTTTTTATATGAATCATCTGTGATGTCTGCAACTTTCATAGACGGTTATTAACACGAACCACCTGTGATGTCCTAATTATCACAGACGGTTCATGTTAAGAACCATCTGTGAAAGTTCACAGATGGTTCATGTTAATAACCATCTGTGAAAATATCATAGACGGTTGCTCGTATAAACCGTCTGTGATAAAACAAGTACAGACGGTTTCGTATGAACCGTCTGTGATGTAGCCATCCAGTATAGCCTCTTTTGTAGTAGTAATACATTGCGAATATGTTTTGCAATTGTTTGAAGTCCATGTTTCTTACTTCTTGTGGTATGAGACTTATATTTACAAATAGTTAAAGCTCATACATAATCTTTGTAACATGTGACTTAGGTTTGCGAATGTGTTTTGCAAACATGTTAAGTCCATATACCTATACCTTGTGTCATTATTCTAAAAGTGTGCAAACATGTTTTACAACCTGATGGGAATCATGGTTGATCCTTATTTGCATGATACTATAATTTACAAATGTGTTTCGCAATATTTGTTGAAGTATATGCACTTGTCAGGAAAATCAGAACTACAGGCATATGTTGCGCGGTACTACCAGACATCGGAACTACTAGCATGTGTTACGTGGTATGACCAGACATCAGAACTACTGGCTCTATGTGAGTGGTACTACCAGATCCTAGAAGTTCTAGAATTATGGGTGGTACGTTTTTTCTAGAGAAGACCATGTTATGGTCCTCGAGACAAACGAAAATACCACGTCATTAAATGGAACAACCAGAGAGCGAAAATACCGAAACTTGTGCAGCAGTATTTCTGACATTGTCTGTATGGCTAATTTTTTGACCATTTTGAGGGGAGTGGTAGTACCGGAGTTTTGCCGGTGGTACTAGAAAAAATCCTGATTTTTGTCTCAAACGGCTAGTTTCAAGGTGTGAGATATAAATACCCACTTGTGACTGGTTGGAGATGTTGTTGCTACACTCTATTTCATTTGTCTAGGCTAGTATGAGGTTCTCCTCTCAATTGTGCATGTGTTGCATCTTGTGAGCAAGGAGAAGTGATCTAGATTGCATGTGTTGCATCTAGAGATGGATTTTGTATCCACTTGAGCTTGTGTATTCGTTGCACATGGTGAGAGTCAAGCAAGTGGCTTGATTCATTACCAACTTCTAGACAATGTTGAAGGCGTCGTGCAGTGATCTTCTTAAAGAAGGTTGTGAGTAGACCCGGTGAGTTGTGAAGGTTGGAGCTCACCTATCCGAAGCAGGAAAGTGTATAACTAGTGGATTTGAGTTGAAAGATTTAATTCATGGATCTGGTCAAATTTGTTTGGGCTTAACTCAACGTGGGCTAGGGGAGACTGACAAGTCTTTGAACACCACAATAAAAAGGAATCTTGTCAATTGTGGTTTGTTCTCTTGTGCTCAATTTACATTCAACCAATTTACATTCATTGGATCAAATTAATTGCTTGTCATCCTAGGATTACAAACCATGACATAGACTTAGGGTGTTGGATGAACCTAGTTGTTTTAGCCTTTATTTGTGCTAAATCAACTTGACTTAAGCTTCCACATTATAACCTTGGTGTTAGATAAATAATAATAGAAAGAAGATTTTTTAAAATTGCCTATTCATCCCCTCTAGTCGGCCTCCTCGATCTTACACATTTTCTAGCGGTGATGAACAGGTTGACTAGAAGATGACACCAACCCAAACACTACTCCTCCTGCAGTAAACACTTAATCTAAAAACAAGCTCCAACGGTACAAGAACAACAATCAAACAACAACACTACTACATGCTTCCCAAATTCTTAACTTTCCCTTTACTAGATAGTCACCCCCTACTATCCTGGTACTAAAAACAATAATTTTTGACTCCCAAGTCCTATCATAGCAAACTAGACTAGTTCTGGGATCTAAACGAAAATTTCCTGCAATTTTTTAGTTGGCCACAATTATTGATTAAATCACTTATCCCCCATTGTTAACCCAGAAGACAGATATGTCATCTTCTAGATAGCAGGATTAATATTTTCATATCTATTAATCTATATATGGAAATACAATACCTATATAATTTTTAGAATCTATAGAAAGTTAACTACCTATTTCTAGTTATGCCTAAAATTAAATCATGCCATTTACCATGTTAAATTAATAATTTTCCACGACTACATCCACACCACTACAAAAAACCGTACGTATTAAATACAATCACAGGTGATTTTAGTTTAGAGACCGTCTGTGTTATTGCCAGCCCTTAAAACCGTCTGTGATGAGGAAATTTCACAAATGTTCGTGGTGAAAACTATCTGTGAAGTATCATAGACGATTCTTAACAAGAACCGTCCATCATATTAATAAATATGATAGATGATTTTTTTATTTTAACCGTCGGTCATACTTCACAGATGGTTTGTATTAAAAAACTGTCTATGATAGTTAAATCATCATAGACGGTTTGTATAAAAAACCGTCTATGGTAATTCCACTAAGTTAATTGCGCACAGACCCGTCAACCCTCTGTCTTAAATTCTAGATCTACACTACTGCTTTGAGCTGGAGGCAGGGCTCTGAGGCCATTTAGTGAAAGGAGACTATTTGGCAAGTGTAATTGTAGATCCACTAAGTTTTTGACTATCTATGGTTTGTAATTTGTTCCTAATTACTTTATAATTTATTGTTGGATCGGAAACAGCGACAGAGGGTGGTGAATGTTGACTTTAAAAATTCGTCCCTCAAAAGTATCCTCGTATGAAACTCCTCTTCAATAGCTATGGAAGCTATGAAACTGAGTTTCGAATGTTCACTAGAGCCCTACACTAACAGAGACGAAAGCTAGGCAAGTAAAAAGAAGACAAGACAAAAAAAATGCACACAAAAGGACTAGAAACTAGCAGCCGAGAATGTTGAACAGAGAGCATAAAAAAGAGATGTTTGCTGCCCACAAATTTCAACTAGAAACTTCAAGTAGTAGGCATGCTAGAGAGATTACAAACTGCTGCCCCCAACCGAAATAAAAGCATGCACAAAGTACTTAAAAGAAAGCTCCCTATTGCTGTTTTTGCAGGTTCTTTGCAGGTTTGTTTTTAGACTAAAACTGCTGCAGTGAACATTGCTTTTGCTGCCAACTACTCCCGTGAACATTGCTTTTGCTGCCAAAGAAAACAATGCAGTTGGCTGAAAGTAGTACCGCAGAAAGAAACAGCAAATTTGAAAGGAGGAGTAGAGAACTGCTCCTAATGATCGGCAGAGAAGGACTGGTAGTAGCCGAACCAAAGACACGAAGAAAGCTAATGTTGCAGCCAAGTATTGCTGCTGCAACATACACCCGAAAGCAGCAATAAATTGAAGAGAAGAGCCAGCTGAAAAACCAAAGAGCATGCAAGCAATGATCCGGACTGCAGACAGAAAATTGCGGCAAAGACTTGCTGAAATGATTCACATGCAGTTTGGCCAAGAGCTAGAAAGCTGATTTTTGGTTACAAGCAGTTCAGCCAAGACCAGAAAAAAATGATTAAAAGCTTCTTCTGTTGGAACACAAAGAATACTAGAGACAGAAGAGGGAATAAGAAATAAGAACAAGGAAGCACAACACTCAAAACGCAGAGCTTAAAACAAATAAAACCGAGAGAGGCATGATTGAATAGAATGATTCTTGCAGCACTCTCAACCCAAATCTCTCATCCAGAGATGAAACAAGCTCACAAAAGAGAACAAAGACAAACTTGAAACTACAACCACTCAACAGGGAAGAAGCAACTTAACAAGAAACGAAGAACAGTAAGGAACAAGGTACTGAATCCAAAGAGATGAAATATTATATAATCAAGTGTTTACATCCATCTCATCCCATCAAACAAACCCTACATCCCCATACGCCCAGAGAGCATAGAGAGAACATCTCACCTCCTCTCTTTCTCTCTTTCTCAACAAGCAAAGAGTAAAACCCTAATCCATCTCACAGGCCTCCTCTCAAAAAATCACTCTCATTTTCATGCCCATTTCATTGCATGGACAGAACCAAATAAAACCCTAATTCTTACACCAACTCTCTCAATTTCAGCACAACCCCTTCCTCTCCTTTTATAGCCTCCCATTAATGGGTTTGCACATGCTTTACCCATTAGGTCACCACCTACTCGATGCTTTATCCAAACCCGCTTCCTTTAGTGCAGCTTTGTGTTTTTACCAAAACGCCCCTCGCGCACCTTCTAGGAAACTTCGTCCTTTCTTGCCTTGCAAGCCTCGCAGCCACTTCGAGCCCTCGCCGTCTTCGACACCTCCCGACCGTTCTGACCTCAGCGTCACTTGCGTCTAGTCCGGTCCACCGTGTCTCGCCACGACTCCGCCTTGATGTCCTGTAGCCAACACAGACAAGAAACACATCAAATAGCACCGCTCGATACCTGTAATCAAAATTAGCATGATAAAGCCCAAACCTGTCGAATCAAAGGAATACCCATCCTAAACACGATTGACTAGGTTTGACCAGGTCCGACCGAACCCAAACCGCATCACGCGACAACTCAGCTCAAACCACTCACATCAAACTCAAGCTATCCAAACTACTTGTCAATTACTCATCACAAACATGGGATCACGACCACATGGTCTCTCATTTATATTTATAAGTTTTGGTGAAAGAAGAATTGAAGATGCATGGTTTATCTAGCTAGCTTGATGTGGAGAAAAGATTGTTTAACATGTAGCATGGTTTATGGTTTAGTCTATTCATAGTCTATTTGTACTTAATTTAATTAAATTAATTGTTATTGCTACATATAGCAACTTAATTTAGATTAATTGAATATATTATACTAAATTGTTGTATGCATAATGCGGGACGGAAGCTAGATGTACGTTGGGAACCGTGTGAGTGAAGAATACATTAATGACATTCCTGCTTTTACAAGAGCTGCTCCCCCTCAACATGTGATGCAACTTTTAGTTCAAGTTGAGTTATGTCAAATTTAAGCTTCAGAAGCTCCCAAGTGAACTCCCCCTGAACCAAAGCAATAAAAACGAAAAGCTAGAAAAAAAATCAAAACGGGCAGTCCTTAAAGCATAGACAATATATAGAGGATACTATGGCTCATACTGACTCTCATCTACCCCATATGACTCGAGGACTATCAGCTGGTCTGCTAACAACCTAGGGAGCAAACACGTACCCTGTCTACCCGAGGGTGGCCCAACTCTTGCTAGAACCCACAAGAAGTGAGTAAGCTCAACCTAGAGAGAAGAGAGACAGCTAACAAGCAGCATCCTAGAGTCACAAGATAAGAGCAAGAAGTCTAAACACTAGACAAGAAGACCACTCTAACCTATGCTAGAAGGACTATCCTAAATGCACCTAAAATGTAATGCAACAGAAAGGAGCAAGAGCATAATTAATATAATAAAGCAGTAAAACACAAAGCTCCCCCTCACAACAGCCCATAAGGACAAACCACCCCAAGCTCTCCCCGCAGAGCTGAAAACCTAGGGCTATCCAATGGCTTGGTAAAGATATCAGCCAACTGGTGGTCACTCTTCACAAACTGGAGCACGATGTCACCCTTCTCTACATGGTCTCTAAGGAAGTGATAGCGAATATCAATATGCTTGGTCCGCGAGTGCTGCACTGAGTTCTTAGCAATGTTGATTGCAGAAGTGTTATCACAAAAGAGTGGAACACTGTCGATAACTAACCCAAAGTCCCGCAGGGTCGAGACCATCCAAAGCACCTGGCTGCAGCAACGTACTCGGCCTCTGCGGTGGGTCTGCAACACGCATCGCTTCCTCGAAGACCAGGAAACGAGAGAAGTGCCAATGAACTGGCAGGTGCCCGAAGTGCTCTTCCTATCTATCCTACAGCCGACAAAGTCTGCATTCGGGTAGGCTCTAAGGGAAAGCCAGGAAGAGGAAGAGTACCAGATACCATAGTCAATGGTAGCTCGAAGGTACCGAAGAATGCGCTTCACCGTCTGGCAATGAGATACGCGAGGAGAAGCCTGAAACCGAGCACAGAGACACACAGCAAAGTGTATGTCCGGTCTCGAGGCAGTGATGTACAGGAGGGAGCCGATCATACTCCTATACTCCTTCTGATCAACTGGCTCGCCATCCTCATCTGGATCGAGGGAAACTGAGGTAGCCATAGGAGTGGACACTGGCTTGCAATCACTCATATCGAAGCGCTTCAGGAGGTCCCGAGTGTACTTGCCTTGATGCAAGAAGGTACCCTCCCGAGTCTGCTTGATTTGGAAGCCAAGGAAGAAGCTCAACTCGCCCATCATGCTCATCTCAAACTCCGAGCTCATGACCTCGGAAAACTAGGAAACAAGAGCATGTGAAGAGCCGCCAAAGATGATGTCGTCCACATAAATCTAGACGAGCAGAAGATCAGTGCCATGCCGGCGGATGAACAAGGTCTTGTCTACTTTACCCATCTCAAAACCATGACTCAACAGATAGGACTTAAGCCTCTCATACCAAGCTCTAGGGGCCTGCTTGAGTCCATACAAAGCTTTGGAAAGATTGAAGACATGGTTTGGGTATTTGGGATTCTCGAAACCTGGAGGCTGTCGGACATAGACTTCTTCCTCAATAAAGCCATTGAGGAAGGCACTCTTGACATCCATCTGGTAAAGCTTGAAACCCTTAGAAGCTGCAAAGGCTAGCAGGATTCTAATGGCTTCAAGTCTAGCTACAGGGGTGAAGGTCACCTCGAAATCTAGACCCTCAACCTGGGAGAACCCCTGAGCTACCAGTTTAGTCTTGTTTCAAACAACCACCTCATCCTCACTCTGCTTGTTCTTGAACACCCACTTGGCCCTAATGACATTGTGACCACGCGGGGGCTCAACAAGCGACCAGAACTTGTTCCTCCTGAAATTTTCTAGCTCCTCATGCACGGCATTGACCCAAGACTCGTCAGACAGAGCATGACAAACGTCCTTGGGCTCAAAAGAGACAACAAAGGCAGAATGGAGACAGAAAAGTGATGTGGCAGACTTTGAGCGTGTGACACGCTCAAAGAGGTCTCCAATAATCTGCTGGGAAGGATGAGCTTTCTGGATATGTCGAGGAGGTCCAGGATGAGATGAAGAAATAGCCTCTACCTCATGAGCTGACGAGGTAGGAACAGAGCCACTAGCTCCAGAAGAAGCAGAAGGCATGGGCTGATCACCTCGAGGTGCGGTGGAAGAGGGCACCTCAAGGGGTGGATGAGGGACTGGATCAGGTAGACAACCTTCATCTCCATCGTCCTCGTCATCCACGAAGATGGGCTCGGACTACTCTAAAGAACCTGAGATATCGGGCCTAGTCCCCGGACTGGCCTTGTCGAAGGTCACCTCACAGGTCTCTACCATTTTACTAGACTCGCAGTTCCAAACCCGATAAGCCCGCGAAGAAGTCGAGTAACCTAGAAAGATCCCATCACAAGAACATGACTCGAACTTGTCTAGGTTCCCGGACTTCAGAATAAAGCACTTGCAACCAAACACACGAAAATGAGAGACGCTGGGCTTTCGCCCATATCTCAACGCATAAGAAGTGCGGTGCAAGTGTGCCCGAAAAAAACTCGATTGGAAACATGGCAAGCGGTAGCTATAGTCTCAGCCCAAAACTTCCGCGGTGTAGAGTACTCATCAAGCATCGTCCTGGCCATCTCGACCAAGGTACGGTTCTTCCTCTCCACGACGCCAGTTTGCTGTGGGACGTGCAGAGAAGAGAACTGGTGCTCTACACCTGTCTCATCGTAGAACCTTTCAAAGTAGGAATTCTTGAACTCCGTGCCATTGTCACTGCGAATCGCTCGTAAGGCACCCGGGAGCTCAACAGAAAGCCTATTGAAAAGACCTCAAAAATGTGTAAACATCTCATCCTTCGAGGCTAAGAAAAACACCCAAGAATACCTCGAGAAGTCATCGACCATGACAAGGACATACCACTTCCCTCCTATTGACTGCACTCGAGCTGGTCCAACTATATCCATATGGAGCAGCTGTCCTGGTGCATCGGTCATAGTAACTGTGACCGGAGGATGAGAAGCGGCAACCATCTTGCCGTGCCGGCAAGGGGCACAAACTAGATCTTTGACCATCTTGAGTTTCGGCAAACCACGAATGAGGTCGTGGCCACTAACTCGGGTCAAATGGTCAAATCCAATATGACCAAGTCTCCTATGCCAGAAAGAGAGGTCGTCGGGATTCAGAAACACTAAACACCTGGGAGGATCACCAGAAGACTCAAAAAAAATCAGCACGAAAGATCCTCCCAAAACGAGAAATCCCGCAAACCAGGCTACCCGAAGAATCAAGAATTTTGCAAGCATTTTTCTTAAAGCTCACCTCGAAACCGTCATCGGTAAGCTGAGAAATAGAAAGCAAATTATACTGCAGCTTACTAACTAAAGCAACATCTTTCAAAAGAAATGAATGATTAACGCGCACAGTACCTTTGGCGATGACGCGCCCAGACGAAGCGTCTTCGAAGGTGATCGTCTCATCACCTGGAACGCGGGCTAGGGAAGAGAACCAACGTGAGTCTCCGGTCATGTGTCGTGAACACCCGGAGTCTACGAGCCAAACCTCTCCCTTCCCAGCCCGGCGAACCTGAGTCAAACAGAGAGTAAAGACTCAGTAATGGGATACACCAAGAGTGATTTTGGCACCCAATACTGAGTAACACGTCGAGTAGATGAAGTAGTCAAGCACGACTGACCTCTATCTACCCTACGCTCTCTGTCACTCAACAAGCCAGAAGGTCTGTGTGCAGACCCGAAGCTGTTGCTGGGTCCGACTGCTACGGAAAAGCGAGTCGGGGCACCGGCAACATGCTGATCACGCCGCGGGTAGCTATCTCGATGGGGGAAACGAGATCTACCCTCAGGACGACGGAAGTCACGACCAAGGGGAGCATGAGGATGAAAACCAGAAAACTCAGAAAAACCAAGTCCTCGATCTGCCCAAAACCATCAGAAACTCCTAAAGCAAACCTAGACCTCGTGTTGGTCTTAGGGGCACTCAAGGTCTGGGGCTGACCCTGAATACGCCTAAGAGCCTCAACACGGTCTCTCCGCGCAATCTTGATGCGCCTGAAGCATCTCTCAATCGAGTGTCCATCCTTCTGACAGAAGGTGCAATCATACTTCACCTTCTGAGAGGTAGAAGTAACATGAGATGACTTCGCCTTCTGAGAGGCCGAAGCTGCAGGTGAACTCACCTTGCTGTCAGAAATCCCTTGGACAAAGCCCGCCAACTTGAATTTAACTTCATCAGATCTAGGCTCAACTTCGATCACACCTCCTACTATAGGTCTGAGAATAGCAAGTGGATGCTTCCTAATGTCCTCATAGAAATCATATCCTAGACCCTGATTGAATTTGCAAATCTTGGACTGGTCTAGAATAAGATTCAGCTTCTTCTTGCCTCCTACAAATCTCTCGAGAGTGTTCATAAGATACTGACACTCCCGAAAGAGAGAGGTGCAAGAAGAGCAGGGGAAGAAGGAGTAGCAGAAGGTAAGGGAGTAGAAGAAGAAGAAGAACCAACAGTAGAGGAAAGAATAGCTTGTGCATGCACAGCCGACTCTGAGGGGACAGTCCTACTACTAGCAGATTGGTTCACGTCACTAGGCGTCTCTACCTTACCCTGAGGCTTCTCCCCCTTCTCATCAATCACAACACAAGCTGAAAGTGGCTTCTCTAGAAGGTCCTTAGTTAGCTTCACACATTTCTCATCCAATGCAATCAAGTCAGATTTTAGTTTGTTACAATTAATGCATGGTGAGCTAGCAGGGTCCTTAGAAGCAGTTTGAGCCAATCTATTATTGTCATCAACTAATTCTTGAAACTGTTTGGAGACAGCTTCACGCTCAGCAGTAAGCTTGGGACAGTTCATACATGAAGCAATCGGCTCAAGAAGAAAAGCTTGTAGTTCTGCAATTTTATGATCTGCCCGTTTTAGGTTCATCTTCAGATTATTGTAATTTTCACATGTCTTGAGCAGATCAAGCAACATAGTATAAAGACCTCTAAAAGCATTATCCTTATCCTCACATGAGGTGCAAGATGTAGTCTCAACAACAGCAGATGAAATAGGCGCTACTCTACTCATCTCAAGCTCAGCAAGAAGACTAGCATTCTCCACCTTAATCATGTCGAGCTTAGAGGACACACTATCATGCAAGGTCCTTAGTTTCTCCATGTTATCCAGCAAAGCAGAACAAACATCACAATCGTCACGGGAGGGAGCAGATCTAAGTGAAGTAAGCTTCCATGACAAGCTCTCTACTTCCTTCTCTAACTCGATACACCTAGCCCTAGCTCTAGCATGAAATCCACCTAGCTTAATAAAAGCATGATTAAGCTGGTCGTAGGTGGGGCATACCTCGTCCGAGTCGGAGTACAGCTCGCTGTCGCTCAGTTCACCCTCAAGGGCCATGAAGCACATGCCGGAGAAGTCGTCGCCGCTCTTGGGTTCTTGGTCACCCGTCCCGTCGTCGTCGCTCCATCCCTCCACCTCACTGAGGTCGAGGTCGTCGAAGGTGATGAGGATGCGGTGGAAGAGCTTCTTGGCCTTCCCAAAGTCGCGGAACTTCTTCTTGCCTTGAGGGTGCGCTGGAGGCTTCTTGTTGCGGTTCTTGTCGGTGTAGTCGTTCTTGCCCGAACCGCCGTAGTCGTTCTTGCCCGAACCACCATAGTCGTTCTTGGCCTTCTCCAGCTTGGGGCAGTTTGCCCGAATGTGGTTGGGGCCACCACACTCGAAGCAAATCACAGGTCCTCCTCTTTTTCTGTCCCTCCTCCTCTTGTAAGCATGGGAAAACTTCCGAGCTAGGAGGGCTAGCTGCTCATCCTCAAGCTGCTCTAACTGATCATCAGTTACGCCACAAAGAGCAGCGAGAGAGAAACCACAAAGCAAATCGGAAGAAGAAAGACCTGAAGCCGAACTAGGATCGGTGACTAGAGCCATCGACTGTGACTTCGACTTGCGAGAGACAATGTCAATCTCGTGAGTCTTGAGGCGCGAGTACAGCGCATCAAGAGTCAAAGTCGAGAGGTCCGTGGTGTCCTTGATGGTAGTCACCTTCATCTCCCAAACCCGCAAATCGAGAGCCGCGAGCATCTAACGAGCGTTATCCGAGACAGGGTATGTGAGACCGATCGCTCGGAGGTTGCTCAAGATCTTGTGCAAGCGCGCAAAGCACTCATCTAAGGACTCACCAGCGAGCATTTCAAACTTGTTGTAATCTCGCTTGAATTATCCTCGGACGCCTTGATCCGGTGGTGCCCTCATGGTATGCGTCGAGGGTCACTTAGATGTCGAAGGCCGACGTGAGATGAGAGATGCGATCAAACTCACCTCGGCTCAACCTTTGGATTATGATGTTCCTTGCCTTTGCATTCGCCTCAACATCAGCTATGTTCCTGGCGTTGATGTTCTCATCGGCAGGAACAACAAATCACACCTTCACCTTCCGCCAGATAGCATACCCCTGAGCCTGGATGTATGTCTCCATTCGGCTCTTCCAAAGGGGTAATCGATGCCATCAAAGACGGGCGGCTTGGTGGAATACTTGTCCGTCGCCATGGCTCTTAGAGACCGGTTAAGATCTATTGAGAAGAGCTAACCGGCTCTGATACCAATTGTTGGATCGGAAACGGCGACAGAGGGGGGTGAATGTCGACTTTAAAAATTCGTCCCTCAAGAGTATCCTCGTATGAAACTCCTCTTCAATAGCTATGGAAGCTATGAAACTGAGTTTCGAATGTTCACTGGAGCCCTACACTAACAGAGACGAAAGCTAGGCAAGTAAAAAGAAGACAAGACAAAAAAATGCACACAAAAGGACTAGAAACTAGCAGCCGAGAATGTTGAACAGAGAGCATAAAAAAGAGATGTTTGCTACCCAAAAATTTCAACTAGAAACTTCAAGTAGTAGGCATGCTAGAGAGATTGCAAACTGCTACCCCCAACCGAAATAAAAGCATGCACAAAGTACTTGAAAGAAAGCTCCCTATTGCTGTTTTTGCAGGTTCTTTGCAGGTTTGTTTTTAGACTAAAAACTGCTGCAGTGAACATTGCTTTTGCTGCCAACTACTCCCGTGAACATTGCTTTTGCTGCCAAAGAAAACAATGCAGTTGGCTGAAAGTAGTACCGCAGAAAGAAACAACAAATTTGAAAGGAGGAGTAGAGAACTGCTCCTAATGATCGGCAGAGAAGGACTGGTAGTAGCCGAACCAAAGACACGAAGAAAGCTAATGTTGCAGCCAAGTATTGCTGCTGCAACATACACCCGAAAGCAGCAATAAATTGAAGAGAAGAGCCAGCTGAAAAACCAAAGAGCATGCAAGCAATGATCCGGACTGCAGACAGAGACTTGCGGCAAAGACTTGCTGAAATGATTCACATGCAGTTCGGCCAAGAGCTAGAAAGTTGATTTTTGGTTACAAGCAATTCGGCCAAGACCAGAAAAAAATGATTAAAAGCTTCTTCTGTTGGAACACAAAGAACACTAGAGACAGAAGAGGGAATAAGAAATAAGAACAAGGAAGCACAACACTCAAAACACAGAGCTTAAAACAAATAAACCGAGAGAGGCATGATTGAATAGAATGATTCTTGCAGCACTCTCAACCCAAATCTCTCATCCAGAGATGAAACAAGCTCACAAAAGAGAACAAAGACAAACTTGAAACTACAACCACTCAACAGGGAAGAAGCAACTTAACAAGAAACGAAGAACAGTAAGGAACAAGGTACTGAATCCAAAGAGATGAAATATTATATAATCAAGTGTTTACATCCATCTCATCCCATCAAACAAACCCTACATCCCCATACGCCCAGAGAGCATAGAGAGAACCTCTCACCTCCTCTCTTTCTCTCTTTCTCAACAAGCAAAGAGTAAAACCCTAATCCATCTCACAGGCCTCCTCTCAAAAAATCACTCTCATTTTCATGCTCATTTCATTGCATGGACAGAACCAAATAAAACCCTAATTCTTACACCAACTCTCTCAATTTCAGCACAACCCCTTCCTCTCCTTTTATAGCCTCCCATTAATGGGTTTGCACATGCTTTACCCATTAGGTCACCACCTACTCGATGCTTTATCCAAACCCGCTTCCTTTAGTGCAGCTTTGTGTTTTTACCAAAACGCCCCTCGCGCACCTTCTAGGAAGCTTCCTCCTTTCTTGCCTTGCAAGCCTCGCAGCCACTTCGAGCCCTCGCCGTCTTCGACACCTCCCAACCGTTCTGACCTCAGCGTCACTTGCGCCTAGTCCGGTCCACCGTGTCTCGCCACGACTCCGCCTCGATGTCCTGTAGCCAACACAGACAAGAAACACATCAAATAGCACCGCTCGATACCTGTAATCAAAATTAGCATGATAAAGCCCAAACCTGTCGAATCAAAGGAATACCCATCCTAAACACGATTGACTAGGTTTGACCAGGTCCGACCGAACCCAAACCGCATCACGCGACAACTCAGCTCAAACCACTCACATCAAACTCAAGCTATCCAAACTACTTGTCAATTACTCATCACAAACATGGGATCACGACCACATGGTCTCTCATTTATATTTATAAGTTTTGGTGAAAGAAGAATTGAAGATGCATGGTTTATCTAGCTAGCTTGATGTGGAGAAAAGATTGTTTAACATGTAGCATGGTTTATGGTTTAGTCTATTCATAGTCTATTTGTGCAATATAATATGCAAGGCTTACCAATGGATGGTGAAAGGTTAATTTGCATAAAACAAGATTTGAAAATACACTAAATAGATTGAAGCGCATTTGAAGTAAAACAATAATAAACAATAATCAAAGGAATTGAAGTAACCACTTATGGATCTCCCATCCATAAGCTAAACCAACCACTTAAGGACCTCCCAACCAACAAAGTGAATTAACCACCCATCGTCCAAAACTTTTTAGAAATAACTATACCTCGTGTGAAATCACCGAGCATTGTCCATGACCGAGGACGCGGCTATTCGAATAGTTTTACACTCTGCAGAGGTTGCACAACTGTACCCACACGATGTGATAATCCTCACGTTAAAGATAATCACAACAAGGCCTTTACAATGATCCATCTCCACCCGATCCCACTCGCTAAGGATTCGCCGTCGAGTAGGGTAACCCCCTAGTCGATAATTGCCCCCTCTTGCGCCACACAACATCAGTAGTAAAACCAAAGTGGAGACTTCACAAATTATTATGCCAGGTCTATCCCATACTAGACATGTGGTTTGCACGGTAAGGCTCAGATCAATGGCGCACAAAGTTAAGTCCTTAGGAATTACCCGGGCGAAACTTCCACATCCCACGAAGTGAATCCACACTTCCCCCTTTACTGCACGATCATTCGCCCAAGTGAAAACCAATTTTGTATAACCACCGCCAATGACGCACCAACGTCACGGCACAAATTTTATAACAGTGGCACCAACCACGATTCAATATCTCATTAAGTCAAATTAATTAATCACATGTAATGATGAACCCTTTCGCAAAATAAGCAAGGCTAAGCATTCTAATCGTACCAACCCAATGTGACAAATAACATAGCATCACTAATAAAATTCCCAACCTAAGGTGACAATAGCATCAAGGTATTCCAAAATATCAAGGAGGGAAATAACCAATTGGGACGATAACTACCAATACAAGGGTTTGAATAAGAATAGCGATGCAAGATAATTTAAAACAAAATAATTAAATAATAGATTGCAAACTGGGTTCAACATGATCAAAGGACACGACTTGCCTTGGCCTTGCTCAGTTAGGAATTCTTGATCTTCAAATCGACGGCTCCTCGAACGCGATCTAACGAGAGAGAAAACGAAACCAAAAGACAAATAAATTCAAATAAAATTCAAATGAACTCCAAAAACTTTCAAACCTGAACCAAAAGATAGAGCTCAATTTTAGATGAATTTAGAAAAAAGAACGGGGTCAATCGGAGCTAGGACGAAGGAGAACGGCTCTTGGAAAATTGGATTTACAGAAAATCGGGAAAAATAGAAAATGGCACTGTCTGTGGACCGGCGCACGGAGACTGGTCTACGGTGAACGCGCGCATGCACGTAAGCGCGGGCGGCCGCTTGCCGACTTCTTGGCGACTAGGGTGAGGTGGCACCGGCGTGGCGTACACGCAAGCACTAGGCCGACGTGGCACGGCTTGCGGGCGCTCGCAACTTAATTTAATTAAATTAATTGTTATTGCTACATATAGCAACTTAATTTAGATTAATTGAATATATTATACTAAATTGTTGTATGCATAATGCGGGACGGAAGCTAGATGTACGTTGGGAACCGTGTGAGTGAAGAATACATTAATGACATTCCTGCTTTTACAAGAGCTGCTAAAGAGGATATGTTGTATAAGGGGGTGGAATGTATATACTGTCCATGTATTGACAGCGAGAATATAAAGATGTTTAAGAATCAAGTGCAGATTGAAGCGCACTTGATTTGAAGGGGTTTCAAAAGAGGGTATGCACATTGGACCAGTCATGGTGAAGAGTAGATTACAAAGGAAGATAGTAATAATGACATCACTGATGAAATAAATGTTGCGCCGCCGTATCATTATGTCGATTGTGATTTTTATTCGGATAGGTTGAATGATGACAATCTGAATTAGATGCTTTGCGATGCAGAAGAGAACTATGATGAGAGAGAGAGTATGTTAAATTCCAAGGCTTGATGGATGACTCAGAGAAACCTTTGCTCACATGCTGCAAGTCAAAGTATATGAGGTTGTAAGCCGTGCTTGAACTACTGGAATTGAAGGCAAGCAACGGTTGGTTCGACAAAAGCTTCACTGCACTATTAAGTCTTTTAGGGGACTTGCTTCTGGAGGGAAACAAGTTGTCCAAAACCACTTACAAAGCTAAGAAGGTTCTTTGTCCATTGGGAGTGGAAGTAGAAACAATACATGCATATCCAAACGACTGTATTCTCTACCGTAAAGAGTATGCAAACAAGCATGTATGTCCGGTGTATAACCCATCCTGATACAAGTATAAGAATCAAACAGATAACAGCGAGAGAATAGAGGTGAAGAGAGGACCTCCTGCTAAGGTGGCATGATATCTTCCTATAATTCCCCGTTTGAAGCGGTTTTTTGCGAACCCAAATGAGGCAAAACTGCTACATTGGCACTCGGAGGGGCGTAAGAAGGATGGAATGCTAAGACACCTTACTAATTACGCCCAATAGAGAAACATCGATAGAAGGTTTGTAGACTTCGGTGTAGAACCGAGGAATGTGAGGTTCAGATTGAGTACAAATGGAATGAATCCTTTCGGTAACATGAGCTACGAATGTAGCACTTTGCCCATGACTTTCTACATCTACAATCTTCTCCTTGGTTGTGCATGAAGCGAAAGTATATTTTGCTATTGATACTTATCCAAGGGCCGAAACAACCTGGGAATGATATTGATGTGTACCTAGCATCATTGGTGGAAGATCTAAAAATACTGTGGATTAAAGGGGTACATGTATGTGATGCGTATAAATGAGAGAACTTCACTTTATGCTCCTTGTTGTTCTTCACCATAAATAATTATCTTGCCCTTGCTAACCTATTGGGTCAAAGCCTGTATCCACTGCTAACCTATTGGGTCAAAGCCTGTATCGAGAGTATCTAGCTGAAGCACTCACACAAAATCGTGCACATGCATAACCGTAGGTTTCTTCGGAGGGCTCACCCACACCTCAGGATGAAGAAACAATTCAATGGCGAGAACTAGGATAGTTCAACTTCAAGGCATTTAAGCAGAAAATAGATCTATGATTTGGTTAAGGATTTAGATGTCGTGCTCGGAAAGGGATGTAAATTGATGACCCGTGAGAAGAACATCTGGAAGAAGAGATCAGTATTTTGGAACTTACCTTATTAGGAGCACCTAGAAGTTCGCCGCTGTATGACATCATGCACGTAGAGAAGAATGTATGTGACAGCTTGATTAGTCTCTTACTGAACATTCGTGACAAAACAAAGGTTAGTGTCAACGCACAGCTTGACTTGGTTGATATGGACATCAGGCCTGAGTTAGCACTGACAAACATTGATAACAGATGAACTTACCTTCCTCCTACTTGTTACACTCTATCCAAGGCCGATAGAACTGAACTATGTCAATGCTTGCATGGTTTGAAAGTTCTGTCTGGTTACTCCGCCAATATGAAGAAACTTATTTCAATGGAAAATTTGAAGTTAATTGGCATGAAGTCTCATGAACGTCATGTGCTGATGACGCAGATGCCTCCTATTGCAATTACATGTATTTTGCCAATCAAGGTTCGAGAGATAATTATGAGGCTGTGTTATTTCTTTAACATAATTGCTTAGAAGGTCATCTATCCCAAAGGACTAGATGCTCTACAGGACAAGATAGTGACGACTCTATGTCATCTTGAGATGTATTTCTCTTCATTGTTTTTCAATATCATGATCCATCTTATTGTTCACACTGTATGGGAGATAAAAATGTGTTGGCCCGTATTCCTACGTAGCATGTACCCATTCGAGATGTTCATGGGAATTCTCAAGTCTTGTATATGGAATCGATCTCGCCCAAAGGGTAGCATCATCAAAGTTTATGCAACCGAAGAGGTCATTGAGTTTTGTGTCGATTACATGGCTCAGGTCGAATCGATAGGTGTGCCTTGATCTCGCCATGAGGGGAGGCTGAAGGGTATTAGGACCATCGGAAGGAAAGCAGTCACTCCAGATATGGATGCGTACGCTCAAGCCTATTACACAGTCTTACAACACATGACTGAAGTGTCCCCGTATATCAACTAGCACAAGGGTGTGCTTTGGCAATATAATCTGTAGCGGTTGGATGTTTGGATCATGAGACAACAAAAAAAGTCGGTTCAACGAATGGTTGAAGGAACTACTCACTAGGAGCTCGTCAAGTGATATGCTGACATGGTTGGCAAAAGGGCCAACATTTACAATTGTGACATGGCAAGGATATGACATAAATGGGTACACATTCTATACGTAGGCTCAGGATGTAAAGAGCATTAACCAGAACAGTGGTGTCAACATAGATACGTTCAGTACCAATGGGTTGATAAACTCATACTATGGGTTCATAGAGGAGATTTAGGAGCTCGACTACCTGCTTTTTAAGATCCGCTCATTTCGGTGCCGTTGGGTCCATCTCCCACGAGTGAAGGTCGACAAGTATAGTGTTACTACCGTAGACCTCAAATGTGTTGGATACAAAGACGAACCATTCATACTCGCTAATCAAGTTGTTCAAGCTTTCTATGTAACCAACCAGGCAAATAAGAATCGCCACATAGTTCTTCATGGGAAAAGAAGGATTGTCAAAGTTGAGAATGTAGTGGACGAGGAAGAATACAATCAATTTGATGAGTTGCCTCCTTTCGAAATGGCATAAGGGTAGAGGAAGAATGTGACGAAAGTAGCTACATACGCGTTGATCATCATGAAGGGCTAATTTTTAAAGGAAATAAGCAAGTAGAATGATGAATGAAAAGTTTATGTGTCATATGTTCTGTATTTGCATTTATATATGTATATGAGAATGTGTGATATATATATATGTGTGTGTGTGTGTGAATATGCATTTATGTATTTGAGAATGTGTCATATATATATATATATATATATATATATATATATATATATATATATATATATATATATATATATATATATATATATATATATATATATATATATATATATATATATATATATATATATATATATATATAGACAGTGTTTCATGCCTGGTCCCTAGACTCTAAATACCCGTTGATTTGCAGATTATAACGAGTGGTTCAGCCACACACTCTTTAATTAGTTTGAACTATTTTTATGGTATATACTCTAATTGAACTTAAAAGTAGTTCAAACTAGTGAGTACAAGCTTTTGCACCTTTTGTACTATGGCCTAGGCACCATGGTGCAGGTTCCTATATATATATATATATATATATATATATATATATATATATATATATATATATATATATATATATATATATATATATATATATATATATATATATATATATATATATATATATATATATATATATATCCAAGGGCCTTCCCGACTCTAAACATAATCATTTATCTAAACAGTGAGTGCTTTTGCACCTTTTGTAACAATAAGGAGCATTTATGGTGCAGAGTAAAGTTCTCTCGTTTGTATGCATCCCATACATGTACCCTTCGTTCCATAGTACTTTTAGATCTTCCACCAACGGTGCTAGGAACACATCAATATCATTCCCGAGTTGTTTTGGCCCTTGGATAAGTATCGACAAAGAAAATATACTTTCGCTTCATACACAACCAAGGAGGAAGGTTATAGATGCAGAGAGTCACGGGTCATGTGCTATGTCGGTGCTCATGCTCTCGAAAGGATTCATTCCATCTGTACTCACCCAAACCTTATATTCCTTGGTTCTGCACCGAACTCTGCAAAACTCCTATCGATGTTTCTCCACTGCGCAGAATCAGCAAGGTGTCTTAGCATTCCATCCTTCTTGCGCTCCTCCGAGTGCCAACGCAGCAGTTTTGCCTCCTTTGGATTTGCAAAAAACCTTTTCAAATGGGGAATTATAGGAAAATACCATGCCACCTTAGCAGGAGGTCCTTTCTTCACCTCTGTTCCCTCGCTATCATCTGATTGATTGTTACGTTTGTATCGGGATGCGTTGCACACCGGACATACATGCATATTTGCATACTCTTTACGGTAGAGGATACAGTGTTCGGGCATGCATGTATTCTTTCTACTTCCATTTCCAACGGACAAAGAACATTCTTGGCTTTATACGTGGTTTTAGGCAACTCATTTCCCTCCGGAAGCATGTCCGCTAAAAGACCTAGCAGCGCCGTGAAACTCTTGTCGAACCAACCGTTGCTTGCCTTCAATTTCAACAGTTCAAGCACGGCCGACAACCTCGTGTACTTGCAGCCCGTGTACAAAGGTTTCTCTGAGTCCTCCATCAAGCCACAAAATTTAACATACTCTCTCTCTCATCATAGTTCTCTTCTACATCGCGAAGCATCTGATCCAGATTATCATCGTGCAACCTATCCGAATCCGAGCCACAATCGACATCGGCGGCATGTCATTCACTTCACCGCGATGTCATCCGGGGGCATATCATTCACTTCACCGGCGATGTCATCCGGCGGCATATGATCATTCACTTCGCCATGACTGGTCCAACACGTATAATTCTTTTTGAAACCCCTCCGAATCAAGTGCGCTTCAATTTGCCCTCGGTTCTTAAACATCTTCAAATTCTCGCAGTCAGTGCATGGACAGCACATATATTCCACCCCCTTATTCAACATATCCTCCTCGGCGGCTCTTATAAAAGCAGAAACGTCATTAATGTACTCTTCACTCACACGGCTCGCGGCATACATCCAGCTTCGGTCCTACGTTACGTATATATAACAACTTAGTATTAAAATCTAGATTAACTAATTATAACTACATATATACCGCCCACATTTATTATATTGAGACTTAATTTCCTAGCTCAATTCATATTACAAACACAACAGCTATTATATAACCAACAATTTTGCAAATTAACCATCTTCAATAACCTAAATTGTAATGCAATTAAAGAAAAAATAAATTTCATTACTAACCATATCTACTGCAACCAGGATAGTCTGAATCTTCAAAGCTCAATCTCTGCCTCTTCCCACCAAATTAACTGGCCTGAAATCGCCTAGCTTCCTCCCGAGTGAAAAAGTGCGCAGCAGTGGCTAGATCTGGATCGAAATGAAGATAGATGCGGTCTGAACAGCGCAATAAATGCCTTGGTGCCATTATCACAGACGGTTTTTAATTAAAAACCGTCTGTGAATTATCACAGACGGTTTTTAATTAAGAACCGTCTGTGATAACCAGCTTATCACAGACAGTTTTTTATTAAAAACCGTCTGTGATAATCTGGGATTATCACAGACGGTTCTTAATATAGACCGATTGCCTGTGATACTCCTTTTTCCCGCCACAAATACCACAGACGGCCTCCAAATTACAACCGTCTGTAATAGTGTTCATCACAGACGGTTTCACAAAACCGTCTGTGATGAGGCGTCTACCATGATGCTTTCTGTAGTAGTGTACGTGCTTTGAATCGACGTGATTAACTTCCACAACTTATGCATGCATGCATTCCTCGTGTAAACAAACAAAGGCATAGAAATAAAATTTATATGCTTGGTACATAAGGCACGATGCAACGACTCAATTCATCATTGGTGCATCTAGCGGTTCAATTGTAGCATATATATATACATATAGGGGTGAAAACGGGTCGGGTTAATCCCGACCGATTCGGCACCGAATCCGATTGGTACCGAATCCGATTAGTACCGAATCCGGAGAAAAAAATATGGGTTAGGATATGGTAACAGCAATATCCGTCCGAATCCGAATATCCATCCGAATCTGATACGTCTTCAAGTATGATTTCAGGTTAGTGCTACTATTTGACGTTTCATTTTCTTTTGTAATGGTAAAATAAAATCTTCCACATCAGCTATTAAATAGTAACATCAAGTCGGTCGTCCTACTCCATTTATCGCATCGTATGCATTCCTTACAAACAAGTAGGGGTGCAAACGAATTGGGTTAATCCCGACCGATCCGACACCGAATCCGATTGATACCGAATCCGGAGAAAAAATATGGGTTAGGATATGGTAACAACAATATCCGTCCGAATCCGATCCGTTTTCACCCCTATATACATACGTAGCAGGAACTAATCGGCATAATTAAGTTCCACAACTTACAAATTAACGCATTATACTATATTCTAGGCACATTAATATACATAAAAATGTTAATTCAAGATGCTATATATGTAACTACTATATCAAAGACAACGAATTCGAAAACCTCTTTTGTGTGTGTATACACCCGGACTGTTCTCTACCCCTCCATGGAATAACTATTCTATACCTCTCACCTCCCCATGGGCCAATAACTCTCCTACGATGGTGCGGTAACAAGGTGGATTTCGTGCAGTAACACAACTCACAAAGGCGCAGAAACACCCCCGCGGTGGTACAGTAACACTGCATCCTTTGTGTAGTAACACGGACCACGAGACATAGGTATGATCGGATTTGTATAGGTATAGCTATCCGACGCCACTGCACAACTATAAGTTTTTCACAATATGTTCCTTGCGAAACTACTATGAGACAGATATTTCAAATGATCGAGTTGTGAAAGGTGTAGTAATCCAATGTTACTGCACAACTATTAGTTGTTTCTGTATGTTCTTTGCGATGTTACTCCAACAAAGATGGGATCTAACAAAATATAAACATCTAACATATCATCACAAAAGCCCACGTGGTGGGTTGGCTAGCACATGTGGCTTTAGTTAACGTGATTGGAGGTTTAAGTCCCACATTCACCTATTTATAAAGTATGTTTGTAATAAAAAAACTCTATTATATATATATGCACTAACTTCTTTCTTTCTTTTCTTGCTACCAAAAGACTTGGGGTAGTATAGAAAATGGTTTGAGGCATTGCAATACGCCAGAGGCATTGCAATATGCTAGGTGCATTCGTATGCATATAAACGTTAGGTCAAGATGCTATACATCTATCGTATAAAAGAAAAGTAACGCAAAAACCTCTAGCGTGTGTATATGGAAAAGTCGGCCTCGAGATCAAATATGAACCGACGTATTTCGAAGATATGTTATAATATTTATATTTATGTACCAATTGTCTCTTGGAACCTGCACGTTTCCTCGTGTAGACAAGCAAAGGCACGTAAATAAATATTTATATATGTGGTGCATAATGCATGATTACTAGACTCAATTCATCGTTGGTACATGTAGCTATACTAATTGATGTGATTAATTTCACGACTTGTGTCTATACCGTATCAAAGAAAACGAATTCAAAAACCTCTCGTATCTCTCTCTATATATAAGAAAATGCCTTGTACTTGTGGTGTAGCAACTCATACTTTTGATATACCCCTAAATAAACTTTACATACTCCTTTATTACTTTAGATATACTTATATAAGATACGCCAATGTGAACCATACAAAAAAATTACAAAGGAATCATAGTTTTCAGTTTATTTTGCAAATACCATCATATACGAATATTAAAAAGTGTATGTCCAAAAAAAAGTACATACCACCTCCGAAAAATATACATACCAATTAGATAGTCTTATGTACTCACATAGTACACGAACATACCCTCTATTACCTGAGATACTCCTTACGTTGTGAGATACGGTATAGGGAATAACTACTTTTGGTGCCCAGGCACCAAGCCTCCCTACCTTTGGATTGCTTTCAGATACGTACAAATGCAATAATATATAATATCAGAATGGAAAGTCTCAATCATAGAAAGGGACTAACTCCTCAGTATTCTTCATTCTATCAAGTGCAATGATATATATACACACACAACACACACACACGTAGTAGGAACTAATCGGCATAATTAAGTTCCACAACTTACGAATAACGCATTATACTATATTCTAGGCACATTAGTATATATAAAAATGTTAATTCAAGATGCTATGTAACTACTATATCAACGACAACGAATTCGAAAACCTCTTGTGCGTGTATATACACACGGACTATTCTCTACCCCTCCATGGAATAACTATTCTTACCTCTTCCCTCCCCATGGGCCAGTAACTCTCCTACAATGGTGTGGTAACAAGGTGGTTTTCGTGCAGTAACACAACTCACAAAGGCACAGAAACACCCCCGGTGGTACAGTAACATTGCATCCTTCGTGTAGTAACACAGACCACAAGACATAGGTATGATCGGATTTGTATAGGTATTGCTATCCGACGCCACTGCACAACTATAAGTTTTTCACAACATGTTCCTTGCGAAATTACTACGAGACAGATACTTCAAATTATCGAGTTGTGAAAGGTGCAGTAATCCGATGGTACTATACAACTAGATTAAAATTTTCTACCGCGTAAACCAGAAAGCCATGTGAGTAAGAGATCATGGATCGTTACTACTAGATGTTCAGTGCAGCAGAAGTAGAGTTGAAGTAGTACGTCGGTGTAGTGGTAGTAGTCGATTGTCCTCTGGTCAACCGTCTTATCCTTGTGATCATCCCATTCAGTGCCGTAGTCACAACAGCGCCTCTACCGAAGTCCACGCGTCCAGGGATGGAACACCGTACGTCGGTGTGCAAGCACCAGCGCGAACGGTAGGGCTTATGAGAGGTGGCAGCTATGGTTTCAATGGGTGTGTTTTGGGGTACCTCCCTCAGCCCTGCACCTCTCTTTATATAGCCTCCAATTGGATCCTTTTCTGATACGAGCATAGATTGAATCCTACTCGAAAACTCTCATCCAGACCCTTATCGTTTCATCCCATTAAGTGTGTGACTGTTGTAGGGGTGGCCCCCACCTAAGCCCAGCCGGCCTGTTAGAAGGTTGTAAAGCCCAAAATAGGACATGTATAATGACATAAGTGCCCTTGAGAGGGATACTTGGGTGTAAGGACATAATTGTAAAATACTCTCCATGTGAATATATATAGCCATCTAGGCCATGGGGAAATCCCCAAGCATTGCTCACCTAACTCTCCACTACCATACTATCATCTCTCTGTTTGGTCTGTAACCACTACAGTTGGCGCCGTCCGTGGGGAAGACAAGAGCAGCTCCAAGATCTGAAGAAGGATGGCACCAAAGAAGACTTCGTCATTGGCGGCGGCAAAGAAGAAGAGGAGTACGAAGGAGGTGCTCGGCGACGCGAGAGCTTCGGTGTCAACTGCGGGTGCGGGCGACAGCGCCGGCGTTGCGGCTGCCAAACTCGACGCTCGCGGCGCGGCGGTAGGCGCGGGTACCGATCAGGTCGTCCGGAGTGACGACGCCGATGTCCACACTACCACGGCCGCTACCACTGCGCCCAGCGCGGGAACGGCGGGAGACCTCGGTGGCAACACCGGTCTCGTCGCCGGCTTCGAAGGCCACCGCACCGACGCGCCGAGCAGCTCTGGAGCACAAGCCGTGGTCGCTGCCAGCCCGACGGTGCAACCCGCTGCTCTAGCTGCCGCAACCACGTCGACGGTGGAGAACGCTCTCCTAACAGCCCTTGGCACGCTGCGAAGGGAGCTGGCAGACCTCCGCAGAGCTGTGTGGGATATACAAGAGGCTAGGAGCCAACCAGTCCCGCCGGTGACTGCGCCGGAGCCTACGCCAGAGCAGACGGACAGCCGCGACGCCCCTACCTCCAGTCACGTCCCGCTGCGGCGCGTGGATCCGGAGTCCCTCCTCTCCTTGGGCCTGCAACAATCGGCATGGCCGGAGGCCTGCAAATAGAGATCAATAAAATCCACCGTTTGAAAAACTTTCATTGTGTAAAGACGCGCGGAGGCGTGCCTCCGCGCGCATTCTATAGAGTATAAATAAGACGCGCGGGGGCACGCCCCTGCGCGCACTCTACGGTAGGGGTGCAAATGGAGCGGATATTTCCCGATCGACCGTCCGTCCATTTTAATTCGATACAATTCAGAGCAAATTTTCGGATATCCGAAGGTTTTGTCGGATACGGAAACGGATTCGGATATTTTTTGTCGGATACGAAAATGGATTTGGAACAAGCATTATCCGCCGGATACGGAACTATCCGGATAGTTACCCGGATAGTTGCCGGATACGGAAACGGAGTCGGATACCTGGCCTCTTCGCTGGCCAGGTGGGATCTCCGACTCTTCTTGAAATGTAGCATCATTTACTTATATAAGATTTCTTGTTTCGGTGGCTGTTGCAACGTCGGTACACTCGTATTAAATCTCAGTTTGCTTAATTTGTCTCTGTCACCATGTGAAATTTGCTCACTCTATAGAGTATAAATAAGACACGCGGGGAACGCCCCACGCGCACTCTATGGAGTATAAATAAGACGCGCGGGACCACGACTCCGCGCGCACTCTACGGAGTATAAATAAGACGCGCGGGGTACACCTCCGCGCACACTCTACGGAGTATAAATAAGACGCATGGGATATGCCTCCGCGCGCTTCTTTGGCCAGTACTATCTTCGAACTACTCGCAGCCGCGATATGGAAATGCTGCGCGGCTGCATTGGGGTATGCCCTCGACCAGACAGTGCGCTTCATGTTTACCTCGAATTCTCGCGGGAAGTGGAAACGCGACCCACCGATCCCACAGGGCTTCTACGGACTACGGCTGCGGCCTTGTCTTTCCAGTCGCGGAGACCACCGTCGCCGAGTTGTGCGGGAGCCCTCTTGGCCACGTGTGGGATCTGGACCTGGCCGTATACCTAGATCCAGCCGGGTTTTTACTTCCCGGGCCACAGGTCCACATGGGCGGAACACAAACAAGCCCACGGAGCAACGGAGCAACAACCTTATAAGTGGTACTGGGCCTTCTCCCCCCAAAAGACTAGTCCAATGGGTGGGGGCTCCCCCACACTTATAAGTTGTACTTTCTCCTCTTCCACAACCAATGTGGGATTATTCCCAACAATCTCCCCCTCACACATTGGTTGGACACATCTACAACCATGAGGTCCAAGGAGATGTTAGGCACCTAGGCTCTGATACCAAATGTGGGATCTGGACCTGGCCGCATACCTAGATCCAGCCGGGTTTTTACTCCCCGGGCCACAGGTCCACATGGGCGGAACACAACCAAGCCCACGGAGCAACGGAGCAACAACCTTATAAGTGGTACTGGGTCTTCTCCCCCCAAAAGACTAATCCAATGGGTGGGGGCTCCCCCACACTTATAAATTGTGCTTTCTCCTCTTCCACAACCAATATGGGATTATTCCCAACACCACGCGCTTGAGCTCGTGCGCCAAGCCAAATTTGGTGTGACCGATGAGTACGTTGATCGCATGGCGTAAGTGGCCACCTCTTGTGGTGGATCGAACGTATGTTGTGTCTGACATAACATCCATTGGGGAGGAGAAGCTTGACTTTGGGTGGGGGAAGCGTGTTGGTGGTGGCATACCAATGGCAGGAGACATCATGTCCAAGTTCATAAGCTATTTCATGAAGTGCAAGAATACCGAAGGCGAGGACTGCGTCGCTGTGCCGATGTACTTGCCAAGCATAGCAATGGATAGGTTTGCAGTACAGATCTCCGTGTGGTCAAAAAAAACAGGGAAAGAAGTTCTCACTGAGCTCCCAGTAGGCTCTCAAGTATGGCCATTAGTATCCATCTAATAAAAACCCAAACTTTGGTCAATTGTGTTCACACAGCTATGTGCGTCATGTACTCATGTATCATGTCTTTCATGTACGGTTGTTCATGGGGTGTCATAAAATAATATAGGTGGATGATAATCCAGCTCCCCCTAGTATCATGTATGTAATATCGCGTTTTCTTTTGCTAGGAGGTCCAGAAAAGACATAACGACTAGAAAGTAAATAATGAGAAAGAAGCAAGGAAAAGGGAATTGAAAGAAAAAGAAAAAGGGAAGGCACGGGCACTGAGTCAGCCTCAGCGTGCGTGCTGTGCCCAATTCGGCCTTGAGCCCATGCTATTTAGGCAAGAGAGGGGGAGCGCAGCACCGCAAAGCCCTAGCGGCCTTTGCCCTAATTTGTCGCGCTGCCGCCACCTAGCGTTGCGGCTGCCAACTGCCGCCGCTGCCGCTTGCTACTGCCATAAGGAAGCACCAGCAACAGGGAAGGAGAAGGCTGCTGCAGAGGCGAGGAAGCACCAGCAACAAGGAAGGAGAAGCTAGAGCTACGGCACAGGGCCGTTCCTATAATTTAGGTGGCCCTAGGGCGTAATAAGAGTGGAGGCCAATCGTTCTAATGTAAATATGTAATAATACCTTTTATTATCATCCTCTTTGATATCATCATTCTGACCTAAATTTCATTAGGTTGTTCTTCAACAGTAACTAAGGCCAATTCCTCATAATTCCTAGATGAACCAGTATTAATCCAAAAGAATTTGTCAATGGATCCTTTTTGGGATTCTATCAACTCATCTACTTGTTTTCTTTTTTTCCCTTTTTTCACTCCCATATAAATACTTTCTAGATGACATCTTACCACTACCACACCAGGCGTCCAGGCCCTCTGGCCCGCTGCTGTAGGCTGTAGCTATGCCAAATTGCCAATGCCCTGCGGCCCTGCCCCAGGCAGTTAGGCAGGCTAAGCTGCGCCTTTGCCCTTTGGCCTTCTCTGCTTCTCCAAGTCCAATTTCTACAATTCTACCTCGAAGAAACACACAAATATCCAGCAAAACATTAGAATGTAGATTGCAGTCTTGCAGAATGACTGAATGAACATGTGTGGTGGGAAATCAAAAATTGTGTCACCTTGAGCTCGTTGATGAACCGGTCGGGTGGAAGAATAGCTTGTGGAGGCACCGAGGCGGACGCCGGCACGCCACGCCGCCACGGAGTGCGGACCGCGGAGCAACTTCTCTGCTCTTTCCTCTTGGTCTCTTGGACAAACTCGTAGCAATGGCGGATAGAAACACCGGCGTATGTTGTATGCAATGTCCGAATAGGGGATCTGGGGATGCGAATGACCATGCCGGCGGCCGGTGTATCACGTATGCAATGGCTATATGAAGGGATTTCGAGTAGATAGAGCCGTTGCAAAGAGAAGAAATCAAAGACGAATTGGTTGGGAATCAAAGAAATCAGGCTCTTCCTCTTCTCCTCCATCAATGGCGAGATTGGATTGGGGAATGGGGATCTGGCGGATCTGGGTTACGAGTAGGCGGAGAGGAATAGCCGAATAGGATACGACTTATGAGCAGGCGGAGGCAGTGACGTGGCATGCGATTGGGGAATAGAGATCTCCGGATCTGGCGACTTGATGCGTCTCTCAGCGGATTATCGGAGGCAGCGAGTGATTGGGGAAAGGGGATTTTGGCGAATTGATTTGTCAATGGCTCGATGCGTCCCTCTGGTCTCTCAGCGCTGGGCCGGATTGGACCATTCGATTTATCGATGCGTGATGCGTCTCTGGTCTCTCAGCACTACTATTGTGCTAGTCGCTAGATAATGCCAGATTGCCGCCTGCCGGATTGGGCCATTTTGTCTTCAGCTGGCCCAATCAAAAATAACGATTACAGAACGGCAGAACTGGAGGACCAAGACGTATATATACATAGTACATGGGCTTCGGGTAGGGGCCCCTAGTTTTCATGAGCCCTAGGCGGTTGCCCCTGCTGCCCAGGCCCAGGGCCGGCCCTGCTACGGCAGTGTCGGACCTGGATTTTATCATCCAAACTCTTCTGTGATTCTATCACATTATTCTCTAAATCAGTAAATAGTGCTCATAGATATATTACTCAACATCAAATTCATATCTTACAGAAGCGTAAATATAATAGTGGATTTACAGATGAGCCGATCAGGCCAAAAGCATTGAAAAGCAGTAGCGGAAATGGAAACTCCACATAGGTGGGACCCTCAGAACATGCCCACTGGGATTCGCGACCTAGTTCCTGACCTCATCGTCTTCCAGCTCTGTCAGCTCCTTTAGATGATCGCATGGCTTTTTCATTCTTTCGCTGACTTACTGAATAATAGTAATTGAGCAACAGTGAGTATAAGGTACTCAGTAAGCCACCACATATAATACAATAATAATAGATGAAAGGATGAACAAATGGAGGTTTAAGGTTCTTTTATTTGCGAAAGCATCACCATTTTGAGATACAGATATAGGGAATTCCTATGACAAAGCACTTTTGGCTAAACCATGTTTTTAAAAATGTAAGAGTGTACAATAATAATAGAAGTGCAGGTTCCATCCACCTTTTACAAACATGATTCTATTCACCATATGCTATTTTGATACTTGGGTTATGTCCACCCTTTGTAATCATTGGGTTAGATCCACCTAGGGCAATACAAATCTAGGGTTACATCCCATCAATAAAGTTTTAGAAATAGACACTAACTCGAGTAGTTCACATGCCCGCCCATGACTGTGGGCACGGTTGTTCAAACAGTTTTCACTCTACAGAGGTTGCACACTTTACATATAAAAGATAATCAACTTATTACGATTCACACATTGTCTAAATCAAGAAAATCACTATAAGGTCTTTACAATGCATCTTCCTAGCGAGACCAAGCCCGCTAAGGTTTCCACCCCTGTGGAGCTATAAGGTCTTTACAATGCATCTTCCTAGCGAGACCATGCCTGCTAAGGTTTCCACCACTGTGGAGCTACGTCCACCCACTCCAGAAGCTTCCTCTTGCACCGCATGGAGGCTTATATCTAGCACTAAACCTGTGTCTATTGAATGGCACAATCCACACTAGGTCAATGCAAAGTAATTAGCCAGATTGTACCTATTAGAGACTTGTGGTTGCACTATTTTATATTGGGATGTCATCACAAGATTCAATCCTTATAGACTATCTAGGCTGTGCTACCACAAATCACACATTCTCTTGCTACATCCACATCAACACCTCTTATTATCCGCCTAGATATTTAAGCAAGTTTGAGGTTTTTAGGAGTGCAAAATAATAAAGTTTAACATACCAGTCACTTCCCACTAGTGACTGCCCAAAACAAGTTTGTAGGATCGAATACTATAATAAGAGGGGGCTGAATGATTGTCGCTGCTTTTGGAGGCTCCAGACGATCAGTGACGGTTTTGACAGCTCAGTGATCAATTGTTCAGTGTACGACCGCTTGATCAATCATTCTACTTGACCGCTTTTCTCGATCACTCTGCTTATTGTCGTAGGATCCAAACCACCTGCAATCACTAGAGCTCTTCAAGCAAATCAAGAACCAGATTGACTCATGACTATCTTTATTGCAAGATCTCTGTGGATTTACAAAGTGCCCTCACAAGCACCTCTAAAAGCCCTAACCAAAAACTAAAACCAAAACCTCCTTAAAACTCTCTAAAACTATACGTTAACCCATAGCCTCTCCCTACTTTTATAGATTAATGTCACAAACCGTGTCTACCTGAAACACGGACTCATAACTTAATCTCTTTTGAAAACCAAGGGACCCGAAAGCCTTCCGAACACGGGTTTTATTCAAACTCTAAATTTTCTTAGTTATGGACTCCATCCACAACTCCAAATTCAACACATGACGAAGCCTCCAGGACAACACCTCCTGTATCCTCATCACGTACCATTACCTCACATGTCGAAGCCTCTAGGATAGCACCTCCTGTAGCTTCTCCACGCATATACACCATTGATTTCCACATGCTCCAGCGTGAGCCCGACCACCTCGTGACATCCTCGACTGCCTGGATCTCAGATTTCTCCATCCTAGTCTTAGTGCTCCTCATCACCAACCATGACCGTCTCTACGCCCAACCTGCACATGCAAAGACCAAAGGACATTTTCCTTGGCACAATTTCTTCCTAACTTGATCAATATTAGTCTATACACTCATACCATACCCTTAGCCATCCATCATTATCAACCAGATCAGTCATGACCACAAATTCTATCGCTTTCTAGAAATCAGTCTTAGACTACTCATTACAACCGCTATGACCACCATGCACAGGCCGGTTGCTAGCTCATCGAGTACTCAAAAACACAAGTACTCAGGAATTATTATCGCTCTACATAGAACACTAAGAAATTGCAAATACTGTAGCACACCTAGTCTACGACAACCGACCATCAATCAGTCACTATACCATCAAGTAAGACCAGTCTGACCGCTATGCACAGGCTGGTCAGACCACTAGCCCCATCAGACACGAGTACTCGAGGTACTCAAAGATTACCAGAATTGAAGCACTCGTACCGACCATGAAGTTTTCGAGTATCGACCAAAACACCTTCGGCTACCGATCACTAAGTCTATGATTATCGATTACAAAGTCTACAACTATCGACTACAAAGTTTATGACTATCGAAAGGAACTATAGCTACGACCACCGACTGGTTACTGTAGCACATGAGCTTATGACCTTCGACCAGTTCATTGTAACTATGGCTCAGACAGACTCTTATCTACCCCATATGACTCCAGGACTATTAGCTTAACCATAAAACACACACACTAGAGAGCAAACACGTACCCTGTCTACTCGAGGGTGGCCCAACCCTCGTTAGAATCTACAAGAAGTGAGTGAGCTCAATCTAGTGAGATAAGAAACAGCTAATAAGAAGCATCCTGGAAGCACAAGATAAGAGTAAGAAGTCTATGCAACTAGACAAGAGAAGCACTCTAACCTATGCTAGAAGGACTAAGCCCGATGCACCCCGAGTGCAAAGCGACAGAAATGAGACAGAAGCATAATCAATATAGTAAAGCAGTAAAGCCCAAAGCTCCCCCTCACTACAGTGAGGTAAAGAAGGGAGCCGATCATACTTCTGAACTCTTTCTGATCAACTGGCTCGCCGTCCTCATCTGGGTCAAGATAGGCTGTAGAAGCCATGGGAGTCGACACAGGCTTACCATCACTCATGTCGAAGCGCCTCAGGAGGTCACGAGTGTACTTTCCCTGATGAAGAAATGTACCCTCCCGAGTCTGCTTGATTTGGAAGCCAAGGAAGAAGGTCAACTCGCCCATCATACTCATCTCAAACTCGGTGCTCATGACATCCGAGAACTGTGAAACCAGAGTATGGGAAGAGCCACCAAAGATGATGTCATCGACATAGATCTGGACGAGCAGAAGGTCATTGCCATGACGGCGGATGAACAAGGTCTTATCTACTTTACCCATTTCAAACCCATGACTCAACAAGTAGGACTTAAGCCTCTCATACCAAGCTCTGGGGGCCTGCTTAAGTCCATACAACGCTTTGGAAAGTTTGAAGACATGGTTTGGGTATTTGGGGTTCTCGAAACCTGGAGGCTGTCTGACGTAGACTTCTTCCTCAATAAAGCCATTGAGGAAGGCACTCTTGACGTCCATCAGGTAAAGCTTGAAACCCTTAGAAGCTGCAAAGGCAAGCAGAATTCTAATGGCCTCAAGTCGAGCTACAGGGGCAAAGGTCTCCTCGAAGTCTAGACCCTCAACCTGAGAAAACCCCTGAGCTACCAGTCTAGCCTTGTTTCGAATGACTACCCCATCCTCACTCTGCTTGTTTTTGAACACCCACTTGGTTCCAATGACATTGTGACCTCGCGGGGGCTCAACAAGCGACCAGACCTTGTTTCTCTCGAAATTCTCTAACTCCTCATGCATGGCATTGACCCAAGACTCATCGGAAAGAGCATGAGAAACATCTTTGGGCTCAAAGGAGGCAATGAAAGCAGAATGGAGACAGAATTGAGATAAACCAGATTTTGAGCGGGTCACATGCTCGAAAAGGTCTCCAATCATCTACTCTGAAGGATGAGCTTTCTGGATATGTCGGGGAGATCCTGGATGAGGAGAAGAAGTGGCCTCTACCTCGTGTGCCGTGGAGGAAGGCATCTCAAGGGGAGGATGAGGAGCTGGATCAGGTAAACAACCATCGTCTCCATCGTCCTCATCATCCACAAAGATGGTCTCGGACTGCTCTAAAGAACCTAAGATATCTGGCCTAGTCCCTGGACTGGCCTCGTCAAAAGTCACCTCGCAGGTCTCAACCATTTTGCTAGACTCGCAGTTCCAGACCCTATAAGCCTGCGAAGAAGGCAAGTAACCTAGAAAGATCCCATCACAAGAGTGTGACTCGAACTTGTCTAGGTTCCCAAACTTCAGAATAAAGCACTTGCAACCAAATACACAAAAATGAGAGACGCTGGGCTTTCGCCCGTATCTCAGCTCATAAGAAGTGCGGTGCAAGTGTGCCCTAAGAAAAACTCGATTGGAAACATGGCACGCGGTGGCTATAGCCTCAGCCCAAAACTTCCGCGGTGTAGAGTACTCATCAAGCATCGTCCTGGCTATCTTGACTAAGGTACGGTTCTTCCTCTCCACAACACCATTTTGTTGTGGGATGTGCGGAGAAGAGAACTAGTGCTCTACACCTGTCTCACCACAGAAACTCTCAAAGTAGGAATTCTTGAACTCCGTGCCATTGTCACTGCGGATCGCTCGTAAGGCACCCGGGAGCTCAACAGAAGCCTACTAAAAAGACCTCGGAAATGTGAAAATGTCTCATCCTTCGAGGCTAAGAAAAACACCCAAGAGAATCTCGAATAGTCATCGACCACGACAAGAACACACCACTTCCCTCCGGCTGACTGCACTCGAGCTGGTCCGACTGTGTCCATGTGGAGCAGCTGTCCCGGTGCATCGGTCATGGTCACTGTGACCGGAGGGTGAGAAGCGGCAACCATTTTGCCGTGCCGGCATGGAGCACAAACAAGGTCTTTGAGCATTTTGAGCTTCGGCAGACCACGAATGAGGTTGTGGCCGCTCACTCGGGTCAAATGGTCAAATCCGATATGACCAAGTCTCCTATGCCAGAAAGAGAGATCGCGGGACTCAGAAGCAACTAAACACCTGAGAGGATCGCCAGAAGACTCAGAAAACTCAGCACGAAAGATTCTCCCATAACGAGAAATCCTGCAAACTAGACTACCCGAAGAATCAAGAATTTTGCAATTGTTTTTCTTAAAGCTCACCTCGAAACCGTCATCGGTAAGCTGAGAACCTGAAAGCAAATTGTACTGCAACTTACTAACCAAGGCAACATCTTTCAAAATGAAAGAATCATTAATGCGCACAGTACCTTTGGCGATGACGTGCCCAGATGAAGCATCTCCGAAGGTGATCGTCTCATCACCTGGAGCACGGGTAAGGGAAGAAAACCAACAGGAATCTCCGGTCATGTGTCGTGAGCACCCGGAGTCTACAAGCCAAATATTTCCCTTCCATGCCCGGCGAACCTGAGTCAACGAGAGAATAAAGTCTCAGTACTGGGATAAATCAAGAGTGATTTCGGCACCCAATACTGAGTAACACCTGGAGCAGATGAAGTAGTCAAACACGACTGACCTCTATCTACCCTACGCTCTCTGTGACTCAAAGAAGAAGAAGGTCGTGTGCGGACACTGAAGGCTGCTAGGTCCGATCGCTATGGGAAAGCGAGTCGAAACACCGGCAACCTGCTGATCACGCCGTGGGTAACTGTCTCGACGGGGGAAACGAGATGTACCCTGAGGACGGCGGAAGTCACGACCCGGAGCAGCACGAGGACGAGAACCAGAAGACTCAGAAAAACCAAGTCCTCGATGCTGCCCAAACCCGTCAGAAGCAAACCTAGACCTCGTGCTAGTCTTAGGTGCACTCAGGATCTGGGGCTGACCCTAAATACGCCTAAGTGCCTCCGCACGGTCTCTACGCGCAATCCTAGCGCGCCTGAAGTATCGATCGACTGTGTGTCCATCCTTCTGACAGAAGGTGCAGTGGTACTTCACCTTCTGAGAGGTAGAAGTAGCACGGGGAGGCTTCGCCTTCTGAGAGGCCGAAGCTGCAGATGGACTCACCTTGCTGTCAGAGATCCCTTGGACAAAACCCGCTGATTTGAATTTAACCTCATCAGATCTGGGCTCGACCTCGATCACACCTCCTACTATGGGTTGGAGAATAGCAGGTGGATGCTTCCTCATATCCTCATAAAAATCATATCCTAGACCTTGATTGAACTTGCAAATCTTGGATTGGTCTAGAATAAGATTAAGCTTCTTCTTGCCTCCTACAAATCTCCCGAGAGTGTTCATAAGGTACTGACACTCCCGAATGGCTTGTGCATGCACAGCCGACTCAGAATGGACAGTCCTACTGCTAGCAGGTTGGTTCACGTCGCTAAGCGTCTCAACCTTACCCTGGGCTTCTCCCCCTTCTTAGCACAGACAATACAAGCAGATGGTGGCTTCTCTAGTAGATCCTTAGTTAGCTTCACATATTTCTCATCCAATGCAATCAAGTCAATTTTTAGTTTGTCACAATTTTTGCATGGTGAGCTAACAGGGTCCTTAGAAGCATAATTAGCCAATTTCTTATTGTGGTCAACCATTTCTTGAAACTGCTTGGAAACAGATTCAAGTTCAGCAGTTAATCTAGGACAGTTCGAACATGAAGCAACTGGCTCACATAGCCAAGAATACAACTCAGAAATTTTATGATCTGCCTTCTTTAGATTCAACTTCAAATTATTGCAATTTTCACATGACTCAGGCAGATCAAGGAGCATGGTATAAGGTCCTCTAGCAACAATGTCCTTAACCTCACATGAGGTGGGAGAAGTAGTCTCATCAGTAGTAAGTAGGGTAACAGCCATCCTACTCAACTCTAATTCAGCAAGCAGACTAACATTCTCCATCTTAACACTATCAAGCTCGGAGGACACACTATCATACAAGGTCCTTAGTTTCTCCATGTCACCCAACAGAGCACAGCATGTATCACAATCATCACGGGAGGGAGCAGATGTAAGTGAAGTAAGCTCCCGTGATAATCTATCTACTTCCTTCTCTAACTCAGAACACCTAGCCCTAGCTCTAGCATGAAAACCACCTAGCTTAAGAAAAGCATGATTGAGCTGGTCGTAGGTGGGGCATACCTCGTCCGAGTCGAGTACAGCTCATTGTCGCTCGATTCGCCCTCGAGGCCATGAAGCACATGCCGAGAAGTCGTCGCCCATCCTTGGGCTCTTGGTCACCCGTCCGTCGTCGTCGCTCCATCCCTCCACCTCGCTGAGGTCGAGGTCGTCGAAGGCGGTGAGGACGCGGTGGAAAATCTTCTTGGCTTTGCCAAAGTTGCGGAACTTCTTCTTTCCTGGTGTCTGAGCTGGAGTCTTCTTGTTGCGGTTCTTGTCGGTGTAGTCGTTCTTGCTCGAACCACCGTAGTCGTTCTTTCCCTTCTCCAGTTTGGGGCAGTTTGCCCGAATGTGGTTGGGGCCACCACACTCGAAGCAAATCACGGGTCCTCCTCTCTTTCTGTCCCTCCTCCCCTTGTAAGCATGGGAGAATCTTCGAGCAAGGAGGGCCACCGATCATCCATAAGTCGCTCTAACGATCATCAGTTATGTCACAGAGAGCAGCAAGGGAGAAACCGCAAGAAGAATCAGAAGAGAGACCAGAAGCCGAGCTGGGATCTGTGACTAGAGCCATCGACTGTGACTTCGACTTGCGAGAGACAATGTCAATCTCGTGAGTCTTGAGACGCGAGTACAGCGCATCAAGAGTCAAAGTCGAGAGGTCCGTAGTGTCCTTGATGGTAGTCACCTTCATCTCCCAAACACGAAGGTCGAGTGCAGCGAGCATTTGTCGAGCGTTATCCGAGTCAGGGTATGTGAGACCGACCGCTCGGAGGTTGTTCAGAATCTTGTGAAAACGCGCAAAACACTCATCAAGGGACTCGCCAGCGAGCATTTCAAACTTGTTGTAATCTAGCTTGAATCGGTCTGTCTCACCGTCTTTATCAGGTGGTGCCCTCATGGTAAGCATCGAGGTCTCCCAAATATCGAAGCGGACGAAAGATGAGATATGCGGTCAAACTCGCTACGACTCAAGACCTGGATTATGATGTTCCTTGCCTTAGCGTTTGCCTCAACATCATGCATATTTCCAGCATTAATGTTCTCATCGGCAGGAACAACAAATCTGACCTTCACCTTCTGCCAAATGGCATACCCCTGAGTCTGGATGTATGTTCCAATCGGCTCTTCCAGAAGGGGTAATCCAGGCCATCAAAGACGGGAGGCTTGGTCGAGTACTTGTCCGTCGCCATGGCTCTTGAGACCAGTTAAGATCTATTGAAAAGAGCTAACCGGCTCTGATACCAATTGTAGGACCGAAATGGCGACAGAGGGGGGGTGAATGTCGATCTTTAAAAATCGCCCCCAACAAGTATCCTCACTTAAGCTTCTTCTCCAATAGCTATGGGAGCTATGAAGATAGAAAATAAACGCTCACTGGAAATCACAGAGACAAGGATAAACCAGATCCAGAAAGAAGCAATCAAGAAAAACAAATTCAGCGCAAAACTGGCTGCAAGCGGTAGTACCGCTGAAATGAGCGGTAGTACCTCTGAGCGGTAGTACCGCTATGCCGAGCGGTAGTACCCCTTACCGTTCGGACCGTCCGAACGTTTCATTGCTGCCGATCGGACTCGTCCGAACAAAACTGGTAGTACCGCTAGGATGAGCGGTAGTACCTCTCGAGGAACGGTAGTACCTCTCGAGAAAAACAGCAAACAGGATTTTCTGGCAGCAGACCGAAACTTTGGATTTTTGGCTAAAAAGAGGGTTTGCTCTCAATTTCTTTGATCCAAAGCCATACTACAACGTACCAAATAGTAAGGGACCCTGAGAAACAAGAGAATCAAACCAAAAAGCAAGAGTTTCAGATTATGGGTAAAAATCTGAAATTTTGCAAGACCAGAGCCAAAAATCAAATTGCTTCCCAACCTTTGATCCTATGGCCAAGAGATTTTGCAGATATGTTAGAAATAGCCATAGAACTCCTCAGACAAAAACTCGGGGCAATTCCTTAAGAGAATCAAGAATTCAACCGAACCCTAGAAAAGCTCTGAAGAACAGGCAAGCCTCAAAAATGAAATCTCGAGATTAAATGCAGTTTGCTCTTGGGAAACTTGATCAAATGATCTTGGAGAATCATCCCAACCTAGAGCAACCCATTTTGGGCCTTCTCATCAAGAAAAACACAAGAACTCAAAAACTCAAGAAATCAAGAAATGAGGCATCGAAGGGAAACAGGGAGCACGGGAGAAGAACTTCAAATTTCATTCCAACCATTCAAAGATTACAAGTGATACAAGGAACTACGTCCCCATACGCATGGACATTCGGAGGAATGATTACATGGATTCACTACTCAATCCCTCTCCTCACCCTCTCAATCCTCAAGAACACCAAGAGCTACACATGCATCTTGGGAGGAACACCAACACAGAGAGGTCTCAGAAACCCATCGAAGGGGACACAGAGAGAACACAACTCTGCCTCCACCAACAACTCTCAACAACTAAAGCCTAAAGCCAAAACAAACTCTAAAGCCTATTTTGACTAAAGGAAAACCTAAAATTCCTTCAAGTGTTCAAGTGGGCATGCAGCCCCTCCAACCTATTTATAGCCCACGGCTAACGGGTCTCCACCCCGTTACGCCCGCTAAATCCAACGGAGCCCGCTCCCGCTTGTGCAACCTTGCGAAATTCCTGTTTCGCCCCTCCTGCACCTTCCGGGAAGCTTCCGCGCTCCTTGTCTCGCAAACCTCGCAACCACCTCGAGTCCACGTCGTCTTCGACACATCCCGACCGTTCTGACCTCAGCCCCACCTGCGCCTAGTCCGGTCCACCGTGTCTCGCCACGACTCCGCCCAATGTCCTGCAGCCACACAGACAAGAAACACATCAAATAGCACCGCTCGATACATGAAAGCATAAATACCATCATACTTACCGCAGATAAAGTCCAAACCTGTCACATCAAAGAATCAGCGTCCTAATCCCATATGACCAAGTTTGACCACAGTCCGACCGAGCCCGTTGCACCACGCAACGTCAAGGTCCAAACCACCCAAACCAAACTCGACTAACCTAAAGCGATGTCAATTACTCATCATAAACACGGGATGACCTCCACATGGTCTCTCAATCTCCCCTTGATGAGTATATTGACAAACCCAGAAAAACGTAAAGTTGAGTTTGAGTTTGAAGAGTCCAACATGGTCCAAAGAAAGAGATTGAAACTAATGACCATGTCGACAGAAGGAACACTAGAGCAACAACTGAAAGAGCAAATTGTTCTCCAAAGCTTTAAACTGTCCCCAAAAGACTTTTTCTTCTCTATTCTCCCCCCTTTTGGCAATAAACACATCAAGATGCAAAAGAGAGAATATGACATGTCAATGGATGAATATGGCTGAAGGTTGTTTATTTTAAGCATTTAGAGCCATGAGAATTATCCATAATGACCATAAGAAGTACACCAAGCCATAACTCAATAAAAAGCTATCTAGATCATGACAAGATATGAATAAGCTAGCTAGAGCATATAGATGACAATCTGAAAATGTAGTGCACTTAGTGAGCATGTCAAGTCATCAATAAGCAAAGTCTAGCTAGAGATATCCAAGGATGATGCAGGCCATGTCAATAAGCTAAGCGGAAACAAGAAGCTAGTGCTGAGTCAATTAGAGTGCTACAAGCTCAAGAGTGTATCATTTGTTTAAGCACTTGTCATTTTTAGATGTTAAGCAAATTTTGCACAATTGACATATTTCCTTTTTAAAGCTTATGGTTGTTTCCAACCAAAATTTTGTCATGTGCTAGAACTCAAGCCTTATGCGACTACTCCAAGCGAGAAGCTTAAGAAGATAGTCTAGGTCATCCAAAACTCCCCCTGAGTTCATGCCTAGTGCAATGGCAAGCTGTCTCATGAGAAAGAATTGGTGAAATCAGTTTTTTCGCACATAAAAAGAGATCTTTTGCTTTTTAACAAATTGTGCTAACTCATGATGTATCAAGATTCTAAAATAGCTCAATCTAAGATTCAACCTAGATTCAAGACTCAACTAAATTCATGACTACTCCACATGGTCCAGCAATCTCCCCCTTGATGAATACATTGACAACACCTCAAAAACTCTCGAATGAGTTGCATTTTGAAAGAAGGCAAAAATTGTGAAAGGAAGGTTTAAAAAGTTTAACAAACCATAGCAGCAACTTCACAAACTTAGAAAAACTCTTCCTCACTACAAGAGAAACAATTTTATCAAATTTCTCCAATTTCTCAAGTTTCTCCCCAAACTTTCTCCAGTTACTCCTCAAACTCTCAAATTTCTCTCCAGTTTTCTCTAGCTTCTCTCTCCCTTCAGCAATGTAATCATCAAGAACCTTTGTAGATTATACAAGTCACTTTGCATTGACTTAAAAATTTTAACCAAGTCATTCTTTTGCATAGAACTATCAAGATCATATAAAGTCATTCATCATATAGCAATATCGAAAATAAGTTTTTCAATATGATTAAGCAATTTATATCTACGATAGGCATCTCAACAATGACTTAACTAATTATAAAGAGTATAATGAGATATCACAACGAAAATTCAAAGTCTAAAAATGAACCAAACTTTAAGTCTATACAAGTTAGCAATCCCAAATAGCAACCTATTGCTCCACACTAAATTCTTAAGCATGTGGCATACATATAGCACACTTCTTTTCATGGTGACATGTTTGTAGCAAACTTCTTTTAAATGGTGGCATGCTTAAAGCATACTTCTTTTCTTTTGTGCACTTTTTGTACCGTTTCTTTTGGTTTAACCATGACATGCTCGAAGTATACATGACATGTTTGTAGCAAACTTCTTTTAGATCTTCTCTTTCTAATTTTTTATAACATGCCAATTTGAATGAACATAAAAAAGAGTGCAATATGAAACATATGAGCCTCATAGCCAAGATTTAAAAGAAGACTCACAATTAAGCTAATCATATTAAATGAACATCACAAAGAGTTATCTATAATCAATCTAGTCAAAGTATTCTGCCATGTCATATTTTAGTTCAAGTATAGCACATTGATTACAACTTGTCATGACCATGGCTACACAGTAGATGAGTAAATATGATAAAGAGAGCTCTACACCTCATTTGATTTCAAGGACTTGAACTTGATGTATTATATAACAAGTATAATAAACAAAACTTCTGCAACTGTTCAACAACAAGCTCCCACTTAGATAATGCTATAGGATGCAACACACCCAACTCACTTCGCAAGAGAGCAAAATGAGAAGAATCAAACGGTTTGATGAAAGTATCAGCAATATGAGAATCGGAATCAATGAAGTGTAAGACAACATCCTCCTTTTCCATATGGTCTCTAAGAAAATGATAACGAATATCTATGTGTTTGGTTCTTGAATGTTGCACAGGATTTTTAGCAATACTAATAGCTCTTTTGTTATCACAGAAAAGTAGAATATTATCCAATTCTAAACTAAATTCCTTAAGTGTAACGATCATCCAAAGCAATTGTGAACAGCAAGAACCAGCAGCTACATATTCATCCTCAGCAGTGGAAAGTACAATAGACATTTGTTTCCTAGAAGCCCATGAAACAAGATATGTGCCTAAAAAGTGACATGTGCCAAAAGTACTCTTTCTATCAATTTTACAACCCCAAAATCCGCATCCGAATAAGCTCTAAGGATAAGGCATGAAGAAGAAGAGTACCATAAGCCAAATTCTAAAGTTGATTGAAGATACCTGAAAATTTGTTTTATCGCTTGACGATTTAAAGCACGTGGGGAAGCCTGAAAGTGAGCACACAAATACACAGCAAAATGTATGTATGGTCTCGAAGTGATGAGATACAAAAGTGAGACAATTATACTTCTATATTCATTTTGATCAATAGGCTCTCCATCTTCGTCAGAATCTAACACAGCAGTAAACCCCATGGGTGTGGAAATTGGTTTGACTGTCCCCATATCAAAGCGACGAAGCAGATCCTTAATGTACTTAGTTTGATAAACAAAAATACCCAACTTTGATTGCTCGATCTGAAAGCCTACGAAAAATGTGAGCTCTCCTATCATGCTTATCTCAAATTATCTGCTCATTGTATCTGAAAACTTGGAAACAAGAGCATGAGAGGAACCACAAAAGATAATATCATCTACATAAATCTGAATAAGTAAAAGATCGTTGCCATGCTTGAGAGTAAACAATGTTTTATCTACTTTGCCCATTTGAAAGTTATTTTTTAGCAAATATGATTTAAGCTTATCATACCCTTCTCTATGTGCTTGTTTTAGACCATATAAAGCTTTAGACAATTTGTAGACAGAACCAGGAAACTTAGAATTCTCAAAACTAGGTGGTTGTCTGACATAAACTTTCTCTTCAATATAGCTATTAAGAAAAACACTTTTAATATCCATTTTAAATAGTCTAAACCCCTTTGATGTAGCAAATGCTAACAGAATTCTAATGACTTCTAATCAAGTAGCAGGTATAAATGTTTCACCAAAGTCAAGACCTTCTACCTGGATGAATCCTTGAGCCATAACTCTAGCCTTATTTCGAACAATAACACCATCATTGCTTTGTTTATTCTTAAAAAAGCCATTTAGTTCTGATAACATTATGACCGTGAGGAGGTGAAACTAAAGTCCAAACTTTGTTACGCTCAAAATTTTCTAATTCCTTATGCATGGCATTAATCCAAGACTCATCAAATAAAGCGTGACTTACATCTTGGGGTTTAAAAAAAGTGATAAAAGCAGAATTAGCATATGAGGCATTAGAGTTATACCTGCTATGAAGAACTCTCCCATTTAACTCACCAATCATTTGTTTCGAGGGATAAAGTTATTGAATATGTAGAGGGAGCTTGTGGAGTAGTCGTAGGAATGATCGTAGGTGTAGTCATAGTAGTCGAAATGGCCTCTACCTCATGAGTGGTCATAGGAGTAGTCGTAGGTGTAGTCGTAGTGGCCTCTACCTCATGAGTGGTCATAGGAGTGATCATAGGTGTTGAAGTGTGACTCAAAAACTCCCTTCCATTGTCATCAGAGTCATAGAAGATGTCCTCAAATGCGTTAGTTACCTGTATACCAGTATTGTCAGGTCTAGTACCAGGGTTGGCCTCATCAAAAGTGACCTCATAGGTCTTAATAATTTTGTTAGCTTTTAAGTTGAGAACATGATAACCTCGAGTGTAAACTGCATATCCAAGAGAGATGCCATCTGAGCATCTAGATTCAAATTTATCAAGATTGACATGTTTAAGTATGAAACATTAACATCCAAACACCCTCAAGTGAAAAATATTAGGAGAGCAACCAAAACAAAGCTCATATGAAGTCTTATGCAATTTAGCTTGCAAGAATACTCTATTCGAAATATAGTAAGCAGTCAAAACAGTTTCAGCCCAATACTTCCTAAGAGTGGTATGTTCATTTAACATTATTCTACCATCTCAACCAGAGTTCTATTCTTACATTCGACCACACCATTTTGTGGTCTAAACCCTTTTTAGCAAAAAAAAAGAGCAAATGATGTGTTCTTTAATTCAGTTCCATTATCACTTCTAATTATTCTAAATGCTCCTAGAAGTTCATTAGCAAGTCTAAGAGCTAGCTCTCTAAAGTGACTAAAAGCTTCATCCTTAGATGCCATAAAATAAACCCAAGAGTATCTAGAATAATCATCAACAATAATAAGAGCATACCATTTACCTTCAACCGACTGAACTCTAAAGGGACTTGCAGTGTCCATGTGCAATAATTGTCCTAGAGAATCAGTCATAACTAGTTGAGTGGTGGATATGACGATGCAACCATCTTACCATATCGACAGGGTGAACAAATTAGATCCATTGACTTTTCAATCTTAAGACTAGGAATTTCTCTAACAAGATTCATATTATTGAGCCGAGCAAGATGATCAAAGCAAATATGACCTAATCTTCGGTGCTAGAAGAACAAATCATTAGAGTATGATGAAATAAGACACCTAAGATCAGAAGATGCTGAATATGAAAAGTCACCCTTAAACAAGCGACCAACTCGACTAATTTTGCATACAAATCACTAGATGAATCTAAAATACAGCATGAATGATTTTTAAAGTTCACCTTAAGATTATCGTCTACCAACTGTGAAACTAAAAGCAAGTTATAGCTCAACTTACTGACGAGAGTGATATCTATTAAGATGAACTTGTCATTAATGTGCGCGGTACCTTTAGCAAGAACTTGTCCTTGAGAGTTGTCCCTAAAAGTGATCAACTCATCACTGGGGGCACGAGTGAGGGAGGAGAATCATCGTGAGTCTCCGGTTATGTGGCGAGAGCATCCGGAGTCAATAAATGATATGTTCTCCTTTCTCTTGCGATAAGCCTACAGAGCATGAACAATCATCGGTACCTTAGTAATGGGGTTAGATAATAAAGATTTAGATATCCAGTACTGAGATACCCGATGAACAGGAGAAAAACATGCAATGATAAAGATTTAAGTGAAGCATTAGCATTTAACATATTTTACCAGATAGTCGATGAGATGTCAGTTCAACCACGAGGCAGTCTAACATCCTTAGTAGAGCTGGTCTGACCGCTGACCTATCTAAACGAGCAGAAAAGGCTAGTCAAAAATGGTCTTACTACATGAGTAAAGTTGGTCTGACTCCTCACTAATCTAAACGAGCAGAGACTACTAGTCAAAAGTTTTTTAAGAGGCAGGTTTGACCACGGGAAACAACTGGTCGAAAATCTTGTTCGACCACATTGTTCCAACCATGAGAAACAACTGGTCAAATGTTTGGTAGAGAACTCTTTGGTAATACCAGTTGATCTAAAGAAAATTTGTTTTGGTTTAGATTCTACCTCAAACTTTCTAGGTTCAAGAAGCTTAATAATTTTAGAAGGATTAGTCTTGGCATGCTCAACAGAATTAAATTCTAGACCATGATTTTTCACACTAGTTTCTGATCAGGGGTGGAAAAAAAGCTCGTTAGTGGGCTCGTTGGCTCGGTTCAAAATTGCTTCAATTATACTTGTTAATTGGTTAAACATTAAAATGAGTTGATTTCAAATAAATTTGAATTTTGCTCAAGCTCGTCTCGGCTCGTTAGCTCGTTTCTAAAAATACTTTTAAATTATCCGTAAAATGATATTAAATCAAAATATACCAATCTTAGAAAAAGCTCGATAAGACGAGCAGTTGGCTCAATATCCACCCCTATTTCTGATTGACCTAGAATAATGTTCAAATTCTTCTTACCAAAAAAATTCTCTCTAAAGTATTCTTAAGACACTCATTTTTCTTAGCCAATATGGAACGAGATGCGCACTTAATAGATTCATTAGCAAGATCCTTAGAAGCACTAGACTGACCTAATATCTCTTTTTTAGTAAAATCATTAAGTTGTCTAGTTAATGCTTCTATTTCAGTGTTAAGTTTAGGACATTTAGAGCAAGAAAGACTCTTATGATAAACATTTGTTTAATTGATTTCTGAGATGAATTAAGTCTAGCTTGTAGCAAATCACAATTAGAGCAAGATTTAGATTGAGCAAAAGAACTAGACTTGAGTTTTTCAATTTCACCATTACAACAATCATGTGCCAACCTCATGTCATCAAGTTTAGTAGTTATATTACTAAGTTGAACCAAGTTAGGTGTATTAATTGTTCTAGTAGACTCAAACTCAGAATGTAAGACTTGACAAGATTCATAGGATTTATCATCAGGAATCAAAGCTCTAAGTCTACTGATTTTAGAATTTAAGCTCTCCACAATAAAATCATGATTTGTAAGTTTCTTTTTATATTTCTTGAGCTCCTTTGTTAATCTAAGTACAGCACAAGATAAATCAGTATAAGAGGATTTTATCTCATCAGGATCACTGTACAGGTCATCATTATCGAGCTCCACACTATTTGCCATAAAGCACATCCCTGTGAAGTCTACCTCCTTTGCCTTTTTGCCATTGTCTTCATCATCACTTGCAGAACCAACATCACTCAAATCAATCTCCTCAAGTGCCGAAAGTTGTTCCTAACTCTTGCTACCAGTATACAACAATTGTGTTACCTACGAACACATTGAACGAACTTAATACAAGGCAATCTGAGTGTTTATCCTTTGATCGTTCATGTCTTCAATTTGTTTAAACCTGGTCGAAAAGAGGTAACATCACCTAGTCAGAGTCACTTCTCTCTACATGTGGTCCTACCCACTAGAAGGAGCTCCCTAGCGTCGACTCGCTCCTCACTTTTGCTGCCAGTACATGACAAATGAATTTAACAACGATGGTCGGATACATTACTTTACTCTCAACATACTTCACTAAGTACTATTTGCTTAGTTTATTCATATAAACTAAGTAAATAGTCAGGGCTAGAATAGAGTTATTCATATAGCGTTATTTCTTAGCTGTAAATCCGTTCTCTTTTCATTTTATTTTTTATCTTATGAATACTGATTTCTCAACAAGATAAATTGTAGAAAAAGGAAGTTCATTCATCTCCCAAAGGTAAGTCTTTGCAAAGTTGTTTTTATTTACAAACTACTCTACTTTGGAGGAGAAGAAGCAGAGTCAAGATCCATTTCTTCAGACACTTTTTGTCCAAACGGCTCTACTTCTTTGATCAGGCGAGACGCCTCCTCCAAAGAGCAGGTGAAGTCATGCTCGATGGGATGTAAGTTCAGGTTTTGATCGCAAGGCTTGAGTTTTACCAACGCACAGCTCACAACGCCTCTGACTGCATCCCTAATCAACTCCGTCTGATCAAGCTTCAGAGTATCAAAGTGCTTTTCCAAAGTCTTGGCTTGTAGTGCAATCATACTCGTGTGAGTGGATATAGTCTCCTTATGGGGAATTATCTTTTCTGCACCAAACTCAATGAGTAGATTGTTCAGAAGAATACTGCAATCTCGAAGGTTCACCTTCATCGACTTCATTTCTTCCTCACTACAAGTCATTGCTTCAGAAAGACGCTTCATTTCAACCATATACTCTGCAAAAGAGTTAAAGTTGGTCAGGGTAATACTCGTTACTATCATAAGCTTTTCTATGACCATATGGTCGTAAGTCCTTCTACGGCCATGTAGTCGTAAGTTTTACTGCGACTACTCCATATGGTCATAAGTCCTTCTATAATCATGTAGTCGTAAGTCCTACAAGACTTGTGTCAAAAACTGGTCGAAGGTAAAGTTTTTCTTACCTAATAGTTGAGTATCAAGCAGCTTTATCCTCTCACTTTTTTCTTTACTAATACGAGTAAGCTCTCTGATCACTTTCGCTTTCTCTTCAACCTCAGTGAGCAGCTTACTCGATTCAATCTCTCTTTCTGTTAAAAAGAGAAAGATAAAAGAAAGGCTAGAAAGATGCATAGATAAACAAACTTAAGCTTCAGGGCTTACTGTTTATTTTTTCTTCCAAGGCTTTGACAGTAGAGTTGGGTTTTATGAGGCTTATTGATAAATTAGCATTTTCTTCCTTTAACCTCCATGCATCAGCCTTCTTATTCTTGAGCGCAATAGCCAAGATGTCTACGTCTAGCCAAGACCTATAAAGGTTAAAAGTAGACTTGAAATTCTAGTTATGTGGTCAAGACAGAATACGACTACATAAGTTAAGAGACTTATGATACCACTGCTCTCTTGCAGAGTTTGATGTTTTCTTTTCACGCGAGCGTTAGCTGTCTATGGTACTCAGCCACGGTTAACATGTCTTCTAATGCTCTCTAGATAAGGAAAGGCAGTGAGAAATAAGAAGAGGCAAAGTATGAATATTCGAGTTGTCAATACTCACATTCATACTCCTACGAGAAAAATTTCCGAGCACTCGCCTGGAATCTCTGACTTGGTCGAGCTCTTCAACCCTACTCAACCACACCTTCTCAAGACATTTGTCATCAAAGACATACTCTTTATTTAGAAGATCTCTGGGGTGTGGAACTTCGATCCGAGCTTGACCAAAAGAAGATCCTATCACAAAGGGAGGATTAGAAAATGAGGACAAGAGGTTAGGTTGTTCTTCCTCTATTTCTTCTTCTCTAGCACCTTCTTTTTCTACGACCATTTCAGTGGTCATAATCTTTGCGATTTTGGCTACAGTTCTTGTTTTTGCAGTAGTCATTTCTTCGACCACCTTCTCCACCATCCTTTTGATGCGGGCAAAGTCGTAGGAGGCTTCTCAGGAGAAGCACCCTTAAGCAATGGAGAGGCCAAACTACAATCGCAAGAAGTAAATTAGCAGTTGAAAAGGCAAAGGTAAAATACAGTATACGTACTTGTATTTTTATACCGTTGAGTCATTATTTTCAACATAATTTGGAAGAAACCCTCCTAGAGAGTGGTTTCTTCGATTTTTTTTTCCACAACCATGTTTGGTTGCGGGAGAATAAGGACCTCCTCAACCACCTCCGGTCGAGAGTCTTGAGTCCCTTCAACCATGTCTGGTTGAAGGTCTACAGCAGGGGTTGCTATTCTATCCTTTTCTTGTCCCTCTTGATGGTCAGAACCAGTTTCGATCATCGGAACAATCTCCTTCTCGATCACAGGTTCTACAGAGGCAGTAATTTCCTTGACAAAAGACACAAAACACTTCTAGTTTACTTTTTCAAGATGCTTGATAAAGCCTTTGGAAAGGATAATTGAGTCAGTTTTGATGTTATAATAGAAGGGTACCTTGATCGTGGAGTCGATTGCTTCAATATGGTTGCCCCTATTTTACTTGCCGCACTTATATCTGCAATAAATTGCTGAATAGGAACGCTCAAGATAGCTGGAGGAAGAATTTTAAAGGGGATACCAGTAGCTGTGCTCCCTATTTTCTTATTGACTGACTTAACCAGTCCACGCCTTTTGGCCAGAGGAGCCTTTATTTTTCCACTTCTCCACCGACCACCATGAATTTGACACCTTGGTCGTCTTAACGGAAATTCATACCTATGCTCTGTAGAAGAGGAAGATACCACTTGGTCATACTCTATGACTAAGAAGTCTTAATGATGATATCGATTTTTCGATTACCTTTAAGCATTCTTTCCTCTCTTTAGTAGAAACATCCACCAAAATACGAGGAGCCTCCACCTCAAGTGATGGAGCCTTCTCACAGATGGCCTTGACTTGAGAATTTATTTCCTCCAAATCAAGGTCTGAACAAATAAACATGGTAGTCAATAAAGAGTACTCAGAAAATGTAACCTGGTTACGAATACGAGTACTAGTATCACTTACCATTCTCATAGTCCTGGGTCAAATCCGAGACTCCTGAGTACATCCACATAAGATGTGCTCGACACTTCAAAGGACTAATATGACATGTGATGAACCCCTTCACCTCAACTCCTTAATGGCTAAGATGTAGGGGCTATTTTTGTTATGCGTTTGGGGGCTGAGTTCCAAAGACTGATCTTCTCGGTGACCTTCCCAACAAAGGAGTGACTGTCTTCACTAGTAGTCTCCTAGTAGAACCATCTCTTCTTCCATTCCAACCATGAAGATTGGGTAAACATAGGGTTGTAAAGCTCCGTCTTGCCATCATGGAGCTTCAATCTACAACTCCCAGCAATCCCCATTTATCAGCTCATCTCATAATAATACTGAAAGAGCTCGAGATCCCATGGGATACCCAAATACGGCTCGCATAGGTATACGAAGACGCTGAGTATTGTGATTGAATTGGGAACCAAGTTCACCAGTTCTACCCCAAAATACTCGAGAACGACCGTCAAGAAGGGATGAGCAGGGAGACAGAGGCTGCACTTACAGTACACCTGGAACACTGGAATCTCTTCGATTTGTCCGGTTGGCCAGCATTGCCCGGTGGCTTCGATCCATCTGATGAATCACCACAGCGGGATCTTCTCCATAGTCTCTAATGCCTTTATCTTGGCATGATCTGATTTAGCCCAGGTTGATGAAGACTTCGTCATCCTTGTGGGTGATTAGAAGGGATTTATGCGAGATTGAGGAAGATTATAGAGATCGATTGGAGGCGGAGAGCTCGAACGAATCAGAGCAAATGGGTTATTAGAAATTGGAGTTATTTCCATTTATTTGGATTTAGTTGTTTATCATGTAATTAGAAATTGGAGTTCTGAAGAATCAATGGATCAAGTGAGACTCAAGATCCAGATGAAGATGAAGATCAGGAGCTCAAGACCATTGAATGAGAAAGCTTTGAGTGAGCTCAAGACCGCAGTAAACCGCGCAAGACGAGTCAATACTTTGATTATGTTGAACCTACATTTTATGTAATCTATTTTTATTTAATTTAGATCGTCGATGGCAATCAGAGGGGGGTGAATGATTGCAGCGCACAGTGGAAACTTTTCTCAAAATCTATTATGCTATGTTTTTATTCAACCTGCTAATCATTCGAAGCACACAAAAAACGGCAATATATATAATATATGTTTTTGTTTTAAAGTTGCTGGAGCATCTAATAAAAACAATGACAACCAACTAATCCTGTGAAGTAACTAATCATGAGAGAGAGAGGGAATTAAAAACTACTAAACTTACTGCATGCATTAAAAAGCCATGAATTCTTCACGTAAAGCCATGCACAAATTAAGTTGTTACCTTTTTCATGTAATCACCTTCTCTCACCTAATTGCTTTTTCTCTTCTCAGAACACAAAAAAGTCACCGCCTCATTAATTCTCTGCTGCCAGCTTTTCTTTTCTAGTCATATCGTAGCCTGATGCATGTACTGGACTTCTTCTGGGCAGCAAGGCACGCGGACGAGAATCGAAGCACAAGACGTCGCCGAAAACGCGCTGTCGCAACTTATCTCTGAAAGCCAAAAGATGTCTGGTCCCCCAAAAAGCCGTGCCGAACAACTCGGCCAGCCCCGCTTTTATTATGAGCGAGTCCGCCTCTGTTTCCAAATCGGCGTCCTCTCCAAACGCCTCGGCAAGAGTCTGTTTTCCTACTCGGATCGGCTCGATTCCAAAACAGCTCCGCCTACGAAACTAAATACAAATCTCAGCTTTTAATCCTAATACCACTCGTCCAACTAGGCCTAGATTTTTCTCAACCGACATTTGGCCCACTAATTTTTAAGGGACCCGAAACCCTTCCTAACACGGGTTTTCATACTTCCGATTTTTCAACTTATCGCGCGTCGAAGCTTCCAGGACCGCACATCCTGTATCTTCTCCACGCACCATCCACCTTTGATCTCCATGTGCTCCAGCGTGAGCCCGACCACCTCGTGACATCCTCGACCGCCCGGACCTCAGATTTCCCCCTCCTAGTCCCGGTCTTCCTCGTCACCGACCATGACCGTCTCCACGCCCAACCTGCACATGCAAAACCAAAGAATATTTTTCCCGACACAAGTTCTCACCAACTTGACCGATATTAGTCCACGCACACACGCACACGCCTCGAATAACAATATTAAGCAATGTTGTCAATTATTCATCATCATAAACATCCTAGACCTAGCCACATGGTCTTACAATCTCCCCCTTGATGAATACATTGACAACACTGTAAGATAGTATGATGAATTAGCTTCAAATAGATATAAGTGAAGAACTGAAGCCGAAAAATATTTTAATCCACAAATCTCAAATTTCTCCCCCTCAACACAAGAGAGCAAATTTCTTCAATATCTCACAAAGCACACCAAATCTCTCCCCCTTTGGCAATGTAATCATCAAGAACTTTCAAATAAGAACTATCTTAAAAAGAAGCAATGAGAATAAAAATCTAGAAGCTTTGTAGATTATCCAAGTCACTTTGAATTGATTTAATAATTTAACCAAGCCATATTTTTTAGTAGAGCTATCTAGATCATATAAAATCATATATCATATAGCAATATCAAAACAAAGTTTTTAATATGATTAGATGATTTATATCAATGACAGGCATCTCAACAATGACTAGACCAATTATAAAGAGCACAATGAGATATAACAACAAAAAGTCAAAGCTTAAAAGTGAAGCAAATCTTAACTCAAGACGGGCTAGCAGTCTCATGTAACAACTTATTGCTTCACACTCAATTCTTAGGCATGTGGCATGCTTGTAGCATACTTCTTTTTCATAATGACATATAATTTTATTTTATTTTTTGATGGTGGCATGCTTGAAGCATACTTCTTTTCATTTTGCGCACTTTTGTGCCTTTTTTTTCACCATGGCATGCTTGAAGCATACATCTTTTCAATTTTTTTCTTTATATACTCATTTTTTTAATAACATGCCAAATTGAGTGATCATAAAAATTGGAACATGAAATATGCGAGCCTCATAGCCAAGAGTTAAAATAAGACTCACAATCAAGCTAATCCTTTTCGATGGACATCGCAAAGTAATAAATATAATTAATCTAGTCAAAGTATTCCGTCATGTCATACTTTTAATTCAAATGTAGCAATTTAATTATAAACAGTCATGATCAAAGCTACACAACATATGAATAGATATGATAAAGATAGCTCCACAACTCATTTAAATTTGATGGCTTGGACTTGTTAATTTAATTGACAAGTATAATAAACAAAGCTTCCTAAATTCTTAAACGTCAAGCTCCCCCTCAGAATAATTCCATAAGATGCAACACGCCCAACCCACTTCGCAAAAGAGCAAAATAAGGGGAGTCAAGTGAAATTGAAAGAATATCATCAACATGAGAATCCAACTCAATAGGGTGTAAGACAACATCACCTTTTTCACATGGTCTCTCAACAAGTGAAATCTCTTGCAAGTCATCAAACAAGTGAAGAACCATCAAGTGTTCCAATCAAGCAATAAAGTACAAGACTGGAATCCAATCGAGCTCATGTTCTTCATCCTTGTTAGTTGTTCTTACATCACAGGAAATATCGGTCTCACAGCATTGGGATTAGTAAAATAAGATTTAGGAATCCAATACTGAGACACACGATGAACAGGAGCAACAAAGCTAGAACCAAAATCACGTGCATGTGAATGATCATAATGCCCAAAAAACGTGAATTATTTGAATTAAATCCCAATCTAGCATGTGAAGTAGATTTAAAGCCATCATAAAAGTTTTCTAAAAACATAGCTTTCGCATTTGATCTAGGAGCAAAAGACAATGCACGTTTTTGTCTTAAAGCATTCAACCTTTCCTTCCTTTCTTTCTTAGCCCGTCTAAAACAAAATTCATATAAGTGTTCATCTCTTCCACAGTAGGTGCAATGAAATTTAACATAACCAGAATTCTTTTGAGATGATGAGCTAGCATCTATATTATTGTTTGATGAACTTTGCACAAAGCCAGCAGATTTAAACACAGTTTGTTTTGGTTCAGATTTTACTTCAATCATTCCAGGTTCAAGAGCCTTAACAACCTTAGGAGGATTATTTTTGGTATGTTCAACAAAATTAAATCCTAGACCACGATTTTTCACACTTGTTTTTGACTTGTCTAGAATCATATTCAGATTTTTCTTGCCAAAAGAGAATCTCTCTAAAGTGTCCTTAAGATACTCATTTTCCTTAGCCAAAGTGGAACAAGCAGTGCATTTAACAGGTTCATTCGCAAAATTCTTGGAAGCACTAGATTGAGCAAATCTTTCTTTTTCAGTGAAATCATTCAATTGCCTAGTCAAAGCATCAATTTCAATATTTAACTTAGGACAATTTGAGCAAGACATGTTCTCATGATAAAGCATTTGTTGAATAGATTCTTGAGATGAATTAAGTCTAGCTTCTAGCAATTCACAATTAGAGCAAACTTTAGATTGAGCATTTGAAATACTTGACTCTAAACATGTAGAAGAATTAGATTTGAGCTTTTCAATTTCATCATTAGCAAATTTTAATTTTTCATCACAAGAAACATGTATCAATTTTAATTCATCAAATTTGTCAGTTATATCTCTAAGTTGAACCAGATTTGTTGCACTAATAGATCTAACAGCCTCCAACTCAGAATGTAAAACTTGGCAAGACTCACATGATTCATCATCAGGAATTAAAGCTCTAAGTCTATTAATTTCAGAATTTAGACTTTCAACAACACAATTATTTTCTTTTAATTTTTGTTTTGTCTTTTTTAATTCAATAGCAAGTTTAATCAAACCATCTTCAAGCTCATCATATGATGGTCTTACCTCATCGGGATCACTATCGCCATCATCACTGTTGTTGCCTGCCATGAAGCACATGCCTGTGAAGTCATCGTTCTTCTTCTTGCCTTCAGCATCATCGTCGTCGTGGTCCTCATCGTTGCAGCTCTCATACTCCACATCGCTCAAATCAAGACGCTCAATGGCTGATATGATCTTTTCAGCGAGCTTGCGATGGAAATTGCCACCCTTGGTGTTGTTGTTCTTGGATGGCCGACGACGATAATTCTTCTCTTCCTTCCCCACCTTTCCCTTGAGCTTAGGACAATCCATCTTAATGTGGCCTGGCTCGCCACACTCAAAGCATCTGATCGGTCCTGACACGCCACCTCGCTTCTTCATCCTTACATTGTTGAGTGCCTTGTATGCTCGTGAGGAAATCAAAACCAAGTCCTCTTCAAGAAGCTCCTCGAACTGTTCCTCTGAAAAAGAAGACAAGGCAGACAAAGAAACACAAGACAAAACACTCGACGAAGTCGCCTGCACGGGGTTAGTTACAAGTGCTAAAGATGAAGATTTATCAATCTTAGATGGCAAAGCTTCCATCTCATAGGTTTTCAATCTAGAATAAAGATCATCCATAGTTAAAGTATCTAAATCAACAGTTTGATTAATAGTTGTAACAACCATCAACCACACAGAATCTAAAGATCTCAAAATTTTAGTTGCATTATCTTCATCAGCAGGGATAACACCAACACCGCGCAGATCACTCAATATTTTCTCAAACCGAGCAAAGAGATCATCAATGGATTCATTACGTTTCATAGCAAAATCAGAATATTCTTTTTGATAAAGATTTTTACGCACCTTCTTGATTTTAGTGGTTCCTTCATGATAATCACAAAGAGTTTTCCAAATTAAATGAGCAGAATTAATATGAGCTACACGATCAAATTCTTTACAAGAAATTCTTTGAAACAGCAAATTACGAGCTTGAGCATTTAAATTAACATCTGCTTTATTTAAATCAGTAACAACAGCAGGAACCTCATATGGAGTAGAAACTTTATTCCAAACATCACTACCTTGAGCCTCAATATAAGCTTGCATCCGACACTTCCAAAAAGCAAAATCAGTACCATCTAGCATAGGGGGACGATTCACATACCTCTCTGACGCCATAGCAACCCGCTCTGATACCACTTGTAGGATCATCGATGGCAATCAGAGGGGGGTGAATGATTGCAGCGCACAGTGGAAACTTTTCTCAAAATCTATTATGCTATGTTTTTATTCAACCTGCTAATCATTCGAAGCACACAAAAAACGGCAATATATATAATATATGTTTTTGTTTTAAAGTTGCTGGAGCATCTAATAAAAACAATGACAACGAACTAATCCTGTGAAGTAACTAATCATGAGAGAGAGAGGGAACTAAAAACTACTAAACTTACTGCATGCATTAAAAAGCCATGAATTCTTCACGTAAAGCCATGCACAAATTAAGTTGTTACCTTTTTCACGTAATCACCTTCTCTCACCTAAGGGCGTCTCCAATGGTTATAGCTAGCAACTAACTATAAGACTTCCACATCATCTATATAGTACACACTAAAGCTAGCATTCTAAAGAACTATCTATAAAAATAGCTATTTGATGCTTACATGCACACACAGAATTTATAGAGGCTGCCTTGTTTGGCGTTATAGACTAGCGCTTAAGGAAGAGCTAGCTCGATTTTTTTTGCATACTCTCTTTCCTCCACATAGGATATATGCTGATGTGTACTTGCATATAGCTAGCTGATTCAGACCATTGGAGATGCCCTAATTGCTTTTTCTCTTCTCAGAACACAAAAAAGTCACCGCCTCATTAATTCTCTGCTGCCAGCTTTTCTTTTCTAGTCATATCGTAGCCTGATGCATGTACTGGACTTCTTCTGGGCAGCAAGGCACGCGGACGAGAATCGAAGCACAAGACGTCGCCGAAAACGCGCTGTCGCAACTTATCTCTGAAAGCCAAAAGATGTCTGGTCCCCCAAAAAGCCGTGCCGAACAACTCGGCCAGCCCCGCCTTTTATTATGAGCCAGAGTCCGCCTCTGTTTCCAAATCGGCGTCCTCTCCGAAACGCCTCGGCAAGAGTCTGTTTTCCTACTCGGATACGGCTCCGATTCCAAAACAGCTCCGCCTACGAAACTAAATACAAATCTCAGCTTTTAATCCTAATACCACTCGTCCAACTAGGCCTAGATTTTTTCTCAACCAGACATTTGGCCCACTAATTTTTAAGGGACCCGAAACCCTTCCTAACACGGGTTTTCATACTTCCGATTTTTCAACTCATCGCGCGTCGAAGCTTCCAGGACCGCACCTCCTGTATCTTCTCCACGCACCATCCACCTTTGATCTCTATGTGCTCCAGCGTGAGCCCGACCACCTCGTGACATCCTCGACCACCCGGAGCACACAATCCTTAAACCCTTAAAAATGTGGCAGTGGAAAACCCTTAAAAAAACTATGAGCACACTTGGTGAAATTTTTAACATGAAAACCCTTAAAAAAAACTATGAGCACACAATCGACAAGATGCAAAACGACTTGCAGTGGAAAATGTGGCCTATTCCGGCATCAATCAGCAGCCAAGAAATTTCAGCAAAAACATAAATCTGAAAATAGTGCGATAAAGCCACAAAATAAGTAAATAATCAGAATGCTTTCGTCCATGACATATGGCACCAAATACATAAGTACGTCGGCGTAGCCATACTGAATACAGTAATCAACTGAGGAAAAAGAGGGTAAGACCTACAGATAGCACAAAGTTCTCCATGAATGAAGGCCAAAATTAAACCTACGAATGACATGAATATGACGATAGTAACTCTTGTTCAACCCGCAGTTCTGGGATGTGTACCATCTTGTGCCACTCACGGCCTCTGCTCTTCCGGCATCGTCGCTTCAGCACAGGGTGACAACAAAGGATTCGTAGGACTGGATCAGCATAGCGCTTTTAAGTTCCAAGAATTCGAGGGAGGTGAGGCTCGCCATGATCGAGGGTAGAAACTCCAGATGAGAAGGATCAAGCACTCAGGTAAACATCTACAGCTGTTGCCAATAGTCAATTTTGTAACTGAGTGGACTCTTCTCATTGGCTCCCACTGCAAGAGAGATGGATTGCCTGTTCTCAGTCGGTCAAGTTTCCAAAAGTTTGAGGGACCAACTGCAGCAACTAGGCCATGGTCAGAGGCTTGGCACGTCTGCCGAGATGAAATTCTAATATGCTCATCAAGCTTGTTATATCCAACTACTACTACTACAGATACTACTACTACAGAAAGGATTATTATATACGATTCAAAACTATCATTACAGATAATTTCTAAAACGTCTGAATTTATATGTTTATAATAATAGTTCTTAAATTATTTATGATAAATTATAACACAAAAAAGCGACAGACCCACAGGAGGCTGACGCCGCCTACGTCCGGCCGCCCCACCCAACCCCCGGACTACTGGCATACCTACGTAGTCTGCACTCTGCAGATGGAAAAGAGATAGGCACAAAGAATATCGTTTTTGCGCAGAAGACAAGCTGACTTGCCTTGGAATCAATTTCATTATGCACGGACTAAATTACTGCATGTACACATAATATTTGACCCGCTATTAGCTTCTTTGTCATGTGTAGAATCTGTAGGTGGTCACTAGATTAATAGATGCCTCTAAACTCTATTCCATTGGAATTCAGATACAATACATAGCAGCTACTACCGCCATGGTGTGCCCGCGGCATCCCAGCACAGATCTGCCACGGCAGCATCCACGAGCAGGGCTAGCCTCTGCTGCACGCACCTCTGCATGCCATGCATTCGTATGTGCAAAAAATACTGGGCTTTCACTTCATTTTATTCTTCAACGATGTGTGATAGTTTTATTATTTACAGTTGCTGATGACAGGTGTTGGCTATCTTCCGCTAGCCTCTCTAAATTTTCTTTCCGGGTTTGCGACTGAATACAGATAGTTTTTCAAAAAAACCATCGGTGATATATAACATATCATAGACGGTTTTTTGTATTAACCATCTATGATATCTGAGATATCACAGACGGCTACTACCAATATCACAGGCGGTTCTTAAACATAACAGTCTGTGATATCTTACATATCATAGACGGCTAATACTAATATCACAGATAGTTTGGTGTTAAAAATTGTCTGTGATAGCTATTTAAATAGCTAAATTATTTTCTGTTTTTGGCTAGACTCAAGAAATACTAGCCATGCTCTTTGAAAACAAGCAAATAGATCACATATATAGCACATGACAATCATTACACATATCTCACGAATGAATTAAACAACTGAATGAAGTATAATTGAATGAATTGTTTGATTAAGCACAATTGAGTTATTATAATTGTATCAAATGTTTAAACATCTAATCATCATCTCTAGGGTTGAACTCTCCATTCGGGTGAATAACCTCAGCAGAGCTTTCCTCGAACTTCGGTGAGTTTGTCAAGATCGAATACACTTTCGTTGAATTCCACACCGTTAGGAGTGTTAAAGTTATTAGCATACATACATATATATGAAGCCTTTTTCGTACTACCAGGAGTACGTACTCCCACTTCCAATATACCACTTAAAATAGGGGCGAAGCCAGGGGCTTAGTAAGGCTTGAGCCTTACCTCCCCCAGCGGCGGCAACACCCACCCACCCCCCCCCCCCCCGACGAGCGCCCACGGCGGCCGCCGATGTTGACAGTCACAAAAAGTCATAGAGGCCCAACAAACAACAAAAAGCATAGTCAAGTGGCAGCCCACTACCCTTAAAGAGGCCCAACGAATTCATCTCATTAGCCCACCAAAACACCCACTTCAACTCACAAACCTAGCAATTGCAATTGGTTCCCACTTCCTACACTGGCAGCAAACCCAGAGGAGAGACGCGTCGGCGCCGCCACAACGTAGAGGCAGAGGGGGCTGGGGCTGGGGACGATTGGGCAAGGGCGTGTCGTGTGTGCAGAAGAGGGTGCCGTCGGAGCCGGAACCAGATCTGGTGGCAAGCTAGCCGAGGGGAGGCTATTCGCCAGATCTAGCCATCCGGGTCGTCGGGTCGGGGCCAGGGGCTAGGGGTGGGGGCAGTCGGAGTGGGGCGACGAGGGGGGCCGAGCTGAGGCAGGGGGAGCCAGACCGAGGCGGCGAGGGCCGAGCCGCCACCGGCGAGTCTGGGCGGCGGCGCAAAGAAGCACCGGCGGCAAGCCAGTGCGGAGGAGCACCGAGAAGGCGAGTACCGAGACACCGAGTCCCAAAGGCCGACGACGGGAGAAGGGAGACCGGAGTGGCAGAGAGGCGGAGATGGCGGAGTTCGAGTGAGGAGCGACGGACTGGAGTCACTGAACAGAGCGATGTGAAGTGAGCGATTGAGTCAGAGAGAGACGAGAGGCGAGAGCCGAGAGGTGAGAGGACAGAGAAGTAATAGCCAAATAAGGTCGGCCGTCGGCCCGTCGCCTGTGTCTGTAGTCAGTGAGTAATTTTTCTCCAGTTTTTTTCTTATCAATCTAGTATTGTAGAGTTTAGATTTTAGATTTCCACATTTAGTGTATATAGATACTTTACTTCTTATAATTAATTTATATATTTATAGCTTTGTATTGACAGAAATTAATAATTCATTTATAGATTTTGCTATAATGGAGAAACGAACTTTGTGTAACTATTTCGTAAGTAATTCAAGTAGTTCTTGTCCAATCGATGAGAGTACAACTCAACCAAAGAAGCTTCGACTAGAATTTAATCTAAATGAAATAATTGCCGATCTGGCGCAGCGCATACCAATTGAAGATTATGCTAACGAAATTAGAGATCAAGTGAGAAGGGCATATTTATTGAATGGCCCTACATGAGTAATTGGATATTCATTTCCACAGACATTGGATGGCAAACAATCGCGGTCCTTTCAAGAATCATGGTATAATAAGTTCAATTGGTTGGAATAGTGTGGAAAAGGATGCCGCCTTTTGTTTCTATTGTTTTCTTTTCAAGAAATTAGCACAACCCAATACATTTGGAAGTGATGTATTTGCGAAGGTTGGGTTCTCTCGTTGGAAGATTGCTTTATATGCTTTCAATAAACATGTTGGTGGTACAAATAGTTCCCACCATATTGCAAGGGATCTTTGCGATGACTTCAAAAATCAAAGGTCAAGTGTGTTTAGCAAAATCAATACTTATAGTAAGGAGGTCGAAATTGCATACAAAATTCGTTTAACTGTATCTTTAGATTGTGCAAGATATCTTATAGCTCAAGGTGAAGCTTTTCGAGGACATGATGAATCCTCTACTTTCATCAACAAGGGGAATTTCAAAGAGTTATTAGATTGGTATAAAGATAAAAAGGAGGAAGTGAAGGTGGCATTTGATACAGCTCAAGGGCATGCAGTTATGAGTTCTCTAGATATTCAAAAAGAGCTTTGTAAATGTTGTGCACAAGAGGTCACAGAAGTGATTAAAGGTGAGATTGGAGATAGAAATTTTGCAGTCCTTACTGATGAGTCCAGAGATGTATCATAAAGGAGCAAATGGCGATGATTGTGAGGTTAGTTATAGTTCCACATCATTTATGTATTGTTGTTTTGTTCTACCTTTACAATTTATGATTGTATCATTTATGTAGATTTGTGAATAATCAAGGGAAAGTGATGGAAAGGTTTCTTGCCATTGAGCATATCACAAATTGTATATCTGCAGCATTAAAATAAGCTTTGGTTGGATTGCTTACTTGATATGGCTTGCGTATTTCAAGGCTACGTGGGTAGCGCTACGACGGAGCTTCAAATATGAGAGATGAATTTAATGGATTGCAAAAACTTATTCGGGATGATAACCCAAATGCTTTCTATGTTCAATGCTTCGCCCACCAGTTACAATTGGTAGTTGTCACTGTAGCAAGTTGTAGTAGAGCTATTGCATATTTATTTAACTACGTTCCCCCCTGATAGTGACTGTTGTAAGTTCATCTTGTAAAAAAAGATGCCTTGATTAAAAAACATTATGAGGTCTTGTTGGAGAAGCTATAGAATGGTTTTGTTTTAGCTGAGACAGGACTGCATCAGGAAGCTGGACTTGCTAGACCTGGAGATATTCGGTGGGGATCACATCTCAAAACTTTGCTTCACATATACCAAATGTGGGAGGCAGTAGTGGATGTGCTTGAGCTTGTGAGTGAAGATGCTTGTCAAAACTCAAGTCATGGTGGAGTAGCAGGTTTGCTAAAAAAGATGGAATGTTTTGAATTTGTATTCATCATGCATTTCTTAATTACCATGTTGAGCATTACAAATGAGCTATCACTTGCTTTGCAAAGGAAGCATCAAGATATTGTTGAAGCTATGGGCTTGTTATAGGATGTCAAATAACGCTTTCAAGATATGAGAGACAATGGGTAGGAGCCATTGTTCAACCAATTCAAAAGCTTTTGTGAAACATATGAGATTGATGTGCCAAATATGGAAGATCTTATTGGAGTTATGGGTAAATTAGTATATCGCAAGCATAAAGTGACTCAACATCATTATTACAAAGTTGACATTTTTAATGTTGCTATTGATGCAATTATGAATGAGATGAATCATCGCTTCAATGGAATTTCCTTGGAGTTATTGGTATGCATGTCTTGTCTTGATCCAAGTGACTCCTTGAAATTGGAGTTATTGAAGTTATTGTTATTTCCTTGAAATTTCCATGGAGAAATTTGATGTTGATAAACTTGTTCGACTTGCTGAGATTTATACTGATGATTTCACGGGTGTTGATCGGCTCTTATTAAGAAATCAGCTTCAAACCTTCATTCTCAACAATAGAAGAAATGAAAAATTCAATTGATGTCGTGATATATCAAAACTTGCTGATAGAACTTTTCTGTTGGTATATGGCCTCATCGAGTTGACGTTGGTACTTATAGTGGCAACGGCATCTGTTGAGAGAATATTTTCAGCAATGAATATTATCAAAATAGATTTGCGCAATAAGATAATGGATGAGTAGCTCAATGACTTGATGGTGTGCTACACTGAGCGAGAGATCTTTAAAAGCATTGATGATGATAAAATCATAAACTGCTTCCAAGGCATGAAGTCACATAGAATGCATTTGCCCCGTGATTCAAATTTGTCTCATGATTCAAATTAGCTTATTTGTGGTATGTTTCATATGATCTAAATTTTTATTGTTATTCACAATTTTCTATTATATCACTAATTTTCATAAGTTTCATACACAGGTGATTTATTGCTACTCCGTACTCATAACAGAATAATTATATATTCTTGGTTATGCGTTTTCTATTATCGAGGTAACTACTTTGTATTTCTCTATTTTTCGTTGTTTTTCACCAAGAGTCCAATTGTATAATTTTTGTATGAATTTAAAATTCTATAAGAGTAAAAGACTATATTTTGCCAACTTAGTTTAGTCCGATAAATGATTCAGCTCGCCCTCAATTTTATTCCTAGCTTCGCCACTGACTTAAACGAATATTTTATACCTCTTTATCACTTTCGGTATACTTAAATACTAATTATAAGATACTCCTATGCGACTTGGTTGAAATTTTTTCATTAGAGCCCTTTATTTTTGCTATATATACTTTTCCATGTATAAAAAGAGTGCATACACATATTATGCTTTGAAAAGTAGACTTTGATGAAATTTTTCATGGAACTCACTTTGGAGTATGTTATAATCATTATTAAAGTATGCTCAAAAGGATAAAGAGGTATAACAAAACCTTTAAGGGGTATATTAGAAGTTGGAGTACGTACTTGTAGGAGTATAGAACCATTTTACTATATTATATATATATATATTGATTATCACGAAATAATTATTGACAGGTTAACAAATCTCTGGATCATTCATCTTAGTGGCTATCATCTTCGCCGGGTTTGAACTCTCCATTCTGTTGAATGACCTCTGCCATCAAGAGTTCGGAGAGTTTTCCTCGAACTTCAGCAAGGTTGTCAAGATTGTATGCACTTGAGTCGAATTTTACACCCTGTCACTAGGAGTGTTAAAGTCATTAGCATATATACATATATAGAAATTAATAATCATGAAATAAATATTGGTAGGTTGACAAACCTTTGGATCTTTCATCTTAGTGCCCATGATTTCCTACATATGTTTGGAAACATAGAATCCACATACGTTGCCCTGTAGCTGCTGGTGGCAAGACAAAAATAAAATTGCATACATAGGTATTGTCGATTCTAGAGGCACTATTGCGAACTGTGATATAGGATTGTTGTATTGTAGCGGGTACTGAAAATTTTGTCTTGTGTCGTAGTGCGCCATTGGATTACTTATGTCTCCCTCCCTTGGCAACATAAGCACTAAACGACATACGTGATTCCAAAAAGTTAGCCTCGGCCATTGCAAACGAAGGGAAGTCTACAATAGAGTTATGTATGGAGCAAATGAGTTTACGTACCAATTGCTTGTTGCACAAGGGTGAAATCGTTGTTGAAGGAATTAAGGTATATTACCTTACTCCACTTTGGTACAATCACAATCAGAATCTAATGAGACCTAGTCATGTATGTCATCATAGTGATTAATCCTAAGTTCATATTACGTATAAAGCATAAATGAAACTTGTATGGCAACTAGTGAAGCACTTACCCCTAGTTGAAGGGTACCATGATGTAGTCCTTATCACTATGAGCAAGCAATCCATTTGTTATGTAATCTTCGACGAAGGATGTGTTGTCCTTGATGCATTGCTCGGAGACCAAGTGTAGGTCGAGGAAACCCACTGGTTGTGACTGTCGCCGAACATGTTGGATCATGGATCTATATATAAACAATGATTTATGACATTTATTGGTATTACGTGAATGTAGAACTTGATTGTACAGTACACTCACAGTGTCTAGCATCATAGAAGTGAGGCACCAAGTTCATTTAGGTTGAATAGTAAGAATCAGTCATCAAAGATCATGACGAAGTAGCCCGAGTCATGGAGGAAATGCGCCTCCATGTATCTCACAGTGAATTCACTTTGCTGGTTTGGCTTCTTGTTGGACCTCTGCATGTACCATTATAAGGCTGAATAATTGTGACTCGGGGACCAATGACACTCGGAGCTTGAACTTCCAGGACCAACATCTCAGAGTTATTTGGGAATCTATGCCTCCAAGATACATAAACCCCGAGCCTCACATGCGACCTGGGTGCTCCTTGTCTTCCGAGGCCATGGATAGTATATCCCTCTCCCTGACTACTTCAAAGGAGCCTTCAGAAGATTCAATAGTCAATGTTTGATATAAGAGACAATCATGTTATTTTAGACCCCATGAAGTTATGGACCTATTAACAACTATATAGTTTAACATATCTTACTAGGCGTTGGGACACTTTCTCATCTGTGGGGTTTTTGAAAGAGGCAATGCCGAAAGACGTGGTTGATGACCTCGCTCTTAACCAGTTTCGGGCGTGCTCGTTTGTGATCCCAGCAAATGGTGGGAAGGCCTTTGATCAGATTGTGACCACATCCACCATCCTCCAGTGCCGGATTTTACCCGCGTACCCAGTGGTGCTGAGTCTGTGGGGGTAAATGTTTTGTGCCTAGAGAGCCTTGTGCACCATACTTTCTAGCTTAAATTCGGTCATCATCTTCATTCGTACAAAGGCCTCCCATATTTCGGTGACATGAAAAGATACCTCATGAAGGACATGCGATCCTTGGTCACGTACTGTGTAACAAGCATGCTCTTGAAGGTCTTCCATGCTTTTCCCATCGCGAGGCGCGCCTGCCATCACATGAGTTACTGGACTTTCGCTGGGATCTCGAACGAATTTGAAATTTCCCTCCACAGTGCACTTTTTCTCGTCTTTTGTCAAAGCTTTCCAGTTTGCTGCGATGATGAGGACCCGTTGCATTCCAATTATCCCATAGATAGTCCGAAATGCTACCGCTGCTTTCTTCGGTTGTAGAGGGACCCTATCTAGAGAGACCGTCGTGATGGTCATTCGGCCCTCTGGTGTTTTTTATACTCCTCTGCCATGTTTAGTTACCCCGGTCTTCAGAGCATCAGACCCATTCAATGATGTCGATGGCGACGACGATGATGTCATCTCTCTTACAAGAAAAATCCAACTACAGTGAGCTGTGAGCATAAACATTGGCACATGGTTGATCTTACAAGAAATAAGAACATTCGACAAAATATATTATTACTACAAGATCTCTTTGTAATACTAACATCCCAAATCACAACCCAATGTCTCAGGTTCTACAAAGTTATGGCTGGAGTCACTTCCTCTTCTTCATTGTACGTATTGGGCTTGGTTGTTATCTTAGGTGTAAAAACCTTTAGGCTGCCGCGCGCTTCATTTACAAATGAATGTCGTATCAGTCCAAAGGTTCTTTTATGCCTAATGCACAGCATGATGAGGAGGAAGAAACAATAGCCATAACTTACTTTATAGAACATGACACACTGAAATGTGTGATTTGCCATTCCAAATAGATCTTGTGGCAATAACAAATAGAATCACAGAGGACACTAGAGTGATGTGACATGTATTTCTCAAAAACTACAAGATGAACATTAAAGCACCGTACACATGAACTTGAAAATGGCTAAAGCAAATTAATTTGCTTCAACCCTTTTGAAACTCAAGTGTATAGTGTTGTAATATTCCTCTTGGAGAACTACTACTCTGACTTATAATGTTTCATACCCTTTTTTTACTTAAACCAGCAGCCCACCCATAGAAGGCGACAATTTTGGCAATGACAAGGGACCTTGAACCACATCTTCACTCACGTGAGGACCACACCGAGACCACCCCTAACAACTTTATCACTTTCAGCCCGACACAAGTAGGCCCACCTTCCCTCCCACATCTATTTCCCCCCATTCCTTTTTGGGTTCCACATAAAAAAGACACTAACAGATATGGACAGATGTAACACACATGAGATAAAAATGGGATTTGGGATCCATACCTTCGGGAGGAGAGGCGATGGGGAGGAGAGAACTCATGAACACACATTAATAGATATGGAAAGATCTATCACACGTGAGGTAAAGAATTGAGATTTAGAATCCATACCTTTGGGAGGAGAGGCGGCGTCGGGACGGGAGGCGACAGGAAGGAGAGGCGGCGTCGGGACAGGAGGCGACATCGGGAGAAGAGGCGACGAGGCCACCACGCCAGGTGAGGAAGGAGAGGAAGGAGACGTTGGGTTCTCCGGTGTCGGTGGTGGCGGTGGGGGTCAAGGAGACTGAGGGGTGCGCGAGTGAAAAGTAAGAGCGCAAAACCTAGCAGTGCCATACTTATAGAAGAACTATCATGAACGGTTCTATTAAATAGCTATCTATGATATTAATATCACAGATGGTTGTATTATGGAATCGCTTGTGATGTGTAGCATATCACAGACAGGTCTGTTATGAAACTGTCTATTATGTTATACATTATCACAGACAGTTCTATTATGGAACCACCTATGATGTTGTACATATCATAGACAATTCTATTATAGAACTGTTTGTGATATATATATATATATATATATATATATATATATATATATATATATATATATATATATATATATATATATATATATATATATATATATATATATATCATAGATGGTTTATGCCACTAAATGCCTGTGATAGTTACAACATATAAGGTTTTTCAGCTAGCCTCAAGAAATGCTAGCCATGCCCTCTGAAAATAAGCAAGTAGATACAATCACAGATGTAATTATTTCTAAATTACTGAATCAATTACAATGGAATAATTCCGTATTTACATGTTGAGTTTCTTAGTTATACTGGAATAATTCCCAAATAGGTGTTTGCCGTGTAGGATCATTCCACTTGGCTATTTTTCTTTCAAATAAAGCCATTCACAATGATTGACATGCATCCAGCTTGCTTCATCCCTTTAATCTTCCTCGAGCCTAATGCCGCTGTCTCTGAATGGAAGCAACTTATCAAATTGATTGTACTCTTTCCCATCCATGACATTCTCAACTCCAACAATCCTTCTTTTTCCATAAAGAACTACATGATACTTCTTATTTGCTGGGTAAGTTATATAAAAAACTTAAACAACTTGCCTCATGAGTATGAATGGTTTCTTTGTATCCTACATGTTCAAGGTCCACAATAGTGATGCCGTACTTATTGACCTTTACACCCTATGAGAGTTGGACTCAACGGCACCGAAAGAGAGGGATTTTGAAAATTATGTAGTCAAGCTCCCAATCTTCTCTACAAGCTCGTAGAAGGAGCTTCGGGTAGTGGTACTGAGCTGCTCACAAAATGCATCTATGCAGACACCTGAGTTCTAGACCATGCTCTTTCTATTACTACTACGAAACAAACTATACTAGACGCCTCATCATAGACAATTAACCAAAATCACTAGTATTAAGTACAATCACAGACAGTTTTAATACAAACCGTCTGTGAAGAGAAATATCACAGACGGTTCATAATGAAAACCGTCTGTGAAGAGACATATCCTGATCTGTTTTATAAAATGTGTACCCATTGATATCGTATCCGTGCTATGTCACAATTATAAATTTTGGCCCTTTTGCCAACCATTGCAGCGTTTCACTTGACGACCTTCTAGTGAATCACATCCTCAACCATTCGTTAAACCGATGGTTGTGCTGTCTCGTGATCCAAACCTTCGACCGATCTGGATTCTCTTGGCGTAGCATATTCTTGTGCTCTTCAATATACGAGAACACTTCAGTCATGTGTTGCAAGACCGTGAAATGAACTTGACTGTACATAACCGGATCGAGAGTTGTTGCTTTCCTTCCAATCGTCCTGATAACCTCTAGCCTCCCCTCATGACGAGATGGAGGCACACCTATTGGTTCGACCTGAGCCATGTAATCGATGCAGAACTCAATAACCTCTTTGATTGCATAACCTTCAATGATGCTGCCCTCCGGCCAAGATCGATTGCATACATAAGACTTGAGAATTCATATGTACCTCTCAAATGGGTACATATGACGTAGAAACACGGAGTCGCATATTTTTATCTCTTTCACAAGGTAGACAATGAGATGGACCATGATATCAAAAAAATAATGGAGGGAAACACAACTCAAGATGACATAGAGTCATCACCACCTCAGTTGGTAGAGCATCTAGTCCATCGGGATTGATGACCTTCTAATCAATTACATTAAAGAAATAACACAGCCTCATGATTATCACTTCAACCTTGTTCGGCAAAATACTTCAGTTTTTCATGCTAGTGGAATGATCGGATGGAATTTTCACACCATGCAAGCACTGACATAGTTCAGTTCTCCCAAATTTAGACAGTGTAGCAAGCTGGGGAAAGGTACGTCTGGTCTTTATCAGTCTCTATCAGTGCTAACTCGGTTCTGATGTTCATAGCGACCAAGTCACACCGTGTATTGACACCATCCTTTGTTTTGTCACAAATGTTCAGTAAGACACCAATCAAGCTATCACATACATTCTTCTCTATGTGCATTACATTGATGCAATTGTGAACTTCTAAGTGCTCCTAATAAGGCAAGTCCCAAATACTCACCACTTCTTCCACATATTCTTCTAACGGGTCCTCAACTTATGTCCCTTTCCAAGCACAACATTGATATCATTGACTATATCGTAGACCTCTTTCCCATAAAAAGGTCTTAGTGCTGAGCCATCCTCTTTTTTCGTCAAATTATTTCTTCATCTTGCAGTATGGATGATACCTTAGAAGGAATCTACGGTGACGCATATACACAGTTTTGTGCGAGTTGTTCAACCACACACTCTTGCTACAATCTAAACAGTGTGGATAGGCTTTCGCTCCTTTTGTACTCTACCCTGACAGGTTACCAAGGATAAAAAAAATCATTGATGGTGCAGAACAACATGGCGCGTAGGAGGGAAGTTCTCTCATTTGTCCGCATCCTATATATGTACTCCTTCGTTCCACAGTGTCATAACATATTCCACCAATGGTGCTAAGTACACATCAATATCGTTTCCAAATTGCCTCAGCCCTTAGATAAGTAGTGACATCAAAATGTACTTTCACTTCATACATAGCGAATAAGGAAGGTTGTACAAACATACATTCATGGGCCAAGTGCTGTTGTACAAACATACATTCATGGGCCAAGTGCTATGTCGGTTGCTCATGTTACCGAAATGATTCATTCCATCTGTACTCAACCCAAACCATATTTTCCTCAGTTCCACACTAAAGTTCACAAACATCCTATCGATGTTCCTCCACTGGGCAGAATCAGTAGCGTGTCTAATCATTGCATCTTTCTTACACTCCTCCGAGTGCCAACGTAGCAATCTTGCATAGTTTTGGTTCACAAATAAATGCTTCAAATAGGGAATTACAGGAAACCACAACATCTTAGCAGGGGGTTCTTGCTTCACCTCGATGCCCTCACCATCATCGGAGTCATTCTTACGCTTGTATCAAGCACAAACATGTAATTTTGCATACTCTTTACGGTGGAGAATACAACATTCGGACATACATGTATTATTTCTACTTCTATTCCTAATGGACAAAGAACCTTCTTGGCTTGGTAGGAGATTCTCAGCAACACATTTCCCTCTGAAAGGATATTCGCTAGGAGACCTAACAACGCCATGAAACTCTTGTCAGATCAATCATTGTCTGCCTTCAATTTTAGCAGATCAAGAATGAATGACAACCTTGTGTATTGCGGCTTGCAACCTAGGAACAAAGGTTTCTCCAAGTTCTCCATCAAGCCCTCGAATTTACCAAGCTCTCTCTCACTATAATTCTCTTCTGCATCGTGTAGCATCTAATCAAGATTGTCATCATGTGACCTATCCTCATCGACAGCATAGTCACAACTGGTATATCGTTGTCTCCCTCGACAATGTTATAACTACCTTCTTATACAATCTTCTCTTCAATATGACTAGTCCAATATGTATATCTCTTTTTAAAACCCCTTCGAATCAAGTGAGCTTTGATCTGCGCTGAGTTGTTAAACATCTTCAGATTATCGCAATCAATACATGGACAACACATATATTCCATCCACTTCTTCAACATATCCTACTCGGCCACTCTTCTAAAAATAGATACACCATTAATGTACTCTTCACTCACACGGTTCTCAAATTGGATTATTAATACTACTATAGCCAGCCTAATACTTACACATAATTTTCATTCACCTTATAATAAATTGTCCATATTTAAATTAAGTATCTAGCTACGTCCATAGAATGAATTTCACTGGGACAAGATTGAGCTTAATTGTTCACATGTGTATTTGTATTTCATTTCTGTTAATTGATATGTGAAATGAATGAATGTGAATTGAATGTATATATACTGTGTTGATTTGCTTGTTTCAGAGGGCATGGATAGCATTTCCTAAGGCTAGCCAACAAACAAAAATAGATTTAGGAGCAGAAAAGAATATCACAGATGGTTATTAACTCCTAGCCATCTGTGATAGTTGACTATCATAGACAGTTTGTAGTAGAAACTGTCTGTGCTATATGGTTTATCACAGATGGTTTGTAGTAGAAATCGTCTGTGATATTAATATATCACAAATGGTTTGTAGTTGAAACCTTTTGTAATAAACCATATATTAATATATCACAGACGGTTTATGGGGGATCGTCTGTGACGATGTGTCCAGTATAGTAATTTGTTTTGTAGTAGTGAACGACTAGCAACTCTATGAGCAATATGAATTCTTCTATCCCATCTAAAGTAGCAAGTTCACTGCAGTTCACAATTTCCAATCTCTGCAATTCTGTGAGATAGCTAAACACATTTGCTGAGGGAAGGGTTATCAATTACCTTCGTTCTTAGCTCCACCATGCTCCCACAAACCTTACTGAAGCATTGCCTTAGCTTAACTGAGCCCCTAGCTCGTTGGTGACAAATTCCGCCACTCGGCCAAGCCCTTGGCCGTGGACAACCCTCCACAACGCCATAGCCTGAGCCAGCCTCACCACGGCCTTTCCCTTGCTCTGGACAAGCTCAATCCAAGCTCATCTTCACCGATTAGCCTTCGTGTGGCTCTGGTGCCATGTTCGACAGTCGTAGGACACCCCTCACCAGCGCCCTTCGACAGGGGTCCCTGAACCTTGCCAAGCCCAAAAATGGGTTCCACTGTCTCCCAAGATCCCATTCATACCCTCAGTTGCCCTCAGGGGCCACCACAACCATCACAATTGCACGATGTTGCTCTCCGCCGCTTTGGAGTGCTATAGCAACGCCATAAGGAAGATGACACCGTGCCAAGTAAGCCTAGGCCGCATAGTAGCATCCCAGTACACCAAAAGCTAACCAGGTCGAGCTCATCATTGTAGACAACTATTCACTGAACTAACCTGTTACTATTTAAGATCTGACCTGTTTGATATGAGAAATCCGTTACTGTTCAAACCTAATCCAAAATGAATAGTAAAAACCAGGTACCATTCAACCCAAATTCGACCCATTACTGTTTTAGCCCAACCCAAGATGAATAGTAAAAAATTCATTACTTTTCACCGAAAATCCAATAAACATGTATACACCTATTTTGACGGTTTCAAGCTGTTTAAACCATTTCCACTCCGATTCACCATCCTAGACTCCAATAAGACCCTAACCAGCCTAAATGCTATTATGACCCAGGCCCAATACTGTTCAGACCGGTTACTATTCATAGAAAGCCTGTTAACACCTATATATCCATTTCAACCGTCTTAAGCCCAACTAACCCATTTTCAATTCTTCTTAGCCAAATCAAACATCGCTTAAACCCTATTTGACCAAACTCAGTTTCTTTATATATTTTTTGTTATTTTATTGTATTTTGTTCCCAGCTTGCATTCTGCAAAGTAGGGACTTAGTTGTATTCGTTCTTTCACGCTAGTATGTGGATTCAATTAGTTGGCCAGCAAAAAGGCAATTGGAGCAATTAAGGTGGATGGTATGAACCTAAAGCCTATAGAGGAATAGTTAGAGACTCTGGACAGGGGTAAGTCATATATTTTTGATCATGTTGAACCTACACTATTTTAATTACTTATTTATAATACTTTCATTACTATTATTTGCGCACTGTTATTTATTTAAAATAACTATTTAGAATGACATGATAATCTTGCTATGCCCTACCACTAGAAAAGTTTTATTTTACTTGTAAGCCATATTCACCTTGAAAAGCCATAATAATAATAAATTACTATAAATATACCATGGTAGACTAAGAACTCACAATATTTTATACTACTAGGTGATTCGGCATTTTACTAATAGAATTATAAAATAGTACTAGAGTTAAGGATGAATCATGGAAAGCCACGAGATGGTTAGAGTCCACAACCTTACCCTAGGAAAGAGGCTTGGATTGGAGTGCCACGGTGCACTAGGTTATTGGTTTGTGGATAGCTACCTCATTGATGAAATGTAAAGACTAGAACCTTATGTTGAGTAAAAAACATAATGATTGCTCAACCACAAGTTTTGATTTGTTAAACTTGGTCTAGTAGCTGCTCAAATCGATTGAATATCTACAGTAGGGTAAGGTATTCCAGAAAAGGGAATGGCCCACAGACAACAGGTGGTTTGGGAGGAAAGACTTTCGTACAACGGTAGGTCCATCCAAATCGGATCGCTCATTCCACTCAGGAATTAATCTTGACACTGTGAGGTCCATAACCTACTGGATAGAGGCTATAGAAAGAGGAGAACAGTGAAAAACCTTGTTATCTCAACTCAATCGCACACTAACATGTTGTGTGTCTATAACTTGACATTATGAGCCTGAGATATCTTATGGATAAAGCTAAGTAACTCTGCAAAGTCAAAATTATAATTGATATTTGAATACACCATGCTTCTGGGAAATAAAATTGTGTTTCATAGGTGATTCCAATAATAAGGCACATGTAGCTTTGGTGAGATTCCAAATTGGTAACTGAGCTAATTGAACCCGTTTTCCTTTAAGAAGTCAACCTTTTGTCTTTTGTGTTCAAAATTGTTTACAAATAAAATTGTATACACAAATATAATAATAAAATCAACCCATCCCATCTCTTGAAATACTAGCAATCAGTTAAATAGCATTTTCCCTATGTGGCTTGCTGAGTACCTACTGTACTCAATATTGCTTATTTTTATCAGAATAGATACCAGAAGAAGAAAGGGTGCTTCAAGTTTTCATATTAGAGTTACTATCGCACTCAAGTATTCCTGTGGAAATTTCTTCAGTTCTTCTTCTGAATGTAAGTTACCTTTTAGGTTTGAACTCCCTTATATTTTCTAAAGTTGACCATTAAGTCATAATTTAATCAAGTTAAGTTACAGCGTACTTCAAGATTTCAATTAGAATATCACTCCAACATATATTCAGCATTGCCCCGTTGCAAGTTTATACTTCGGCATTCTAGTTCCACTAATTTGAAATATATTCATCGCCTAATAATTAGTGGTAACTCTCGTCATAGTCCAACATCCATACCATCCCACAAAATTTAACATCCCATATCCCGAAGATCTAATCATTCTGCTATGATAAGTTCTTGAATCATAGGTAATAATCCAATTTCTCGTTTTTATCAAGAATCATCTTGACTAAAGCGAATTCACTGGCGTCAATCCTCCTGGATTGAGTAAAACCACCAATCGCATACTTATCTTTTCAGTTCCGTAACCTTACGCACTTAATCCATGGTCCTTTAGTCATCTCATATGCCCCTAAAAATTGCATGGCATTTACCATCGCTTACTCCTGTGGGTTATGTATATCGTGCACCCACCGGTAGTAACTCTGAACGATTGAACAGCTAGATGTATACCAGGATGCACCAAAGGGACCGCCTATCAGATGTGACAGCTCGAGGTAACTGAAATTCTCACCTTAAACTTTTTATATGGGATAATTTGAATAGATACCAAATAATCATCCCAAAGAATAGTTTTGTGACTTTACTCCCAAGGACATGTTTTTTGGTCTTTTTAGAGGAAAAAACTTCCTTTTTGTCCAACGTCCGTGATGACAACTAATGATGTAAACCTTAATTAATAAATACCCTACATAATCCCTATGACCTTAACCCCTAGTCGTATCATGCTTCTAATGTACGAGTTGTTGGAACTATCGGTAGAACATATGTCAAGTCTTAGCGTTCTTCATTAAGCGATTCCCTGAGAGTGCATATCTTTTTTTTTTTAACGGGCAACAGTGCATATCTAGTTCATGTCTATTTGATATCAGATTATTTCATTGTTGTAGTCAGACTGGAAGCATGATAGCCCAATAAATGCGTTTACAAGAGCAGGTTTACCTTGTTGACATAGTTGGAATGGTAAAGAAACATTACGTACGTCTCTGTAACCAAAAGAGGCCAACATCCGGATCCACTACTTGGAACCATGGGACAACCGATGGCGTTTTCTTTGCCAGGTATGCAGTTGGAATCTTAGCATTTATTTATGTGCCTTCGCCTGTCTACATGAGGAAACATCTAGATTCCAAGAGAATCGGTACACATACATAAATATTCTAACTATGTGTGTACGTACGTAGGTACGTACGTATGTATATGTATACATATGGAAAATTTATCTTCTACTCCCGAGTATAGTTACCCCATAAATAATTTTAAGATACTCCAATGTAGTATATAACGAAGACCTGACCCGCAATGGATTATGTAAGATTTAGACGGAGGTTGGGTTCGTGTCCTCAATGCTACATCGTGGAGTTGCAGCCGCTTGAGTGGCCGATGGTTGAGCTTCTTTAAGGATACTTGGTGGCGGTGAAGCTTCAAGGTCATCATCCGAACCACTGGGAGGCTGCTCCTCTGGGGAGTGAAGTAGGGTAATACGAGGCCAGGCAGAGTGCCGAATCTTGGGGGGGGGAGATATTCGGAGGTGGAGGTTGTGGATCCGATGAGAGTTGGGTGGTTTGGTGGCGACGTAGCTAGGACGACTAGTGGCGAGCTAGGAAGTGATGGTGGAGGGGTGGCCAGGCGCAACCCACCCCAACGGGGGGTAGGCCATGGGATAGGGAGGTCTGGAGGTGGGGGATATGGATCTAGCAGAGGGCCGAGGGCTTGGTGGTCACCGCGGCCTAGGTGGCTAGCGGCGGGCCAGGTGGGTTCAGCGTCGCTGAGCTATTGTGAGACCTCAATGCGTGTTTCCCTTTTTCACCATTATAATTAGCAGTGGGCAATCTAAAGGACATGTGCTTTCTTCTTTTCTCAATTATAGAGATAACTTCTAGAATCATTACTTATTTACGTAACTTTGTGGTATTTCTTGCCTCCAAAGCTAGTGATATGCCTTTAATCTTAGCAGTTTTCTGTATTATATATTGCGATCTCTAAATTAAGTCCACGCTAGCTTAAGAAAGCATGCACAAGGCAGAACAGCATCCAATTATCTTCAGCAAATACCTTTGCACGGGTTCCACGCAGGCTCAAAGAAGACTAAAACCAGGTATTATTTTTAGTTTTTTTTGTGGAGGAGGTATCTTTTTTTGTTCAGCTGAAGTAACTCTTACGTGTATGTGAAGATAGCCACGTCAAACATCGTAAATCTTAAAGCACATTAATAGGTATTGATTTCAAATCTTTGTTCAACTAAAGTAACTCTTTTATAGGTATGTAAGGGTACACACGTCAAAGCACATCCAATATATATTGATTTAGGTGCCTGGGCACATCATACACTACTACAAAAGAGGTTATACTGGACGACTATATCATAAACGGTTCATATGGAACTGTCTGTGCTTAAACTATCACAGACGATTTGTTCTAGTAACTGTCTGTGACACTTTCACAGACGGTTCTTAACACGAACCGTCTATGATAATTGAGACATCACAGATGGTTCATGTTATTAACCGTCTGTGAACTTTCACAAACAGTTTTTAACGTGAACCGTTTGTGATCATTGAGACATCACAGATGGTTTGTATAAAAAATCGTCTCTGATAATGAACTAAAGAAGCTACTGAGACGAGAGTCAAATTCAAAGCAAACTTATTACAAAAGTCTTAAAAAAGAGATTCCCAGATCCTAATCTTCTAGGCTTCATATGCTTCTTCTTCAACTTTTGGAAGTTGGAGGATCAACTGCTGAGTTCTCGAATGACGTGAAGATTGTCCTTGCCCTCTCCACTTCCTCCTCTAGCCTGGGCAAATCATTAGTATGGCCTATAATCTCAAAGAGGATGCCATGATAAGCTTCCTCAGAATCGGCCGGTTCTGATTGATCAGCAAGTTATCCATGTGTCTCTCCACTGCTGTAAGAGCTTCCTCCGCTTTGTGCACATTGCAGAGAAGAATGAGACTGATGGCGGTTTCCTGAGCGGCAACGAGACACCTCTGTCGACGGTGGATGATGAGGTCCAGCTGACGGATGGAAGCGAATCGAGGAAGGAGAGCAGGGCGTGAGCGGAGGAGCTGCTCCAGACGTAAATTGCTGGCCGCATTTGAAAGGTGCAGCCGAACAACTCATGATGGATAGATGAGAGGAAGGAGATCAAAATAATATTAGATGTCATTATTGAGAAATCTGGTGAAGAATATGAGGGAGAGGATTTCACAGTGTAGAAGAGCTGAATTAGGGCGCACATTTTAAAGGGTTATCACAGACAGTTCGTATACCAAACCGTCTCTGATATTAATATCACAGACGGTTCGTATTCCAAACTGTCTCTGATATTGACTTATCACAGACGGTTCGTATACCAAACCGTCTCTGATATGTGCATTATCATAGATGGTTCATATAACAAACCGTTTCTGATATTCATTATCATAGATGGTTCGTATAACAAACCATCTCTGATAATGACACGTCACCGATCTATGGCGTATACCCTAGGATTTCGATCTCACACGTCCATTCTCTCCACATCGAATGGCAGGCACCAGTTCCTCCCACTGCTTGGCCCTTATTAATAACTCCCCATCTACCTTTCCACCGGTAGTCATGCGTGAGTTCATCCACTAGCTAGCTACTTGCATCCTCCCCTCCGCTGTGAGCTAATGCCTCCGTTGTGGCACCACGATAGGATGGACAACACACTCTTGTCATAAGTGTTGTAAGTATGTCTTGTTCAGTCTCACTGTCATGCCACGAAGAGTTCGTTAGCTTGTTATCCTGTAATAGAATGTGTTGTTGAGCTTGCCTCTGTATTTGCTTGTTCCTCGATGACGCCGACTACTACCGTGAGCTAGCGCCTCCGTTGTGGCACCACGGTAGGCTGGACAGCACACTCTTGTCGTGTCGTAAGTGTGTCTTGTTCAGCCTCACTGTCGTGCCACGAAGGATTCGTTAGCTTGTTATCCTGTAATATAATGTGTTATTGTGCTTGCCTCTGTATTTGCTTGTTCCTCGACAACGCCGACTACTACCGCGAGCTAGCGCCTCCATTGTGACACCACGGTAGGCTGGACAACACACTCTTGTCATGTCGTAAGTGTGTCTTGTTCAGCCTCACTGTTGTGCTACGAAGGGTTCGTTAGCTTGTTATCCTGTAATAGAATATGTTATTGTGGTTGCCTCTGTATTTGCTTGTTCCTCGACGACGCTGACTATTGCCGTGAGCTAGCGCCTCTATTGTGGCACCACGGTAGGCTGTACAACACACTCTTGTCGTAAGTGTGTCTTATTCAGCCTCACCATCGTGCCATGAAGAGTTCGTTAGATTGTTATCCTGTAATAGAATGTGTTGTTGTGCTTGCCTCTGTATTTGCTTGTTTTCAAAGGACATGAGTAACATTATTTCTTGAGGGTAGCCAAAAAATAGAAAAAATGTAAGGTATATAGTGAACTATCACAGACGGTTCTATATACCAATCGTCTGTGATACTCGCCAATCACAGATGGTTGGTAACTAAAACTGTCTGTGATGTGTGGGTATCACAGACGGTTGGCAACTAGAACCATTTGTGATGTGTGGGTATCCCAGACAGTTTTTTGTTCGAGCCGTCTGTAATAGTTTTCTTCATAGACAGTTCTAGTTACAAACTGTCTATATTGTCTTTATCATAGACGGCCCACAAACCGTCTGTGATAACCTTCGATTATCGCTGACACATAAATACAGATGGTTTGGAAAACCGTCTGTGATGACTATTTTGAACCATCTGTGATAGCCCATTTTGTAGTAGTTAGTTGCTATCAAGTACTGAATAGCTGCTAGCTAGTAAGGTGTTTACTAACAATATATGATTACTAGCAAGTGATATGTAGTTACCACTATTAGGTAAATAGTTACTTCTCTCAATCACACACAGTTGCTAGTTGAGAGTCAACGTTACCATGATATTTCCGAATTATAGTCAACATGGTTCTTGTTTTGTAGACCTCTTCATATAGAACACAATAATGCAAATGTAATTCAAGTGATCAGACCTTCAGTTAATGAGATATAATTGTGTAAAGGTTACGACAGAAACAAGTATAACAAATCGTGTCTCAGTGAAGAGAAAGAAAAACAAAAGGCCACCTAAGAGTAAAAAAAGAAGCTAGAAGCAGAATCACGAGAGGCGCTCCTCTCTAAATAGCTTCAGCTTCTGACTTTTTCTTACATTGAGAGAGCAAGCCACTTGGGACGTATCGACTTAAAACTTTGGCTTTTTTAGCTTTTTAGTTTTTGGTTTTTTTCTTTTATTTCTTTGCATTTTTTGTGACGATGTAATAGTTTTTTCAAGAATTTTCTCTTTTTTATTTTTTTAGAAAAAACTAGTAGTCATTATAATATAATTTCAACAAAAAACCTATCAAGAAGTTTAAAAGAAGTTTAAACAAAAAGTACTTATAGCAGTGCAGGCAGGCAGGTGTACGTGTGGGAGCGCTAAGCTGCACGCTATGGCACCGCGTTAGTCGCGTCTCATGCAAATTACGATGGAACGTACTGCACGGACATGTGACAACTACTTTTTCTTAATGTCAGCTCAGGCCTCTAGGTTCAACTCCATTTGTTTATCCCACCAAAGAAAAAACCCCTCTCCTCCTCCATTTGTTTATGCCACCGAAGAAAGAAAAACCCCTCTCATCCATTAACCATTTCTTCCCCCAAAATCCTTGAGGGAGAGAGAGCATTTCTTCCCCCAAAGCTCTGGCCATCCTGGGGCGGCACCAGGCACTTGACATGGGTGGCGCTTGTGCTTTGAGCTCCAGTGCGTCATTGGTGCCCGGTCGTAGCAACTTGAGGTTAGCAGCTGCTCACCTTACTATCTACTAAGCTCTGACTCCATGGACTGGAGATGTCATGCCATTTCCCAGGTCGGAGGCTATCAGGCAGACGCAAGTTACTACCACCGCGCACCGATGAGGCACTGGAGCTCAAAGCACCAGCGCCGCCCAAGTCAAGTGCCCGGTACGGCCATACAGGGATACAAACGGATCGAATACGGACGGATAATATCTTTATCATATTTATTTCCATATTTTTCTCAGATATGGATACGAATACAGATACCTCATATACAAATACAAATACGAATAATATCGAATACAGATACGGAGCGAATACGAATCGAAACGAATACGGTCACGAATATTTATCGGAATATAAAAACCCTTAAACTTTACATCCAAAATCAATAAAAACACATAAATAATTTATCTTGCCAAAATATTAATGAAATCTAAATAAGCATAAGTATTTTTATCCACAATAGTCATACCATTGTACAGATTTTAAATCTTCCAATGACAGTTAATTTTTATAAAGTCCTAAATAATTCTTAATGGATTTCTACCATTTACATGTGGCTAACAAATTAATTAAGAATTTAAATTTGCATCAAAATGATTTAAATGGTAGTACATCAATTTAATCGGTACAAATTTTAATCTACCGACAATACTAAATTTATTTTTAATAAACATTAATATTTGCTAGTGAGTTGGTGGCAAGGGAGATGAGACAGGCTGGCTTGGGCTAGGCAATGTTGGGCTAAAATCTCGGATATCCGGATCCGGATAATCCGTATTCGTATTCGATTCGTATTCGCCGAATATCAAGTCTACTGTATCCGTATTCGTTTCTGACAAAAAAAATCTGTATTTGTTTCTGATCCGAGAATTTATCTGAAGAAAATCCGATCTGACACAATTCGTATTCGTTTCCATCCGAATCATCGGAAACTATCCGATTCATCGAAAACTATCTGACTTATTTTCAGCCCTGCCGCCACAGGATGGTCAAAGCTTTGGGGGAAGAAATGCTCTCTCTCCCCCGATGACTTGGGGGAAGAAATGGTTGATGGAGGAGAATGTTTTTTTTTCTTCGGTGGGATAAACAAATGGAGTCGAACCTAGAGGCCTGAGCTGACATTAGTCAAAAGTAGCTATCACATGTCCGTGCAGTACGTTCCATAGTAATTTGCATAAGATGCGATTAACGCGCCACCATAGCGTGTTAGCGGCTTAGCACTCCCACGTACCTTTGTCGGCCTTAACTTTTGGTTAAAATTATACTATAGCAATTATTATTATTTTTGATAAAAATAAAAAATTCAAAAGATGAGAAAAAAAGTAAAAAAAAAACCGTTACATCGTTACAGACAATACAAAGGAATAAAATAAAAAAACAAAAAAGATGAAACTAGAAGTTAACGAATTTCAAATAGCTTCTAGTTTAAATAAGCTGGATGCTAAAAAAAACTAAAAACTGAAGTAGTTTAGGATAGGACCTACCTCTCGCCATTCTGCTTCAGGCTTCTTTTTTCCCTCTCACGTGGCCATTTGTTTTTCTTTCTCTTCACATAGACATGGTTTGTTATATATACTTGTTTCTCTTATAACCTTTACACAATTATATCTCATTAACTGAAGGTCTAACTTGAATTACATTGCATTATTGTGTTCTCTATGATGAGGTCTACAAAACAAGAACCATATTGACTATGTTTTGAAAATATCGTAATAACGTTGACTCTCAACTAGCAACTGTGTGTGATTGAGAAGTAACTATTTACCTAGTAGTGGTAACTACATATCACTTGCTAGTAATCATATATTGTTAGTAAACACCTTATTAGCTAGCAGCTATATAGTACTTGATAGAAACTAAGACGTTGGATGTGCTTTGACGTGTGTGTACCTTTACATACTATAAAAGAGTTACTTTAGTTGAACAAAGATTGAAATCAATACGCATTGATATAATTTGAGATTCTTGATGTTTGACGTGACTATCTTCACATACACATGAAAGTTACTTCAGCTAAACGAAAAACGATACCACCCTCACAAAATAACGAAAAACGATACCTGGTTTTAGTCTTCTTTGAGCCTACGTGGAACCCGTGCAAAGGTATTGCTGAAGATAATTGGATGTTGTTCTGCCTTGTGCATGCTTTCTTAAGCTAGCATGGACTTAATTTAGATTTCAATATATAATAGAGACAACTGCTAATATTAAGGGCATATCACTAGCTTTGGAGGCAAGAAATACCACAAAGTTACGTAAATAAGGAAAAATTTTAGAAGTTATCTCTATAATCGGGAAAAGAAGAAAGCACACGTCCTTTAGATTGCCCATGGCTAATTATAATGGTGAAAAGGGAAATACGCACTGAGCTCTTGCGATAGCTCAGGCAACATTGAACCCACCTAGCCTACCGCTAGCCACCTAGGCCGTGGCGACCACCAAGCACTTGGCCCTCTGCCAGATCCATATCCCCTACCTCCAGACCTCCCTATCCCATGCCCTGCCTGGCCACGCACTCACTTGGGGAGGGTTGCACCCCGTCCACCCCTCCACCACCACCTCCTAGCTCACCACTAGTTATCCTGGCCACAGCGCCACCAAACCAGCCAATCTTGTCAGATCTACAACTTCCACCTTCGAATATCCCTCGAAGATTTTGCGCGGCCTCTCGCTACCCTACCTTGACTTCCCGAAGGAGCCACCTCTCGACAGTTCGGATGATGAGCTCGAAGCTTCACCGCCACTAAGCAGCCTTAATGAAGCTCAACCACCGACCACTCAAGCGGATGCAACTCCAAGATGTAGCATTGAAGGTAGGAACCCAACCTCCCCCTAAGTCTTACAGAATCCATTGCGGGTCAGGTCTTCAACGCGTAGGCTGACCTTTGCAGGGTACATTCACTATGCATGTTGTCTCAAATTAGTTGTAATTGCTCCCACTCATCACCTCTAGGCTGATGGAATTGAAAGCTGTGAGATTGGTCTGCTCCCCTGCGCTCCCAATGGTGCATTTCCTATCTAGAATCCCATCATGATGTGCCAGAGTCATCTACCACTACAGTTAGTAGGAGAAAGCATTCAACCCCCCCCCCCAACAACTCCCTACAAGCTCAGCCATAGTGGAAGCTTGTCAAACTAAAGTATTGGTGGCGTAAAGATCACAGGAAGACAGAATGCACTCCCAAGAGCTCATTCAAGATAGCTCTGAGTCGCAATCACCAGGTCTTCCTAGAGTGCACAAAAGGGATGTGCTTCAATTGCCTCAGCCATGACCCCTCCAAGTGCTTTCGCTGCCTGTGCTCCAACCACAAATCCAAAGAGTACCGCCGCTTATCAACTCCCCACCCCCACCTGCCCCTCCTACATGCATAGCTACTCCACCTCGTGACTCCTAACTGCAACTGTCGGCCACCAGATTTATGGCCAGCCCCAACCATGGTGACCCGGGTACCTGCCCAGCAGAGGACGCTTGCATCATCCCCTCAAGCAGGGAGCTACAAAAGCATGAAGCCTACTCGACCATCATCTGGCTGGGCAAAACATGGCTGGAGACAAAGCTCTGCACCATCATCGAAGCTTTAAGGAGGAGGTTCAACCTAAGGTCCTCTGACTTCTCAGTGCACCACCACTACCCTAAGAACTTCTTCGTCAACTTCGAGCACAAGCACCAAAAAGATGAGGTGACTAGGCTCCACAATTTCGACTTCCATGACCGTGCGATCCATGTGAGGCCTTGGAAGCCACTTTGTCATACCTTTGGGGTGGCTCTAAAGTTCCACATGAGACTGTGTCTGGAGGGCATCCCATTGCACACATGGAACAAGGAGTTAGGTTGCTAGTAGAGTAATCCAACAAGATGTGTGTACACTCAACTTCGCATGGACGGCAAATCCCAGCTCCATACCTAAGGTAACCTGGCTCACCTTCACTGATGACTCTTGTGATGCTTCATCATCAGATCTACAGACTGATACAACTCAGTCTAAATGATGCAATAAGGGGCTCACCTTCAGGGTCCACTACACCTGGACTTCATCGAAGACTACTCGGGTGCCCCACTTGAGGCTGACCTTGGCACAACCAACTATGTCCCTTTCAAGCCCGCGAAGTATGGCCCGTCCTAGTGCCTCAGTGTTGTTGATGGCACCCTAGAGCTTGAGGAAGGCCAACACAACCATAATCATAGCAATGAGACTGCCTGGCAAGACAGGGGCGCCACTGGCAACTCCTATGACAACAAGCTTGGGAAGCCGACTCACGAAGTGTGCCACGATGATGATAAGTATAGCAATAAGTGGTATGACAGTGATGACAATGACCATCATCACCAAGCAAGCACAACCAGCTAGGTCGATGGAGACCCTCCACCCATGAGGCTGGCCAACATGGGAAGTCACATGCTCCAAAGCGCCTTCGTGATAGATCCCCATGGCCGCACCACACCACCAGAGGAGACTATTGACGACAACACGACACACCAGCTAGCCCGTCATCTTCAACTCTGTCGAAAACCAGCATGGCAACTAGCCAGTTTCCACCGATGAGAAGCTCAAAAACTACACGGACTGCACTCTGCAAGCGTTGTTTGCCTCCCACGTTGCGCTTCTTCACCAAGAGCTAGCAAAGCTCCTTGATAGCAAACTACATCAATTGAACGAGGAAGTGCAATGCAACAGCTAGGCATGGCTCCACAAGGCTGAGTAGTATGTGGGTGCAGTGAAAGATGCTAGCAACCAATTACTCTTACAACTCCACCATGATGTGGTCTCCGACCGCTGCAGCGTCAACCTGACGGACTCGACACGCTACACTTCAACACTAGTGGACAGGCTTGCAACATTAGCTCTTGCCCATAACCAAGCTCAGCATCCACGCTCCACGACAACATTACCCAAGGTCGCTCATGCTGAGAAGATGGTTTCTAGCTTGCTGCAGTAGGATAGGGCAAAGCTGTGAGCCGAGAAGATGGTTTCCATCTTGCTGCAATAGGACAAGGCCAATCTGTGCGTCAATGCCTCGCTGCAAGCAGCACTACTCTTCGAAGTGCCGGTGTCTCCAGTAGGCACTACCTCCATGCCACCAGCCGTTGTTGCATTCATTTCATCGGGGATGCCTTCGAGGTTGCAACGCCACTGATGCCTGCTGCTATGATGATTGCGGACATTGCCTTCACTATAGTGTCTCTAGTGGGCACTACCTCCACGCCACTAGCTGCTGCATTCACGTTAGTGGATGAGGCCTTTGAGGTTGCAATGCCATCGACGCTTATTGCTGCAATGATGTCGGCTATTGTCTTCACTGAGCCATTACCTACAGGCCTTGCTTTCCATCCTCCACTACTAACATAGCAAGCTCAGCTCCCCTACTCTTCAGATGACGTCCACCATAGTGCAACTAGCCGCAACACCAGTTGTTTTGCTCGCCAACGCACTAATGGCCGCTACCCCTAGGCTGGAAACAGAGGGAAATGGTACCCACCACTGCCCGGCATGTCAATCAGGGACAAAGGTCATCGTCAACAGCCATGATCAGCAACCCCAACACTCAGGGTGGCAGCTATACTCAAGGCGACAACAACAACAACATGATGGCTAACATCTTCACATCACTTGCACTCTCCCTCCTGCTTGCACCTTTGCTGACAATGCCAATCAAGCGAAGCTAATTCCCAGACTTCACACCTCACCGCAGCAAACGCCTAGTGACCAAGCGATGCAACACTTCTCTCATAAAGCACGCCTATGAAGTCCTAGGCTGCAAGCTCAGTGTTCTTGAAGAAGAGTAGGCCATGACAAACTAGACAATCAATCAATTCTTGGCCATGTTCAATGGACCATTGCCATCGATGGCCATATACGCCCTCTCCACACTTTTTTGCTTCAACTCAGAGCAAGCTTCTTAGATTGATGACGCTTGGCGGAACAAGCAGAAGCAGCATAGCTAGAGCTTGAAGACGTAGCCACTCAAATGGCTATGTAGTCGTATTACCACCTGCCTGTCTATTCTTAGAAGGCCAACCCCACTAAATGAGGCCTTCAGCTAGTAGGAATTTCATCAAAGTGACTTGTGTTTTTGCTTCTACCATCACCTTCCTCTGTGTATACTTTGTTAGCTCTCTTAAATGGATTGCACTAGCCGTGCCACTACTGAACTACTTCCTAGTCATGTTGTTACTACTTAAGTACTTGCTAGTCTTGTTGTCAATGCACTTTGCCTTCCTCTGGGTGTATTGCATGCAACTCATACCGTTGGCTACTTCTTAACAGCCCAGTCGACCTACTTCCTTATGGTCATCAAAGCACCAAAATGTGTGCTAAAAATTCTAAGGTGGCGGACGAGATAGTTCCTCTTGGTTGGGTCAGAATAGTTAACGGGTGGCATGTGTAAGGTCAATTGGGATAGAATCTTCAAACCTACATACCTTGGGGGCTTGGCCTCCTGGACCTAGAGAGCTTTGCCAAGGCATTGAGACTTAGATGATGTGGCATGAATGGGGAGTCAAAAACAAATCTTGGCAGGGAATAGAAATCTCGTGCGATGAACATGATCGACTACTCTTTGGAGCAGCAATCACCATAACAATTGGTGATGGAAAAAATGCATCCTCTAGAATTTGGCTTGGGCAGAAGGAAAGCGACTACATGACATCGCGCCGACTATCTTCAGTGCCTCTAGGAGAAAGAACCGCACCCTACAGACCAAATTAACAGAGAGCAAATGGCTACAGATCTGAATTGGCTAGCCAGAATAATGGCACAACACACACAAGAGCTTATCTCTATCTGGGGCCTCATCTTCGCAACAAAACCTTCAGGAGGGACTAGAGGATACAATCACATGGAAGCTAACTTCGAATGGAGTCTACAATGTTGTCTCATCATACAAAGCATAGTTCTTGGGAGCAACAAACACCACCATGAACACCCTAGTCTGGAAAACTCGGGTGCCTCAAAAATGTAAAACCTTTGCCTGGTTGGTGCTACATAATAGGCACTGGACAGTGGATTGCTTGTCCTTGCGAGGGTGGACAAATCAATTAACACGCCCCCTATGCAGACATGTAGCAGAGTTAGCCATCCACCTCTTGGTCGAGTGTCATTACACAACAAGAATTTGGCCCTCCATCGTACAATGCACCACATGCAACTAGATCAACCAGGCAACCTGGCAGACCTTCTCCTCAGTTCAACACTGGCGGGAGTCAGTTATCCTCACACCTAGAGTGCCATGGAAAGCATTGGTGACGCTAGTAATGCTGGTCACATGGGAAATCTGAAAAGAATGGAATGCTTGTATTTTTCATTCAACAACGACCACCCATGTCCTTGGTTGCTAAGATAAAAGATACCGAAACATGGGTCCTAGCGGGAGCCAAGAGGCTAGCGAAGATCTCACAAACCTCTATAATAGTTTAAATAAACTTTTCACTATCCTCTAGTGGTGGCTGTTGACAAACTTCCTTCTATATTCTGTATTCCTCTCCCTCTTAATTAATATAGGGCAACGCTCTTGCCCCAGTTCAAAAAAACTATAATGGTGATGGTGCTTTACCATCAGGATCCTTTAGCAGTTGAAGCACATATAAATAGTGTTGGCCAAAAGTAAGACTCCCAAACAGATTAAGATAACAAAAACGTGATAACTATTCGGAAGTACTCTCTGTTTGGTATCATCACATTCCAAATCCCATACAGAAACAAAGAATGCAACCTCATCGTGGCCTCCTCTCCTTGTCATCTCATGGTCCCATGATCGCCCTGCCACCCTATTGAACAGTAGTAGATTGCAATAATGCTCAGTAAACAATATTAGTTAGTTTTTTTATTATTCAAAAGATTCCTTAGTGAATTCTGACAATGTCCACTAATGGATATATGACTATATGGATTGATCTATTGATATAGTGCTTTTTTCTGCTATAATTTTGTATACTTGATAATAGGTTTATTCCTCGGTTGGTAATTAGTATGAGAGACCATGTGGAGGTCATCCCATGTGTGTGATGAGTAATTGACATCGGTTTAGGGAAGTCGAGTTTGATTTGGTTGGTTCGGACCTTGACGTTGCGTGGTGCAATCGGGCTCGGTCGGACTTGGTCAAACTTGGTCAAAATGGTTAGGATGCATATTATGTCGACTTGTCAGGTTTGGACTATTTCGTTAATGCATTTATGCTTCATGTATCGAGCGGTGCTATTTGATGTGTTTCTTGTCTGTGTTGGCTGCAGGACGTCGAGGCGGAGTCGTGGCGAGACACGAGGTAACTGGACTAGACACGGGCGGTGTCGAGGTCAGAACGGTCGAGATGTGTCGAAGACGGCGGAGACTCGAGGTAGTTGCAAGGCTTGGACAACAAGGAGCGCGGAAGCTTCCCGGAAGGTGCAGGAGGGGCGAAATGGTAATTTCCCGCGGCTACAAAAGCGGGAGCGGGCTCCGTTCGGGTTTAGCGGGCATAACGGGTTGGTGACCCGTTAGCCAAGGGCTATAAATATGAGGGAGTGGCTGCATGCCCACTCATGCACTCCAAGGGTTTCTAGGGTTTGCTTTAGTCAAAATGAGCTTTAGTGGTTTGTTTTGGCTTTAGGCTTTAGTTGCTAGGAGAGGCAGAGTTCTGTTGTGAAGCTTGTCCATCTTCGATGTGTTCCTGAGTGTGCTCCCCTTCTCAAGCATGTATGGGTGTGTGTTCTTGAGCTTGCGTTCTTGAGATGGAAAGGGAGAGGTAGAGGAGATCCTTTGTAATCATTCCTCTTGTATCAATCATGTATCTCCTTTCCTCTTTTTTAATATGAGATGGAGTTTGATTCAGTTTGTCTATCTGTTTCTTTTCCTTCGATACTCTCTGTGATGGATTTGTGAGATTTTCATTTTCCTGCTGTTTCTTGCTAGTGAGGTGCAAAATGGATTGTTCTATGTTGGGATAGTGCCCCAAGATCATTTGATCGATTTTTCCAAGAGCTAATCATGTTAAATCTCATATTTCACTTTTTGGCATCCTCTGTTCTTCATTTCCTCTTCTAGGGTTTTGATGGACTTCTTGATTCCCTTGAGGAAAAGGTCTGAGATTCTTGCTGGCATGACATTAGATTATTGCTAACTTGTTTGCAAAATCTCATGTGCAAAGGATCTGTGAATCTTGAGTAATTTGATTTTATGAGCTCTCTCTAAAGTTTCCCTTGCATTTCTAGGGTTTTGGTGCAAATTCCTTTTCCCTCTTTAAGCTGGCTTGAATCTTGGCTTGTAGAGTCCAGTGGCTATTGCTAACATATCTGCAAAGTCTCTTGGCCAAAGGATCAAAGAATTGTTGGGAATTTGTCTTTTGAGGATGCTCTCTGTAAGTTTTCAGATTTCTCCCAAAATCTGAAATTCTTGTTGTTAAGTTGGTATTTCTTGGTTCCCTCTGCTCCTTTGGTTATTTAGGTTGTATTCTTATGTTTCTGGTCAGAGATATCCAGAAGGAAGTCCCAAATTTGATTGCAGTTTAAAGTTCCAAGTTTTAGTCTGAAAAATTGCCTACTGTCAGCCCTGAATTCCCGATGAGCGGTCTGACCGGTGGTCATATAGCGGTCAGACCGGGTTTCCTAGGGCGGTCAGATCGCCATGTGCCGTGCGGTCAGGCCGGTGGCCAATGACCGGTCAGACCGCCCCTTAAATAGCGGTCTGACCGGCCCCCTGTTGACAGCCTGTGTTATCTGTTGTGTTTTGACTTAACCTTGGTTCTTTGTGTTCCTTGTTAGCAGTGCTTATTTCTTTGGAGTGTTCAAGGATCCAGAGTGCATGAGTATTTCTCCTTATAACTATTCATAGCTATTAAAGGAGATTTTCTCTAGTGGATATGACTCTCCTTCTCCAAGAAACTTTTGGTTGCTTCCTGCTTGCTTTGAGTTTGTCGACTTAGCTGAAGGTTCCAGTGATCTTTTGGATTCCACTTCATAGCTTATCATAGATATTGGAGAGGAGTATTTTCGTGAGTTCTTTTGAGGGGTTGATTTTTAAAGTCGACATTCACCCCCCCTCTGTCGCCATTCCGGTCCAACATAGTAATTCATGATTATCAATTATTGAGCCGTAGATGTAAACATGTGTTTAGATCTATTAAGCCGAGACATGCAAGACTTGCTGGTGGTGATTAAGGCAATGGACTCACGACGGGAATGAAGCATGAAATGGGCAGTATAAAATTGTAGGGTAAGAACCAGCATAGTATGAATAAGTGCTAATTGCTTTTAGATCAATCTAGTTTAACTATGCAGTAAGTGAACCTATCTTTAACATCATGGTTAGCAAAGCTTAGTCTGTCCTAGAATTTTCAAGTCTACTATAAATAAGTCCATGATGAAATAAAATTGTAAATAGTAAACATGCTTGCAAAATGAGCAAAATGATTACTACACGTCAAGGAAGTGGCTTTACTAAAGAGTTCATCGAGCAAATGATCGGTTTATTTCAAAAAAATAAAACTTAGGAGAAAGGTGAAAGTATGAATATGTGATGACAATTTCCCAATAAAATTCATAGGAAGAGTTTATAAAGAAGGTGATATTGATGAATATCTACTCCTAGTCCGTAGAGTACAAATTAACTAGTCATTGGTATCACCGAAAATGCCAATCTACACTCACATGCACCTGCCACTATTACAAAAAAAAGCCTAATATTAGATGCCACATCATAGACGGTTCCCTAAAATTGTTTGTATTAAATACAATCATAAACAGTTTTAGTTTAAAGACGTTTGTGTTACTGCCAGCCCTAAAAACCATTTGTGAAGAGGAAATATCACAGACAGTTCATCGTGAAAACCGTCTGTGATATTACCAAATATCACATATGGTTTTTTATTTTAACTGTATGTGATACTTCACAGATAGTTTGTATTAAAAATTGTTAGTGATAATTAAGTTATCACAGACGATTTGTATGAAAAGCCATTTGTGATAATTTCACTATATTAATTACGCGCAGACCCATCGACCCTCTGTCTTAAATTCCAGAACTACACTGTTGCTTTGAGCTAGAATCAGGGCTTCGATGCCATTTGGTGAAAGGAGACTATTTGGAAAGACTAATTGTAGATCCAGTAAATTTTTAACCACCTATAGTTACTAATTTGTTCCTAATTTCTTTATAATTTAGATTTATAACTTTTGGTGAAAGGAGAATTGAAGATGGTTTATCTAGCTAGCTTGATATAGAGAGAAGATTATTTTACATCTAGCGTGGTTTAGGATTTAGGGTTTAGTCAATTCATAGTCTATTTATACTTAATTTAATTTAATTAATTATTATTGCTACATAAGCTACTTAATTTAGATCATACGTATATAGTATAGTAATTGATTAATTGAATATATTATACTAAATTGTTATATGCGTAACATAGGACCGAAGCTAGATGTACCTTGGGAACCATGTGAGTGAAAAGTACATTAATAGCACTTCTACTTTTACAAGAGCAGCCGAGGAGAATATGTTGAATAAGGGGGTGGAATATATGTACTATCCATGTATTGACTGCGAGAATCTAAATATGTTTAAGAACCGAGCGGAGATTGAAGCGCACTTGATTCGAAGGGGTTCAAAAAGGGGTATGCACGTTAGACCAGTCGTAGTGAAGAGCAGATTACATATGAAAGTAGTAATAATGACATCACCGATGAAATCAATGATATGCCGTTGGATGATCATGTTGATTATGGTTCTGATTCGGATAGGCTAAATGATGACAATTTGGATCAGATTATTCGTGATGCAGAAGGGAACTGTGATGAGAGAGAGAGAGTATGTTAAATTTCTGGGCTTGATGGAGGACTTACAGAAACCTTTGTTCATATGCTACAAGTCAATGTACACGAGGTTGTTAGCCACGCTTGAACAATGACGCTCGGGTGTCAACTCAAGTTCATGCCACATTATCTGAAGCACAATAGTTATGACTGTATCTTCATGATGATCTTCGAGGAATTATTCTTTCTCTTCACACTCGACGCCCTCGACGCCTTACTAATTCGATGCTGGACACTGTAAGTATGTACAATCACCGTTTACGTTTATGTAATATTGATAAATGTCATATATAACTCATTACTTTTATGTGTGTATGTGTATATATATAGATACAAGGTAAGTGAAGCCAGATTAATGAAATCATCAATTGGTTTCCTCAACCCACACTTGGTCGCTATGGATATCATCAAGGAGAATGCATCCTTCATCAAGAATTACATTATGAAGACAATAGAGGATCACTGCGACAAGGAATTCATACTTGTGCCCTACAACCAGGGGTAAGTGTTACATTAGTGGCTATACTTGTTGATTGTACTTTATAAACAACACGAACTTAGGTTTAATGACCATGACATACCTTTGTAGGTTCTACTAGATTTTAATTGTAATTATACCAAAATGGAACAGGGTAATATACCTTGATTCCCTAAAGAAGAACAAAACCAACTACATAGTTGTTCAACAAGTTGTAGACAGGTAAACACATTTCCTCTATAAATAACTCTATTGTAGTCTTTCCTTCCTTCCCAATGACTAAGGCTAACTTTTTAGAATCACGTAGGTCATTCGTCACATATGTTGCAAAGGTACGGAAATCCAAGGAAGGGATCGACGCCCTACAACACGTTCTAGATTTCTCGATATTCACTAGCACGCATTAATCCTATACAATACTTCGTAGTAATGCCTCTCGAACTAACAGATTTTATTTTTGCAGTGCCACTAGTAGCCACCGAGCAACAACACCTGTAGATTTTATGTTTGCCACAACATGCAACTACTCGTCGGTTCCGCGAAGAACAATCCTAAGATTTGTCAATCTTGCGATAATTATTTCATACTTATTAATTTATATAGGTATGTGTGACATTGATCTTCATACCAATAGGTTTTGTCCACTACAACTCCGTTGGAACAGGGCGATCTCAAACATATTCGAGAACAGTATATGTACTTCTTGATGTCTAAAGTCATAAAGAAAATGGGAAGTTCCACAATGTAGAATGAATTTAATTGGGGGTAAGATTGAGCTTAATTGTTCATGTGTTTTTTGTATTTCATTTCTGTTAATTGATTTGTGAAATGGATGTTCTTATTTCTAAAATAAATGAATGTGAATTGGATGTATATATATTTTGTTGATCTGCTTGTTTCAGAGAGCATGGCTAGCCTTAGGATTAACTTGTAGCTGTCTGTGATAGTTAGCTATCACAGACAGTTTGTAGTAGAAACCGTCTATGATATATGGTTTATCACAGACCGTTTGTAGTAGAAACCATCTGTCATATTAATATATCATAGATGGTTTGTAGTTGAAATCGTCTGTGATAAACCATATATCACAGACGGTTTCTAATACAAACTGTCTGTGATAGTCGACTATTACAAACAGTTTTTACTGAAAACCGTCTGTGATAGTCTACATCATAGATGGTTCAAAAGTTGTCTATGATGACCACGTATTATTACTGACCCATAAACTCAGACGGCACACAAAACCGTTTGTGATGACATTTTTGAACCATCTGTGATGTTGTGCACTAGTGTGCACTGTAACATTCCAATTCTAAGGAATTCTAAAAATGAGTCAAATTTAAAACTTTTTTCTATGCATCTTATTTTCTTGGCTTTTGTTGGAGTTCCTTTGGAAAATAAGTTGCAAACACAAATATTTGAAAAAGAACAAAAATACAAAGGATAGAATTCAATTTGAATTAGAAAAATGAATATGAAAAGATGATCCATAAATATGGCACGAAAGAATATACAGTAGAAACCATTTCAAAAACTCAAAAATAAGTTCTTAGCACTAGGAATAAAAAAATTGAGCATGTTTCTAAATTGTATTCAAATCAATAGTGACTTTATATGAAAACAGAAGCCTTTACAGAGTTGTTGAGAAAAATCTAAAGCTGATACAATTCTAGAAAAATTATACAATAACCTGCACTATGTTAGGAGCCTCCCCAAAAAATTTGATAAGTTTGGAGCTTTTTTGCTAGGTTTAAAAATTCCATAAACCTCTCAGCCGAGCTGATACGCTTTCTTCACTTAACATTTCCCGCTTCCCATCTCGCGATGGCATATTTTTGGATGTGCCTTCTCTCTATCCATTAGAATCCCTTCACTAATGAGTGGGACCGGACCCCACTAGTTAGTTCTTCTCCCTCTCCAGCTGACGCGCTGGGCTTACGCGTCACACACCATCTTCCACCTCTTGCGCCTGCGCCAGGCTCTACAATCGCCAGGGCCTCTCTCACTCGTTACCTCATTTCTTCCTCTCCCCCTTGCTTCCCTGTGGACCACAATGCCACCTCAGCTCACCGCCACCCTCCTTCACCAACCCGCATGTTAGTAGGAGCTTCACCACCCTCCTTCAACGAGCTTCTCCCCTTCCCAACTGTGTCACAGAGTATCTCATCATCCCTCTGAGCTCTATGCTTACTTAATTGCTTTGCCATGCAGAGAATCATTGAAGTTGAGTCATCTTCCTCATCTCCGGCCTTCTCTAGTGAGCTCTACCTCGATTCCTTTCATCTGCATGCATGCAAGCTTATGCGCACCTCCCTGTAGCTTCTCCATCACCGGAACTCTCTGTTGCCATGTACTCCCTCTCCACCACTACAGCTCAATGTCAATGAGTCACCCCCGACCACCTCGGAGCTATCCAAGCCCTCGGTGAGCACTCTGGTGACTCCCTGAAGCTCACATGCCAATCAATTTGGCCATTAGCTGTACTTTACTAGGACATTACCATGGTCAACTGTAGTGCCACCGTGGGAGACCTCGTCATCGTTGCTCCGGTGACCATAGGTCCATGAGCCCTAGCTGGTAGACTCATTGTAACCTCCTAAAGCCAAATCCACACTCCAACAAGACTCTCAGCCATGCCCTTAGCCATGCCCTCAGCCACGCCATGTTTCACCCAAGCACCACTGTCGCCTCTCACCATCGTATCACCACATCTCCAGCCACTACCACCACCCATAGCTTCACAATGACACCGCCATTCCATTTTACCCATGGAAAGGCCACGTCGTCGCCCTTCACTGCCAGCGAGCTCAGCAACAAGCTCTGCTATGGTGCTTAGCTCACTCTCACACTGTCTCTCTTACCAGTAGGGCCCACATGTAGGAGATGATTAAATTTGGTGTTAATGGCGGTTTAGAACTAATGAGTTCATGACAAGTGGGTCCAACTAAAAATAGTTAAGGAATTTAATTAAACAAAAAAGAAAACATGAGTCACTGACGTATGGGACCCACTCGGGAAATTAATAAACCAAAATGTGATTTAAACATGTGAGACTGATATGCATGGCCCACATGTAAGGAATTTCATAAAAATGAATAAAATGGAAAAGCTGCTTTTAGTTATGCGAAAGTTCGCTTTCTCTATTGGAAAGCGTATTTTCATAAGAACATATGTGAAAGTTTGCCTCCTCTTTCAGAAAGCATATTTTTGAGAACTACGCCTTCGATGTCATCACTTTTAGCAATTTTCAGAATTTATAAACTGAACCAAATTCAAACAGCTATAACTTTTGTATATGAAATCCAAATTAAGTGACTTTTGTTTCTAAATGTTTCTAACATCATGCTCTATCTTAATATGCATATATATATATATATATATATATATATATATATATATATATATATATATATATATATATATATATATATATATATATATATATATATATATATATATATATATATATATATATATATATATATATATATATATATATATATATATATATATATATTTGGTCCTTATTTGGTTCTTATTTGTACTCATTTGGATTTTATCAAATAGACACCAACATGCCGGAAACATACGAAAGCACTTCTGAGCAATTCTTTGAACAACAATAGCAAGGCAAGGATCTCCTTTGACCATGTTGATCCCAATATTTCAATTATTGTATGTTTTTTTGCAAAAATCTATTATGCATCCATGTATGTTTTATTAAAAAATTCTATATTATGGGTAATTGTAGCTATATCCGCTTGTACGCGTTAAACCTTCTTGCAAATTTGATACCCATACTGTTGTGGCCCTTAGGACATAGGTTAAACAATAGCTAATGTCAAAACTTGAGCATATTACATTAAGTATACGGTTTAGATGCTTAGCCACACATTAGTTTTCACTAAGTTTGATATTTTGAAAAAACTTGCACGTAGTTATGGATGATTTCGAAAAGTAGGAATCTATGTTAGTTTGGTATAAAACAAAATGAAAAAACCTAGATTTATACATAGGCGAGTTATAATATGAACCGTAAAATGTAAAAGGGTATCTTGTATGTAGATAGGTGGAGATTCTCGCCTGGGTCAATTAAGAACCAAACGTTGTTACACATCTAAGTCTAACCGTACAACCACATGAACTATATGGGCTCTGAGTTTAGCTGATTAAGTTATCTAGGACTAGCCTTGTATTTTGGAAGGGTGAAGTAGTGAGTGCATTCCAGATAGGTTTGCTTGTAGGGGCTCCCTTCATTACGGTGTTGGGATCAATGCTTGCTAATACTACAATAAATACTCACTTAGGAGAAGGACACGCCTGAGTGAGGGTTGCCATTTATCTCACTTGGGGGTACCTAGGTAAGGGTTTGTCCATTCATTGGGCTGGTGCAAGGTTAAGACTAGATGATCTAAAGACTATATGATAATCACTTTTGTCACAAGCCCAAGGAAGCGTATAGTTGCCAACAATGCATTTGATTATCTCATGTGGGTAAAATTATACAACCTCTCAAAAATGTTAAAACTATTTAAATAGTTATGATCATGGTCATAACCATGCTTTGATGCAGCCATAATGGGTTAGATTTATTTTTATAAAACTGTTTCATTGAAAAACAATGGGTGTCATGTACGTGTCTTCTGTGTGGCACTCCACCACGTGTCAGTCCGAAGCTAATACGTAATGGTGACCGTGCGATGGAGGTGCTATTTTTGCAAATTCCGTGCGATGAGTACAACTTTTGCTAATCCTGCATCAAATGTTGGGCTTAAGCCCATTGCATTGCATATTTACATTTTACTCTGTCAAAGTTAGTGGCCTGAGACGTGTTGACGTTCACGTCATGGCCGTGATTTTCTGTTAGTCTATTAGTTAGTGGAGTTGTTGTTTCACTGGATGTGGGATGGCAAGGCTAAAGCGGATCATGGCGTAGGAATGGGAAACACCATACGAGGCATGGCACAAACGGAAGCCGAAGGTGCACCATCTTGAGTCTTTGGATGCGTCGTGCACATCAGGAACTTCGGGCCAAGCGTGAATAAGCTAGCAGACTGCTCAACACCGATGGTGTTCATCGACTATGAGGAAGGAGCGAAGGTGTATAGGGTGTACGATCCAGTGATGAAGAAGCTTCATGTGACTCGTGATGTTATGTTCGAGGAACAAAAGTGATGGGATTGGGAGTCAGGTGAATGCAGCACTGGACCAAGCCCAACTGCCACATTCACTGTGACATATGCCATGGAGCAAGGTGTGGCCAACGTCGAAATTGGAGAGGCAACAGCATCGGCACCCAGAGCGGATTCTAAGGCACCACAGGCGGCAAAGCCACGGACACCTCCACCGGCATCTACGGGCGTTGAAAGGACGACACCACCAACCCATGACAAGACACTCGACACTGACACTGGGTCGCGTTGCTACCAAGAGCTGTCAAACATCTACTACACTATGAAGGAAGTCAACGTAGAGCAGGGTTGGACTTGTCTTCTAGCTGCCGAGGAGCCAGCCAACGTCAACCAAGCACTTGAAGAAGCATGCTGAAAGTAGGCGATGGAAGAGGAGTTGGCTGCCATCCGCAACAACGGTACATGGGAGCTCGTCGCACTCTCCCAGCCGGGCACAGGGCCATCTAGCTCAAATGGGTCTTCAAGGTAAAGGACCATGCAGGCAATGTGGTGAGGCACAAGGCATGTTTAGTCGCTAATGGGTATGCTTAGCAGCAGGGGGTGGACTTCGACGAGGTCTTCGGCCTGGTGGCACGAATGGAGATGGTGCGGCTGCTGCTGGCACTCGCTGCGCACAGTGGTTGGGAGGTGCACCACATGGACGTCAAGTCGGCATTCTTGAATGGCGATCTAGCTGAGGAGGTCTTTGTGCACCAACGGCTGGCTTCGTCGACCCCGACAATGAGCACAGGGTGCTCAAGCTGCATAAGGCCCTGATCTTGGCCAGACACCATGGGCATGGAACGCCAAGCTGGACGCATGCTCATCTCCTTGACTTCAAATGTAGCCCTCTGGAACATGCTGCATACTGGAGGACCAATGGCACATCATTGCTGCTGGTAGGAGTGTACGTCGATGACTTGATCATCACCGGCACCAGCATCGATGACATTGCCACATTTAAAGACTAGATGTGCAACCTGTTCGAGATGAGCGATCTTGATCTCCTGAGTTACTACTTGGGAATCGAGGTTAAGCAAGATGTTGGCGAGATCATGCTCTGACAGAGTGCTTATGCCTGCAAGATTCTAAAGTTATCTGGTATGGCAGGGGTGTAATTCGTGCCACACGCCAATGGAGAATCATTTGAAGCTGAGCATGAAGGACGTCGGTGCTGCTATGGATGCAACACGGTACCGGAGCATCGTCAGGAGTCTACGACACCTCCACAATACAAGGCTCGACATCGCTTACGCGATTGGGATCATGAGCAGGCTCATGGAGGTGCCGGCTACATCACACTGGGCTGCGGTGAAGCAGATTCTGCGCTACATCAGCGGCACTACGAGCTACAGGTGCTGCTAGAAGAAGATGGCATGCTGGAGCCCGCACTGGTGGGTTTCAGCGACAGTGACCTCGCCGGTGACATTGATGATCACAAGAGCACTACTGGGGTTGTATTTGGGCCCTATAAATTAGAGAAGAAAGCTGAGAAAAGATGCAGAAGTTGAGAAGCACAAAATCCTCGTGTTTCCCTAAGTGTCACATGTGTATCCCGAGTGTTTTGGTGCTCATGGTCATAAGTCGTAATTGACTATCGACTTGCTGCAACAAGGAGTGATCGTAAACGATTTCGTGATCATAAGCTGCTTTGAGTGGTCGTAAATGACTTCGTGGTCATAAGCGGCTTCACATGATCGTAACGAGTACCAGGTACTCATGATCGTGCGACTACGTGCGTATCCGCTCGACATTAAGTATGGCCATTTCGGCCAAAAACTCGTAGGCTAGTACTAGTATACGATGGAATACTTGATATTACAGTCTTTCTTTCATTTACGAATACTTATTTTCGACATTAGTCCTTATTTTCTAATCAACCAGGCATGCATGTATGCATCCTGCGTGATCTATATATACGTCCTTCAGGGGCCAAAGGGAGATGCACCACCGAACAGAATCAGAATGGTTCTTAATTAAGTACAAGCCTTAAGAACACCCCTAGAGGCACTACTACTGTCATGGCGACCTTCACTGCACGCCGGAGCGAGCCCGAGCTGGTGGCGCCGGCGCGGGCGACACCGCACGAGCGCAAGTTCCTCTCGGACATCGACTGCCAGCATTCTCTACGGTTCTACGCCACGTGTGTCGAGTTTTTCTGCGCCAGCACCGTCGACGGCAGTAGGCCGCACGACCCGGCGAAGGCCATCAGGTCGGCCCTTGCGGACGCCTTGGTGTTCTTCTATCCTGTCGCCGGCCGACTGAGGGAACATCCGGAAGGCAAGCTGGAGGTGGACTGCACGGCGGAAGGTGTGGTGTTTGTGGAGGCTGATGCAGACGTCCGGCTGGAGGAGCTCGGCGAGCCGCTGCTACCGCCGTACCCATGCGTGGAGGAATTTCTATGCGACCCCGGTGATACTAAAGTTGTCATTGGCAAGCCATTGTTCTTCATGCAGGTACTGTACTGTTCTCTTGAGTCGCCTATACGATAGTTGTTTTACAGGACGACCCAATAAAATGGTCAACTGAGAAAACTTACCAACTCAAATCGTTCTCATCCATGTATTTACAGAATTCCTTTTATGATCGTTTTAGATTCATTAGGAAGTTTATTTTTTTCGAAGAGGAATTACTATGTTACATGGTTATTGATGCAATCTATCTTTCTATCTAACTATATCTATACTATTTGGAGACTTCTTGAGGTGCCCCCACATTAATGCCAGGTGGTAAAAAGGATATAAATTAATTCCCACATTAATAGGATAAAAGAAAAATAGCTAGAAATCTACATTAGTTGGAGAAATAGAAAACAGTCTTTTCATATAGGCTCAGACCTTAGATCCAACAGTTGGATTAAATTTCAACTTATCTACAGTGACTCCATATACCGGTATTTCTATACAAAAGCAATTCAGTTCCATGTGTTCTTCACGTGTTGGAGGACACTTAGTAACTAGACACACAATTAGTTAAATAGGAAATAAATAAGCAAACAATCTGACTGCAACTATGCATGTCTTATTTACCTGCGTTGCAAGAAGCTGACAGGTGTGTATGTAGTCTGATAGCTCAAACCAAACGACGTGCAAAGAAAGTAGCAACATTGTAATAATAAATCTAAAGGGCAGCGACATTAATCAAGATAGTTTTAAACATATTAGTAATGATCGAACTTTAGAAAATATAACATCACGAATTCTAAGACATCACTTAAAACAAGAACGGAGGGAGTATCTGATTGCCACTTAAAAATTTGGTCAAGAGGCACCAGTGTAAATTAAAGCCTTAGTTGGAGTTGCTTTTAAAGACCATATGGACATTTTAAAACAAACGCAAGCTCACAGTTGCACTAAATAACTTACTTCATATATAACTATTACTTTGAATGAATTTCTTTGTGTATGTATGCAGGTGACACGACTGAAATGCGGAGGATTTGTGGTTGGTTTTCATATGTGCCACAACATGAGCGATGCCTTCGGCATGTTCCAGTTCATCGGAGCTATCGGTGACCTAGCACGTGGTGAAGCGCTACCAGCCGTAATCCCTACGTGGGGGAGAGAGCTCCTAACAGCGTGCCTCCCACCCGGCCTTCCGCATAACATGCATCTGGCATACGAGCAGCTCCCTGATGGCACGACAACCAATGACATAATGCAGTCGACACCACCTGACGACATGGTAGGGCAATACTTCTTCTTTGGCCCAACGGAGATATCTGCCATGCGAAGCCATGTCCCAGTGCAGCTCAGGGAATCCAGCACTATCTTCGAGCTGCTCGCAGCCGCGATATGGCAATGCCGCACGGCTGCATCGGGGTATGCCCTCGACCAGATAGTGCGCTTCATGTTTTCCTCGAATTCTCGCGGGAAGTGGAAACGCGACCCACCGATCCCGGAGGGCTTCTACGGCTGCGGCCTCGTCTTTCCGGTCGCGGAGACCACCGTCGCCGAGCTGTGCGGGAGCCCTTTTGGGCACGCGCTCGAGCTCGTGCGCCAAGCCAAGTTCGGTGTGACCGACGAGTACGTCAAATCAACAGTGGGAATGATCGCAGGGCGTAAGTGGCCACCTCTTGTGGTGGATCGAACGTACGTTGTGTCTGACATAACATCCATTGGGGAGGAGAAGCTTGACTTCGGGTGGGGGAAGCGTGTTGGCGGTGGCGTACCGATGACAGGAGACATCATGTCCAAGTTCATAAGCTATTTCATGAAGTGCAAGAATACCGAAGGCGAGGACTGCGTCGCTGTGCCGATGTACTTGCCAAGCATAGCGATGGATAGGTTTGCAGTACAGATCTCCGTGTGGTCAAAAAAACAGGGAAAGAAGTTCTCACTGAGCTCCCAGTAGGCTCTCAAGTATGGCCATTAATATCCATCTAATAAAAACCCAAACTTTGTTCAATTGTGTTCACACAGCTGTGTGGGTCATGTATCATGTCTTTCATGTACGGTTGTTCATGGAGTATCATAAAATAAAATAGGTGGATGATAATCCATCTCCCCCTAATATCATGTATGTACCTGGCAAATCCGTTTCAAAGTTTGTATCGAGTTATGAATCCAAGTCGAATTTAGAGGTAAAGTTCAGTCAGAATCTGTGTCAATTCAGTTTAAGAAGAGTTTGTGCAGTTCGTATTCGAGTCATTGTCTGAGATATTGTGTAACGTAGGGTGTGTGTGTATAAAGAAAAACCTAAGAAAAGGTGCGGTTGAAGCACCACCCAATTTCTGTGTTGATTCTGTTTTTTAGAGTTTCTGTTCATCATCCAAAAACACATAACCTGCAGGGTATTAAGCAGAGAAAGAAACAGGGGAGTTAGGCAGGGAAGCGACCGAGCCTTTCATTTGGTAACAGAGCTCGGTGAAGAAGAAGAAGATGGCAGCAAGTAGATCTGTGTCAACAACAAAAGAAGGCCAAATTCACTTCCATACCCGATTCTCAATTCAGAGAACTACGCAGTTTGGGCTATGAAGATGGGGGTAAATATGTGTGCCTAGGGGGCCTGAGACGTTGTTGCGGAACTAGTCGATCCAAAGGAAAAGGCTCCAGAAGTTGACACGAAGACCGATCAAATTGCTTTGGCACTCATCTACGCTTCCATACCCGACTCCATGCTTAGTCAACTTATTAGAAAAGATACAACATGAGAAGTCCAGACTACTCTTTAGACTATGGACAAAGGTGTGGATCGTTTAAAGAAGATTCGGCTACACACTCTCCGATGGGAGTATGAGGCACAGCATATGGGTGAAACTCAATTAGTAGATGAGTTTGTAGGAAAATTAACTACTGTGGTCAATGAGATTCAATCGCTTGGCAGTACATTGGAGGAAACTACAGTTGTCGAGAAGTACTTGCGTGTACTACCAAAGAGATTTGTTCCGGTGGTCACAACCCTTTTGTACTCAAGTGATCTTCGGAACATGACAACAGAAGAAGTCACGGGGTCTCTCAAAGCTCATAAAGGATTGGTTAAAAGTTGTAAGGTCAGGACTGATCAAGCATTGCTAGTGAAAAATGAAGCAAAAGTTGAAAATAAATCTTGGCAGGAACCAAATTCAAGTCAAGGAGGTGGGGAAGGATCTGGCAATTTGCGAGGATGTTGTCGTGGTCTGGGTGGCCACGGCTTTGGACGAAGAGGCCATGGTTTCACTGCTGGTCGTGGGGAGGAAGCAACATGAGGTGAGTTCTCTTACAATTGATGGATGTTTACTATATACCATGATTGTCCAATGACATCGTAAGTTTAGGCTAGATGACTAAGGAGGGCTATGATGTGTCACCAAGAGGGCCATACCTGTTGATGCATGATTGTGATGGACAACTATTGAAGAAAGTGATGCAAACATCAAACCGATTGTGCAAGATACAACTAGAGACAACTAAACCAACTTGCTTCAGTGCCCGGTTGGATGACACGGCATGGTAGTGGCATGATCATCTAGGCCATGTAAATTTTTGTTCTTTAAAATATATGATAGAGAAGGGGATGGTTCATGGGCTGCCAATCATCAATCATCCATCTCAAGTGTGTGAAGGTTGTATTATTGCAAAACAAACAAGACACCTATTCCCTCAGCAAGCACAGTATAGGGCAACACAGCCCCTTCATGTTGATCTCTGTGGTCCTATTACCCTTGATTCAAATGCTGGTAATAAATACTTCTTTCTTCTCGTGGATGATTTTTCTAGGGTAATGTGGGTATACATGTTGAAGAGAAAGTCACAAGGTAAGGACATGTTTCAGAAATTCGTGACACAAGTTGAAAAGGAGATTGATCACAAACTCAAGGCATTGAGATCAGACCATGGGGGTTAATTCTTAGCACAATAACTCAAATCAATATGTGAAATGAAAGGAATTAAAAGGTTCTTTACAGCTCCTTATAGTCCACAATAGAACGATCTAGTTGAGTGTAGAAACTGAACGGTAATGAATATGGCAAGGAGTTCACTGGAAAATAAAATGCTACTGGGAAGATTTTGGGCTAAGATCGAAAAATAAACGGCCACCAGCTAACGCCAGCAACCTCTACCGCCGCCTCCCGCAAGCTCCGCCTCCACCATATCTAGATCTGGCCGGTCAGGGATGGATCCCTGCCGTCTTCCTACCACCGGCCGCCAGCTACTGGCCTCTAGGGCCCCCCCTCCAAGAAGCCTTCCCAGCTTGGCCCCATTGCGGTGCCGCTTCTCCACGGGCTCGCCAGCCACGACATGCAACCGACCGAGAGTTGGGCAATGTGTCGGCCCGCCGCCCTCAGGTCTCAGGTGCGCCTCCCCATCTCATCGCCGGCCATCCCTAAGGCGCACGGCAGTGCTACGGGCTTCGCCGCGAAGTGTTGGGGTGTGCTGTGTGGCTAAGTTGTGTTGTGGACAAGGGAAAGAGTCGGGGAAAGAATGGAGGCTTACCTTGTTCTTACCTTGTGCTAGCCGTATGGTATGGCTATGTGGGAGTTGATTTAGTAGGGAAAAGAAGAGGGGAAGAGATGGGGATAGCTACTCTTTGATGCTAGCTCTCATAAGAAATGGATTCCCCTCCCTTTTCACTAGTTTTGCTCTCTGGTTGAGCTCACGGTTGAGGGAAGTGAAATGGGACCGTGGCTTGAGAAAAATTTTGGCTTGCTGGTTTACCCTTCTTTTTATATGGGAGCCTTGGCCTTGTGAAAGTCCCGGCTAACCCTCCCTTACCTCCATTCTCCTCTCAATGGTTGTTTGCCTTAAGGGGCAATTTGGTCCAAGGGACTCTGCACTGAGCTCTAGGGGTTTTCTACTATGGCAAGTAAGGATGAAAATTTTCCACCGGATGAAAAAACCCAAACACAAGATGGTGCCGATCGGCCGGAGACGATCGGGGAACCTTTGTGAGCACTATTTTTATTCGGCATTCTAAAGCCGAAAGATTCTGACAGCAAAAACATTTTATTCTCATTTATTCTCCCTAGGACTGTTTCATTTCTTACTTTTCTTTTTCTGGATATCTCTTGCAGAACAAACTGTACAAGCCGGAAGCACATCATCAGATGTGGCCGGTGAGAACCTGAACGAAAGAGTAAACACGTATTTGTACGGAAGAAGATGTTGCTCATTGATTCCATGCTTTGGTAGTTAGAAATCGTCAAAACAGGAGGCGTAGATTTTAATATGAAAAATACTTGCGAGAAAAAACCACGAGGACACAATTGGTGATGATCCAAAACGACTTGCAATCGTAGAAACAAATCTGAAAGTACGGCCTATTCGGGCGTCAATCAGCAGAATACAGTAATCTGAATATAGTGCGATCAAGCCACAAAATGCTCAGAATGCTTTGGTCCATGACGTGTGGCACCAAATAAATAAGTACGTCAGCGTAGCCCTACTGAATACAGTAATCAACTGAGGAAAAAGAGGGTAAAACACCTAATAAGCCCCCAAAAAATCGTAGGAATGCCATGTATATGACGATGGTAACTCTTGTTCAACCCGCAGTTCTGGGATGTGTGCGATCCTGTGCAGTTCTGGGATGTGTCGCTTCAGCACAGGGTGACAGCCAAGGATTTGTAGAACCCGTAAGGAGGAAGGAAGCTCTGGAATTGACTGGATCAGCATAGCGCTTTTAAGTTCCAATGTTTCGAGGGAGGTGAGGCTTGCCATGATCGAGGGCAGAAACTCCAGATCAGAAGCATCAAGCACTCCAAGGCATTTAAGGTGCTTGCAGTTTTGCATCAACCACTCCTCAGGTAAACATCTACAGCTGTCAATAGTCAAATTTGTAACTGAATCGACTCTTCTCATTGGCTCCCATTGCAAGAGAGATGGATTGCCGATTCTCAGTAGGTCAAGTTTCCCAAAGTTTGAGGGACCGACTGCAGCAACTTGGCCATGATCAGAGGCTTGACATGTCTGCCGAGATGAAATTCTAAGATGCTCGTCAAGCTTGTTACATCCAACGACCAGCAACTCTCTGAGCGATATGAGTTCTTCTATCCCATCTAAAGTAGCAAGTTCACTGCAGTACGCAATTTCCAATCTCCGCAATTCTGTGAGACTCCTAAACACATCTGCTGAGGGAAGGGCTGTCATCACACAATTACGTAACTGCAGAGTAGTAAGGGAAGTGAGACTGCAGAGGGAATTGAGTAGAAAATTCCCAAAAACACCACTTGAATCAATATAAAGTTCGCTGATAGAAGACGTCAACTTGATATCTGCCTGTGGAGCCACCAGGTTTGGGCAATTCACCACTGACAAAACTTTAAGAAATGGGAGTATCTGCAACTGATCCATTGGCAAATGTGACAAATTTTCACAATATCCAATGCGTAATTCCTCCAGACTAAGAGAACAGTACTCTTGTTCCAGTGCTACTAGGTTTGGACAGTGAAAGATCTTCAGCCTGGAAAGTAATGGCTTTTGGGGTACTGTTGTTTCACTAGGCCGATAAGTTGCAGGAAGACTGGTCAAACCAGCACGATCTATTTCAAGATAAGCAAGAGTAGGTGGTAGCACTGGCACATTTCTCAATGCTCGGCACGATCTAATGGATAGCGTCTTAAGCTGGGGAAACAGGTTCCTGCCCTCCATTTCAACCCACTCCTCGAGTGCTGGAAGGTAGAAAATTGATAGTAACTTAAGAGATGGGTATCCAAAAGGTTCCTCGCATCCATAAAAGGAACGATCTATTCTTTTCACTGCATGCATCCGCATTAAATGGAGATATTTGAGTGAAGGTAGGCTGCCAAGAGGTGGAAGATGCTGCCATTTAGGACAACCGCTGATGTTAATATAGACCAAGTTGCGGATCGCAAGGTTTCCCATCCAACAAGGAGATCTCGAACCACCATAACCTTCAATACTTAGTTTGGCAAGACTCGTGTGAGGTTGAAGGTTATCAAGAAACAGTTCCCCTGTACCTGATTCCCGTGTGCTGCCATCCCAGGAAAGTGACAAGCTAATGAGATTTTCCTTTTCAGCCAGCTTAGCCAGTTTAGCTTCTTCCACATTGTTGTTTTGAATACCATCAATATATAAATAACGGAGATCTTTTAGTTCCTTGAGCTCACTTAATCTTTCGTATTTGAGATTAACATGAAGTTCTTGAAGAGAAGTCAACTGTCCAATGTGAGGAGGTGGTCCAGTTTGAGTACCAGAGTAGTCTAGATGTCTGAGATTAACCAAGCTGCTCAATCGACAAGATTCCCACGAGCATCCCTTGATCATTTGCATATGATATAACTTGCATACAGAAGGAGGACACTGAACTTCCCTCCACCCTGTTGACAAGTAACGAAGGTGCATTAAGTTATCAAATGCAATTGGCGGGTTGACAGGTGAGTCCCTATGTACCCTCAAAGTCAAAGCCCTTAATTTCGTGGCTGCTTTTAGAACATTCTTCAGCACATGCCATTGATACCTTTCCTCCATTGTTCTATCAAAGGATATGTCGAGGGTTCGTAGTTTCTTTAGTTGGAGATCTGTGATCACTGAATGATTTATCATATCAATCGCTATATGACGAACTGTTCCTGGAATAATGTCACAATCATCGCTGGAGATTCTAATACATTCCTTTTTGGAAACAGTACGAGCTAGCTCATGCAATAGATCATGTATCACATAGCGTTCATAAGAGAACTCACCAGCATTGCTACCGCCACCATACAGAACACTGGACTCATTTGATCTCAGTTCAAGGAAAGATTTTCTCATTAGTATACCCAAATAATACTCTCCTACATCCTCTGGCCTCTGATCTGCAGAAACCTGGATCAGTCCTGAGCCCATCCATAAGTTAACCAACTCATCCTTCCTGAAAAGGTAATCTTCTTGGAATATGCTGCAATATCTGAAGCAAGCCTGTAGATCTGGGGGCAGATGATGGTAACTTAATCTTAAAACTTTCATAACACCTTGATTACCATGCTCCAGATTAGATATATTCTCTTGTAAGATTCTGTTCCAGGATATGCTATCCATAGAGTTGTTCAAGACACCACCCATGACCTTTGCAGCTAACGGGCTTCCACTCAACTTTTTAATAATTTGCTTGCCAATATCTTGCAAGTTCATATAATCATCAGGGTTTACTCCAAAAAATGCGTGCTTACTAAAAAGTGCCAAAAGATCCTTCTCCTGTAGCCCCTCAAGTCTTAATGACTCAGTCCCTCCTCCCAGTACCCTTTCAACAATGTCTACCACTGATTGCATTCGAGTTGTCAATAAGATCTTGCTTCCCATTTGGCCGAATTTTAAAGGAGCTACTAATTTCTCCCAGTCAGGCCTTTTGTCGTCGTTCCATACATCATCAAATACAAGCAGAAATTTCTTTGAGCTCAGCTTTCCCCTGAGGACGTCTTGAAGTGTATTTAGACTAGTGATATCAGTACCTTCTCTAGTGATTTCTTCTAGGATTTTTCTTGTCAGAGTACGGACATCGAAGTCATTGGACACACAAACCCACATAACGTGATCAAAACACTGCAGTACTCTTTTGTCATTGTAGACTGCTTGTGCTAGTGTGGTCTTGCCCATGCCACCTATGCCCACTATAGCTAAAGTGAGGACATTGCAAACATCATCATGGTCTTGATCATCAATTTCTTGCTTGATCAACCATTCAACAATCTGATCCCTCTCAGTGTCACGGCCAATTAATGTTTCATCAACCAAGAAGGAACTAGTCTCACGAGGATTACCGATTTCTTGATGACATATGTGCCTCAAGCTAGAAGAATCAAACCGATCCACGAGTAAGGTGAAACGCTCCACAGCAGCAGCAACCTCATCAAGTTTCTTCATGGCATCTACCATTCTCTTGAGCGTACCAACCTCAAACATAATATTGAACTGCTGGATAAACATCCGCTTACACTTGTAGAGAGAGCTGCTCACCTTATTGCCTCTAGTTTTCACTTTTTTCTCAAGCTTGTAGTACTCCACCTCGTCAAGCACGTCCTCAGCCTCCTCGACAGCGTCCCTGAGCTGCCAAAGCCATGAATCAAGCGCCTCGCTCTGGTCCCTTATTCTCTCCATATCAATGGCATCAAAAACCACTTGAACTTGTGGTAGAGTCCTCTCTAGCCGCTCCTGCACCAATTTCATCCCATCCGCCTTCATGTACTTCTCCAGGTACTCGAAGGATTTGCGGGCAATCGCAGAGATGGCTGAGACGGCCACAGATTTACCTGCAAATGCCAAGGCCATGGTTGCCTGGTTGGAGAGAATGTGAGAAGGCAAGTTAACAAAGGCACAGAAGTAGGGGATGTACAGGAGCTTTCTTGCAATGACAATAGAAAAGCTAATGAGCTGCACCAAGACTCCAAGAGTAGAGTTCTACGCTTAACATCACCTTTTTTGGTGAGCCATCGCAGTCGCCGGCCCCAGCACCGTGATGACCCCAAGAAGAAATTTCTTCCCTTGTGCTGTTTAATTGAGGACCCAAGATTTGCGCGTCGCGGCTCATAACCACACAATTTGCTAACCAAAAGCATAGACTAACCAAATGCATTGAGGCCAGAAATTTCTTCCCTTTGATGGTTTGATAGTGATGGCATAGACTAACCAAAAGCAAGTCAAAACTTTCATAGTGATCCGATTAACCCCCCTTTGGAAATTCTGGCCACTGCAGGATCTTGTGTACCAGTACAAATGTGAACAATTATCCAAGTCTGATAACACTGAAACAAGATGCAAATAAGCGACTCTTGCTGTATTGCCAGAATATCACCTGCCAGTGGGTTTTACATATATGGGAGAAAAAGGAAAGATAATTCGTGGAAGTATGTATACTAGTACGAGCACTCTGCAGCATTTGGATTGATCAGACCAATAAGTAGGAAATCTACGATAGAAAGGGACCAAGAAGCTTACTGAGATGCTAGAAATTTTCCGGTTGGGACGGGAATGATTGCGAAAGGATATAGCCGCCGCTCTTGACTTGCAGAGGCCGCCTCCTCTCTGATCTGATCCCACCCACCCAGACCAAACCGGATCATTCAGAAACAGCTCAGCATTGCAAATTGGGATGCAACAAAGGAGGCGATGAGGCACTGTCGTTCGCCTCCAGTACCGCGCTTTTTTTCGACTGCTGGGCTCGCCCCCAAGCTGGGCACCGAAGCTGCAGCAACGGGCAGCCGCCGCCGCCATTGGTGGTGGCGGCCACGGGCAGATGACGGGCATGATCAAAATGGGCCCTGGCCGTTTCGGTTGGCCTCGAAACGTTGGAATATCATTTTTTTTTTCTCTGCCGTCGAAAGGTGCCTAACCGAGGCAACTAGCTGGAGCAGGCCCATGTACAGCCCAAAGCGAACATGCTTTCACGAACATGCTTTCACGTCCTATCGTGTTTGCAACTTACCATGCTTCCAAGTTTTGGCAACATATCCAATGAACCGACCTAATTGGTGGACATATGCAATCAGGGCTGTTTGATCCGAGACGAGCGCACCAGATGCAAAGAGGTAGAACTCCTAATCCACTTACGCAACTTTACGAAAAACCCCTGCGCAGGAGGTGGAACTCCCTAATCCACTTACACAACTTTACGAAAAACCCCTGTGTAAGGGACTAAAAATTTACAATAACCCCCTTGCCTCCCAGTCTCCCACAGCCTGACTCGTTGCCTCCCTCCTCCATGCGCGCATGGAATAGGGCTTGCCGCTGCACAGCTGTCGCACGCCATCGCCCCAAAAACTGATCCGGCTATGCAATCGTAGCCGAATCAGCAGCACAATGTGGCCCTCATCCATCTCCACGGTGAGGTCAGATCCGAGCAGTGAAGGCATGGGCTGCGCCGTGATCGGCAACCACTGTGAGAGACCATGTGGAGGTCATTTCGTATGTGTGATGAGTAATTGACATCGGTTTAGGAAAGTCGAGTTTGAGTTGCTTGGTCCGGACCTTGACGTTGCATGGTGCAATCGGGCTCGGTCGGACTTGGTCAAATTTGGTCGTATGGGATTAGGATGCATATTCCGATAATTCGACAGGTTTGGACTTCTTATGAGTAAGTATGGTACGTTGATATGATTTATGCTTTCATGTATCGAGCGGTGCTATTTGACGTGTTTCTTGTCTGTGTGGCTGCAGGACGTCGAGGCGGAGTCGTGGTGAGACACGAGGTGACCGGACTAGACACAGGCGGTGTCGAGGTCAGAACGGTCGGGATGTGTCGAAGACGGTGGAGACTCGAGGTGGTTGCTAGGCTTGGACGACAAGGAGCGTGGAAGCTTCCCGGAAGGTGCAGGAGGGGCGAATCGGTAAATTCGCGAGCCTGTACAAGCGGGAGCGGGCTCCGTTGGATTTAGCTAACGTAACGGGTTGGATACCCGTTAGCAAAGGGCTATAAATAGGTTAGAGGGGCTGCATGCCTCCTCATGCATTTTGAAGGGAATTAGGGTTAGCTCTAGTCAAAAGAGGCTTTAGGAGGTGGTTTTTCCTTTAGTCTTTAGTGGTTGAGGGCACCAGGGCTTGCTCCCCACGTTCATTCCCTCCTGTGTGTGTGTCTCTCCCAGGAAGCATGTGAGCTCTTAGTGTTCTTGAGTTCTTGGCTTGGAGAGGAGAGGGATAGAGTGGTGAATCCATGTAATCAACTCTTGTTCTAATGTCCAGTGGTATCGGGACTCCTTGTAATCCTCTTTTGCAATGAAATCTTTGAAGTTTTTTTCCTGTTCTTGCTTGTTTCCCTTCGTTGCTCCTCTCTGCTAATTTCTTGACTTTCTTGATTTCTTGTTGTTTGTTGCTGGGGAGTGCCAAAATGGGTTGCTCTATGATGGGATAGTGCTTCAAGGTCATTTGATCGATAAAATCCCAAGAGCCCATTCTTGATTTCAGTTTTGGCATTTTGAGCTCCCCTGTTCTTCATTCTAGATTCTAGGGTTTCTTGATTTCTCTTCATTCCCTTCATGAGAAGGCCTGGGATTTGATCTGGAGTGTCTTGTTACCATTGCTAATCTAGCTGCAAAAGCTCATGATCAAAGATTCAAGGATTGAAGAGGAATTGAGTTTTTGGTGTTGCCTCTGTAGGTTTTCAGTTTTTGGATTTCTAGGGTTTTGGTGGATTTCTAGTTTCCTTCTTTGAGATGGCTTGAATCTTGACTTGCAGAGTCCAGTGGCTATTGCTTACATATCTGCAATGTCTTGTCGCCAAAGGATCAAAGTTGATATGGCAATTTGAAGTTTAAGGCCCCTCTCTGTTTATTTTCAGTTTCTTGGAGTTTTCTCAATTTCTTGTTCCAGGGAGGGATGTTTGTGTTTCCCCCAAGTCTCTCAGGCTATTTTATTCATTGTCCCACTAATCTGGAGTGACTAGGTCAAGAGAAAAAATCAGTACTCTCAGTTGGAGGAAGTTCATGTTTTAAAATCTGAAAATCTGCTTGCTGTCCCCCTGAGTCCCGAGGAGCGGTCAGATCGCAGGGTAGAAGGTGGTCAGACCGGTGCTTTGCCGGCGGTCAGACCGACCTTGAGGAGGCGGTCTGACCGGCATGTCCCGAGCAGTCTGACTGGCCCTCTTCTCCCGCAGCCTATGTTGCTTGCCTTTTCTAGTGAGTGTTTATCCGTTTGATTTCTCTGTTGGCTGGGTCTATTTGCTTTGAGCTCTTGAGTTTCCAGAAAGCTTATTTAATCCCCTTCATAGCTTCTTCTTAGCTATTGGAGGAGAGTTTTTAAGTGAGTACTTTTGGAGAACATACTTTTAAGTCGACATTCACCCCCCTCTATCGCCATTTCGGTCCAACACACTGCCTCCGCTTCACCCACCGTGGGTACATGTGATTCCCGTTAACATTTCATTTCAGGTTTTGATTGAAGGAGGTGTGTCAATTGATTTGTTGGCCATCGTGTACAGATTCAATGGAAGATGTTAGCAACGCCATCCGGCCAGTAACTTTACCAAGTGGTAATATGGCTTATGTATGATTACTTATCGCGAGCAATCTATGTACAACTCCCCAAAAGGCCACTAGCATTCCATTCCGTGTGAGTACGTGCGTATTTCAATTTCTTAATCTAAATGATTAATATCACTGTCAGCTTAAACACCATCTGTACAATTGCAGGGTTCACCATCCATACTGGTAGTTACTGAGCACTTGAAGCCTATTGTGGTGTTGATTTTTTAAGGTAAGGACAAAGCTCTCGATTTTTGACAAAGCATATGCACATGTTGATGTGTTGCCTAGTGTGGAGACGGTACTATTGCTCTAGACGAGACTGGAAAGAAGATAAAAGCAAGGACAAAATAGAGGGCAAAAAGAAGAGGATATACAAACCGAAATGAACTAGGTGTGGATGCAAGGTCATGTTTTATATTAGTGACATTTGTGGAAGTCCATTGTAATTTCAAACTTCGTTAAGTTGGTTTTAGTGATAATGACAAATACTATTGTGAGATATTGTGAGACTAACTTGCTTATTAACCATGATATTGCCTAGTCTTATTTGGATGTAATTAATAACAAATACAATTATGAGACTAACTTGTTTGTTAATTGCTTAAGTCTCACTTAGATGAAAAGATGAAAATCATGGAGGTATACATTCGACATCATACTCTTTTATCTTAGTGCATTCATCGGATTCGAAATATAGATTGAACTTCACCAAAAATCTAGCTTGAATATGTGCATATATTTTTATAATATATTCTTGTATGCACATATTTCAAGAGAGTTCACTCTATATTTTGTCGTTTTATTAGTATTGATCTATGTTTCTTTTTCCATATATTAAAGATTTTTACTTTGAAACATATCTTTTAAATATATATAGCTTGTGTAGTTCATATATACTCTTGATTGATTTAAATTAAATCAATTATAATCGAGTCGTCATCTAGTTGCTCCATTATGTGTTAATGGTTGGATAATTAATGACAACCGGATATGTAACCCTTGCTAGCAATTAATCTCAAAGACAAATGTTTCCATTCAAATGAGGTAATTACTTTGAAAGCTTATCCTAGACTAATAAGTGTTGTGTACATGTTTGTAACATCCTGAAAATTTGAATTTGAAATTATGAAGCTTTTTGAATTTATTTCTGCAATATGTTTTATTTGAATTTGGAGTTTGTGGTATTTTTCTGAATAACTTAATGAAGGTTCCAAAAAGTCAAAAGGACCAAAGGGAAAACAAGCATGTCTAATTATTAGAAAATTAAAATCTAGAGTAAGAATCTGAAAAGATGATCCATAAAATACCAAAAGGGAATTGGGTGTAAACATGAAATCCCATCTCTAAACATAAGGGCATGAATGACAAGGAGGTGAAAAAAAGGGGAGAAATAATGTACAAGGGTATTAAGGAGAATAAGAGCAAAAAGGAGAAATGTAAATAAGCATGAAATATCATCCCTAAAAATTATGGCAAGCAAATTAAAGGAGGCTAGCATTTACATATATATGCAAACACATATGAATATCAATACATATATAAATAAGCATGTATGTACATACACAAAAATTAGAGAGAAATGAAAATATGTATACATGTATATGCCCCTAGGATATATGTGTAAATGTGTGTGTGTGTGTGTGTATATATATACATATTCAAATGTAAAAGCAAAATAAAAGTAAAAATAATAACATTTACAAATATATGTATGCATACAATTGAATATGACAAGAAAATAATCTTTACGTAATAAGTATCAACAAAGTGGTAGATATAGGATTACAGGGAGAAAGGAAGTGAATATATAGTATATATATACCTATGTATACACACATGAATACCCAAAAAGAAAATCAAAGAAATACAAAAAGAAAAAGAATTTAAAAGAAAATAACACAGCCGGGCCGGCCGTCATCCCGGCCCAGCCATTCCCTCCACGCGCCACCAACACGCCCGCACGGTCCATCGCTCCACGGCCCAGCCCGCACACGCCGCCCCGCCTCTGCCACGCGGGCCCGCGACTCGCGCCTCACTGCCGCGCGACCCCACGTGCCAGACTCTCCCCTGGCCGGTGGCCCCGCCCGCGCTCTCCTTCTTCTTCCTCCCTCCTTCTTCTCCACGCGCCCGCTTCGCCTCGCGCAGCTCCCTCTAGCGCCTCTGCCGCAGCAAATCCCCGCTCTCTCTCACCTTGCGGGCAAAAATTAAAAGGACCAGCTACAGGAGGGGGAATGCATCTCTCCCGCCACCTCTCTCCTACAAAATCCCGGCGAGATTTGGTTCATCTCCCCCTGCCGGCGTGAGCAGGGCGGAGCCAGATGGCGCCCTCGCCGTGCGCGTCTCTCCCGGCTATAAAAGCCCTGCCAAGGAGCCGCAAACACGCCGCAAAACTTCCCTCTTCCCTCCCCTGGCCGCAATTGCACCGTAGCGCCCCAATTTTCCGCCGGTCCTCTCCTTTTTCCCGAACTCCGGCGCCGCCCTCCCCGCCGATCCCGGCCGCCTCCGAGCAATCCTTTGCTCCCAGAGCATCAGGGAAGCAAGGCGAAGCTAACACCGGTCTCCCCCGCACCTCCCGAAGCCCGTACCCCGCTGTCACCGGAACTTCCGCCCGAGCCTCCGCCGTCGCACGCCGCCAGCCCTCTCCGGCCACCGTCGCCCCCGGCCGTCTACACCAGAAGCTTCGCCATCACGCAGGGATTACATTCCACGCAACCCCAGACCTCCCCGACCACTGCTCGCCGCCGATCACCGTCGCCCCCGACTTCCTCTGCCGGACCCCTCCGCGAGCTACCTCAAAAGGGTAAGCTACCCTTACTGGGTAGGCAAAGCCTCCCCCGCTCACTTGGCTATCAGCGCGCGTCTCTTCCTCCCCCACTCCCGCGACGCGCGTTCGAGCCCCCGGCTCCGCGCCTGCGGTTGAGCATTTCTTTTCCTTTTCCCTACTGACAGGTGGGCCCCACCTGTCGGCCTGTGCAGCCGGAGCGGCCCACTGACCGCTGGGCCCCACGGGTCAGTGACACCCCTGCGCAGAACCCTACTGAACAGCATCTGGGCCCACTTGTCAGCGGCACGGCAAGAAAAGAATTAAAATAAAAATAAAATGACATGTGGGACCCAATGTCATAAATTTCATATTTTATGGAATTAATTCAACCTGAGAACTTCAAATAATCATAACTTTCTCATTTTAACTCCAAATTGAGTGAGACAAATTCCTAAATTCATCTAAATTCAAGATCTATCCAATGAAACTAAAATCATAATTTTTAGAGTTCATTTGAATTTCTGGTGATATTTTGTTGATTTGATGTTTTCTTTTTATCCAAATTTTCGCGCGCGATTAAAATAGCTTACGAGGCTCAAGAGGAAGAGTTCGAGGCAGCAGCACTAGAAGTTCCGGATAATCAAGCACCAGATTACTGTGACCAAGGCGAGTCAATACTTTGATCATGTTGAACCTACATTTTCTGCAAACGACTTTGGTTTAAATTATCAAATTGCATGCTATTATTTTATATGCAAATACATGTTAATTTAAGATTTTAGTTACATGTCCATTGCTTGCTTGACTAAAATTACACCTCCTTTGGAATACTTGAATATGTGAACCTTGTCGCCTTAGCAAAACTATAATGGTAACTTTTCAAAAGTAAGTCCGTACTTTATATGCCGTGCTTAGTATTGTTTAGGTAATCATGGGCGCGAGAACACCCAAACATCACTTTAATCATGAGAAAATTTTGGTTGGGACAGTCATGGTGGTAATGACTGATAAATGTTGGATATGATTATTTTATGTTTCCAAAATCCCCAACTTGCTTGAATATCTGGGCGGATTGGTTCGAGGGTGTGTGTGTGTGGTGCAGTGGAAGCACAAAGTGGGTTAGTGGTAGACCGCCCAGATACCACTAAGGACTGAATCTTGTCATGTCAACCCGTGTAAAACAGTAAACCACAAGTCTGTAAAATACAACTTGGCTTAGTAGATTTACCGGACCCTGAAAGTCATCCTTCCAGGAGGAGGTGTGGGATGGTGCAAGCGGCAGTCCGTGTGACGGCTTGAATGGGACACCCGGGTAGGGTGAAGTTCTGCTGTGGCGAGCTAGCAGGGGTGGGGAGCCAGCTGCTAGACGTTCAGAAGGAGGACATCCCGCACAACGTATGGGACCCACCGCAAGTGGGAGCGACCCATAGGGTGAAATGATGGAAGGGGCGAGGTACTTTGAAAAGTCACTGTGATGGTCTGCTCAACCACATGACTAAGGAATCGTGTGGGGCAACGAGTTGATTGTCTCTTGTGGTGAAAGTGTACAAGCTCTGCAGAGTCTAAAACTATTCGAATAGCCGTGCCCACGGTCAAGGGCGGACATGGGAACTTAACCAGATATAGTTCTATTTCAAAATGCTTTATGATGGGTTGGAAAAGTGAAAGGGCAGTGTAAGGCCCTAGTTTGGAATTGTCCTGGGTGTCGTCCCAGTGGTAAGTTAAGCGGCTATAACGCTGAAGAAATTGATATATGGTGCAGATGCCATGTAACGGTGGATGGAATCTGAATCGATAATAACACTGCATTTCCTTGCACGTTATGACTTGTTCCAAAATTGCTAAGTCATAGGGCTTTTTAATTAATTGTATTCAAAAGCACTCCTTGCAAAACAAAAGAACCCGAGCCTCTCCTTTGTTAAGCCATGCATACTATTTAGTTGCATTCTGTGTATTGGCTCGCGGAGCACGGGGTCGGAGTGCTCACGCTCGCTTTTGCGGCAAATTCAGAAGCAAGTATCGGATCACTACGCTTCAATAATACTTTTGGATCACGATGGCGAAGAAGGTGAAGATGCCAAGAACTAGGTCGTGAACCTCCAGTTGGCTGCCTGTGGGCATGTCCTGAAGGTCCCACCTGTGTGCTTCGTTCTTCCGCTGCTGCAATTTATTGATTTCGGCCTAATCGGCCCATGAGTAAGTCTACTATTATATTTACATTTCCGCATGATATGTACTTTGATATTCAGAACTGTAACTGTGTGCACTATCTACTGATCCAGGGAATAGTGCAGTTAAACACAGTAGATTCCGGATTGTAAAATCTGGGTCTGACAATGTTGTATGCTCGCAAATTAATCTTTTATCTCATTATTTGTTGAGATTGTCATGGATTACTAAAAAGAAAATATTATCAAACCTAATCCCTCCATTATGAGTTAATGGTGAAGTTTTGGTAATTAATGGCAATTGATTTGTGGACTAACATTTTTCATGAGTTGGATGAATAGGTTAGATTTTACAAATGAGGAAGATTTAGTATGACTTCATGTATTGAAGATCATCAAGTCAAAATGCGAGGGTGGAAGATGGCTTCATGAGTTGAAGGTCATCAAGAAGAGAATACATCATAAGTTGATGCATGCCCAAGAGGAGATGATCATGAGTTGATCATCAAGTCAAGTAAAGACATATCATATGTTGATGGAGTTCAAGTGAAGGATACATCATGGGTTAATGCATATCAAGACAATGACCCAAGGTAATGGTATGACTAGCTAGGGCTAAGAATGTGTTTCTAGTCTTTTACCGTCTTAGCACTTGGTTGGAAGACCAAATTATTAGTATAGGTTGACGTACTATTAAGACGGGTCATGTCTACTAGCTTGAGTCTTATCATATATTGATAGCTTAGCCTCACTTGCTCTAGTTCTTTGTAGCATGATGTTTATATGTACGAAGGTGTTTTGCAGATGGTTGAAGCTTATGTGTTAAATTCTTATAGTATAAGACTATACATTGCGAATGTGTTTTGCAAGTACTTGAAGTACATATTTCCTACCCATTGTGGTATGAAGCTTATGTTTGCAAATATGTTTTGCAAATGGTTGAAGCTCATACATAATCTTTGTGTCATGATTCTAAAAGTGTGCAAATGTGTTTTTCAACTTGTTGGGAGTTATATTCGATCCTTGTATGTATGATACTATAATTTGTAAATGTATTTTGTAAAATCTGTTGAAGTATATGCACTTTTCAAAAAAAAATTGGAACTACCATAGTGTGTCGTGCGGTACTACCGTTGGGCAAAAGTACTGGCATTGGGATCACGATGCTACTGCATCTGTTGGTGGTCAAAGACTAATATGGTCGAAGACTTGTTTGGTCGAAGATAAATGTGGCCGAAAAACCAATGTGGTCGAAGACCTAAGTGATCGAAGACAAATGTGGTCGAAAACTAACATGGTCAAAAACCTATGTGGTCTAAGACAAATATGGTTGAAAACCAACATGGTCAAAGACCTGAGTGGTCGAAGACCTATATAGTCGAAGACAAATGTGGTCAAAAACCAACAAGGTCGAATACCTATGTGGTCGAAGATCAGCGTGGTAGTCGGAGACTGTATGGTCGAAAATCGACGTGATTGAAAACTGACGTTGTCGACATGCAAACCAATGTGGTTGAACCGACGTGGTCGAACCAGCGTGGTCGAGGAACTATGTGGTTGAGTATCTACGTGGTCGAACCAACGTGGTCGAAGCAATGTTTTGAACCGACATGGTCGAACCAGCGTGATCGAGGACCTGTGTGGTCGAGGATCTACGTGCTCGAACCAACGTGGTTGAACTAACATGGTCGAACCATCATGGTCAAATCGACGTGGTTGGAACCAGCACCTGTGTGGTCGAAACCAACGTGGTCGAAAACTAGAGTGGTCGGAGACCTGTGTGGTCGAACCAGACAACGTGGTCGAAGACCAGTATAATCGATAATCGGTAGTATCGGCTCTGCGTGAGCGATCTAACCTGCTTGTGATATACCAGCTCTGTATAGCGGTACTTCCGGAGTTGCGGTACGACCACTTGTATAGCGGTATGTTTTTTCCAAAGAGACACCTTTATGGGAGTCTTCTCCTCCCTCGTGAGAACGGTAGTTCCGTAGTGTGGAGCGGTACTACCGCTGAGTGGTAGTACTAGCCAGTGGTCGGCGGTAATACCGATTTCAGTCTATAACAGCTAGTTTTTCGACCATTATAGAAGGGAGCGTTAGTACTGGCCATATAATGGCGGTACTACTAGTTTTGCTGGTTTCTATCCCCAACGGCTAGTTTTCATGGTGTGGGCTATAAATAACCCCTTGGTCGTTTGGGAGAAAACCTTTTAGCACTCTATTTCACTCTCTTGAGTTAGTGTGAGGTTCTCCTCTCAATTATGCATGTGTTGCACAAGCAAGGAGAAGGGATCTAAATTTCATGTGTTGCATCTAGAGGTGGATTTGGTATCCACTTGAGCTTGTGCATTTATTTCACATGGTGAGACTCATTAGAGTTTGCCGACTTCTAGACGACATTGCAGGTGTCATGTGCAGTGATCTTCTCAAAGAAGGCTGTGAGAAGACCCGACGAGTTGTGAAGGATGGAGTTCACATACCTAGAGTGGGAAAGAGCTACCACTAGTGGATTTGATGTGATTGGTTTAATTTGTGGAGCCGGTCCAATTATTTGGGTTTGCCTCAATGTGGACTAGGGAAGACCAGCAAGTCTCCGAATATCACGGTAAAAAAGAATCGTGTTATTGTGGTTTGTTTTCCTATGCTCAATTTACATTCATAGAATTAAATTGATTGCTTGTTATTATAGGATTGTGAACCTTGATATAACCTTAGAGTATTGGTGCACTTAGGTGAACTATAGGATCGGATATGGCAACAGAGAGGGGTGAATGGTGCCTCTTTAAAAGTGCCCCCAAGTATCCACTAAAAATCACCTCTCCGATAGATATGAAATCTATGAAGAAGGAGATCCATGCTCTCTGGAAACTCTAACATACAGAGGAGAAAAACCATACATAAAGCATCAGAGAAAAAACAGATAGGTCAGCACTTAAACTGAAAATAGCAGCAGTAACCTCAATGGTCAGAAGGCAGCAGGCCGGTCAGACCGCCATATAGGGGCTGGTCAGACCGCCGCTACAAGGCCGGTCAGACCGCCTCTATATGGTCGGTCTGACCGCCTCTTAGGTCAGACCGCCCTGTTGCCTCCTGTCAGACCGCCAACTAGGGCCCGGTCAGACCGCCATGGTCGGAGCGGTCTGACCGCTAGGGTTAGCGGTCTGACCGGTCTTCACGAGAACAGAGCAGACAACAGCAATCCTGAAACTCTGAAACTACTGAACTTTGCTGAAATCAAAGAGATTTATGAAATTCTTATGTTCTCCTCATGCCAAAAGACCAAGGGCTAGACCTAAATAGCTCTGGCTCCAAACCCTAAAGAGAAGAAAATAGAGGAAATGCAGACGACACAAAAGTGAATGCAAACCAACAGCTCTTCTTCTCATATTCATTCATTCCCATGAATGCTTACAAGAGATGAATGATTACACAAAGGGATACACCCCACTCACTACATGCTTGAGAGGGGAAATCACTACATGTTTGAAAACACTCACGTATGAGCTCAAGCCATACACACACCACTTGCTTTCTTGCTTACACCCAAATGAGCTACAGACTGCTGCCTCCTCACCACATTTTGAAGGCAAGTGCTCAACCCAAATAAGCAAATCAAGAAGTGTCATATCCTCTCCACTCCATGCCTCCCATCCAAATGAGACAAGGGTCAAACCTTTTCCAGGAAATGGAGGGAAACCACTTACTTGAGTCAAATCTTCAATTTGCCCTCAAGCACCTTCCCAGAAGCTTCCCACAACCAACGCCTTGACCGTCTGGACCTCGACTCCTCCCTGAGTCTAGTCTGGTTTGCTTCGCTGCACACGACCGCACCCGGCATCCTGACCGTCTGGACCTTAGCTCCTCCCTGAGCCTAGTCCTGATCCACTAGCCGCTGCCCGTCGTGTCCACCCGACTCCGACCGAGACCTCCGACTCCACGAGTCTAGTCACGGTGCGTTGCAGCCGCACACGACCGCAACCGACCTCCAACCGTCTGGACCTCCGACTCCTCCCTGAGTCTAGTCCCGGTTCACTCGTCGTTGCCCGTCGTGTCCATCACCGGTAGCTCCAGCTCCGGTTCCTCGTCTCCCAACTCGCAACCACCTCACCAGCCTCGATCATCGTCGGCATCACCGACCGTCTGGACCTCAACACCTCCTGTGCCTAATCACGGTCCTCCTCGCCTCACCATGACCTAGCTCTGAAGTCCTGCAGTCACACAGAAAAGCAAACCGTCACATAGCACCGCACGAAACAACATATCAACAATAGCATAAATGAAAGATACTCAACCCTAGAATACCCAAAACAAACTCAAACCACTAAACGAACCGTCAATTACTCATCACAAACATAGGAACACCTCCACATGGTCTCTCATGAACCTAGTACATTTACGCTTTATTTATGCTAAATCAAATTGAGTTAAGCTTCCACATTATAAACTTGATTTTAGCTAAATAATTAAGAAGAGATTTTTATAACCTCTTATTCACCCCCTCTAGTCGGCCTCCTCGAGAAAGAATGATAACAATGTTGTATTTTATTTTTGACTGTGATATTTGGCACATGTGTTTTGGGTAGAAGCAAATTACAGGGAGAATTATATTAATTTTGGATAGTTGGTCTCATTCGATACAACATATACTATAAACCAATGCGACATGATCTTTGCACCTTTCGTAGGAATGAATAATCATGGGGGATGTATTCTATTAGGGGCTGTTAACGCAAGATACATGCACAAATTTGATATCCGTAAGTGCACAGGTCGTTAGTAGCTTTTCACCAAGGAGTATTACAAGGTATCAAAATCCACAAGGAAGCATCAAATAGATTTACTACTTAGAATAAATTACTACTAAATATTCTACTAACAAAAATAATGATTATAAGATGTGAAAATTAACTAAAATAAATCTACCAAAATAAGCAAGGGAGAAACTGGCTTAAATCAATATGAAATTCCTCCCCTAAGCTAGGTTTACTTATTGCAACTAAAGACTAAATCAATCTAATAGCAAATAGCACCAAATAATACTATGTTGGTTCTCACCCTATAGTTCAATATCGGCCCCTTCACTGTTTTTCGCTATCATGGATCCATCAAGCTAATAAAGACCAACATGACCTGCACAACTTGATATAGATTTGCACACTAGATCAAAACACCATGTCTACACCTAGGGCTAAGAAATCAATAATCATACATGACTAATTATCAACTGAGGAAGATGCGCAACATCAAGAAGACACAATACTAACATAATAGGTACTAAATTAATAGATCATTCCATATGTCTTAAGTTAGAGCAAGATCCTCACACTCAGGAGAAGAAAAGACGACTACTCTATATAAAGATCAAAGTTACACGCAATTACCAATGAAGGAGAGTCGGGGAGGAAGACATGGGACAAGCTGAGAAGGCTACACAGAGCAGTGCTAGGTAGTGCAAAGGTGGCACCGAGTGGCGACAGGGGCTGTAGGCCAGGCTTCAACGACTTCTAGGCTCCATAACTTTCGTGTCCAGCCTCCGATTTGGGCAAATAGTATATTAATTTTGATCATTCTAACAAGGTGAACGTCATGGCAACCTTCAATTTGTCATTTAATGAAGTTCACTTTGGCACATTTTCCAAGCAAGCACTTCGTTAGCTCTTTTCAGCCAAATATGATGTGTGTTCAGCATATTCCCTACACATCAGTATAATATACAAAATTTTTAGGAATTGTTAGGGTTAATTGCCAAATGACATAATTAAGCATAGAATATCACGTAAAATGATGATAAATGGGGCAAGAAAAGTATACAAATCGAGCACCAGTAGTGGCTGCATTGCTACACGATCAAGCAATAGAAACATTCAAATGGTTGTTCCATACTTTCTTGAGATGTATAGGAGGTGTTGCACCTAGGCTTATAATAATTGATGAAGAGGCGAGCATGAAGAATGCAACTGCGAATGTCTTCCCAACTAGCAAGCATAGGCTATGTATGTGGCACATATTGAACAAACTTCCAACAAAGATAAGGCCAGATTTGAGGGATAACAAACTGTTTTATAATCATGTCAACTCATGTGTGCATTCTTCAGAAACTCCAAAACAATTTGAGTCACAATGGGCTACTATTATTTTTTATTTTGGTTTGGAAGATAATAAGTGGCTGGCTAACCAGTATCATATTTGGAAATGTTGGGTACCAGCTTACTTTATAGACATACCCTTGATAGGCATTCTTAGAACAACTTCTAGGTTAGAAAGTGCTAATTCTTTTTTCAATCACTTCATTGGTTATAAACATGCTTTGGTTGAATTTTGGATTCGATATGACACTGCGGTGGAGAAACAAAGAGAAAAGAAGCAAAAAAAAAAAAGACCATGCCACATTCCACACAAAGCCTCAATTGAAGACACCATAGGCAATAGAACAACACGAGAGTGAGATGTTCACGCATGACATGTTCACCAAATTCCAGAAGAAGGTTATAGCTTCCATGGGTAATCATTTTATTTAGAGCACAGCGCAGGTGTGCAAGCTTAAAGTTACATTAGTCATGGAGGATGGCAAGAAAGTAAGAAAAGTCACATGTGACACTGATTAGATCATTGCCCATTGCTTTTGGATGTTCTTTGGCACTCACGGAATTATTTGTCGTCACATTATACTTGTATTGCGAGGTGCATTGCGAAGTAAGCTTCCAAGTCATTATATTTTGAAAAGGTGGATTACAAATTGCAAGAGGGAGGTTATATATAACGAGGATGGCAATGTGCTAGAGGAAAAGCTCAAAGATCCTACAGAGGAAGAAATTAAAAGGTTGGCCTCGGACATGCACAAGGACTTGAAAAATGTGCTACATCGAGCTAGACCTTCACTTGGCTGCATGCAGAATGTGAGAGGGAAATTTTAAGAAATAGATGAAATAAATCCGAAACTTCTTACCCGGCAACAAACTAGAGTTGAGGAGGTTAAAGATATCTTGGTTGTAGCATCCCTAAACATAATTTCATATTGCCACCGATCGATATTCTCACAAAAGGGAAATACAGGAGGAATTGACCTAGGGAGAGAGAAAAAAGATCAAATAGAAAGGCGATTTGCATATGTAGGACATGCAATAAGATCGGCACTCATGACAGCCACAACTGCCCTCTACGGAAACTAACACAATGATTCAGGTAGTTTTGTTTTGTTGTTTATTGCTTTTAGCCTATAGTTGCTAGCCTATTGACATGATTTTTTCTGGCAGGAATTCCTTTTGGCATGGAAAAGTGTGAACCATCTCTGAACTGATGTAATAAGTACTTGTGGACATGTGCTCTGGGATCTCTTTATGTAGTCCTATGGACAAAGCTATGTAGTATTGCGTGAGTGAACTAATGTGTTTTGTCATGTACTGGAAATGGTGAACGCATGTCTGAGTGAGTACTATTGCCATGTACCAGAAATGGTGAACTGATGTATCATGTCTTGCTGCTAGCCAGTATGTCCATGGTCTTTTTCATCTCAACTTCACATATCTAACTGCATTTTCTTGTCAATCATTCAACACTACCTGATACTAATGATGTTGCCAACCTGATGTCAATTCTAGAAGCAGTCACTGCTACTGCAAGCATGTTGCTAGTTATTGTCGCTATTGCTCACTCTGTCCCATGCAAACCAAGAAACAAAACGTATTCAGATGGTTCATGTTGTTTCCTTGATTCATGAACAAACACAATCTGATACATTAGTTCACCATTCCCTTGATTCCGTATCAGCACAAACAAGACCTGAGACATCAGCATCATCACAAATATTCTAAGTCCTGATATTGTTCATGGTTCTCACCATTTTACTAAAATTTCACTTGCCAGACTTTGCAGCTTGATGAATCAATTCAGTAGCTAAACTAGTTGAGTAGCTACTAGTTAAGGATGTTGATGCATCAAGCAGTATAATAGCTAATACATAAGCTTGCAAAATAAACTTGTTGGTCTGATATTGTAGCTGCTGCTAGCAAAATGGTATCAAACGTTGGGGCAGAATGCACTTGATACTGTTCATTCTGTGTCCATGCAAACCAAGAAACAAAACAGCCTGTACCTGACGATTTCCATGAAATTGATATTGTTCGTGCTTTCAACAACACAAAATTCCCATTTGATAACCACGTTGGGCCCATATAACCAGGTATTACAAATGAGGAATTTCAAGCTCATGAAACTAACCGAACACTATAAGGTATATTTCTCAAAATTTCTAGAATTATAGTTTCACTTGAGAATACAGCACACAATCTGCAAATGATACAATTTCGTGTATCACAACTAACCAAACACTACAAGATAAATTTCTCACAATTCCTGGAATCACAAATTCACTTGAGAATACAACCACACAATCTGCAATGACAAATTCATATAACACAGTAATAAAATCCACAAGTACAAAGATTTTGTTTGGCTACTTCTAATGGATAGACTGAACAACAAAAACATCTTGAAGAGAAAAAAGTATAATGCTGATGGTAACTTAAATTATGTTCTATGTGACAGAGGCATAGTGGAGACTTCACATCACCTTTTATTTGGATGTCAATTTAGTATACAGTGTTGGCGAAGTATTGGGATTTAATGGAGCTATGATGTTGATGTGATACGAATGGTCTAGCTGACACAACAAAACTCAAGGATTGCTTTTTTCATGGAAATATTCGTCATTACAGCATGACATATTTAGAAATACTGAAATGGCAACATCTTCAAATGCTACAACGTAGTCTTAATAGCTGGAAAAGATGATTCAAGATGGAGGTAAGTCTGCATTTGCACAGAGTTAAGGATAGCTTTTATGAGGAGATTTGTAATCTGCTAGAGAATTTATAATGTGAAGTTTTACTTTGTACATATTGTAACATTCTATTTATTCTATACAAATATAACACAGTAGAGTCTCTCTTCTTTTTTTCCATAAAAAAATGATATACGGTCATTCAATTCACACACAATTTTACTTCCCTAATCAAATTCAAAAAAAAAACTCGACCTGCGGGGGGATGAATCCCCCCGGGCATTAGCTTAAGAAGAAGGTCTTCTCACGCAGACCGAGAAAACCCTCGAACCCCTGCTCCACCCTTACACCAGGATCCACGCCCGACCTTGTGAGACGACCAGCGGATCCTTTGGATCAACGCCGTGGCGGGATTCTTGACCGAGTGCTTTGGTATGGTAGCAGGCGAGGGGATTTTTTTCCCCCAAGCCTGAAATCCGCTCCCACCGGGGCTCGAACCCCAGACCTGAGGGGTGCTACTGAGGCCTCTAACCACTCGGCTAGAGACCCTTTCGCCCCTAATCAAATTCACACACAATCAGTGGGGAGGAAGGCGAAGTGGACATGGCGATGGCTAGATCTAGGAGAGAGAGCGCAAGCAGTGGCAACGGGGTTCTTGGTTGATGCCACTAGGGCCCTAAGGTTACAGCTTCAAGCACAAGAGACGCGATGGTGGCTAGATCTGGGAAAGAGAGCGAGACGGCACCAAAATCATGAACCTCTCACCGTCAAGGCCCGTCTATCGACGGTGGTGGGGGTTCATGGTTGAAGGTGCTAGGCCTCCGAGCGTAAGATACGAGGCGATGGAAGGAGGACACCACACTAAGGGAGAGTGAAGACGATGGCGGCGGATGGAGGAGGACGCACTTGAGGAGAGAGCTAGGGTTCACGTGTGGAGAAGGGGACAGGATGAGGGAGGCAAGACACATGGGGTTTTCATAAAATGCCAATGCTCGCGCAGGCGCGAAAACGTAAGATGGCATAAGTGGGGATGAGGCGCATGCCATCTAGATCTCGGTCGCTCGTCTTGAATCAGATGGCCCTTATTGCATATGTCCTTCAATTAGATCTTGTTCACCATATATGCTACCTAAAGTTTGCACTTGCAGCTCAGCGGCATCAAAGACATGGAGTAATATTGGAATCACGTCTTGCCATGCTGTGAAGCCGTGTTTGCACTTGCTTCAACTCGTGTTCTTTTGGCGTGTTTATTTTCTCGGTTGGCCGTAGTGGAGAAGCTGCCTCACCGTCTGCCACGGGCCATGGAAGGAGAGGAAGACGAAAGCCAAAATGGTCCAGTGGCAAAAAAATATTGATTACATTATGTACGGTGTCATTTTATAAATCTCCACTCTTCAGGGTGGCGAATAATCATGTCATATCGCAGTGATGTAGATATGGTGCGACGCGGTGCCGACTGGCCTCAATTCACCACCAGGCAAATGGAGCTCAGCAATCAGCGTTCCAACTGCGCGTTCCAGGTTCCAATCCAATCAGACGATCTTCGTCTAAGCGTCAGGTGATGCTGCTACTCCGGTTTGCCTACCTTACAACATTTTATTTATTACTCGTAGCAGTTAGGTTCGGTTCAATGTGAAGTTCGGTTTCAACTTCTGGTTTCCAGCTTATTTTTCACTATTCATAAATTTTATCTTTTTTTGAATTTTTGGTTTTTTGATGAGTTTTTTTATCAATTCTTTTTTTCTGTATTCGTTTGTATTATACGTAATAGGGCTAACATATTTTTTTTAATTTTTTAAAATTTAATTATGCTAAATAAATCTCTATCAGCTACAGTTTTTTCAATCACTTACAGTGCTTTTCATAAGTCACTCAAAATAATCCTAAATGAGCACCACTTATATGCTCTCCTCGCCACAGTATCATTTCAGGTCAGTCCCTGGAATATGGTCTCCTCGCCACAGTATCATTTCAGGTCAGTCCCTGGAATATGCGGTGTGGAAGTAAAAAGAAAGAAAATGCTATCATGTTAGAAGGGGATAGCATCCTCTCTCTCCATCGCTTCTCAGCAGACACTCCGTCGTGCTCTCTCTCGCTCTTTACTCTCGCGCTGAGAGGGGACGGCGCCGCCGCCGTCGGATTCACCAGACCTCCGGATGTAGAGGGAGGCCGGTGGTCCGACTTCAGGCGGTGACTGAGAGCTATGGACAGCGGCGGAGGGAGACATGGCGAAGCGATGCATTGAATATTAGGTTGGATGGGAGACAGTGGGGGAGGGGGACGCGGCTCAGTGAAATCAAAATAAAAATGTGGTGCCCTGATGTACACGAGCCGTGACTGGGTTTTAACACGGCGCATGTAACGAAAGGACACCGGATTGATCGATCTCCCAGGCGTGTAACTGTGCCAGCTCAACCGAACAAGGGTACTACGCTGCCACCTGACTTACACCTGGGTCTGTCCCATCTTATTTTTCATTCCAAGGGCAAGGAGACGACAACATGTTCTCGATCCAGATAAACAAATCCCACGAATCAAACAGGCATAACTCGGTTTTCTTCTTGTTCCAGGGAGAAATCGGATGGAAAGAAAGAAAGAGAAAAGGCGGTGAAAATACTGGTGCAAAACATCTGTCGAACACAGGCATGAGTTCCAGAGAGAAATCTGTTGAAACTGTGGCAGCCGGGGCATGAGTGAACTCATGGAAAGGAAATCCAATCCGAAATTCCGAATCCACCCGTGGTTGCAAGAATGGCTACCGAGAAAGCAAAAGATCGGATCCTCTCCATCTCGCTGGGTATGGGAGGTGGCCAAGAAACCGGGATCATCCCTGGCACCACATCACCAGCTCAAAAGAAGAGAGAGCCAAGAAACCAAGACGGAACCAAAAAAAACAACTTTCGATTGGATCCGTGGGCGAATGTGTCAGATCTTGACAAGAGCGAATCCGTGTAGCATCGAGGAGACGCTCGGTCAGACGATCGACTCCGGCGTGGTTTCGATGTGGCTGGACCTCAGGTGCCGCTCGGCCACCGCCACGCCGGGCTCCGGCCGGCGACGCTGAACCAGCGGAAACCAAACAAGGCAAACCGAGAGCAAATCCACAGCGAGACGCACACCATCTGTTTCTACAACGCCCTAAAAAAACCTCAGAACAAAGCACACGCAGGTAGGACGGGAGGGTAAGAAAGCATGATTCTACCATAGATGGGGAGAGGCTATTAGTTGCTGTGGTGGTGGATATGGGTGGCGGCGCTGCCTATATAAAGAGCAGGGCTAGGGTTGCTGATGACTCGACTGGGCTGCCCCAGCAAGCTCCTTCTCAAGCTCCACCGCGAAAAACAGGCCCAAACCTAGCATGATCGTTTTGTGCCGGTCCAGCGAATCTTGGGCCTGCCTGTGAATTGCGGATAATAGTTTTTTTACTAGAAATAAATACTAATAGCTAAATAAAACTACAAATAACAACTTTGGCATGCTAGACGTAAAGCTTTATATGATGATTTGTACCAGAGTCCCTTAACAACTTTGGGTTTTATTGAGTCATATTTGGCTGACATTGAATTCATTAATAACCCTGTGATTTTTCAGGCTAAGGGGACCTTGAATTGTGCGGATATAGTCAGATGGATGCCACCTCCAGGAGATTGCCTAAAGATCAATGTGGATGCAGCAATATCTCAATCAAGCAACAAAGGAGCTGTTGGGGCGGTCTGTCATGATGCACTCGGAAAGTTTGTGGCAGCTAGTGCTATGGTTTGGAAGGGTCTCTCTGACCCAACCACACTGGAAGCACTTGGATGCAATGAAGGACTAGCCATTGCTATGGACTGCAATGCTTCGAAGGTCTGTATAGCTTCAGATTGTCAGGAAGTCATTAAAAATATTGCTGCAAGACCAAAATGCAAGTATTTGGCAGTCCTTAGTGATATTGAAACAAGAAGGAGCTATTTTGAGAAAGTAGAATTTCGCTTTGACAGCCGGTGTTCCAATGTGGATGCTCATAATCTAGCTAAACTTGCTTGTACTTTGGACGAGGGACGCCATGTTTGGCTGGTAAACCCTTCAAGTTTTGTTGATATGCATGTAAACTTGCCTAATCATGAATAGATACATGCTCGGCTTTTCTCAAAAAAAAAAGCTAAATAAACCTACTTACAAAATGAGGACAAGTGATGAAAAAAAACAAACAAGAGATGCATGAGAGCGAAAGGAATCGCATGTAATGTACCCTTGCCCCTGCCTTATTTCGGCCTTTATGTCCTAAATGAGATAGAAACAAGTAGAAAACCCGTTTTAAGAAACCAAATGTTCATATTAACTTCTAACTTCTCCAACAGAAGCCAACATGAACCAGCCTAGTCCGAGCATTCTGGGAGCCTTGCCCATTTATTTGGTCCAAAAACTCCTTAAAAACCTTCCATTGGGTTCTTCTTTTTCTCTACTCCAATATACGGAATTTCAAACAGGAAATCAAAACCTGCCTGCCCAGAGCAGCTCAACACTGAAAAATCACTGTACAAATCCCAACTATATAATCCTTCAACCACCTGGTTTCAAATGCATCCCTCCCGTGGAAAAGGGCAATGTAATAATAGTATACAGTAAAGCAAGAACATCGGCACCGCTTCAACAGCACGCGTACCGCAATCAGTTGATCCGCTGGTCTGGCCAGCATGCCGACCAGATAATTAACAGGAGAGTAATAATCTTGCAACACCATCCTCCCTGTCCCTGAGGTTCTAAACAACCTAACCCTGATTGATGATGCGCGCTCACCAGTAAAGAACATGCATTACATTACAAGACATGCGGACACAAAGGTTTGTCAAACTTGCAGATGAGCACAACTACTAGATCTCCCAACCTTTCAACATTGTACTTCATCGTCATTGCCCTACGCTTTGGATTCCAAGGCAAGGATAATCTTCTTCCTGGGACCCTGAAAGACCACCCAACTTAAGTTTGACAGTTGCATCTCGAATCAAATTATACACGTGATTTTTTATTGGAATTATACACATGATTGTACTTATGAAGAAATAATGACCTAATGATAGATTTTATGTTAATTAGGTCCCAGCTATATACTCAAACAAAACATAAATGCGTATGCAGAAGTTCCTGAAAGGCGATGCATTCCTGAGTAAAATGATCCCAGCTCATGCATTCTAATTACTTGTGTGTACTTGCCCACGGATGAGTCCACAGTTCATGCAAATGTTAGCTAAAGACCTAGGATGGAATATTATCATTACTCTTTAGAGACATGTGAGGAGACAATAATTTCGTAGATTTTATGAGAAAATTCATAATCAGAAAACAGAGAGAAAAATCTGAGATGTAATGCACCTACCATCGGAATACCCAAAGCCTTGAGATCACTGTCAGTCATGTGCCTTAGGGCTGCCATGTCAACCTGCTATGGCGAAACAATTGTTAACCAAATAACCATAAAAACAGTGTAGAGATTTAGGGAAACAGTCAAACCTCCTCTGCCTGGAAGGTAATTGAATACTTCTCAAGTTCAAGTGATTTCAGGAAACTATCAAGCGGACTTTCAGCCTACAAAGAGTTCCCAAAAAGAAAAGATGTTGATCTGAATGCAAAACAAGTCAGGAAGTTTACTAAAAAAAGAAGCAAAGTTATCCTGCAATATAAAGCAAATTCTCCAAATAACGAAATTAGCTACTGAGCTATATCATGTACATGTAAGGATATCTAATGTGTTCCACATCAAACACACTCTTAACCCACACACAGCAATATTCAAATATGTAGTAAAATACACAACAGAGCTTATGATATAAAGCGCTGAGTCTATGAGAATAGTTGAATCTACACTTTGTGCAAGCCAAAGTTGAATAATTTCAACATAAGTGGTTCAATTACAAGAGATTAACCTGTACTCCAAAGCATCTAGTCAACATGCAACATTCAGTCACTCGTAATTGGTTAATTAGGGCAACGGTTTTGCACAAAACAATTGAATTAGCCCTCATACGAATTATCTGTATTGAAACCTAGAATGACCCTTTTAATAATGATAGAATCAATGTGATTCTTGCCTTCTTGGATGCAGATCCTTCCATAAAAGTTTATATTAAAGCTATCTCTAAAAGTGCTTAAGACTAAACTCTGTACACATTCACCCAGACCAAATCTTGCTTCCAGGTACCCAACTACCGCATGTTTCCACTAGAGAAGTACCTATGCTTACATGGCAGTTAGGAGTGAACAAATCCAGTTTTGCCAGTTTTTCCAACCTGTTTTTGCATGCATGCAAGTGGGTGGCCGGCACAAAGGTGGAGCTCACATACATGGGGAGCTTGCATGCATACAAAAGTGCCAACCCATTGAAACCAGGTTTGTTCACCCCTAATGGCAGTGGCTAATGGGCTCTGTCAGAGTTCTATGCACAGGGTCCGTCATAAAGGATCAGAGGGACACTCTGAAAATGCACAACATATTGTCATAGCAGTCTTAAAAGGAAAATGAAATGTCTTATAATGGTATTATGGGAATGAAGTGCTACTGAAACAGGGCTTAAACAGAACCCACTTGCATGTACACATTCACACAGACCAAATCTTGTTTCCAGGTACCCAACTTTCCAACTAGAGTAGTACCTATGCTTACATGGCACTATGGCAGTGGCAAATGGGCTCTGTCAGAGTTCTATGCACAAGGTCCGTCATAAAGGATCAGAAGGACACTCAGAAAATGCACAATTGTCATAGCAGTCTTAAAAGGAAAAATGAAATGCCTTACAGGGGTATTATGGGAATGAATTGCTACTGAAACAGAGTTTAAACAGAACCCAAAAAACCTCGATAAAGAAAGGCTCAAACATATGTACACAACCAGATCACCAGGACCAGGTGTTAATGTTGTTCTGTATGGAGTAGATAAACATGATGAACTTAACAAAAATAGCATCACTTCACAACATTGTCCAAAAGGTGGGTTACTACAAATTCAATGCAGGACATTGGTAAAAGGGTAATTCCAGCAATACATTCCTTCAAGCTAATCACCAACAACTGAGGCCTAGGTCCAAAACTCCAAATGAAATTCTGGCATACATGGAAAGCAGAAAAACATGGAAACTATATACTATGACATCTATTACCCATAGAAATCGTACCTTTGGCTGAGATGTCTTCTTGGATGAAGTCGGTTTTGATACTTTCTTACTTTGGCGTGCGGCCATTTCATCAGCATTTCCACGCCTTGTGACTTTCACAACCTCAGATACTGGCTTTGCCTTTGGAGGGTCAACATTTGATGGCGGTGGGTGCATTGTTCCAGATAGCATCTCACGTAGATCACGTACCCCAGAACCCCTTTGTCCAGCAAAGCCCTGCTGAGAGCTTTTCTTCTGAAGCTTCAATCGCAAATCCCGTGGATCAATTGATCCTTAAGACAATTCAGAGACAGACAAGAGTTAAATGGGACTAGATTAGAAAGTAGCCTGCCCGACTTCATTTAAGTTGCATCAACAAAAGTTTTTTATACTTGAAGCTGGCTCATTATCTTCCCGGTAAAGATCATGCTTCCATTTTTCATCAGTTTGCCGTTGCCTACAGAGAAGACAAGAGTATAAAGATTCTAGAAATTAGCTAGTCAAGTGCAGTGGGGAAATAGGAATGGTGGCACGGTGCACAAGAAAGTTGTGTGGACCAACAAAGAAAGATCCCCTAACAACTTCAAGATAGGCATGCTAATAAATATCATTGCCCTTTTACATGCAGGCTTACACACATCATGGCTCATGAGTCATGCCAGCAAACTTTACACAGTATGAATTTTGCATGAGAATAAAACCGAACTAACACGCTATCCAACCTTCATAACGCCACACTAAAATGCCAGGACTCCTTTGTTTGGAAATAGCAAACTAACCTACCGAAAAAGGCATAAGAAGGCATCGATGATTGATTCTCCAACAGTGTACAAATCGGATTCATAAGCTATTGATACACCGGGAAAAACACCGCAGTTCCAAAATGATCTCGATTGCTTCTAGCACCTTCTATTGACTAGTATTACTTACAATATTTACTCAAAGACATCCTATACGGAAAAACAATGGCAGTATAGGTAAAGTGGCTGAGTTCATACTTCTGACATCGATAACTAACAAGTGAGGCCCAAACTAACTGCATACCATGATACCCACATTATGGAACCACAAATCCTCAGGTAAAAGCAAGCCCTTGTACCAAGTAGCTCCGAAGGTGAAAAGATCCAAAAACCTAAGCTACAATTCCCATGTTACGGCTGATCGTAGAATCGACACGGAACCAGACATGATGTTTGCCGCCCAAAATCATCGAATCGTAACACCACAATTCACATCACTCGGACGGCAAACACAAACCACACGCCGCACGACTTGTTTCTACCACCTTAGTTCGAACCTAACCCATGGACACAACACCTACATACATGGAACGAGGGCATCGAAAGCTCAAGGCGCCACCTTTTGTGAGAACAAACCTAAAACCTCGCCCTAATCTCCACCGTTCCTAAGCAAATCCGAGCGCACGAAACGAAATCCGCTGCTATGGTTACTGAAAAAACATGCGAACCACCAGAGCATTAGGCTACAGCACCACGCGCAAAGAGCCTAGGATAGATAGATTCGAATAGGGGGACGCGCAGCCCTGTATTCTATTCTACGAGGGGAGTCTTGACAACGACAGATGCGGAGGAGATGGGAGACGCGCTTGCACTGACCTCTTGGACGCCGTGTAGCGGACCCGGCCGGCGGCGCCCGCGCCGCCGCGGCCGACGGGGAGGTCGCCGTCGAGGCGCTCGTGGATGGAGCGCTTGCGGCCGGTGGACATCTGGTCCGCGTACATCTCTCCCCAGCCCCTCTCTCTATCTCTCCCCTTCTCTCTCTCTCTACGTGGGGGGTTGGTCTAGGGTTTCGAGCCGACGCGAGGTGAAAGTAGGGAGAAGGGACGAAGTGGGAAAGAGGAAGGGGGCAGATGGGGAGGAGGCGGTGAATGAGTGAGTGGTGGGGCTGGGCTGTGGACCCCGCTTGTCCGCGCCACCATTTTTGGAAGGCCCAGGGCCTGCTCTGGTTTGCTGGTTTATAACTTTTAAAGCAGTATGTGATTTTTAAGTTATTTGTGTGAGAGATTATAAAGTAACAAAGATTTACATACAATTTTTACCGATATAAATAAAGTTAGTACAGTATATACTACAATTAATTTAGTATACCCTATTTTAAAAAGGACTATCCATTTAAAAATTAGTTATTGTAGAAAAGTCAAAAACAGAAATTAAAAGCTGAAAAAGAACAGGATAAGAGTTTCGAAGTGAACTTTCAAGTTTGAACTATGGAATTTTCATCTCTAGCACCGAATTCGCCCCGTGCTAGCTGTACCATAAAATTCTTCTCGTACCGGTTAATACTATCGAGTTCGTATTTTTCGCTAGGTCGTTTCATCTAAATATCCTTGTAGAATAAAAACCTATCACGCTACTTCGAAAGTCGAAACCTCGTTACCACAAAATCTACGGCTAAGTTCGACCAATCTTCTTGACCTAAGTAGTTTAACTCTAATAATTGACAGATAATGCAAAGTGGTTTTCTTGGGAGCAAACAAGAAGAGTAGGGCTTGGAGATATTGATCCATGGCTTTGGGCTAAAAAATAGACGTGAATTTTAACCACGCTATAAATGGAAGCCAATTATTTGAGACATGGAACTAGTACAAAGATACATTTGGGCATTCGATGGCACTGGACGATGTATAAAATGTTTTCCCTGTATGTATCGATGGATTGGTAAGCGACTCTATCGAAAAATGCATTATTGAATTTGAGTGCTAATTGGTTGCTTGCCACACTATCCGAAATTATTTGATCGCAGTTAAGTTGTGAGAGACAAACTTAAATTGCATCTATTCGCTGCGTGTGATATATATTACATATTTCAAGTTTTGTGGAGTGTTTGCTTCGATGATTTCCGACCTTGCATTACTTGTAGCCATAGTGCTCTACTAGTATCCACTTATAATTCTATATGGGTGAAAGACTACGCTCGTGCGTTACTAACGCACGGTGCAGCCTACCTTCCCACTCATTACATCTTTCTTTCTGGTTTCACTTTTCTCCACCGCAATTTGTATCATTCAAAGTTTATAAAATGGCTTCTAACTTCTAATCCTTCCATGTCCACCCCCTTTCCCCTTGCTTATTCTCCCTCTTCCCGATTTGTCTCCTACACGATGCCCTCCTCTCCCCCCTTGATCTCTCTGCCTGCCATCCAATTCCCTATCGCGGAGCGCTGTCTTGCCACCGTAATCTCACATTGGCGCTGCTGCCGTGAGCCACAAGCAAGGAGGCACACCGCCGATGTCAGCACGAGAGCCAGAGGCTGCTCATTGGCTGTGTTTTTTACATATGTTTTAAGGGATTTTGATTTTTGTGTTAGTTGAGAATTCACATATTTCAATTGAAAGTTGGTTTTTTGACCTGAAAAGTTTTGGTCACCTGCTCTTTGAATTCGTTAGTCGAAAGTTCACACCTTCCAATTGATTTTTTTTATGTTCAAAGTTTCAGACCTTGAGTTGCAACTGTAACTCACCTATTTTTGGAGGCACTAGTAATCCCCACAACTACCCATAACTATTTAGTTGCGGAGTATTGTACACGAGTGCGCACCACAACAACATATGCTTACAACAAAAGAGCCAAACTTTATTACAGAAATATGGTTTAACAACCTAGTTTTGACGTAACAGGCATGCAATCCCAAAGTTATCTTATAACATAAAAGAAGGATCCATAGTCAACTTGAGCGCGATTAAGACCTAAAACCAGTCATCTTCAACGTAGTAAGGTTCCTCTAGAGCTTTTTCAACTGCTTGATCATCACAGTTTCATTGTTCTTCTATCTATTGTTTAGCAAGTAATGAGTATAACCGTATCCAGCAAGTCGCAAGGGTAAATCCTAATTTAAATACTTGCAAGGATATTCAAAAAAGGGAATATACTGGTTCTATTAATTTGAGTGAATGCAACTTTATTTGCAAACATTTTTAAACAGGAAATCAAATAATAGAACTTCTTAAGATTAAGAGAGTTTCTTTCAACAGTTAATTACTCATTGTTGTAGGGGTGGCCCCCACCTGAGCCCAGTCGGCCTGTTAGAAGGTTGTAAGGCCCAAAATGGGACATGTGTAATGACATAAATACCCTTGAGAGGGATACTCAAATGTAAGTGTACTGCCGTAAAAACACTCCCCATGTGGATATATATATATATACAGGCCATGGGGGAAACCCTAAGCATTGCTCACCTAACTCTCCACTACCATACTCTCTCTCTGTTTGGTCTGTAGCCACAACAGTTAGCGCCGTCCGTGGGAAGGACAAGAGCAAGTCTCAAGATCCGAAGAATGATGGCATCAAAGAAAGCTTCATCGTCGGCAGCAGAGAAGAAGAAGGCGGGTGCGACGGAGTCCCGCGTCAACACCAGGGCTTGGCGTCGGCAACCGCAGGCGTGGACGGCGATGTGGGTGCGACGGCCGCAAACATCGGCGTTCACAGCACGGCAGCCGGCCTCGCCACTACTACCACGACGGTCGACCCCGCCATCATCGCCACGACGATCGACACCGCCACAGCTGTCGCGATGGTCGACACCGCCCCGCGCGTGGCGAGTAATCCCACCACGGGTACGACAGCCAACGCCGGCAACACCGACCGGGTAGTTGGAGGCGGTAGTGCCGGTGCTCGCGTTGGCATGGCCGCCGCCCTCACACCCGGTACGGGAGCGGCGAGCGGGTCTGGCGGCAACGCGGGCCTCGTTCTCGACTCCGGAGTCCACCATGACGGCGCAGCAAGCAGCTCGGGAGTGCAAGCCGTGGTCGCCGCTGTCATGGGAGTGCGTCGACTGCCCCGACTACGCCCACAGTAGAGAACGCCCTGTTGGTGGCCCTCGGCACGCTCCAGCGAGAGTTGGCAAATCTCCGCGAGGCCGTGCAGGATATGCAGGAGGCTCGGAGTCACCAGACCCCGCTGGTGGTCATGCCAGAGTCCACGCCAGAGCGGGCGGATAGCCGCGACGCCCCTACGTCCAGTCGCGTCCCGCTGCGACGCTTGGACCGAGTCCCCACTCTCTGCAGGCTTGTAGCAAGCGGCATGGCCGGAGGACTTCAAGTTCCCCAGCGCTATCGAGCCGTACAAAGGCGACACAGACCCTCGGGAGTTCGTGCGCATGTACGAGACCGCCATCGAAGCCGCCGGCGGAGACGACACCACGAAGGCGAAGGGACTCCCACTCGCGTTGCAGGGAGTGGCGCTCTCCTGGTTTTTCACCATAGATTCAAACTCCATCTACACGTGGGAGCAGATCCGCGACCGTCTCTACAACAACTTCCAAGGAAACTATGTCGATCATGTCGACGCGGATCAGCTCTTCACGGTCAAGCAAAAGCCCTCGAAGAAACTCCAGGAATACTTCAAACGCTTCGCGAAGGTCCGCTGCCAGGTCAAGGATGTCAATGAGACAACCATCATCAACGCAGCAATACAGGGTCTTCGCCCGGGGCCGCTGCTCGAATACGACGCGCGGAAGCTAATCAAGATGGTAGCGAAGCTCTTCGACAAGATGGAAGAGTACGCCAGAGTGGAAGAGGACGCGCGGCGGCGTTAGGGTGATGACTCCGACACCAATCAGGCGGAGGGCTCGGCGAGGAATGAAGGCTCGCCGAAGGAAGGCTCCTCGAAAGGCAAGCGCAAGCAGGAGCCGTTGAAGGACGCTTCCGAGTGCAAGGATGCTCAGCACAAGGACTCGTCGGGCGACAAGCCCAAGCGAGGCCAGCAGAAGTCTCGGAGGGCCCGTTATGTCTTTGACATTGAGGGTGGCTCCGAGGACAACGCCCCCGCAGGCTGCGGCGGCAGGGCTCGCCGAGGTCGCGATGATAGGGCCTGCGCGGAGTATGATGACCAGCACCACGGCCAATGGTGCGAGGTACATGGCCGGGGCAACCACGACACGCGCGCATGTACCACCATCGCGGCACTTCGACAGAGCGTCGCCAGGGATAGAAACCTCGAGGTACGGCCGCCTGTCGTGGCCCACGTCTAACAACCCCTGGAAGGCCCCATGCGGATCCAAGATCAAGGGATGCAGCCTCAGAAGGGCCCCTTGCGGATTCAAGCTCACGTACAGTAACCGCGGGAGGGCCCCTGCAGATACAAACCCCGGAGGGAGCCCAGCGCAGGGTCATAAACGTCATCTCCGGGGGCTCCTCATTGGAGTTCGCTTCGGCGCGGCAGCGAAAGGCCTACGCGCGAATACTACACCACGCGGCGGCATACCCAGCACAGGCACCGCCGGACTGAGCGCAACACGAAATCACCTTCACGCCTGCTAACGCCGAAGGCGTGGAGTTCCCTCATCAAGATCCCCTGGTCATCCAGGTTGCCATCGCAGGATGCGACATCAAGCGTGTCCTGGTCGATGGAGGAAGCTCCGCGAACATTTTGTTCGCAGCGGCTTTCGACCAGATGGGGATCCCCGGTCGCTGGGCCCTGGGAGTCCCGCTCTGAGGCCGGGGCACCCCGAGGGCGCTAGGCCAGATATGCCTGCAGGTCTCCTTCAGCTGGGACGACAACGTGAGGAGCGAAGACGTCACCTTCGACGTCGTCGATATCCCGTACCCTTACAACGCCAAATTGGGGCGAACAGGGAGCACGACTTGCGCACAGCTGCAATTCCGGAGGCGGAGTTGGGGCGGATAAACCGTGTATGCAATGCCTTGGGCATTCGCGTGCTGGAGCGCGCCCCTCCGGCCCTGAGCCAACCTCGCCGCCGGGATGACGGTGCCAAGGGGAAAAACCGCCGTCTTGTCGGAGGGCTCGGTCTTCTGCGGTCGTACTTGGCACGCTGGCTGCCGTTGCTCCCGTCAGTGCGGTGGACGCCGATTCCGATTCGGCAAAGTATGCCAATTCAGACCTGGGGACGGGCGCGGAGGACGAAGGCGAGGGGTCGCTGGGCGGTGCCGGGGACCAAGAGTGTGCCATGGACGATCGGGAAGGGGAAGCTTTGTCGCCCACGGTGGTCGCTGAGATGGGATTATCATCTATGGATGATGTTGGGGCAGAGTCCTCGCCGGTGGTGGCTACAGGGTCGTTGCTGCCACCCATGGAGGCTGCTAGGACGGGGCTCCCGCCCACGATGGTTATCGAGGCGCAGCGGCCCCCCACGGAGGCTACTGGAGCGGAGCCCCACCTGCAGCGGCTACCGAGGCGAAGCTGCCACTTGCGGGCATTGCCAGGGTGGAGCCCTCGCCTGCGGCGGTTACCGAAGCGGGGTCCCCGCCTCTTTCCCCCAAGGCGAAGCGAACACGCCTACGATCACCTCCCCGCCGGACGAGGGGGTTCGCTGTGGCGATCGGGGTCGGGAGCCTATGGGACTCCGACTCCGACACCAACATCCCCACGGCTCCTTCCAAGGCTGCGGTGGCTGGAGCCCGGGGTGTGCTGGTGTTGGACTTCGACACGGACGCCCCCCGGCCCACAGGGCCAGCTTCATCTGAGGGCGCTGGCGTCCCTGTTATCCCGTCCGAGGCTGGGGGGACTCCCCAGCGAAGCTCACCGACTGATGCCGAAGGTAAACTAATTTGGCACAATATTGTAGTGCGTTCGCAGGGCTTTAACCGCTACCTCCCCTTACAGCGGCACGCCTCCCGGAGCACGAACAATCTCCAAGGCACGGGGACATTCCTTTGGGAGGAGCACCCGACGTTCCCATAACTGCCGCCACGGATGCCGCGCGACCGAGCTTAGCAGACTTTGCCCCTCGACCGGAGGTGCTGAGAGCATGGCGGGGGGTCGCAGATAAGTTCTTCCGAAACTCAAACATAGGCACCCTTTCGTTCATCAACATTCTATGACCGTGTCCATCAGCGTTAACCATGCTATAAAACAGTCCCTTCAAAGAATGCAGATGAACAGAGGAAGCCTATCTTCGAGACCAAGATCATTTCAGCCGCACCCGGCCAAGGCACTATGAAGAACGGCGCAGGAAGACGACACATATATACACGCTACGCCCCGAATCGACGGGACGGCAACCAGCGGGCGCTTGGCAGTTCGGCTACCTAGGATCGAGGAGCGCAACCGCTGGCAGGCGAAGGGGAGCAGATGCAAGCCATCTGACAACGCACGACACGCCAATTGCATCCTGCCACGCGTCCCATCTCTCTCGTGAAGAGACGTGTGGCCGCGGTCGTGCAACCACTGGCAGACCACGACACCCCAATCTGCCCGCCTCCTGACATCCCAGGGTAGGGGTGAAAACGGGTCGGATTCGGACGGATATTGCTGTTACCATATCCTAACCCATATTTTTTCTCCGGATTCGGTACCAATCGGATTTGGTGTCGGATCGGTCGGGATTAACCCATTTTGTTTGCACCCCTACTTGTTTGTAAGGAATGCATACAGTGCAGTAAATGGAGTAGGACGCACTGACTTGATGTTACTATTTAATAGCTGATGTGGAAGATTTTATTTTACCATTGCAAAAGAAAATGAAACGTCAAATAGTAGCACTAACCTGAAATCAAACTTGAAGATGTATCGGATTCAGACGGATATTCGGATTCGGACGGATATTCGGATTCGGACGGATATTGTTGTTACCATATCCTAACCCATATTTTTTTCTCCGGATTCGGTACTAGCCGGATTCGGTACCAATCGGATTCGGTGCCGGATCGGTCGGGATTAACCCGACCCGTTTTCACCCCTATCCCAGGGTAATCGCCGGAACTCGGACAACGACTCCGGGCCACGAGCCGGTGGGGCCACATGTCAACCCCACGCCTATAGCGTGGCCTCGAACAGCACCCCCGTGATAAGCTCACCTCGGACCAGTCTCCGGGCGGAGTCCCCCGCACTCCGCTATGGTGTCTACCACAAGGGTTGGCCCCGCCAGACGCCTCGACCTGTCCACGATAAGGGCACGTCTCTGTTGCAACTTCGACTTTGATCCCGCTACTAAAGGGCTCTGCGGGCGAAGACGGCTTCGGCAGCCCGCTCAACGCTGTATCTCCGGTGCGCGGCGGAGACTACTCCAGGCAATAAGACTCCCCAAACAATATGGGAGTTCACAGGCTATAGGGACGGAGGGGGCCAAATGGCTTGACAACATGGCTTCGGCCCGTGAAGCCCGTCACCATGAGAGGCTCCTGTTGTAGGAGTGGCCCCCACCTGAGCCCAGCCGGCCTGTTAGAAGGTTGTAAGGCCCAAAATGGGACATGTGTAATGACATAAATATCCCTAAGAGGGATACTCAAATGTAAGGGTACTGCCGTAAAAACACTCCCTATGTGGATATATATATACACGATACAGGCCATGGGGGAAACCCTAAGCATTGCTCACCTAACTCTCCACTACCATACTCTCTCTCTCTCTGTTTGGTCTGTAGCCACAATACTCATCATATTCAGATTAAAACATAATGAAATATACTTATACCTCGTTATTGGAATCACCCAGTAAACACAGCTTCATTTACCGGAAGCACGACCTATTCGAATACTATTTATTTCACTCTGCAGAGTTGTCCAGCTTTATCCACAAGATTTCTCAGACTCTCAATGTCACGCGATAGGTATGCTTCAGGTAGCGTGCGACTGAGTTGAGAAAATAAGGTTTTTCACTACTCAACTCTTTATATAGGCTTTACCAGATAGATCCACTCAGATCCAATTTTAATTATTTAAATCTAATCACTTCTGTCCGTCCTGAGTGGCCCATACCATTGTTATGTATTTTTTTACTGTTCTGCATACCAACTCCCCATCATCCACACTTCTGCCTCCTGTAGAGATTCAATCGAGTTGAGTAGCTACTAGACCAGGATTAACAAGTCAACACTTGTGTTTGAGCGATCACTATATTCTTTACTCAGCATAAGATTCTTGTCCTTACTTTTCACTTGAGGCTACCAACACATTCCCATACATCTGTGCTCGACGGCAGTACCACCCATCCGCTCAAGCCTCCACCCTAAGGTAAGGTTGTGGACGAAGACCGTCTGGTGGTTTTCCACTACTCGCCTTACCCTAGAGCCATTTTAACAATTCTACCTGTCAAATGCCAAGTCACTTAATAATACAAGATTTTGAATGAGATAGTCGACAATTAATTATACAACAATTAAATATTAATAAGATTGTCAAGGTGAATATGGCATCAAATTAAACATGTCATTTTTCAGTGGTAGGACATAACTAATTAGCAAGTCATTCTAAATATTTGTTTTAAATAAATAACTTTGCGTAAATAACAATAATGCAATTACTGTAATTAAATAATTTAAATTTCATAGGATTCAATATGATCAAAAACTTGTAACTTGTCTTGCTGCTCTGCAAACTCTACTATCTCGAAGACTTTGTTGCTCAGTTCTGGTCCTTGCACAATCGCTTCGGAAAGCTTGGGAGTTAGTACAAACACATAAAATAACATAAGCACGTGCTTGAGTTTAATCAAGCTAGGAAAATAAATTAAAATAAAAAGGAATAAAATACAATAAAATTCAAATGGAGGGGTTTGGATTTATCAGAGTTCAATTTGGTAGATTGGAGGTCAAAAATGGATTCAGGGGTCGAAACGATTGAAATCGGGTATTTTTGGATTTGGGGTTTTTCAGATAAACAGTGTTTTTGAACAGTAATGAACAGTGTCAGAACGACCCAAATTGAATAGTGCGGGGCCCACTTGGAAACAAAACCAACCCGACCGAATGGGCTGGCTGATTTGGCCCATGGCACGCACCCAAGAAGGCCTTGCGCGTGCGCCCTTCAGCGCCCGATGACCGACACGCGTGCGACCAAGATTTGACAGCGTCGTGCCCACGATCGTCTTCAACCTCCGACCCCCTCTCAATGGAGGAGAATAGAGGAGCAATCCTCGTTGCGATCCGGTGCCGATGACAAACTATGACGGACTTCACTGGTACAAATAGCTTCGGTTTGACATTAGGATTTCTCGGTGGTTCTCTAGTGAGGTCGAGGGCGGTTTAGCCATCTGTGGGGCATAGATTTCACGATAGCGGTGCTGGTTTGGGTAGGGGAACGCTCAAGTGAGCTGTCCACGGGAGAGGTTTTTTGGCCGGCGATAGCTTCCGCCGCCAGAGCTCTCAGGAAACGCTCACATTCGAGTGAGATCACCAGCGTGTTCAGGAGGCAAAAGAGGTTCTGTTAGCGATTGCAATTGAGTTTTAACTGAAAGACAAAGAAGAGTGGGTTTAGGGCTCACCAAGCTCAGGGGAGGTCGCCCGCGATACTATAGTGAGCGAGAGTTTAATCGAGTGGTTCTGGTGGGTGTCTGGGAGTGGAGCAGAGCTCTCTACGATGGCAGATGAGCTTTAAAGGCGAGGTGAGGTGGTGGGAACAGAAAGGCAGTTTGGCGTCGCATGCACGTGAAAGAGAGAGGGAGAGCAGAGCTCGGTTGGGAGTGAAGGCGCGCAGGTGAGGTGGCGTACGACGTCTGCAGGAGTTGGCGAGGCATGACGTAGCTGGTATGGAGCGGTGCGCACGTCGGGGAGGGAGGCGGCAGTGAGTTGTGGCGGGAGAGCACTGATCAACTGGCGCGCCAAGTGAGGAAAGTGAGCAAGAGATTTGACGGCTGGCAGGTGGGGCCTTGGCATCAGTGTGGAGCAGGGCAGGTGTGAACGAGAGGAGGAGGCACAGCTGAAATTTAGGGTGGTTGCGATCTAGCGCGTGGAGCGGGAGAACATGGAGGCGGTGTCGCTGCGGGCGTTGGCAAGAGGAGAAGGAAGGGAGGCAAAAGAGGAAGGCGGATTCTCCAAGGAGATTGCCAAATTAGTAAGAATTGAGAATTCAGGCGAAGGTCCAAAGAATTTAAATTTTTTGAAAATTTGAGGTTGTTTTAGCAACTCTTTGAATTTGTTAATTGAAATTTCTCATCTTCCAATTAAAAGTTGTTTTTTAGGGTTTGAAACTATCGAGTTGAAAGTTGAAAGAAATTGTTGATAACTTCGATTTCGATTTTGGGGGAGTTCAGAAAGTTGGATGGAGTCGAGGTAGCGTCGACGACTCGACGCTCAAACAATTTCTGACAAAAGCCGCGTGGGGCTTCCATATGCGATGCGTCGTGCCTCAAGTAGCAATTTCGTTCTATGTGTACTCATAGGGGCGGTGAGTCTTTTTCTGCGTCCTTGCTACTTTATATATTTGAATGTATTTTGTTAGAACAAACTACGGAGAGATGGATTGGAATTGCCGTGTGAGGAAACAAAGATTGGAGGGGGTAGATGCAACAAATCACCCGGATGCAAATTAAACAATGTCCCGAGGGCCATCACCAAATTCGACCCTTCTTCTCCCGTTCCCGAGCTATCACGAAAGGCCCGAGCCCAGAAGCTTCTAGAAGCGTTGCGGGCAAGCGAGCATGGCGGAGAAGCTGGGCCCGGAGAAGCGCCACGCCTTCGTCCACAACGGTAAGCCTCCCCCCTCCAACCCTCTTCTAGAACGTTCCGGAACCGCCTCGCTTAGGGTTCCTTCCCTTCTTCCGCCATGGATTGGGGTGGGGGGCGCGCAGGGCAGAAGGTGTTCGAGTGGGACCAGACGCTGGAGGAGGTGAACATGTACATCGAGCTCCCCAAGGGCGTGCCCACCAAGCTGTTCCACTGCGCCATCCAAGCCGGCCACGTCGAGGTCGGCATCCGCGGCAACCCGCCCTACCTCAACGTCCGTCCGTGGTTTCCTCCCTTGCCCGCCCTTGCGATTGGATTCAATTTCGTGCTACCGACTCGATGTTTTTCTTGGGTTTTGTTTGTGTTTTGGGGGGTTTGATTTTTGGGTGGTTTTGCAGCACGACCTGACGCACCCTGTGAAGACCGATTCGTCGTTCTGGACGATAGGTATGACTCGATTCTCTCACCCCCTGCAATTCTTGGCCTTAAAATTGCTCCATTTTGTGCGAGTGATGCAGAATTGCTGTATAATACTGTGGCCTGGACTCTGGATTGTGCTTCAAGTGTTATGTGTGGTGTCAACATGTTACCTAATTGTGTGTGGTGTGTGTCGGTTGATTCAAAGATCCATTCATCTCTGGGATTTCTTTTTTTTACATATATATTTTTCTTTTTGGAGATATTTTTCTGTACTCGCAGCGGCATCGTTTGATTCAAAGATCAATTCATCTTCGGGATTTCTGACATCAGAAGTTATCGTGTATTCATCTGTAGTGGCTATTTGCCATTAGAACTATCAAATTCATTTGGTGCCCAACAAATTCAATTTGATGGGTAGTTAGTTGATGAATGCACCTTCTCCTACTTTTGGTAACATGGTCGAGATCCCTTTTGTCTTTGGATCTTCTTTGCTCTTTGCTGACAACTAGTTGGTATTGTTGGCTAGTTTTGTTTGGGTTATTGCAGAATTAGAAGCAGTAGTAGCTTATTTGGCAAATCTTCTATGAGTTTTACTGGATTTAGCTCACTTCTGCAATAGCATATTTAATGGCATAGGAAGACACTTTTTTTACCTCATCAATTTTCGAAACATCTGAATGCTGAAAGAGATGCTAGATATGTTTTCTTCCCTCATCAATTTTCAAAACATCTGAATGCGGAAAGAGATGCTAGATTTGTTTTCTTCCCTCATCAATTTTCAAAACATCTGAATGTGGAAAAAGACAAGCTAGATTTAGTCAATGCACACCTGTGTTGCGGTGATTTTTTTGGATGACCATTAATTTGTGTGTTAGTGTTAAACTGATAATATGAGATTGATTGATCTGATATTGATGCATAAGGATATGCTAGCAAGGATTACTGGATTAGTACTTTAGCAGTCACTCACATAGCTAGCATTAGGAAGATTTCTAAATTGTGACATTTAAGTCGTTATCACCTTCTGCTACTCTGTAACTTTTAACATGGACAATGGTTATCACAATACAGAGGATGGTGAACTGCATATCACACTGCAAAAAAGAGAAAAGGGGAAAACATGGTCATCTCCAATACAAGGCCAAGGTAGCTTAGATCCGTATGCTGCAGACCAAGAACAAAAACGGCTTATGCTGCAAAGGTTTCAAGAAGAGGTATAAGCAATTTGCTGTATAGTTTCCTTGCTGATTGTTGTGCGTTCCTTTTTCTTTGTACTCAATCACTCTTCACTTTTGGATCGCAGTACATTTGAACAATTATTTTCTCAATTCTGCATGCTTATATGTAGTAAACACGAAGAAGGTGGATGTAGTGGAGCTGAGTGGGAGCCGAAACAAACTTACTTAAAATGTGAACAAAGTGGGAAATGCCTGGTCTAGTGGTCCCAAGGTAGGCAAGACTACCAACAAAGTGACGGTATCGAGCGGGGTCCTCAAGGGGCTCACTATTAGTGAGACAAGCACGAGTAAGAAGATCATGAATATACTTCTCTTGAAAGAGGTAGCGACCCCTCAGGCGTAAAAGAAAACTCAATCCCAATGAAGTAACGAAGGGGGCCCAGATTAGGCATCAAGAAATGCTTACTAATACGCTTCTTCATAAAAGCAATATAGTGTGGATCATCCTCGTAATGATCATATCATTTACATAAAGAAAAAGGAGCGTCCAACCATGAGGAGAAGTGTGACCAAAGAGACCAGAATCGTGAGCATTGGTGGTGAAACTGACCGCAGTGACAACGAAAGAGAAGCTTGCAAACCAAGCACGAGGGGCTTGCTTGAGCCTATAGAGAGAGTGGCGAAGGCGACAAATCATACTGTCAGGGACAAAATACCCAGGGGGTGGCTACATGTAAATCTTCTCATGCATCTCGCCATTGAGAAATGCATTCTTGACATCCAACTGAGAGATGGATCACTAACGAACAGAAGCCATAGTAAGGAGAGTGCGAACAATTGTCATATGACCAATAGGAGTAAAAGTTTTATCATAATCACGACCATATGCATGCTGAAAACCATGCACCACAAGGCTCTCAAGAGAATCATCTGAGCGAGTCTTGATCCTGTACACCCACTTGCACGTAATAGGAGTGACACGGGCAATAGGGGAACAAGATTCCAAGTGTCAGTACGCTTCAGAGCAGCAATCTCCTTTGCATCGCATGTTGCCACTCCGGATGAGCAGCAGCCTGACGGTAAATCGTAGGCTCAGCAAGAGACTAGAGGCTTAACAGTATGACGATCACGAAGATCGTATCTGAGTAGAGACTGGAGTAGGACCTAGCAAGGGCGGAAGAGTGGAAGTAGCAGAAGGAGGCACAACTAGGGGTGTATCAGGGCGTGGACGGCGAGAGTAGTGCAACGGAAAGGGGAGGCGACCTCAACAAAAGAGCCAGTGGTAGCGGGAACAAGGGAGTCTGAAGACGAAGGAACAGACGGATTTGAAATAGGTAAAGGAGATGGCAAAGCTGAAGTGGGTGGAAGGAGCGGAGAGTAAAGAAAAGTCAGAAAAGAAAGCGTCTCAGAGGACGATGAAATGGTGGAAGAAGACCGAGGGTAGTAAGGACGAGACTTATAAAAAATGATATCTCGAGATATCCTCATCCTACAAGTAACATGGCCATAACATCGGTAATCCATATGCTCAGAACTGTAGCTAAGAAAAATACACTCAACTGACTGAGCAGTCAGCTTGGTGCGCTCACAAGGGGAAAGAAGTATAAAACAGATAACCAAAACAACGGAGGTGACTGTACTAAGGAGACCTACTAGAGAGATGTTTAACCGGAGTACAACCCTGAAGAGCAGATGAATGCTGCAGATTGACAAGACAAGTAGCTATAGAAACAACCTTAGCCCAGAAATAAGGTGGAACATGGAAGTAAGCATCAGAGCACGAGTGGTCTCAAGTAAGTGACAATGCCTACGCTTGGAGATACCAGTCTAAGCATGAGCATCAAGACAGGAGTACTGAGGAAGAGTACTTTGGTCAGTAAGAAAACGACGAAGAGCAGCTTACAAGTACTTACCAGCAGAGTTAGCACGAAGGACACGAGTGATCGAATTAAACTGAGTATGAACCATAGTGGCAAATGATTGACAAATAGAAAGAACCTGACTACAAGAAGACATAAGATAAATCTAAGTATATCAAGAATAATCATCAATGAAATTACATGGTAGCGATGACCCTCTTTCGAAACGAAGGGGGCCGGACCCCAAACATCAGAACGAGCAAGATCAAAAGGATGGTGAGACAGAATCACTAGAGGGGTATGGGAGTTATAATTGCTTGCTAAGCTTACAACCCGTACAGTGTAAGGACCAGAAATAGACCTAAGAACACCACTCCAAACTAGTGAAGACAAACGGGAGCCTCCGATATGACCCAAACAGTAACACCACTGGACGAAGGTGGCAGTGGTAGAAGCGATTGAAGCGGAGGTGGTAGAAAGGACCGACTGCCTAGTGGAGGCAGTGCAAGGAAGGTGCACCCAGTCGAGCTCCCAGAGACGTTGCGAATTATGATGCCTAGGGCCAGTCCCAATCAGAGTCCCGGTGCGACAATCCTGAACATGAGTCAAGACTCAAGAATGATACGACAACCATGGTCAATGATCTGACCAACGGACATAAGTTGCATAGCTAGTTTGGGAACATAAGACTGTCGGAACAAGAAAGGAAAAAAGAGTGCCTCGTCCTACAACATGAAGTGAGATACCATCTGCAGCTGTAACTATGTGAGGAAGAACAGGAGGACTCACAGAGGTGAGGCGAGTAGAATTTGGTGTCATGTGAAACGAAGCACTAGAATCCAGAATCCAAGAGAATGTGATACTTGAGGAAGGTGGTGGTGGCGGCGGAGAACCAAACGGAGTTGGGGTAGCAAGGCACCGAAGCTGAGTGAGCATCTCCTGCTGAACCTCGGCAATGGAGCTTTGGCGAGAACCTAACTAGAAATAGTCACCAGTGCCCTTGGGAGGGTGACCACTCCAGTGGCCCTGGTCTTCCGCCTGTAGCACTGCTGAAACGTGTGACCAGCACAATCGTAGACGGTGCAATGAAGACCCATAGTAGAAGCTGTTGCCACTGGTGCACCTGGAGGCACCAGTGCACTGGGAGTTGGTGCTTTAGATAACACCCGAGCAGCTAGAACAGAGGCGGGCTGCAGCTGGGCCGTAGTGGCCCGGCTTGGCCCGACTTGGGGGCGCCAATCTGAGGTGGTGGGCTGTAGGAGGTAGGCGGAGCGGTCGACGAGCAGCCGCAGCGCGAGGTCGGCGAGAAGCAATGACAGCAGTGGCTCACAGCGGGCGGAGGCAGAGGCGGGCAGTGACATGGCGGCTTGATCTGGGAGAAGGCGAGGTGGCACCTCAAGGGGGAAGATTGGTGGTGGCCTAGCGGCGAAGGCGGCGTGGCGGCACAGACTAGGGTTTGGGTGGGTGGAAACTCTAACCCTAACCTTCCTAGACTGATACCATGCTACGAATGAACTGCTAGCTTTTCCAAATGGGCCAAAGGCCAAGTATACAAAGGAGTAAAATAAGCAAGGAGCCCCCTATATAAAGTAATAATCCTACAACCTATACATGTCTAACAATATGAAGCAGTGGCGCTGTTCTTTTCAACTTCTAAAAGTTGCTTTTCGGCTTTTCTACAGTAACTAGCTTTTAAACGGAGTATCTTTTCAAGATAGGGTCTACTGGTTAATTGTAGTACATGCTTTACCGATTTCATTTATCTCGGCGAAAACCGTACGTGAGTTTCTGTTACTCTGTAATCTCTCGCACAAACAACCCAAAAGCCAAAAGCCGCAGCCAAAAAGAACAGGTCCACTATCTGGTGTCAATTGGATTACAGTTGGTATGCTAATGCCTCAAGGCAAATAACAGAAATGGCCAAAAGAACTCATTTGACAAGCTTCACTTTGTTATTCAAATTACATCCCATGCCAAGCCATATTAATTTGTCATTTGCAATCTTGCAAGATAACTATGGTGAATAGATGAGGTGATTAAATCAGAGTAGGATAATCCAATTATCCAGATATCACCAACATATTGCAATGTTGCTCAGGGTCTGGGAATTTGGAACCTACCCAGTTTTGCTGGGAACTGTACCAGTTTGCAGCTGATTACTGGCAGACTGGCAGTAACAGGCCCAAACCAAAGCCAGGTAGGTCTGTAGGATGCATGATTCACATGACAGTGGGGAGTTTGAACTCAAAATGGTTACTAGCAGGTAACCAACTTGAATTGGACGACACTTGGTTGATTTTAGGGTTTAACAACTGTTTTTTATCTCTAATGTTGTGTATACTGAATATCGATTCCTCGTCCCTTCCCTGGCTAATGTAATATTAACTTTTGAACAAGGTGACTTTAGGATAAGAGGTCTAGGCTGGTAAGGGCGGTTATTGGCTGTTCTCTAATAGTGATCATGCTTATCACCCAATCCAACCATGTGTTGTGTCATACTGCAAATCTGCGATTTTGCAAAAGACATCTGACTGATAATTTGAGAAGTTCGAAGGGGCGGTTGGGCCTTGGGCATGGTAGCATTACCCATGTTGTCAAACATCCGACAAAAGTGAACACCCAGGCTTTATGGTGTATTGGTCCAATAACAAGAACGGACGTCATAAAGAAAGTTATCATCGTGTTTACAGGTGTAGTCGAAACTAGTAACAATCATGCTGTCTGTCTGCAAGATCCTTTTGAAACTGGATCAATATGAACTATAGTACTATTCTGGAGGAAATCTACTTAAGCCACAGTCCCATCGACATATGTTTGTTCCCTTTGAGTTATTATTTGCGTGTACCTTTTCTAACTATATCATTTATGTTTTGTAGAATCCAGGGTTCGACTTTTCGCAGGCTCAGTTCACTGGAACATGCCCAGACCCAAGGACCTTCATGGGCGGGATTTGCTCCGATTGAAGCTTCTGGCTTCAATGGCACAAAATCTCGTTGAATGTTGTTTCTGCAATCCCCAAGGCATCTCGCCGAATGTGATAGCTATACCTATTGCATCTGTAAAATTTGAAATTATGGCACTTTTGAATGGCTTGGTGTGAACCTTGGAAATAACGGTGAGGGTGTGACCTGCTTGCCGATCATGCCAAGGTGGACCCTAGTTTTCCGAACCTGTTTCATCCGCTGATTATAGTAAAGATCCTTGATGGGTGATGTCTTATGAATGTGTGCTGATTGTAGTTGCGATCATCCATTGCTTGTGATCCATTGGAATGAAACATGAGAGGATTGGTATCTATGACGTGCCATGACCTCTTTGCAGAATGTTTTCTACCATTACTGGTGCATCTACGCGGTGTTAGGCCTGTTTGGAACCAGGAATTCCATGTGAACCGAAACAGTGGAGAAATTACGAAGAAAAAAAAAAGAAAAACCAATGGGCCTCGGTGCAAAAGCCGAGCAGCAGTTGGGTTGGGGTGGGGGTAAGAAAGCCCAGTCAGCCCAGCCCACAAGGGGGAGCAGAAGAAGCGTGCGGAACCCGGAAATAAGTAACGTGGCAACCGGCAACTCCTCCTCTATTTATGTATCGCCGCCTGCAACTAGGGTTTTCTGGTTGCCGCGGCCGCGAGCACATATACCATCGCCTCCGCCACCCTTCACCGCGCCCCGTTGCCGTGAGCCTGAGGCGAGGCTCTCCCGGATCCAGAGCCGCCGCCCGAACCGTCGACCTTGCCCAGGCAATCACCGCCGGACACGCGTCCTCCTTCGACCGAAGCACGCTGCCTACCTGATTTGGTTGGCGTGGGTTTAGGAGGAGATCCGCCGCCACACCGTTGACGCCTCAACGCCGTCGACATCGAGCTCCCACTTGTCGGATTCTGCCTCCATCTCTGTACGCCGCCTGATTCGCCATCGATTTCGCCTCCCCTCCGCAAGATTTCGCCCGAAATTGATCTGCAAGGATCCCCGGCCTTCCCCTGCAGGCTCCAGGTACTGCTGCCTCCCCAACACCTCGCCGCTTGATCTAGCCTGCTCTTATGTGTTATGTGCTCTTGTACGGCTTAGATGCTCTGTGCTTGTGTTGTCTGCCTGCCGATTCTTCCTCTTGCTGCCTGCTTGTGTGGGCTAGGCGCTAGCCGGGGGTCTGCCGCCCGACTAGCGCCTAACGCCTTGGTGAACACTGGTGGCATCGATAAAAAAGTTCGCGTGTTGTGGGGATCTTTTTGTCCACTCATCTTTGACCATTCAAGAGTTGTAAAACTATACTTTGATCATTTGCGAGTGCTACAACCCTACAAAATTAAAAAGTGGATTGGATATGTTGAAATATTTAGGATTACATATTCCAAGGAGGATAAGTTGGCTAATGAGGTTGGTATAGATTATAGAAGGGTATGATAGTCTACGTTACTGTGCTTAGGTATGGAATACTACTACTAGATAGAGTTTGCCCTTGAACCACATTCCCATTGCTTTAGTGATCATCACATTTTTTGTCAATTCAGATGGGTTTCTAAACTTTTATATCTTGCCACTCGAAGTGATATGGATTTTAACTTCATGTATTGAGATTCATTTACAATTTGCTTATCTTGATTGCTTATATTCATTGACTTATAGTTTGTACTTTATGCTTCCAAGTATAATTCTCTTATCAATACTTTAATTTCTACATGGTGTATAACAGTGACGTTCCGTTGTACATCTGGACGTAGGAGTTTCTGTCAATAACTGGACATCATTGATCAATGGATTCCCAGAGGAGCTGTCTTTTGATCACTTACTCTCCAGATATCATAGATGGGACTCCTTTGTATGTTTCGTCTAATTGCTTGCCTGTAAAAGCTTGCAAATACGAACCTGCTGGTCATTCATTCCATGCTGCGGCACTGAAGCTCCTTGGTCTTGAGGAGCAAGAAGACTCAGAAACTGATGATCGTAGTGTGTCATCAGATGACAAAAGCCAAGACTTTGCTGCTGCTTCTGATACCTTTAGCAGCAAAGGAAAGAAGAAGTCCGCTTCTGGAAGTCAACAGCAAGATCACTATGCATTGCTTGGGTTGGGGCACTTACGGTTCTTGGCCACTGAAGATCAAATTCGGAAGAGTTACCGTGACATGGCTCTTAAACATCATCCAGATAAGCAGGCTGCTCTTATTCTTGCTGAGGTAACTGAGGAAGCAAAGCAAGCAAAGAAGGATGAGATAGAGAGCCATTTCAAGGCCATTCAGGAAGCATATGAGGTCCTCATAGATCCTACAAAGAGAAGGATTTTTGACTCAACCGATGAGTTTGATGATGATATCCCAACAGACTGTGCCCCACAAGACTTCTTTAAGGTTTTTGGCCCAGCCTTCATGAGAAATGGACGATGGTCTGTTAGTCAGCCTATTCCCTCTTTAGGAGATGATGCTACTCCTCTAGGGGAAGTTGATAAGTTCTACAATTTCTGGTACAACTTCAAGAGTTGGAGGGAGTTTCCAAATGAAGATGAGTATGACTTGGAGCAAGCTGAGTCTCGTGAACATAAGAGATGGATGGAGAGGCAGAATGCGAAACTACAAGAGAAGGCCAAAAAGATAGAGTACGCGCGGGTACGGACTCTTGTTGACAACGCTTACAAGAAAGACCCAAGAATTCAAAGGAGAAAGGAGGAGGAGAAGGCTGAGAAGCAGAGGAGAAAGGAAGCGAAATACATGGCCAAAAAATTGCAGGAAGAGGAAGCTGCAAGGGCTGCAGAAGAGGAAAGGAAGAGGAAAGAAGAGGAGGCTAAGAAAGCTGCAGAAACTGCCCTCAACCAGAAGAAGTTGAAGGAGAAGGAGAAGAAGCTGCTACGTAAAGAGAAAACCCGTCTGCGCACTCTTGTGGCACCGGTAGTTACGGAGAACTACTTTGGTCTGTCAGAGGATGACGTCGAAACAGCGTGCGCATCACTTGATATGGAACAACTGAAGAAACTCTGCGATAGTATGGAGGATAAGGAAGCAGCTGAAAAGGCTAGGTTGCTGAGAGGTGCACTGAGCAAAGAAATCTCCTCAAATACCAGGGAAGAAAAGAAAATTCAAGCAAATGGTGTGGAGGGTTCTAACCCAAAATCCACATCTGTTGGAGAAAAAGTTGCACAGGGCAGTGCACTAAGCAGCTATGAGAAAAAAGATAGACCATGGGGAAAGGAAGAGATTGAGATGCTAAGGAAAGCAATGCAAAAGTATCCAAAGGGAACTTCCAGGAGATGGGAGGTTGTTTCTGAGTTTATTGGAACTGGCAGATCTGTTGAAGAGATTCTGAAGGCCACAAAGACTGTTCTGCTGCAAAAGCCAGACTCTGCTAAAGCTTTTGACTCTTTCCTTGAGAAACGCAAACCAGCGCAATCCATTGCATCGCCTCTTTCCACAAGAGCTGAAGCAGTTGGTTTGTCAACTGAGGGAGCTGGAACTGCATCATCCAAGGCAGCTGCACAACCTGCGAGCAGTAAGACAGACAATGAGAAAGTTGGTGTTGATAATGTCCCAAATGGAGCACCTTCAGTGACAGAACAAGATGCTTGGTCAGAGGCACAGGTGCTGGCTCTTGTTCAAGCTTTGAAAGCATTTCCCAAAGATGCAAGCCAAAGATGGGAGCGTGTGTCTGCTGCTGTCCCAGGTAAAACTGTGGTGCAGTGCAAGAAAAAGGTTGTGGCAATGAGGGAGAATTTCCGGAGCAAGAAAAGTGCAGAGTAGTACAGGCAAGTGTCATCGGATGTACTTTTTCTGTGATTAGTAGCTAAGAAAAGCTAGTCTTTGAACAGCAATATTCTTAATAGATTGAGCATCATATCTGGTGACTTCTGCTGACGGTTTTGCTGGCAAACCTGTGTGCCACCAGTGGTAACTGTAATTTTGTTGCGGAGCTCCGAGAACTCTCATTCATCCTTAGCCAGTGTTGGCATTTTGCTTATACAAGTTTGGGTCTGCCAAGGAAGGAAGAAGTTGCCTACTGTTTATGGAGTAACGATTGGCCTTTTGTGACCGTAGTATCATGGACTTCATTTGGGCTGACTCCTGGGGTTGTCTTTGTTAGAAAGGCATTGAAATATTGCCCTCCATTGGTGTAATGATATGATCTGGTCTGGCACAGGACAATGTAGAGAACCACAGCGGCTTTCATTTATCAATTAAGATAGAAATATTTGTTACAACCTGAAATCTTCATCTATTGAAGTGACCATAATTTTTGCCTAATCAAACTTTCTAGGGTGCTTATTCATGTCTTTATTGTAATGCCTTTAGTGCACATCTCACATAATATCCATTCTCTCTCTTTTATCTATTGCCAATTTTGCGAGAAGATGGTTAACCATTTGGAGGGTATCTGGGCGTCATTGCTGTTACTGTTATCTTTGAATATTTGTTGGTGTCTTTTGAATGCTATGCTTGAGTATTTCATGCGATATTTTCCTACTCATAAAATTTGGTCATAAGGCAAGGCCATTCTTTCCTCATGTTCAGAAGTTCGTATTTTCCAGGTGTAAATCATGAAGTCTATTCTATGCTTGATGTTCACATGATGTTGGCAGTATTAGCCTATTATTTTCCAGTTTCACTCGACGTCTACTAGTATTAAATTATTATTTTGTTCCCCCTTTTGTCCTTCGGCATGATTTTGGCATTGTCTTACAAATCCAATGACCATGTGAACACAATTGATGTAAAGCGATATATAATATATGTTCCCCCTTCTTGAATTATGGCCATCACTCCTTTCCATTTTATGTGCATGAGAAGTGGTGAGGGAAGAAACAGAAAAATGTGTGATATTTGTATGCATGAACTGCATTGTGCAAGGAGCGGCAGCACATCCTAGAGGTGCTCCACTGCCCTCTGCTGTCTTGAGTAAAGTGGCTATGACAGCTGGAGTTGCTGTTGACTCAAGACATGGAAGCTGCTCTCGGCACCAGACGGTACTGCCGGGATGGCCCTGCACCTTATGGACTCCAATAAGTTTTTTATACTCAGGTGAGTCTATCTGCATAAGTTGCATTGCTGCTTTATTTCTTTGGTTCTGCGACTTTGCCCTGCACTTTATTTCTTTGGCTTCGTCCTTCCCCACCTCCCTCCTTTGCTTGGCCACCGCTCTGTGCATGCTCCATATGGCACGGTAGTCAAAGCTACCGACCATTGCGGTGGAAGCTACGACTACCGACTGCAGCGGTTGAAGTTACCGATCACCGACCGCAGCGGTCGAAACTATCGATCGTAGCGGTTGAATCTATGACTACCGACCGCGGCAGTTGAAGCTACCGACCGCTCGGCTTTGAGAGAAAAGGAGACGGGAGATGACGCTTGCACAGAGAGATTCGTGCGGAGATGTGGAGGCCATCCGACGGTGTCCCCATCGAGAAGAAATGGTGTCAGACCTCAGAGGAGTTCCTTCCCTCCACGCGACTCACGCATGATGACGTTTGTCCAACGCGTCCATGTCAGCAAATTAGCCATCGGGACGGTTGCAAGGATGTGCGACTGACTAGTGGGTCTAGGAATTAGGATGTTAGGTCATATAGCATATGATAGGGGTGTGGTTTCGTTAACCGTTTTATCAAAGTAACTGTGGTCATGTGATATATTTTGTTTTGAACGGGCAACGCGATATATGCTATTAAAAGTTCTATGGTTGTTTTGGCCTTCGTTTTGACTTCTATGAATCATTTTTTTTACAGTAGATAGTTTTTTATGGTATCTATATTTCAAATAGAGTATCTTTTAAAGTGAGATCTACTAATCAATTGTAATACACATTGAATTAGTCGATCATAGTATAAAAGAATATGCGAAAAAAAAGACAAAAAAGAAAAAAAACTAAAAAGCTAAAAAAGACAAAATTAAAAAACTAGAAGTCAAATCAAAAGCTGAAACCCAAAAGCCGGCCTGCATCAAAAGGTATCTTCATTTGTCTGTTTTGTGCAGGATATAAATGAGACATCAGCACACCTTGGGTTTTCCTTTGAACTAAAAACTGACACAGAATTCATCCCAAAGCTTGCAAAATTTGTGTATTGGTGTCTTCCGGGCTTCTGGCTTACAAATACCAAGGATAATAGACGAATATATTCTGTTTATGCGTGCTCGTGACAAACAATACGGCAAGTAGTGCACTGACAAGAAAAACACATTGGGGTTTTAGTAACCCGTGAGCACTCACCATTTGACATTCTGGTGAACAATTTTCTACCAGCCACTAGATTCATATCAGATGGGAGTCAATGGTGGTCGGTGAATTGAGAGGTGAGCAGATGCGCGTGCTAGCTCGTTTGTTTTTTTTGGAAGCCATCCTTGCATGCATACTTGCCTGGGCGACACGTCAGATCGGTGCAGCCCCTCCACGCGACTCACGCATGATGACGTTTGTCCAGCGCGTCCATGTCAGCAAATTAGCCACCGGGACGGTTGCAAGGATGTGCGACTGGCTAGTGGGTCTAGGATGTTAGGTCATATAGCGTATGATAGGAGTGTGGTTTTGTTAACCGTTTTATCAAAGTAACTGTGGTCATGTGATATATTTTGTTTTGAACGGGCAATGCGATATATGCTATTAAAAGTTCTACGGTAGTTTTGGCCTGTTCGCTTTGGTTTTTATAAACCATTTTTTTACGGTAAATAGCTTTTTATGATATCTATATTTTAAATAGAGTATCTGTTTGAAGTGAGGTCTACTAATCGATTATAGTACACACTGTATTAGTCGATCATAACATATACTATAGCGACTTCATTTATATCAGTTAAAATTGCACATGAGTCTCTTCTTATAAATTACTATTTATAAGTCAAAGTCAAAAGTCATTAGCAGAATCCAATATAAACCCATCTCTTATCAATTGTAGGTAGTTTTCAGAAAATTACAATTTTTTCGCTCGTGAGTCGTGGCCGTAATCCTCTGCCCTAGTTCTTCCTAGTCGAAACAAACAAAAACCTCCAAAAGGCACAATATTTACAAGAGGATCAATGGTTCAAATCTACCACCCCCACCGCCCAGGGTATGAAGGCTCATTTACAAACCTTCTGATGCATCATCATATTTGGACGACACAAAGTATCATAAAAACAAACATGAGAAGCAAATGAAAGGAATCAATCAACCAGTAGGGAACTGGCCAGGGGCGGACCTAGGACTAAAATTGAGTGGGGTATGCATATCAGCACAGCGCTACGCGTGTCAGAAGGCACCGCTTCCGTCGCCCTTCTTGGCGCCGCCTTTGGCCATCAGGGCTGATGAGTTGTGGACTGGGGGCCTATATGGATTAAATCCAGGAGGTATACGTGATTAACGAAATTGACTGGGGGCTTATGCTTTGGGTCCGCCCCTGGAACTGGCCCTCGCAATTTGTTAGCAATATGCAAATAGGTGGTCCATGTTTGTTGGTGGGTAATTCTGGAGAAGCTTGAGGTTTGCAGGTGAAATCACCAGCCAAGAGCCGCCTTCGAACGAGAATTAGCATTGCCCAGCAGATCCGTAATAAGGTAGCCTGCGTTCAGAATACAAGAGTTTAATCTATAGTGCCTTCGAAACACATCGCACGGTTCGAAACTAGAAACGGCAGTTCCCTAACCTGAGGTCCCTCCGGGTCACCTAATAGTTCATCCCACAGGTGGATGCAGTCACGGAACTTGAATTCCTGTGTCAATAGCAGGGTGATCCATCTGAATGCATTGAACTGCAGATTAACCTGGAATGTAAGGAGAGTTATTTAAGTGTAACAGTCTGCTAGAAACAATCAAATGAAAAGAGTTCGTCAGATCCATACCTTGGTTACAACCTCTAAATGCCGCCGGAGCTCTTCATCGTGCCTTTCCAAGAGCTGGAATAGTTCACTAATTGTGGAGCGTATACCCACAACACTGTTGTCAGGCTGCTTGCAAAAATTATCTCGAAACCCACTAAGCAGCTGAACAAAACAGAAAAATGCACATGGCTCTGCTGAAGCCTGTTTACAGAATAAAAAATGGTGACAAGGCTGTTGTACTGATGCATAATAGTATAACACCAGGTAAAAGGGTAAACGATATGCTCATAGTAGTTAGTCATACATCAACAGGAATTATTTTCGCCTTGCTAAATTTCAGAAGCAGAATGAACAAACCATATACATGAATATGCTCTATAGGATATTTACGAGATCAGCACTCACAACAGATATTGCATCATTTACAGAAGCGTGTTATTATTCAGAAATTTGAAATTAAAGAAAACTATGCTTAACCTATTATGAGGCATAACTCTCAAGATCAGGAAATATGACACAAGTTCTAATGTTATTTGTGTAAAGGCTATGGGTTCAAATCTTCTAATAACTCACCAAATAATCACACCCCTTTATTTGGTCAAACTAGCAAGGTGCTCATGTGTTGCAACGGGATCCTAAGCCTTACACTGAAATAGTAATTTCCTTTGGCACACATATCAAATAAATGAACTAATCAGAACATTAAAGAAACACATCAATTGTTGTTCAAAGAGAGAAGAATACGTTTGAACATTTTGTAGTCAAATAGTTGCCATTTTGTAATCCTAAACTAATCAATGTCCAATACATTAATCAACACAAATAAAGAAGGATAAAGAATTGATTTTGGCTGAGAGTTTTAGGCTAATGAGAAATTTGATGATTTGCCTCACCTTTCTTTGCAAACAGCTCATTTGCCCCACAGTTGATATGATTTGATTATTTGCCCTATCTTTGAATTTTTATTTGATCATTTGCCCTTTTTGCATTTCCAAACCATTTCCTATTTTTGTAATGCTAATTTATATTACAAAATGACCAAATTGCCCTTGTCAAAAGCCGATCCGATTCTTTCTATGTGAAACGCCATCCGATTTCCCCATTCCCCATCCCCTTCTTTTCCCGTGCCGCTGCCCAGCTAGGGTTTTGACGCTCCCGCCGGCCGCGCCGCAGCATGTTTTTGTGGTTAGTTCGGCTAGAACCACTGAAAGGTATCTTGATTACTTATTCATTCCCTAAATATCTCCTGTTTGTAGTAGCTTGTTTGGAATAGTTGGAAGTATCATATTTGAGCAAGAACTGTTTACCTTTGTGTGGATTAAAAGAACTGAATTTACTGTGAACATGTCATTTGTAGAACAAACTTTGTTTATTTCTGGTTCTCTAACCCATATTCTATGAATATTCCAGGAGCCAATGGCATTGTTGGAAGGCATTTGCTTTTGGCCCAATGGGTTTTCTGAATGGATGAGTCTCTGGGAGTCGTCCGTCTGTCAAGCTGTTTCGGTTTCATCCTTGCATTAGTGGTACGTGTAGGTTGGTCATGAGAGTCGTCCGTACGTCTGTCAAACATGAACTTTGTGGATGATTTGTCTATTTGGCAAGCATGAACTTTGTGTGTGGAAGAGATCGTCTATTTTTGTATGTCTGTCAAACATAAACTTGCTGTAATTGTGATGCAATGGCCTTCTACTACATGCTCTTGAGTTCCAGAAATGTGCAGAATCCTGATGCAATGGCCTTCTACTACATGTCATTTCTGGTGTTGCATTTCTGATGTTACATTTCTCATCGGGTGTTCCATCTCTGTGTGGCTACTCTGTCTCTCTGCGTGGCTGCTCTGTCTCTCTGGGTCAAAAATCCAAACAAGTTCGTGTTGTGACCTTACAAGCCGAAACTGCTAAACAAGTCTTGCTTCTTGCATCCAAATGCAGCTCTTGCTACTCCTACCTACTAGCTCTGGTTCTGATTGTTGTGCTGTTGTTTCTGTGACCCTGTGCTTCGCCGTCGCCGCTCCAGATGTGGCCCCGACGAATCTGCGAACCTTTTTGACCCGCGGGAAAAGAAGGGGATGGGGAATGGGGAAATCGGATGGCATTTCATAGAGAAGGAATCGGATCGGCTTTTGACAGGGACAATTTGGTCATTTTGTAATATAAATTAGCATTAAAAAATAGGAAATGGTTTGGAAATCCAAAGAGGGCAAATGATCAAATAAAAATTCAAAGATGGGGTAAATAATCAATTCATATCAATTGTGGGGCAAATGAGCTGTTTGCAAAGAAAGGTAGGGTAAATCATCAAATTAGTCTAGAAAATATTGAACAAAAGTAGCAAAAGCAGCTGCACAACCAGGGCTATGATGGCATAGGCGGTGAACTTTTAGTCATGCATATGTCCACAAAGTTATCCCTAATAGCAAGCAAGAAGCATAATGATTCGATATGTATTCCTGAAATGCCCCGTATGCACTTTTTAATAAATCACAACAAGAAGATATGAAAAAGCAGGGAATGAAAAATTTTTACAAGCATTTACGTTCTTACACGCAATTGAGATAGTTGATCGCACTGGTTGTCCTTGATGCCTGTTGTCATTTGCATTACACATTGAAAGTAGAAATAAATGAACAAAAAATATGCTATTGATGGAACTATCATAGGCCTCAAATTCAAACTTCTAGCAAGAAAAATCAGCTTGAGATAACAGACTGATTGAGCAAAATTTCGTTGAACACCTTTAGTACAAAAGGAACATGAGTAATCCCACAATTCATGAGCCACACAAATTGGTCCTCAAATAAAAAAGGCAAATGATTCATCCCAAGAAAGAAAATTAATTACAATAATACAAAAGGAGTAGAGAATGGACTTGAAATACGTCAAAAATGCAACGTGATATCTTGTTCATCAGGAATTGGTGGCAGTTTCCTCGGCTGACTTGTTGGGCAGGCATGCAGAGCTACTCCCCACCACATTACCACCTCTGTAGGTCCTAGTCACTACTTCCCGTACTTTTTTTTCACTTCTGTTGTCAAGCTGTGCCCATATGCTATCGGCACAACCACCACCGCTCCCATCAAGATCACATCCGGGGAGCCACACCACAGTGGACTAACCCAAATTTGTAGCTATAACAGGACACCAGAAATGCTAAAGCCACCTCATACATGTAACAAATGAACTATTCATGGAAAATTTAAAAATAACATCATGTCAGTAACTAAGAATTTTGAGGAGTGGAAGATTTAATGAAAGAAAAAAAATAACTAAAGGAACATATTAACTACAAACAGAGTATGCAAACCATATTGCAGTCTTGCAGAACAAACAATTCGTGTCTAAACTTTTCCCTCATTGGAAAGCTATGAAATAGAGATAATGTGATGCTATTTGTTATCAGTAATCCCTGCAATAGATATGCTGCCGCCTACACATCAAGACTTGAAGAGTATCTCAGCCAAAGAAACATTTATATATACTGTGCTGCTTTATGAAATTGTATGATGCATCATTGCTATTGTTGTGTACTTTCCATGCAACCATTTGGATGCCAAGGTTGGAGAACATGTAATTCACCTTCAACAATGCATTTTCATTTTCTCGCCCATTCATAATTCTAGTTTGGGTGTTGTAGTATGAGTCAAAGTTACAATTTGTTATGTTGATGGCAGTGGATCTTACAAAAAAAAAGCAGTAAGTTACATAAGTTGCGTACCTCATCATGCATTAGAGGTTCGGAGCATTGTAGACACATGGTAACTTCTCCAAATTGGTAGATCTTGCTCACTTGTTAACTCATATTTGTTAATCCTATACAACAACTGCGGATCAAGAAAGAAAGATCATATATTAAAAGGAATTGTGAAGACATAGTTCACACACACTTCATTAACCTTCAGTTGCAATCTTGAGTAGTAAGTTAAAGGAAAATTTGTTCACGGACCATGTAATCAGTGCTTTCCAGCAAATTTCTTCAGATCAGCAATAAGTCACTGGAGGAAGCTTAGAAGATGAAGAAGTTGAGACGACAGAAACTCACATCCATGAAAAGGAAGACCCTTCCACATCGCATTGGCAACGCTGTGCGATTCCTCTAGTGGGTTCCTTGGGGTCACCACCACCACTCCTCCACCTTGGCACCTAGAATTGAATAGTAGCCCACCTTACCGATTGGTTAAGAAAAAGCACAATCACATATATTCAGTTAAGAAAAGCAAGCACTTGCCGCTGTAGTTCACAACTACACTCATTAACAACTACTAAAGAAGATGTATGCCACGCTGACTACTCGCTTCCTCCGCGTCACCGTCGCCACGCTCTCCCGCTTCACCCTGGGCTACCCCTCCCTCGCCTTCTCCCACCAAACCGTCCCCGTCTTCCTAACCACCACCACATCGCTTGCGCTCGTGCCCTCCACCACCATGTCCTCCTCATTCCCACCCCTGACGTCGCGCGACCGACTACATGACACGGCATGCAAATGGAGGTCATTGGGGGGCTTGGTCGATGCACATGATGGTGACACTGATTGGCATGCGTCATTTTTGCATGTATTTTCTAGTTATTTGCCCTATTATTTTTTTGCATTTTTGGATCATTTATCATCATTTACACGCTTTTTTATAAATAATTGCATGAATTAGACCATTTTATTTTTTTTTCATATTTTTCTATAGGCCGTCGTGATCGAGGCGCACAAACAATAAATCTACATAGAATCAAACTAGGAAGAAAATGGACTTTTGGAGGGCCCAAATAGAAGAAAACATGGAGAAAGACCTGTTTGCAATATATGAAATGTGGAGGGCTAAATTGCAAATAGGCCAATTCCCAATTCCCCATCGTCTTAACCTTAGCTACTGGCCATGGAAGAAATGGAGCTCACCTTTGTTCTTTGACCTTGCCCCATGTGCTTTTCTTTGTCCCCCATCCTTCTCCATCTTCGATCGCTGGTGAGGTCGGGCCAGCTCACCGGCACACCACCAAGCACCGCCACCTTCTCATTGTTTCCATCGTGCCTTTCCCCCTTCCCTCTCTCACCATAGTAGCCCACCATACCCTCCACAGTGTGCCACCATAGCTCTCCACCGTGTGTCGCCTCACCCGCAGTCCGTCCGAAAGCATTTAAGCCCCTAAAAATGGTTTTGGTAATTAATGACGTTATGTAAATGTGGGACTAACATGTTTATTGAGTGTTTGAAACGTTTAGTCTCAATGATGAACATGATATGCATGTAAAGAGTCAACATTAAGATCAAGATGATTCAAGACAAATCTATAAATAGTCTAGGATCTCTTTTGTTTTTACCGGTCTTAGTGAAAGATCAAGCTCCGTTTAAGTTGGTTTTGGTGTAAATGACAAATGCCATAATAAGATTTTGATGATAATGACAAATACTATTATATTATTTTGGTGATAATGACAAATGAATATATGAGACTGATATGTTTGTTTGAGTATTATTTATACTTAGTCTCATTTGGATGAAAAGGTGAAATCAAAAGAGGTATGCATTCGAAATCACTTTCTCATATACTAATGCATTCCTTAGATCCAAAATATATATTGAACTCCTCAAATAGTTCAAATGAATATGTGCATATGTTTCTCTTCATATAGACTTGTATGCACACATTTAGGGGGAGCTCTCTCTCTATGTTTTGGAGTTTCATGAGTTTTGATATGCATATTTAGGATCTTTACTTTGAAATACATTCTTGAGTATGTATAGCTTATGTAGTTCATATATACTCATGTGCAATCGGATTGTCATCTAACTTTTCCATTATGTGTTAATGGTTGGATGATTAATGACAACCAGATAAGTAAGCTTTGTTTAAAGCTTATCTTAGAGTATACAATTGGTGTGTACAAGCTGTATACTCGTAAATCAATTATCTTTATATCATTATTTGTTGAGATTATCATGAATTACCAAAAAGAAAAGGTTGTTGAATCTAGTCCCTCCATTATGTGTTAATGGAAAAGTTTGGTAATTAATGACAATTGTTTTGAGGACTAACATTTTTCACGAGTTGGATGAATAGGTTAAGTTCCACAAATGATGATAACTTGGGATGACTTCATGTGTTGAAGATCATCAAGTCAAGAGTGAGAAGAAGATAGCTTCATGCGTTGAAAGCTATCAAGAAGAAGAAGGCTTCATGTGTTGAAGGCCATCAAAAAGAAGATGCATCATGATTTGATGCATGTACAAATGATCATGAGTTGATCAAGTGAAGTGAAGACCATCATGTGTTGATGGAGTTGATGAAAAGGATGCATCATGAGCTGATGCATATCAAGACAATGACTTAAGGCAAAGATATGACTAGCTAGGGCTAAGGATGTGTTTCTAGTCTTTTACCGGTCTTAGTGTTTGGTTAGAAGACCGGATTGCTAGTATAGGTTGCCGTACTATTAAGAGGGGTCATGTCTAGTAGTTTGAGTCCCAGCATGTGTTGATGGCTCAACCTCACTTGCTCTAGCTCATCTTGGCATGAGGCTTTTGCGAATGTATTTTGCAAATGGTTAAAGCTCATCCGTTGAATTCTAGTAACATGGGACTATGCATGCAAATGTGTTTTACAAGTGCTTGAAGTTCATGTTTTCATTCCTTGTAATGGAGGTCTGACCGGTGTTGACCCGGATGTCAGAAATGTCCTTGTAATGGAGGTCTGACCAGCCTTGTAATGGAGATCTGACCGGTGTTGATCCGGAGGTCAGACTGGCCTTGTAATGGTGGTCTAACTGGTGTGGACCGGTAGTCAAACTGGCTTTGAGGTAGCGGTTTGACCGGCCCGCAGAACTTCTATTCTTCGCCCGGACCCTTTTTTCCAGGGAGCGACTTTGCTGGTTTTCCTGAGGAGCGGTCTGACCGGTCCTATGTGGGCGGTCTGACCGGTCCTGACGGTCTGACTGGTTTCTGTGTGGCGGTCTGACCGATTTTCCAGCCTAACGGCTAATTTTTGTAGCCGTTGGGAGTGCGGAAGTACCGGCCGTGTAATTGCGGTACTTCCGGCCCTCGGGCTGATTTCAGCCCTCTCTCTTCTCCAACGGCTAGTTTTTGAGGGAGGTGTATAAATACCTCCTCAAGGCTGGTTGGAGAGGTTGTTGCTTGACCTTTTGCTGTGTTCTTGACTAGAGTGAGGCTCTTCACTCAATTGTGCATGTGTTGCACTTTGTGAGAGAGAAGAGGTGTTCTCGAGTGCATGTGTTGCCTCTAGAGGCGGACTTTGTGTCCAAGTTGAGCTTGTGTATTTGTTGCACGTGGTGAGAGTCAATGAGGGACTTGACTTGTTACTCTTGGAGTTTGCCGACTCCTACACAGCGTAGGCAGCGTCGTGCGCGGTGATTTTCTGAAAGAAGATTGTGAGAAGACCCGGCGAAGTTGTGAAGGTTGAAGCTCACCTACCCAAAGCGGGAAAGAGTTATCACTAGTGATTTGAGTTGAAAGGCTTAATTCGTGGAGCCGATCCAATTTGTTCGGGCTTACCTCAATGTGAATTAGGGGAGACCGGCAAGTCTCCGAACACCATAGTAAAAAGAGACTGTGTCATTTGTGGATTGCTTTCTTGTGCTCAATTTACTTTTAAGCAATTTACTTACATAGAATTAATTTAATTTCTTCTATACCTAGGATTGCAAACCTTGACCTAGGCTAGAATTGTTGGTGCACTTAGGCAAATTTATTTGTTCTAGGTGCTATTTGAGCTAAACCAAATTGATTTGAGCTTCCGCATTGTATACTTGATTTAGAAAAATAGAAAAAGGTCTTGAATTGTCAATATTAATTTGAAGAAAATTTTTAGACCGCCTATTCACCCTCCTCTAGTCGGCCTCCTCGATCTTACACTTAGGAGAAAGGATGAAAGACTAGATTATAGGTTAAAAGCCGTACTATTAAGAAAGATCATGACTAGTAGCTTAACTGCATGTCTTTGTGCCATTAGGATCAATTTAGGATCATGTATGCACTTCAAATTAAAATTAATATCAAACTGTGCATTCTCAGAAATATCGGAAGTACCGGTGTGAAAATCTGCGGTACTTTCGCATCACGGAAGCTCCGAAAAACCGAGCGGTACATTTTTCCAGAGAGCACCTGTGGAATCATTTTGTTTCTCTGAAAAATGGAAGTACCAGAGTTTTAATGGCGGAACTACCGTAGAGCGGAAGGATCGCAACTCCTGAGCAGTACCTCATGATCTCAGAAGCTCCAAAAAACCGAGCAGTATGTTTTTTCCAGAGAACTTCAGCTTTGGGCTCTAAGACAAATAGAAGTACCGCGCCAGTTTTTTTGGAACTACCGATGATCAGAACTACTGCAACTTCAACGGCAGTAGTACCGCACCAACTTCCAATAGCTAGTTCTAATACTCTAATGTAGCCGTTACTGTAGCTACAGTACATGTGCGGTAGTTTCACAATTTGTACAGCGGTACTACCGCTTGTCCTGATTTTTTAGAATTATTTTATACAACAGCTATATTTGGCTGGTGAGGTTATAAATACTTCTCCACCGACTCATGGACAGGTAGAAGAGTTTCTATTGAACATTCTTGAGCATTTAGCATTCACTCCACACCTCAATTCTACATTATGCATTCATTTAAGGTAGTTGAGCCAAATCAAGTGCATTCATCTCTAGACTAATCGTTGGCACTTGATGGATGTCAACCGAAGCTGTGATTCATTACTCTTGGTGTTTGTTAGTACCTAGATGGCTTGGCGGGAGATTGCGAGGTAAATTGTTCAAGAAGATTGTGAAAAGGCCCAGTGCTGAATTATGAGTGGTTTGGTATCTACCATCTCTAGAGTGGAGGAAGGACAACCACTAGTGGATTGAGGAGCTGAGGCTTAATTCGTGGAGTCGGTCTAAGTCGCTTGGGCTATCCTCAATGTGGATTAGGGGAAACCGGCAAGTTTTGAAACACCACGCTAAAGCATCGTGTGTCAAATTGGTTATTTCTTTGTCTCTTCATTCCGCACTTGTATTTCTAGCATATTGTGATCATTGTGATTGCCATATTTATTTGTGCTAAACATATACTTGTAGAGACTTGAGCTTGTGGTGCCTTAGATATACTAGTATTGTGTAGGTTTGAATTGCTTTAATGTCTTGCTAGATTATAAACTGTGGTAAATTACTTTTTGAAGGTAAGAATTTTTATAATCTCCTATTCACTCCCCTCTAGTCGGTTATCCTTGATCCTATAAGTGGTATCAGAACTTGGTTTTTCATTTATTAGACTTAACCGTCTAGAGAGAAAAGGATGGCTAGTAAGGGGTTCACTATAGGAAAGACACATCTTTTTAATGGCTCAAACTATTCGTATTGGAAAATTAGAATGTATATTTATCTTAATGCCATGAGTCTGAGCATATGAAAAATTGTAAATGAGCGTTACATTTTGCCTCCTAATCTACTACATCCCACGGAACAAAATGGATGTAATACTTATTTAGATGCTCAAGTTATGAATGCTTTATTTGTGCTAGAGATATACTTGTAGAGACTTGAGCTTGTGGTACCTTAGATATACTAGTATTGTGTAGGTTTGAATTGATTTAAGTTCTTGCTAGATTATAAAATGTGGTAAATTACTTTTAGAATGCAAGAATTTTCATAACCTCCTATTCACCCCCTCTAGTCGGTTATCCTTGATCCTACACAGTCGACGTCGCCTAGTCCTCCTTGCTCGCTAAGTGCCACCGTGCCTCCTTAACTCTCATCCATCGTCCCTATCTGACTTCTCCCTCTAGCATCATTGCTCCTCCCCAAATCCCCTACACCGCTGTCACCTGCCTCAACCTGCTTCTCCTTAGGGATGGCAATCGGGCGTGGCGAGTACGGGTAGTGCTCGCCCATACCCATACCCGCGACCCTAATTTACACCCACGGGCATACCCGCGAAGGACGACGGGTGAAGAACCTCGCCCATACCCGTCACCCGCGGGTACCCATCACCCATGGGCATACCCGCGTACCCGCAAACTGAGAGTCACCATCTGAGAGTTGAACTAATGACAGGTACATATAAGCAGTAGCTGTTGCTAGGAAATATAATAGCTATAAAATGTTTATAACAATCAATAGTTAGAGATATGCAAAATTTTATAACAATCAATAGCAATTAGATATATTGCTATGGCTGTGCCACCTGTCAATCTATATCGTGGGTAAACGGGTGGAGCTTACCCATACCCGTGCCCGTTTACTCGACGGGTAGAGTGTTCCCCCCATTTTCATACCTGTGGGTAAAGAAAATGTGCCATACCTGGCTCCATTAGGGTATTTACCCACGGGTATACGGCTAAACGGGCATAATTGTGATCCATACTTCTCCTCCCCTCTTTGCACCCCACTACTCTGGATGCCACCTCATCCTCTCCAGTTCTCCTCTCTCCGGCTTCCCAGCTACTCCCTTTCCCACCACCACCAGCTACCACCAGTTCCTTACTCCATGCCACCTCTTCCCTCTCCTCTGCGCTCCCTTCACCAGGCCAGCTTGCTGGCTGTACCCTCACCTGTAGTCCATCGCAACTGCTCAACTCACTGACGTTGCAATCTCATCTTCTTCCCTAATTCCTTTGCTAATGCTTCTTTCTTTGGTTATTTCTCAATACCCTTCTTAATATTCTCTAATTTCTGTTTATTGCTTTGCTGTTATTGCTCTATTGTGTTATTCTTGCTACTATCATACTGAGATTGATGGAAACTCTGGAATGTGTCTTCTATGATTGTGTGATATGAACTATGATGTATGCATGTGATTAGTGGATGTGTTATTGTACTCTGTTAATTTGTTCTAGAATTGTTCTATGTTCATGTTGCTAGTAGTTTAATTTGAGAATTTGTGCTTGTAATTTGTTGCCTATGATAGTGATATGACCTCTGTTAAAGGTAGTGATTTGTTGTTAGTAATCTGTGTTAGTACTTGTCAAATGTGATTTCTTTTAGTTCTTCGTGTAGTAAATAATTGTTGCTAGATCCTTTGGATTTATGATATGTGTTGTTTATCTGTGATTTTGAGTAGTTTCTATTAGAATGAGTTTGTGGGTTAGTGTCTTTGTCTGTGATCAGCGTTCTTGATCTATGCTGATTTAGTGATCAATGTTGTGCTTGTGTCTAGTAATAATTGTTGGTAGTTTTAGAGATTAGTGTTAGTTGTCTGTCTATTTGATTTGCACAAATTAGCTAGTCAGTGATCGTTCTTATCCCCTTGCTGTCTTGACCTCCTCCTTGCTTCTAGACTCCCCCTTTTCTCCTTTTCACAATTTGTCGATAGTTAGGTTGTACAGTTGTTCGTAGTAGTGCTCTGTTTGTGTTGTCTTGTGCCGCTGTTGTCCAGTTAGCCATCGACCATTTTCTTCCTCTTTCTCTCTCGACTCCCTATGTGCTTTCTGACTTCCTTCTTCTGTCTCACGGTTGGTAGCTAGTTAGGTCGTCGGTCAATAGTTGTGTTCATTGGGCAGTAGTGCGTGTTCGTTCATGTAGTCGTTCATTTGTCATTCATTATGTCGTGCGACTTCAATTTGCATGATTATTCATCCTGTCATTTTTGTTCGTTAGATTGTTTAGTTTGTTTGTCAGTTCGTTCATGTGACTAGAGGTTCGTTCGGTTGTTTTCATTGTTTAGGTTGTTCAACCGATTCGGTAGTCGTTTTAGGTTTAGTTTTCTATTTTCTCCCTGTTTCGATTGACCTAGCTTTAGCTAAGCACTGGTAGTCTCAGTCTAGTCCCTGTAGAGAACACGATACTCGTCGCTATTTCAGTGGCAACCCGTACACTTGTCGGTGTGCTATTTTTGCACGATCACTGATGCACGAGTTTGACGGTGGAGATGGATAGAGGTGAGGCGTAGGGTTTGGATTTGGTGTGGTTTTGGCATGGGCTGAGGGGAGTGGGACTAAGAGGAAGCAGGCTGTTGCCTTGTCTGGGTCTCCTTGGCCACAACTAGGATGGAAGAGAGGCGGAGGAGGAGCAGTGAGGACTGGGAGGTGGAGATCAAAGGTAGAGATGGAGAGGGTGAGAGATGCAAGTGGTGGAGTTAGGGAGGTTTCTAGGCAAGAAATCAACGGTGCTACTACTTATGTAGTGCCGAAGTAGGCAACCGCCGAGCACACACATGGGGAGGGAACCGCTGAGTACGCGTGGGGGAGAGGAGAATGCACTGCCACCAACTCATCTTTTTATATTAGTAAAGATGATTGGATATCATCTAGTTAGATGGAAAAATATATTGATGCCATTGGAAAAGATGGCCAAGATACCAACCCAACTATGAATAGCACATACCATCAAGGCACCACTGGATACATATCAAAATCAATTTATGAAGTTACTAGCTTGACTAACACTGCTTGTTGCAGCCATTGTGCTAGTTGGACGTTTGAATCTGTATATCCATGAAAAGCCCTCTAATGTGTTATTTTACTTTTCAAGAGCCCCTCTAACTGTCATAGTATCATCTCCCTTTTTAGTTGTGAAAACCCTTTTCAAACCATCTTTCTCCTTTTTAATTGTTAAAAACCTCTATAACTATCATTTCCCTTTTATAAAAGGGTAATGATATCGTTCATGCATCTGATCCGAACATTTCTTGTCGGATGGCACATCTAGCCTTCATCTTTGGTCTAACGCACACGCTACACACCACACTAATCCACCTTGACCAAGGCAAGCTCTCATCCTTATCCAGCCACACCCGTGCTATCCACTCTCTTTGCTCTATTTCTCCGATTGCCACCATCCACTCTCTCGCCCTCTCTCCCTGTCTTTATCTCTCTAGTTGCCACACATATCGTCGGCCTTCGACGAGCTACGGTGAATGTCTCACTCAAGTACTCCAACCTAACGTGGTAGTGAGGGAGGGGGGCATGGAGGCCTCCTGAGCTCACAGGCAAGCGATGGTAGATCTCTATGTAGGCAGGGCGATGAGGCCTACGAGTTCCATGGAGAGGCATAGCAAGGCTTGCCGAGTTCCATGCATGGCGAGGTCCCCCCAATTTCAGGCAAGTTCATGGTGGTGTGGGCTGCCCTCGCCCCTGCCAGATCTAGGTTCTCAGTCGATGAGGCACTGGGCTGACGACCTCCTCCTACTTCGAGCTTGACTCCTTGTTGTCATTGCTACTTCCTTCCTCTTCGACGGGCTGTTGCATATGTTTTGGAAATTGTTGTGGTACATTTTCTTCTTTGTTGCAAGAAGCATTTTGTTATGTTGCATTGTACCTTCCCAAAAATGTTGCAGTAAGAGGTATTTGCTGCAATAGTTTCGTTTGATTGTTGCATTACAATTATTTTTTGTTAAAGTACGATTGCCAATTGTTGCACATTTTCTTTTTCAAATGCGACTTTTCATTTTGTTGCAAATATTTTCTCCGATTGTTGCATAAGTAACTATAAAATGTTGCAACTATTGTTTTTGAATGCTAAAGTATTGTGTTAATCTAAATTTCTTTTGCTTGTGATTTTTGAACTATTTTAAAATTTGGCTAAGTTCATGGGTCCATCCAATTTTGGTGACAAGATGATGTTTTTTATATTTTTGTCGACATTCTCATTGTCATTGTGCATTTTGTTACACGTGGTAATTAAGCATATTGCACATAGCATTTATTGATGTTGTCTTGAGGCGTACGATAGAAGACATCCCACCGTCCGTCCGGGTGGTAATTGTGCCCTTCCAGGTGGTAGTCAGGCCCTTTAAAAAATCCTAAGTGGCTAAAAGAAAACCATTTACACCTAACCCAATACACTAACCCATCAATAAACAATAAATATCAAGCCAATGGAGACAACTCAACGGGTAAATACCAAAAAAAATGCAATTCAAACAGTTGTCAGCTCGACTAACAATTGTAAAAGAATAAACTATTGGGTGGAGCAATATCCACGTCGGCTTTTGATAACCCTAGATTAATTATATCCATATCTAACCATCTGGAAAAAAGAAAGAAAACACAGATAGCAAAATTATCAAGACAACCTAACAGGTAAATACCAAAAATGTGATTCAAGCCGTTATCAGCTCGACTACCAATCTCTACTATTATATAAAGAGGAGTTGGTGGTCGTCGGTGCATTCTCCTCTCCCCTCTCTACAGCCATCCGATTTGATCTGGACCATTCATCTCTCTCCTCCTCCTCTCTCTCTCTCAGGATACAACCGCCCACCCCCTTCACTTTCCCCATCTCCTCGCGCATTCTGGCCACCCTTCTATCTCTGTCGCTTGCTCTCCAATGTTTGATGTATTAAGTTGGTCAGGTAGTAAGTTCTGTCTCATCATTTTTATGACTTTGTTGCAACGTGCGGGTCTCTAACTAATTATATTAAAAGAACCCATTGGTTCAAATCATAACCCCCAGCCAGGTTAGCAGTGGATCAACACTCACATCAGCATCTGATAAACCTAGATTAATTACATCCCATGTCCAACCTCTCTACCACCCATCTTTTTATTTTTTTAGGAGACCAGGACACAGAGATTACCATGTGCCGAAAAAAAACCCATGTAAAGCAACCAAATACACCAACCCATCACCCCCAAGCATCAAATGGCAAGTACTAGAGAATACCATCTCCAGCCAATGTGAAATGCCCAAGGAAACGAGTTGGTGAGAAGCTTGAGGCTCTGTTTCAAAGGTTAGTGGTTTTTACCTTTTGGTTAAAATGGTACTTAGCTTTTTCTGATGCATTCAACTAAAGAAAAAAAAAGAGAAAAACAAAAAAAAACACCGCTATATTTTTACGGATAATGCAAATAAAAAGCATTATGTTAAAAAGATAGCACGTTTTAAACAGATTGTGATTTTTAGAAGTTAAAAGATAAAAACCGAAAATTATTTAGAAACGACTGAATGGCTGGCTGGTCCTTTGCCACGGCCCATGGCTAGAGATGGCAACGGGTAAATACCCATCGGGTATTGCCATTCTATACCCATACCCGCTAGGTGTAAATTTACCCGTCGGGTTACCCGTATCCACACGCGGGTAGGAAAATTTACCCATATCCGTACCCGTGCGGGTATTACTACCCGACGGGTAACCCGTACCCGCAAGCATACCCGGTTCAACACATAAGAATATCACCAATTTAGACATTCATTAATCATACATGCCAAACACAAAAGCGTCTAATGATCAAAATTAGTACATCACATAAACATACTTGACATAACCATATCAACATATGACAAACAAATAAACAATCAACAACAAGTAGATAATAAAATTAACATTTGAGTGGGATGTCTAGTTGTCTAATGCGGGTATTCATTACCCGCGGGTAGGCGGGTATGGGTAGTATATACCCACACCCGCACCCGCCTACCCGGCGGGTAGAGGATTTCGCCCAATAATGTACCCATGGGTACATAAAATTTTCCATACCCGTCTCTTTATCGGGTAAAACCCGTCGGGTATTCGGGTATCGGGTACCCATTGCCATCTCTACCCATGGCTGGGCTTGGAAGGCCATAGACAGCCCTGGGTCTGGAATATGAACGTGCCCCTACTGTTCCCGTGAAAGGCAGAGAGAGAAACAAGAGAGAGAGATTTGGACAGCAGAGCACACGGCACGAAGCCCCAGGGCTAACGGCCCCCTCAGCCCACCTGGTCCTCGTGCCGACCTTTTTCTTTCTTTCTTCGGCCCCGGTCTGCTCGCCTCGGTTTCTTGGACTACAAATGCCGCGCAAGCGAAGAAGAAGCGCACCAGCCCCGAGCGGCGGAATAGAGTGGAGTAGAGTAGAGGGCGGCGGAGCGCTTTTTGTCTGTGTCTCGTCATTTCCACTGGAGTCAAAGGCAGGCAGGGCCCGAGGGAGGGGGGACCCGTGGCAACGGCTAGTCGTGGCCGGCCTTCCGGGGGCCGATGGACCCGTACCGCGGCGGCGGCGGCCATGGCCACGACCAAATGTGCGTGCGGGGGTTGCGGCTTCTTGTTGGTTCTTGCGGGCTGCGTTTCTTGGACGGTTGGCGGCGGTGTCGATGGGGGAGAGCGGGGGGGAGGTGGGTTAGTGTTGGAATGGTTGATTTCTTGGAAACTCGCACAGGGGTGGCAGATTGGAATCTGCTGGGCGGAACGGTGATTCCGGTGGTTCTGGGCTCGTTTTGGCGGTCGAAGGATGGAGAAATCTTGCCATGGTGGCGATTTGGTAGATTGGGTGATCGGTTGGATGGTTCTTGGGTGCTCTTTTTATGCGCATGCCATGTTGAATTTGTTCTTTGTTTTGCTGATTGGGCTGTTCTTGTTGCAATGATGCGCACTCGGTACTCAGGGCTGTTGATTTTGATGTAATCGGGATACTAGAAGTGTAATACCCCAAGTTTGCGCAAAGGGAAACATTAGGGATAAAGAGCGAGGTTTTTGCCGTCAGACCCATCGACCTTTTAGAGTGTCGATTTAGTTTCGCGCGCAGAGGTTCCCAGACCATCCGGGGCGGTCGGCACCGTCTAGAGAGCCGCATATTTAGCGCTCCCAGAGGTTCCCGGACCGCCTAGGGACAGTCGGCACCATCTCGCGTTCCGGGTATTCATCATCCGGCAAATCCTTACCTTTTACCGACTTACCGCTGTAGTAAAAGAAATCACAAAGCTAGCACAGTATTGGACCAATATGCCCTTGAGCAATCAGTTGTATGGGAAAGGAAGGGAAGGGCATGCCAGTCATTTCAAATGCAAGGGCAAGCCCCCATCCGTGCCCATATATGCTAGCTCCATGCAGTCAAGCCCCATTTGTCTCACCTCATTGCCCGCTTAGGATAAGAACAAAGCCGGTAGAAGCACACTCTCCACTCCTCACCGCCAAACCGAGAGTAGCAGAGAGAGCATAGCAAGGGAGCACCACTCCATTTCCTTCTCACTGCCGAGCCAACAAAGCCAACACCAGCACACTCCCATTTCCTCCCACTGCCAAGGCCAAAAGCTCCCAAACCACAAGCACTTCTGCACCACCGCAAGGAGGAGGCAAGCCGAAGAGGAGGGGGAGCTCGGAAGGCTAGAGCATGAGGACGCCAACGACATCGAAGTACATCGACGACGCCGACCCCACGCAAGCCACCCACTGAGTATGTCCATTCCCCAACCCCATAGCACCACATGAACGCATATAGAGTGAGAGTCGAAGTAGCGCTCGGTGGCCATGGTCGTGACCACAGTCGGCGGGCGAAACCTTGGGCGGCGAGCCGGAGGGACGAATAGGCGGCAGGGCACCGGCCGGCTAATGAGCCGCGGTCGGTGAGCCCGAGTAGGCCGTACCGAGGGGAGAAGGAGGAGAGGGAGGCGAGGGGGCAGCCGGCGGCCGTTGGCCGTGCCGGCCGGCGGCCGCGCCTCGCAGCTGCGCGTGGGGAAGAGGCGGCGTCGGGAGGAGCGGCGGTGAGCCCAAGGCGGCGGGCCGAGCCGCGCGAGACGCCGACCGGAGTCGCGCATGGCCGGGCCCCGTCGCGAGAGAGAGGAAGGAGGAGAGTGAGGGGGTGTTGCGGAGGCGGAGGACCGGCGGTGGCGCGGCCGGCGGCCAGCCGGCCGGCGCACCGTCGCGCCGCTCGGGAAGAGGGGGCTGGCGGCTGCGCGCAAGGGGGAGACGGAGGCGGGGCGGAGGCCGGTGGAGGCCGTCGGCGGTGAAGGGGCCCGGCCACGCGCCACCGCGCGCGCCCAGGGTGAGGCCGGTGGGAGAAAGAGCAGGCCGTTCGGCCGAGTGGAGAGAGGGAGAAAGAGAGAGAGTGGGGAGGGGAGGAGAAGAAGGGGCGGCGGGGGGAGCCGCCGGCGCCGTCGCGCCTGGCCGGCTGCGCCACCCCAGGCGGAGAAGAAGGGGAGGAGGAGGAGGCCGTTCGGCCGGAGTGAATGGGGAGGAGAGAGAGAGACAGGGGAAAAATGAGGGGGGCCATTCGGCCAAGAAAAGAAAAAAAGGAGGATAAGGCCGGTCGGGTAGGTGAGGAAAGGAAGGGAAAAAAAAGAAGAAAAGGAAAGAAAAGAGGAGAAAAAGAAAGAGAGAAAAAAAATGGGTTCGGCACCTGCGCGACAGGTCCCTCAAAACCCGGGCGTTTACGCCAGAGTGGGATTTATGCTCAGAGTCGTTGTTCTTCGTTCCAGCTCTGTTTTGTTTTGCTGTTGAGGCGGATTGATGTATGCGCAGGTGGAGGTCCCGGGACGGAGCCGTCCACGCGCAATTCTCGAGGCTAACCAGGCAAGTACATTGTAAAGCGGTGAATTCGGGTAGTGATTTCGGTTAAAATTGAATAATTTGGGGGTAAGTTTACCTATTCCGGGTGCAAATTGAGGAAAGGTGAGTGTCGAACGTTAAGACATGATAAGTTGAAAAGCATAAAGGAATTTGCAAGGGCATGGTAGAACAGTGGATTAGGGTGAATGATTGGTATTTTTATGTCTTCTGTGACATGCTCTATAGTGATTTATGATTTCGGGATAATCATACTTTGATGATTGTTGCTTATGATTAAGTGCTAATAGTGAAAGCATGTTGCATGTGGCATATGCATTTGCATTAAGTGCACTCAAGAGTGAGGGCGGTGAGAAAGTCCCTAGCTACGAGTGGAGCTAGTTGACTAATCCGAGTGCTCTTGAGTATTACCTACTGGTAGGTACTCCACGGGAGTGGAGCTTGGAACCCCGTATGAAAGAGGACGGGGATTGAGTGGCTCATCGACGGGTGAGCACTCCGCTTTGCCGGTATAAGCTACAGTTACAGACGCATTACAGTTGCATTGCATTGCATTGCATTGCGTGAAAACAGAACTGAACAGTGATACAGTTACAGATGCATTGTATTGCATAAAGAGTTAATGATGAAACAGATACAGAGATAATATCGTATAGTTCACAGAGATTGGGGGGGATAACAGTAAAATAAGTACAGAGATAGTGATGCATATTCCACAGAGATGGAATGTGGTAATAGTGAAGTAGCTACAGAAATAGTGATGTATAGCTTACAGAATTTGGGAGTGATAATAGTAGAACAGTACAGAGACAGTGAGGAATATCTCACAGAAATGGGAAGGGGTGATTGTAGAATTTTACAGAGATAGTGAGGAGTAGTTCGCAAAACTAGGAAGTGATGGCGGTAGAGTAGTTACAGAGACAGTGGGGTATAGCTCACATAGGTGGGTAGTGATAACCGATTAGTAGTATAGGCTAAAGCGATGAGGAGTAGTGCATGTGCGTAAGTGTGATGAACAGGTCATTGATCGTAAAGTGGTTAAAGGGGAAAGAGGTTAACAGGGAAAAGTGGTTAATGAAAATGGAATGATAATGGTCTAATGAATGAACTCATTATTTGTTTTTTGCTTTGTACTTGCTGAGTCGGTGGACTCACCTTGCTTTGTTGATGTTTTTAGGTGACCGTTGAAGACGTCAGCACGGGCGCGATAGCACATGGACAAGCGCACGAACCAGCAGCACTCATGTATCACTTTTGTCAATGTACTTTAGCTTTGTTAGGCTAGAGTAATCACTAGAACTGCTATGATGTACCTGAACGTAGCACAATAAATAAAGTTAATGTGGGTTTTTAAATTCTCCTGTGTTGGTGAAATGGTAAGAGTAGTAGAGGTGGTAGCATCTTGGCCCAGTGAGTAGGCGGGGTGTTACAAGAAGGACACAAGCGTGGTCAAAATTGGTTAAAATCTATATAGAACCTACACGAATAATTTTATGACTTGTCTTCAGTTTGTGTGATCGAAGTTGTAGCCTGTCTCAATTGTGCACACAACTGAATACTGTCTAAAATTCTCCAGCTATTTCAGTGTATTGCATTACTTGAATTCATACCTGATTTCGTAATGCTTACTGCAGTCTCTGGGATTGGCAAGCTGGAGAGCATTGCGAACCTAATGATGCAAGTAATGGTACATTGCTCAAATAGATACCCAAAATCCATGTCACAAACCCTTTAGTTTCTGTTTGGACTTAACATTTCATTGTATTTTTCACAACAGATGTTACTAAATTCGTGTTGGATTGCCTCAATCAAGATGATGATGAGCTACTGGGATTGCTGGGAAATCAAACTCCTCTGAGAGACTGCTGTGATTTTGGCAGTGGCTTCTTTGATAATGGCGGTAGGAAGTTTCTTCTTTTGAGAATTATCAATTGATATTACTGTCGAATGATTTGCTTAAAGGGAGTGGTTACTTGCCTCAGATATCACCTGCAAGGAGACCCTGGACCTGGAGGAATCTCGGGAATCAAAGCGCAGGCGCATGTTGGAGTACCCTTCTGAGTCTAATACATCAGAAGTTAGATATCATGAATTAAGTTCTAGTTTGGCCACAACTGAGGTGGTTCACTAGCACCTAGCTATGTTCTATGTTAGTGCCCTGTGCTATTCTTTACACTATCGCTGTTTTTGCTGATCCATTTCTCAGATAACAGAGATTTCATTGCTTTGCACTGATGAACCACATAGCTTGAATTGGGATGTGCAGCACAATTCAAATAATTTAGGTCTGTCTTTTCACCATATATGTTTGACAACTGCCTACTGCTGTTGTGCCGTGCCTTTACTATTAGCTAACTGAAAACTTCAGCATCAGATACAATAAATTCCTTGTCAAATGGAGCACCCTACCAGTCATCAGATAATTGTATGGAAAATTGCTCTGATGGAACTCCAATGTACTTCAGGCCTGATCAAATGTTGGTTCCTCTCTGGTTCAATTGAAACCACTTTATTTGATTTATCATTATTTGTCAATCATGACATGTTTAGCTTGGATTCGTTGTAGGCCTTGTAGCCAGGAGAGCATTACATACATTGGTGGTGAAATTGGTGTTTCAGGTCAGTGCAAAGCACATTTTCTATAGCATATTAAACACAAATTTTCATTTGTTTTTCTGACATAGTTTCCAGTCTATGCATGGGTTTCCCATATCATCAGTATTTGTCCCTAAGTCCCTTGCAAGATACCTGTAATGAAATTTTGTTTCCCATTTTCCTTCTGCATTATTGCATATTTGCAGTTGCTGCAATTTGCTATAATGTTTGGCAGCCCTGTAGTTTGAGTACCTTGCTGAAACCAAAACTTTGTACCTTTGGTGAGCAACTTACCTGTTCTTTCTATCTACCACAGGAACAAGTGACATTGCACCAGTGACAGAAAGTCTCGTAATGCAGGAGACTAGGAAGCTTTCTACACGCAAAGTTTCTAAAGGTATTTCAGTTTGACAGTATCTTATTATGCATCAACATATCTCTTACTTGGAGCAAACTCGAACTTCTAGTTTTATCTATGTTGATCATTTGGCTCTGCTGCCCTACTAGGAGGAAGCTCACTAATTAAGGTGAAACAAAATTTAACTACTTCTGTAGCATACCCCTTTACCCTCGTCAAACCATCTTGGGAGGAAGGAGATGTAACTCTGAAGGACATAAATAGGCGAATCCGTGCTCCTCCAAAGAAGCCTCCAGAGATTCTGGGAACTTCAGCTTTCTCTGGCAAGCCAGTCATCGGCAAGACAAGAATCAGAACAGAAGGGGGGAAAGGCAGCATCACAATACTAAGAACAAAGGGCTGAGAATGCCACAGCTTATTTATCATCCATTCCCTCGATTGCTTTCAGCATTTTTGGTCTTTTTGTGCAGGCCTCTATAGCTTTCCAATTCTTTTTGTCTCAATTTTGTGCCATGGATTTGGTGCTGAGAATTACTGTAGATGGCTAACTGTTTCTTCAAAGATTCAGCATTCATCTGGTGTATTTTAGTGGCATGCGGCTAATGATATGCATGCATGCATGCATGCATGCATGTATGTCTTCTATTTGTTGTTCACATGGTTTACATCCTTGATAGGTGAAGATATTTGCACATCAGTCATGGCCAACTCTTAAAAATTGTCTCGTTAAATTTGATGTGCTAATTATGGTCTTGGCCTGAGTAACTTGGCCAAATTGCAAATATTCACATGATAATAGTCCAGCCAACCCTGACAAATATTCGGTGAGAGAAAAAATCTCCCTTGTGTACCTGTCTGTGGTTGGTTTCTTGCAAGTTAGAACTCGAGTGTCATGAGATAAATTTAGTGTCATGATCGACGGAAACATGTATAATTGTTTTACATTACAAATGATTTAGAGCAAATTTCTCAAAACCATACTACCTTTAGCAAACCTATCACAAAACTACATTTTTAAACATCAATTTCATAAAATAACACTTTTGTATAAACATCTCATAAAACCGTACTTTTAAGCAATACTGCTATATGCAATATGCCAAACATCCCAGTCCCACCTGTTTTGACTTCAAGTAGTTTCGCTTGTTTCGACTTTCAGAGAAACTAAAATCTCAAAAGAAAAGGACCATTGTACAGAACTAGAGTCGATGCGGACAGTGCACATAGTTTTAGGCTTAGGAAACCGCTTAGCTATTTCAAGAAATCGTTCTATTTATTTCAACTTTTGAATAAACCAAAAGCTCAAAGAAAAGAACCATTGTACAGACTGGAACTGTTTCGAAAGATTTATAATACTGATTGAGGTTATGTGAGGAAAATGAAACGCATAGCAAAGTGCATTTTCACCACGTTTGGAAAGTTAGAATTTCCTTGTGTTCACGTAGGAATTAAACTTTTTTTTTCGGAATTCCTCGCATAGAGGGCCTATTTGGACTGAAGTAATTTCATAGGAAAAACGGAGGAATCCTATTCTTATGGGAATCCATGCAATTAAATTTTTCGAAGTTTGACCGCTAATAGGTTTATTTGGCTTGACTATATAAAATTACTTCCTTTGTAGATTTTTATAAGGCATGGTTTGACTTGGTGCAAAATCATAATCATTAATTTCTTTGACAATACTTTGTTCATATTTAGAAAATCATAATCCTAAGAAAGTGCTTTCAAATACGAATCCAACTGTATGACTTTTGTCACATAATCTATATATTGTTGGACTAATTGTTGTCAAAGTTTACAAACTTTGAACTGCGAAATATATGAGCACCTTATAAAAATCCATAGAGGGAGTATATCATTAAATTTATCCTAAAAATACTCTCATAATATTATAAATTTATTAGTATATCTCAATATAAATTATAAAAATAACTGCCAAAATAGTATGTCAGAGATCGTAAAAAATAAAAAAAAAATGTAAGAAGAAAGAACGAATGGAGTACTATTCATCCCTATCGAACATAGGAAGTAATTCTTTCAATTCTTAAGGATCACTATTCCTTTCCATGATCTCATAGGAAAGTCACAGCCAAAAAAAACATGAGCTCACACCGGATGAAAAAAATTCCATCCAAACACCTGTTCCTCTAATTTTTTTCTGTGTTTTTTAATCATCCTATTCCATTGTTTCCCTGTTCGTATGGTTTTACTCTCTAAATAGGCACTCAAATGCAATAAGACCGTTGGTAAACACATTCAGCTGAATATGCTCTTGGCCGTATGACTCCAAGCCTCATCATTCCTGCCATAATTTTGAAAAATGGCCATCAAATTAAATAGCGACATCCTTCGCTTAATTGCACCTCTCCCTTCCTCGTGAACATGCAGTGCAGCGGCCACTGACACTGCTATCCATGAAAAAAGGTTAGCTCTCTTGGTCGGCAGTAACTTCAGTAGCAGAACCGGACAAGGAGATAAGTTTCTACTCTGTGGCTGGCATGTAATGTAATGCGATTATGCGAGCTTTAACTATCACTGGCACATGCATAGGTTTCACACCAGCATGGAGTGGACCAAGGCCCTTCGACACGAGCAGAGGAAATGGGACACACGGGCTTGGACCTCACAGGCGCCACAGCTTCCCTTCCTTCAGGTTGGCAGTACGAAAACTTGGCACTCCGAATTAAAACCTGCACTGGATGATTGGCACGAGAGGTTAGGAATTTATCGAGCAGTCATATGCAGATAGAGCATAACTGCCTTCAATTCGTTCGGGCTTCTTCTTTTCGACTTCTAAAAGCTGTTTTTTGGTTTTTATCTAGTAACTAACTTTCAAATGGAATATTTTTTTAAAGACGGAGTCTACAAATTTATTGTAATACACATTATAAAAACTTTATTTATATCGGCTTTACTCGCCCTTGTTCTTCAGTTATGCTATCGCGAAGCTTCAGTAACCTTGTTCATGCCAATTATTTGCAGCTAGGATTCATGTGTAAGTTTTCTAGTAGCAGTATTTTACACCTGAAGATCGGGTGGGTTTCAGTTTCAGCGGAGCTGAAATTCCTAGCTACCGCGCTGTTCTTCTCTTGTTTCAGTGCCAAGCTAAATCACTGGCTGTTCACTTGCCACAGAATTGCTGCAAGTGCTTTTGCTCCTGTCCTGCCCCACACCGGAGACAAGGAGGACGGGGCCTTGGTACAGAATACAGACCGTCACGGGGACCAGTCCTTCCTAATGGAGCGGCCAATCAACACCACAAATCTCCTCGGTGTTGCTACTGAGCTCTTATCTTAGGTCCAGAAACAACCAACAGATTGGCACTTGCCTACCTGGCTACCTAAAAGTTTGTAACAAGACAACAATAGGTGTTATCACCTCATATTAATTGTGAGGATAGGAATCCCGCTCACTCGAGACATATTGCACAAACTGAAAACGCACGCTTTCTTTCATTCTTTCAACGAGGGTTAGGGAGGAGAGCGTTCATTCAACGGGGGCGACGGCGCTCGTGAGCTCGCCAGAGTTAAGGGCAGAGCTAAGGTAGCACGCAGAATCTTCATACACAACTACAAGTTATAAATTGGACTGACATGACAAAGATTTTTCAGCGTTGTATAGCATTCCATAGAAAAAGAGTAGAAAACGCACATGAATTAAATTATACTTTCGCAAGAGTAGCATCTCTCTTAGAGCATGTTCAGATTGGTCATAATTTATGACTTTTGGTTACGGTTAATGACTTTTGGTTGAAAATGAAGAGAAATGCTAAGGATCACTTGAGTGTTTTTTAGGGTTGGGAACACTCATATTTTGAGACATTGGATCCTCTATACCCCACCCTTTAAAAAAACATGAGTGCTCCGAATCTAGGGTGTTGGATGGAGATCTAACTTCAAAAAATTTGAGTGCTTCCAACCCCAAAAACACTCGAATGCTCTCTAGACAACTCTGAAAATGAATAATAATGGCTGTAAAAAGTGACTTTTAGAAGGAGGATGCGAGCGGTGGGTAAAGTGAGGGAGAGAAACGCGTGAGACGGAGAGTGAGAGAAATGGGTTGTGTGATGCACTCATGAACCACTGCCTTTTCTCTGGACCGAGACAAGAGTGAGAGAAGTGGGGAATCCGTTTTGAAAAATCAGATGCTCATATTAGCTACTACCTTCTCTAAACAGAAGTCATAAGCATAAGGAAATATAGGCTGGGTTCAACCTAACTTTAGCTTTGGTTTTTCACTTTTTGTTATAGTAACTAATTTTCAAATGGTGTATTTTTTAAGACGGGATCCGTAAGTCGATTGTAATAGACATTGTATTGAGTTCAGATAATCGGCCAAAATCTTATACGATTACTTTTCTCTTCATATTATCTTCTGCGAACAGTCAGAATTTATAAATCATAAGCTAAAAAATATAAATCAAAAGCTAAAAAAATCACACGCACGAACATACCCTTTAAGTCCTCGGTTGCTTTGCAAACTGGGAAGCAAACACTTGCATACCAACACAAGTAAGATTCCCTCTTCACTTTCCCTCCCATAACACAAAAACAATGCTCACTCCTCACCTACCCCCACCACCTTCACTGCCCTTCCTCGCCTCCCCCAACAATGGCGATGGCATACACCAGCACCAAGAGCAACAGCACTTACACTACTCTCCTCCTTTCCATTGCCATCACGCTCTCACTCGCACTTGCTGCTTCAGCTTCTGCGCCGCCTCCTGACGCCCAAGAAGCACCTGCGTCGACGGTGCGCGCTAGCTACTACCTCGCCGCCGACGCCCACCTCCGGCCGCTCGACGCCCTCGAAGCCTCCCTCTATACCCACCTCTACTATTCCTCCCTCGCAGTCCACCCCACTCGCCGCACGCTCCTCCTCCCCACCGACCAGGCCCAGGTGCACCTCCTCGCCACCTTCTCCCGGGCGCTCAAGGCCAAGAACCGCGCGCTCAAGACCCTGCTCTCCGTTGCCACCACCGCCGGCGGCGATGATGCGGGAGGCGCGGTGGCGGCGACCGCGTCCGTCTCTGACCCCGCGTTCGCCGCTATGGCCGCGGACCCGGCGTCGCGGGCCGCGTTTATCGACGCGGCCGTCGAGCTGGCACGGGCGAACGGCTTCGATGGGCTCGACATCGCGTGGCGGTTCCCGGCGTCGGCGGTGGAGATGGCCGACTTTGGGTTCCTCGTCGCAGAGTGGCGCGCGGCGGCGCCCCCGGGGTTCCTGCTCACGGCCACCGTCTACTTCTCCAACCACGTGTTCGACGCGCCGTACACCGGCGTAGACTACCCGTCGGAGGCGGTCGCCAGGAACCTCGATTGGGTGAACGTGATGGCGTTCGGGCTCCGGCCGGCCGGCGCCAACAACGTCACGGCCTTCGACGCGCCACTCTACGATAAGGCGTCGCACTTCTCGGCGAGCTACGGCGTGGTGTCCTGGCTCGACGCGGGCGTCCCGGCGAGCAAGGTGGTCATGGGGCTCCCGCTCTACGGCCGGTCGTGGTTCCTGCGCAACAAGGCCAACAACGGCGTGGGCGTGCCGGTCGTCGCCGAGGGGCCGAAGCAGAGCGGGAGCAACACCATCGGCTCCATGTCCTACGCCGAGGTGCAGATGCTCGCCGCGAGCGGCGGGGACCGCGTGGTGATGACGGCGTACGACAACGCCTCCGTGTCGTCGTATGTGTCGGTGGGCGATGTCTGGGTGGCCTTCGACGGCGTGGCCGTGGTGGCAGAGAAGCTGGACTTCGCCGCGCGGCGCGGGCTCCTCGGCTACTTCCTGTGGCCGGTGAACTACGACGACGCCAACCTCACCGTGTCCAGGAGAGGTCAGCGTGTGACACACTTCTTGGCTCTCTTATTCCAGAAGCTCGAATGCTACTGTTCCATTGCCGTGTCAGTACTGATACTTGCTTCTCCGCCTGTTTCAGCATCAGATGTTTGGACGCAGAACAAACTTTCGTCGGATTTGAAGAACGCCACCGGCGTCCGGCAGAAGAAGGCCCCAATCAAGCTGCCACCGGCTCTCCAGTCTACCACGCCGACGTCTGCATCATTCTCATGGTTGCACCGGAAGAAGCTTGATGTGCATTTGCATTTGGGTGTTCTGATTCTTGTGTGGTGTTCAGTTTAGAAGGATCCGTACTGGATTGCAACAATTCCAACATTGAGGGTTTGAGCACTGCAGAGGTTGTGCTATGATTCATTTGTATTCTAATTTCGTTTAGGTGTACCTGCCATAGCAGCAAATTTAACATGTTCAATACGATTTTAGTTCAGAAAGCGAGCAGAGTGCACATCAACAATGGTGTAAATCAGTGTATTTTAACCGAATCAATCATACAAGTGTTCCTGCCTGAACATGGTTTGCTCGATTTACTGCTTTAATTACTGAAAATGCGAAATTCAGTAGTTCAACGATACCTTTGCTAGGCAACATCCAACTACAGCACAGATGAAATGGGTTTTGCTAAGTTCACCGAGTTTCTTTTGATCGATCTCTTAATGTCAGGGAGGTCATGCGTAATACTGAATACCAATCCCCATTCATCGCGTTACATTCAAATCCTTACGGCTAATCTAATTTTTGGCAACGCTGCCCTATTCATATTAACTTCTAAAATCCTTACGGCTAATATGATCTTTGGCAACGCTGCCCTATTCATATTAACTTCTAAAATCCTTACGGCTAATCTGATCTTTGGCAACGTTGCCCTATTCATATTAACTTCTAAAAACTATTTTTCTACGATAAATGGTTTTTTTATAATACATAGTTTTCAATCGAAATGTCTTTTTAAAGATAGGATCTAATAGTCGATTGTAGTATACACTGCAGCAACTTCATTTATATTGGTTAAAATCGCATGCTATAAGTTTCTCTATAAACTATTACTATTTATAAACAAAAACCAAAAGACGAAATCAAAGACCTATATGAACGGACCTTAATTTGACCTAACTAATAGTCCTGAACTCGACGCATCCAAGGTCCAAGAAGGCACCAGCGAAGACGACGTCACCGAGCTAGCTTACTTGAAGGCCATCACCAAAGAAACACTCGGGTTAATTGCATCTGCCAACATGCCGCTCCTCCTCCCACATCGTTCCATGGGATGGGAGACTTTGTTGTGAATCCATGGCTACACCATCCTCACCGGTATCGCATGCTTTGTCAGCTCTGAGGCATCAGTCGAGATGCTAGGCTAGAGGCAGTGACCGGGCTGGGAGTTCATGCAAGCAAAGGTTCCTTAGAGCAACTCCAAAAGATTAGCCAAAAGAAGTATCTAAATTTAGTGATTTAGCTATTCTCTAAAATGAATCTCACCCCAAAAAACAAGACTACTCCAACAGGCTATCTAAACTAGAGGCGCGCGTGGGTCGCGTCTACTGCGGGATGGGCGCAGCGTGCGGGAAGGAAGCCACCGCGCCAAGAGGCTGGATGATGAGCGAGGTAGGCTATCCAAAAATAGAGAGCGAAGGAGGATGGATAGAGAGCTACTAAATTTGGAGAGTCATTTACAGAGTCTATTGGAGATGTTTTTTCTTCAATAATAGCCAAATTTACCTTTAGAAAATGATTTAGCTCTTTTCTTGGAGTTGCTCTTAGGTCTTCTCGTAATGCACGAATCTAAAATGTAGGAATAGAAAAAAAATGCAGGATTGGATTGTTACGACTTTACTGAATTCCTCGTCGCAATCTGCAGCTCCGCCCCGGGTTGCAACCGAATGAACCGTGATATTGGTCATTCCCTCTGTTGGCATACATATATAGACTCAACCTTGAAGTGCCATGTGGTCCACAACGCCTTGGGGCACCCTTTCTCCGGAACTTACGAGACTATTAAGTTCGACATGCAATTAAAAAAATGTTTCCTCATTTAAAATATAATCTCTTATTAGTAATACTAGTTTGACTCTATAAAAGCCATTGAGCTTTGAAAAACCTATCCTCAATGTCTAGACAAGGAAATTGGATCCACTGACTTGCCAAGCAATGTAGCTCGGGTATTGTAGCATCTTGGCCGTAGCATCCAATCTGAACCATCTTTTTTACATTTGACGGCTAAAAATCAATCAAAGTCAAGACTACAGTTCTTGTCTAAGTTTGCTTGGTAAATTTTGAGGATCTCAAAGGGTGTTTATATTGATTGTGATTAATGATTTTTTGCTGAAAATAAATTTTAGTGGTTTTAGAAGAAGGAAACGAGCGGAGAGAAAGTGAAAGAAATATCGTGAGAGATAGAAATAAGAGAAGTAGGATGTATAATACGTTAGTGATTTTTGTTTTATTTTGAAAGCGACACGGAAATAGGAGAAAAAAAAATACACCCCTAGATCCCTCGTTGAGTCCCGGGACTGGATCTGCCCCGATCAAACCCAGGGGAGGAGAACCGGAGAACCAGCCGTCCGTTCCATTCATCGGTTAGCCCGACGCGCCCCGGTTTTGGACCTCCCTCCCTCCTCGTGCACTCCGCCGGACGCGTCGCCGTCCTCTAACCTTCCTTCTCGCCCGCGGCTACAAATACTCGCCCCCGCCTCCCTCTCTCACGCCACGCTGCTCCCTCTGGCTTCCCGCCTCTACTCCTCCGCAGCCACCCTCCGGTCCCTCATGGCCGCCGCCGCCGCCGCCGCCTCCTCCCCGGCCGCCGCCGCCCCCTCGTCACGCGCCGCCGCCCGCCGCGGATTCGTGACCTTCGGCGGCTTGGCCCGCTCGCCCGCTCTCCGATCCGACCGCATCCGCGCCGCCGGCGGCTTCTCCGGTAAGGGCCTTTCCCTTCTCGTCTCTGTCTCGTCCGCGGTTAGTGCTTTCCGAGACCTAGCTGCTGTACTCCCTGGGATTCACATCCTCTTAGTAAATATTTTTCGGTTGAAGTGATATGTGTTGTCTCGCTACTAGTTTGAGGAACGTGGCGTCGTGGAGCTTGTTGTTTCATGAAATGTTAGGGGATCTGATGCGAATTCCTGAGGCGGTGGTGTGAAGATCTTTTTTTGCGTTGGTGATGTGCATGGGAGAAAACACTAGATTTATTAATGCCGTTCTTTTTTCTATTACATGTTTGCCATTCTGTCGCTTTAAGATTGAACTAACTGAAGGATGATCTCAGTTTTGCACTTTTTTGACGATGGGGTATAAGCATTCAACTTACTGGAGTTTATTGAGTTGTATGCACTAGCCAGTTCATCCAAAAGATTAAGCTAATAAGGAAAAGTGGGCAATTCACTTATACTTCAATACTCTTCTCACATATACGTTGGCTTAAGATGTGGAATAGAAATATGCTGCAATTTTTTTAATTGCGTCTGCCAAGTCTTGAACCCAAGACTTTTTGGGTTTGATATCATATTGAGTTGTATGCACTAGCTAGTTTACCTAAAAATCTAAACTGATGAGGAAAGATATACAATTCACTTATACTTCAACAGAGTTGTGCGGTATATTGGGCATCACATGTTTTAGAAGTTTTTTAATCTCCATTTCTGTAGTGGCATGTTTTGTTATCTTTATATACTTTACATCAAGTGCAGAGTTCACTTAAATTTAGTGAAAATAATACTCTTCTACGAGTGAGCTCAGGTTTGAAGAGTTCACTGTGGTGCTATTAGTCAGAAATTCAGGGCCTAAATTCTGTGTTGGCAGCTCCTTGTTCTGTACCTGTTATCATGATTCATGACTATTTTATTAATTATTTTCCATTTTACAGATTTCGTTCTTAAAAATAATGGTTACCCAAAACGAATTTAACATAAGAGGGTGATTTAGGTCAGATATTATTTTATTTGTCGTTGGACCTTGATTAGGCAATTATTTTTGTAATTCACTGAACAACTAGCTTTTAAGATAATTTATATGGTGTGATGGTTTTTCTAAAGGGAACTCCTCATTGTTGTGATTTCCACAAGCAGCATCAACAACAACAAAGCCTTTTGTCCCAAACAAGTTGGGGTAGGCTGCAATGAAAGCTCTTTAAGTTCAAAGAAACGAGAACCTTGTAATAAAGCCTACAAAGCTAAAACGCTAAACCCTACATACCACCCTATACATTTCCTCAGGGAAAGGGAATCTCTAGTGCCCTGCTTCGTGCATAAAGGATCACTTGATTGCTTTGGGTTCACAAAATGCTGTTCTTGTATTAATAATGTTGGGGAATGCCCACATGCCATGAAATGGCATTCAGATCAATACATCAATTTCATTTTTATTCCACTTTAAATGCTTTATGACTGTAGAAATCTATCATTATCATAGGTGTAATTTATGAGTTCAAGTTGTAGTTGGAACTAGTGAAATTATGGGAGTTGATTGGAGGACATTTTATATTACAAATATAAGCTACATCTTTTGACAGAAGTGGCATGATAAATGTAAAATGCTGCATCCTCTGACTGTGGAGGTGGATAGCTTACTATCCGCTTTTTCAATAGGAACAGTTTTATCTATGCAGATAATTGATTATTCAGATTGATACAAGGACTAAAGCATTGTTGATTCATTTGAATTCTTGCATTTCTTTCCTGTTCGTTTTTTCATTAACCCAATTTGTCCCACTCCAGTAGTGGTGCTTGTGGCTTCTCAAGGCACCAAGCTTCATACGAGAGATTTTGGTTTGGGGACTGTAATCCTGCTCAAAGCTAATAAAATGCTCCCTTAGCCTAAATTTTTTTTGTCCCACTCCAGTTATTAGTTGATTGACAATGGAGAGCGAACCAAGCTCGGTGCTGAGATAGACATCCAAATTGTTGACGACTTTGCATAGAGAAACTGAGCTGTTTTTTTGTCTTTTAAAAAAGAAAGCTGGATATTTGCATGGTCCTTTAGGGTGCGCCCACAAATTCAACCGTGAAGGGAACTACCCAATACTGAAAATAGTGTTTACATCCATGGTAGTGAAACATTGGCATATATACTTTGGAGTTTGGACAATTAGAATTTCATCTAAATTTTGGACCAGTAGTGTCTGCACTATAGCACAAACCACAAATAGATGTGCTTCACTATGCTTCAATGAGATGGTATGTTGAGCCTGCAGATGCTACTTTCTGATCATCATGATAATAATGAACATTTGAAGTAAACTAGGTCCGGTTGCACCAAACAATAACATGGTCTTTGTCAAGATGAAGCTTATTGTCATCATATTTTGGGAATCAAAGCTTTTTATATTTTCAAGATGAAGCTTATTGTCATCATATTTTGGGAATCAAAGTTTTTTATATTTAATGTATTTGTTTTTGAATTTCTATAGACTTGTTGTATCATTGTTCTGTAGCTGGCGACATAAGTTTTGGCATTTTTAACTTTTGTTGCAGATTGCTGATGTTTCTAATATATAGTTTCTTTCTTTCGAGAACTTTCAGCAGGAAACCCGTATTTTGAGTTTAGTATCCTTTTCAAGCTTCTTTCGTGGAAACAACCTAAGTGCTATTTGTATTCAATACTAAGCCACGCTATGTGCAGGTGTGCGGACACATGTTGCAGCTGTTGAACAAGCAGTTACACAAGATGTTACAAAGCTGGAAGCTCCAGTTGTTGTTATTACAGGTGCCTCCAGAGGGATTGGAAAAGCCACTGCATTGACTCTTGGAAAAGCTGGCTGCAAGGTGAACTACTTACCCATCTTAAAATATTCATTCTACACTGAGGGCAAGTTTTATAAATGCAGAAAGATTCAGCAGCTTATCCAACATCCAGTAGGATTTTTTTTGTGTATGCTTATTTTTCTTTAGTCTTACTTTTGTTATTTGGTGTCTTTTATATCTGAATGGTGTAATTTTTACATTCTTCTAACTCAATGGAGATGAACATTCCTGGATGCTAGATATGTGGTTGTATAGTTGTACTTACGTGCTTGCAAATGCAAAAGGCCATGTCTTTTTTCTCCATTTATGTCATGCTAAATTTAACCTCAGGGCTCAGGGACCTGACAGTGATCTGACCTGCAGGTCTTGGTGAACTACGCCCGGTCCTCAAAAGAGGCTGAAGAAGTTTCCAAAGAGGTGAGCATGCTGAATAAAAATTAGTACTTCACTTCAGAAACTTTTAAGATAAGGACAACATGAAGACAGACAGTTTGTAACCAGTGCATGACCATAATGCTTACTGGTTAGTTGCTTTGGTCTTCACTACAAGTGACCAGATTTATGCCTTGCAGAAATTCATTGTTGTTATATCTTTCTCCTTATTTCTCGGTGCTGCTATTATTCATTCATATTAGCTTCGATTATTTCATTGGCACATTGTAACTTCGTTTCGAGAGTAGCAGATGTAACAATAATAATTAGCAAGAACTGCAAAGAAATAGAAAGGTGATTCTCTAATGTGGCTGTTTTAGCAATATTCCAATGTCTTTTTCACCAAATAAAGAAATCTAGTTTTTCAGTTCAATTATGATTGAGATTTGGTCATAGATGTCTATATACTGATCACACCATACGAAGCACATTGTTTGTTTCTGGAGAGGCACCAACGTTTGGAGTTTTTTTGTTAATTTACTGTTGTTATCCCCCCCTACCCACTTTAAGCTAGATTCAATCAGATACTTACAATGTTATTTTTGCAGATTGAAGCATTTGGTGGTCAGGCTATTACCTTTGGAGGAGATGTTTCAAAAGAAGCTGATGTAGAATCTATGATGAAAGCTGTAAGTGTAGTTTGTTTATGGAAGGGAAATGGTTTTTCTTTTACATCTACATAGATCCTTGACTATTTAAACTCGGTTATGATTAGTTTATGAATTCTACAGGCTCTTGATAAATGGGGAACAATTGACGTCCTGGTAAATAATGCAGGTAGGTAGGTCCCATTTGCACTATTTTAGCTTCCTGTTTGATTGATTTCTTTCTGCAAATAAAATATCATGCTGTTACCAGGGATTACACGAGACACATTATTGATGAGGATGAAGAAATCACAGTGGCAAGATGTGATTGATCTGAATCTTACAGGCGTCTTCCTTTGTACCCAGGTATGTTTCCATTCATTTTTTAACAAAAAAATTGCTAATTGAATTTATTTTATGAATCTTACAGCTACACATTCTTTTCAGGCTGCCACAAAAGTAATGATGAAGAAGAAAAAGGTATTGTTTGTTTTATTCTTCGAATTGGTTTGCACAGTAATGCTTTGCTGTTACTCTGCTGGCTGCTAATTGGAGTGTGAATTCTTATGTATGCATTATCTACTGCCCCTATTAGCCAGAATTCCAAAATTACACATGATATCTGGAAGAAAAAATGTGTGTTATGGTATCAAATTAATCAGAAAACTACCCTTAAGACCAATTGGGTTCATAACAGCAACTCTCCTAGCCTCCCTTGGATGTGTTGGATCCCTCTCCCAAGTTACAGGCTTACAGCTTGATTCAAGACTCAGGATTCTCTACTTACTTTGCTAGCAGAAACACAAATATTGAAGGCCGTCTCGCATTGTTGGATTGTTTTATTGTGTTTTTGAAGTTACATAGAGCTGAAAGGGGGACAAAAAAGCATAAGGCCTTTCTGCATTGATAGTGCATAAGCATAACTATGGTCCATGTAGGCCTGGATAGAGCGGCGCACTGACAAGCAATAGTAGTTTGTTTCTTTTAGTTAGGATTATATTTGTGTTGCTCCGACCTCCAAGAATCTCTGCTCAGTTCCCTCGTTATATTTTTTTTGTCATGGAAGGTAATATACTTATTAACGTTTGAATGCAGGGAAGAATTATCAACATAGCATCAGTTGTTGGTCTTACTGGCAATGTCGGCCAAGCTAATTACAGTGCTGCCAAGGCTGGGGTTATTGGCTTGACGAAAACAGTTGCTAGGGAATATGCAAGCAGGAATATCAATGTGTGATCTTCATCTTTTCATTGTTAGCTCACTTGGAACTTGTGTCTATTAGTCCAACTTCTGAAACAGTTCTGAATTTTCACTTAGGTGAATGCTATTGCACCTGGATTCATTGCATCAGATATGACCGCTGAACTTGGAGAGGAGCTCGAGAAGAAAATCTTGACAACTATTCCCTTAGGTATGCGCCTTAAGCTATACCCTTGTTTAAGTAGCATCATCACTTACTGCATATCATACACAAATCCTGGGGGGCAAAGAAACCTCGTTCGAAAAACAATGCAACATAACTATCTCGTGTAGTCTCACCTTAACGTACATCTACCCCATTCTCTATACTAAGTTTCTCATCTTAACATACGTTTACCCCGTTCTCTGCACTAAGTCAATGTTGTCAGTAGCCACTAATGCTTGCAACTTCTCAGGGAGATACGGTCAGCCAGAGGAAGTAGCTGGGTTAGTCGAGTTTTTGGCCCTAAATCCTGCGGCTAGCTACATCACCGGACAGGTGCGTGTAGGCTATGACTATACATGCTGCTTGTGTTTTCTGAAAGGATTCGTTAGTGAACTAACTCTTCACGGCTTGGCCATCATGTGCAGGTGATTACCATTGATGGTGGGATGGTAATGTAACCTTTGAGTAAGCCTGACGGAGTCGGTAATGTAACCTTTGAGCAAGCCTGACGGAGTCCGACGTTAGCTCTATCTAGAGTGATGTTTTATGTATTGTGCACCGAACAATTTTGGACTGTAGATTTAGAGTTTTTTTATCACTGTGTAATACTACGGGAAATAAAACAGGTGGGGAAGTTCGGATTTATGTCGATTCTCGGGCCTATGTGATCCTGGCCTTTTTCGATACGATTTGTCGCTGATGGGTGAATGCATAAGGCCATCCACAGTGCTGTTGGTGCTAGATTTCCTACCTCATTATCACATCACATTGGGTTTCTCTCACCCTATCTCGTTTCACTGTTTCACTTAAGTGAGCCTGCTATAACCAACATTTCGATTTGTTAAAGGGGATAATAAAAAAGAGTTACGTCTATCCCTAAATAGTAGTCTAAATTATCCACGAATATAGGAATTGGTTCTATAACCAACATTGGACTCAATGGAGCTATTTTACAGATACTAGAACTGGGGGGAGATCTATCCCAATGCCGAAAATTTTTACCATGTTTAGTAGCTTTTCAATGGCTTTTGTTGCAGAATTACCCGAAGCCCAAAAGCACGATTTTCCATTTTCGGAACGAAAGCATTATAAGTTTATTCTTTTTAATAAAATATTATTAGTAATCCATTTTTCGAATAAAAATTTTAAATTGTTTTATTTGCTAGTTCTGGCCTTTTGGCTTCACGCCAGGGCCCGTGGACCAAAATGGCAAGTCTGGCCCGACGTCAGCCTCGGCCTAGCCCAAGCCTGGAAAAGTCAGGCCGGCCAGAGTGCCCATGAACAGGTCTACATCAAACTAAATCTAGAACCATGTTTTTTAAGGGCATGTACAATGCAAAACGCTTATATATGAATACTTAAAGAGAGAGAATATAGCCACATCATCAAGCATCCATGCAAAAGTTATTTCCTCCAATGCAAGCATCTCTTCCGTGGGTGCTTAAATGCTATATTATCTATTAATAGATATAGGTATACACATAAGCACCTACTAAGCACCGATGCTTCAAAATAAACACCTTATCTATTCTATGTGACAAGAAAAAATAAATTTTCATTACTAAGTTTCTCTCTAAGCGTCTGCATTGTACATGCTCTAATATGTCACATACTTATCTGACCTATGTTTTTATACTTACGATTTTAGGGAGCGTCGGACGGTGCCATGCCCCTTGGATTTAACTCGTGGGCTAGAATAACCGTTAGATCTCTTTATCCGTTGCACAACAAAGAAACGACCCATTGCACCAAATGAACCAACTCACGCAACAAAGCCAGCCTGATGAACGATCATGACAGCAAAAATGATGGAACAAATCGGCAACTCTACTGCAGCCGAAAAACAACTTCGGTATAACAATCAAATGAAACTGCTGCAACAAATACTCCTTTTGATACCAAAATTGAGAAGAATTATTTCTACAAAATAAAACACCTGCGCCAACAATCAAGAAAAAAATGGCTGCAGCAAAATGAGAGAACGCCGGCAACAACCAATCGGAGGTGGTGGTAAGGCGGCAAGGCGAGCCGCCGCGGACTGCAGTTTGCACAGTCGCCGCTACCGCTCGACGCGCGATACTGGGGCTGGTTGCAATCTGCCTCCACCGCATTTGCCTCCCCAAGCAGTGCAGCTAGTCACCGCCGATTCACACCGCCGGCAGCTGAACTCATGCGATTGGCCGCTGATTCACAAGCTGCATCACGGGATCTAAGCCGTGATGGTCGGGGAGGAAGGAGTTGGCACTCATGAAGCTGCTCGATCTTTACCCGGCCACTGCTACATCCTCGATTTGCTCACTATTGATCCATTGCTTCGCTCGAATTGATGGCGATTAATTTGGGGTGTGGGGGAGGAGCAGGGAAGGGGAACGTGAAGAGGGAGTCATGTGAAGCGTAATTTGACCAAGACGTACCAGCCAATTTTACGGAAATTAGTAAGGAGATGCAAACTGACGGTGATCGCAGATAGCAAGGTAACTTGGACAAAAGTCGATCCTGAACATCATGTCGATGCGAAGCAATATTAAATAGAAACAACTCCCATATAGATGTAAACCGATGAATCAACACGTCAATGTGAAGTAATATCGATCACCATTGAATTATAGAACGTAGATTGGACCTACTGGCTAAAACCTATTCGTAAGATATAAAAAAGTAAAGATATATTATGCGGTAAATTTTAGGTGGTTGAGGATCAGTTTTCTGGTAGCCCCTAGGTCCCTATTTATACTGTTGGGAGTATCGGTGTACGTTCGTTTCCTCTGATGCAGCTGGACTTCCTTGTATGGGCCGAGTCCAGGTTGATCTTGCGTTGCACGCACAAAATAGAGTCGGTTGCATGACGATCCTTCTCATATTTGCTTTCCTACTAGATAGGTATGACGCGCTACGCTGTGCTGTACAGATCCGTTGTCCATGTGGGACTGAAATTCCAAGTGAATGTTTGCATAGACCAATGTTTCCAATGTAACGACACCAAATTAATATTGCCATAGAGAAACAATAGTCTGTAGGATGTGAACAAAGGAAATAGAAAATGAGGTCGATCTCAGTTGTGCAATATACTGTTGGAGATCTAGTCAATTTTCGGCATATTTTAATCCAGAAATTCAGCATATAAAATATGACATAAACATGTACAAGTGATCTATCAACGATGTATTCATATTCGCTAACGAACAAGCTAACAGAAACATCTATTAACATATTCATAGCGCACAGAAACAAATACACCAGAAAAGTTTTAGATTTATACCTCGGGCGGGGCGGTCGGAGACACCGAGGCGCCGTTACCATCGATCGACATGATGGCCTATTCGATGTAGTCGATCAAGGCGTGATGCGGGGCGAAGCTTGATGCGGGAAGATGTTCGCGATGCGATCGCGCGACGGTTGATCACCGAAAGTAGACGTCGCAGATTGAGTAGTCGCGCCGATCGCTCCCAAAACTTGATCGCCCGCCTACTCGGCGGTACACAAGCGGGCGAAGTCCCGAGGCCTACTCACCCGAAACTTGTGCGCGCAAGGTTACGGATCGAGATTGCGAGAGCGACAACAAAGACAGAGGAGAAAAGCGTTCTTTCGTATGGAGAGAGAGCCTTCTTATGCTCGTTCTCTTGTAACGAAAAAATGAAGAGACCGATGCTTCGCGCCATTAGTCACGATGAATCGCACCCATTACTCAAAGTAACCGCAGCCATAATCCATCGTAATCGCACCGTTATTCGCCAGGCGAGTCAATGCGTTTCGATCTTCGAATAGATAAAGAAAACGCGCCGCACCCGACACGCTGCGCGCGTACGCACGCACACGCACTGCACGGCGCGGCGCGGCGTGGCGTGGCGTGGCGTGGCGAGGCGAGGCGGCGGAGCGCACGCGTGTATTGGCTCTCTCCAATTCCACAAGGGGGTTACCACGTTCCAACTTTTAAAGTGGTGTAACTCCCATTCAATTCTCCATATAGGACTAAACAATTTTCTACCTAGCATTAGTTGTGGACCTAGGAATTTCATTTGATTAATTGCTAAATTAAAATGGGCCAATCCCAATTAATCCAACATATACCATCTGGTCAGGAATCAAAACAAATTTTAGGGACAGCTTCCTTTTAGTTTTAGTTTAACCAGCAGTGATATCTATATACCAACTGGGTAACAGAATGAGAATGTTCACAAAACTGTACTATCTGATGAATCAGAAGACAGGCAGAACTATCCAAAGTTCCAAACAACTATTCGGTGGGATAAAACCAAGAAAAGATATACCAAAAAACTAACTGTGACCAAATGTCATCTTAAAAAAAAAAATCCTTAATCATTATTTGTACCGAAAACATCCATGGAACAAATTGTCACTTGGTGGTGGTCAGTATTAGCATGTATCAGAACATCCATGATTTAAGCATCATTTTCCATAGCAAAACCTTCCTTTAGCTACAAGTGAGTCCACCATTCTATGGTTACAAGATTACCAAACCATTGATGAGCCAATTCATGTGCCGCAGTAATTGCAACCTAAACAGAATAGATGTTGAGATCAATAAACAAAGGAAATTTTTCTAGACAACAACAAACAAAGGAGATTCAAGCAACTGGAATTCAATCATCCCAAAGAAAAGGTCTAACTAGGAAATAAAGTCATTATCAACTGAATGAATTATAGAATAATTAGTATTATAGTCATACATGATTATTTAAAAAGTGAAGCGTAAATGGTAAAAAGAAGTATAACTAAACAACTTTCTGATTATGATAGATACACTCTGTTTGTTGGATGCTGATGAAGACTTCTCATGAAAAAGCAAAGGTACTTCCCGGAAAGTGACTAACTCTATTTGCTAGATGCTGATGAAGACAGCTCATCAAAATGCAAAGCTACTTCCCAGAAAGTGACTAATTCATAGTTCTCCATGGCTCCAGCAGCAAAATTGGGGATAGCAACCATATCCAACTTGGGGAGTGGATAAGGAGTGTAAAAGTAACTAAACCATTTAGGAAATAAATTTTTTGATAGTGATTCTATCCATTAACAACCACAACTGGGCAGACTATTCATTAACATCAATTATGCTTCTTCTTTAGAAACCTGTTTTGAAGCAAGGTTAGGTTGTGATCTTACTATTTATTGAGATCCAACCACTTCACTCCAACATCTAGTGCAAACTTCCCTTGATTACTCTTACCAACCTGAGTGTACACACGAACTTTGGTGCCTGAATACAATTAAACAAATTAACAAAATGGAAAGGGAAACAAAAAATGACTCCCACAACACTTTGAATGGATGATGTCAGAGTAATGTGAAAAATGGAGTTGATACCTTCTAATGTTTCGCCCTCTATATAATAAAACAAACCAGCAACTATGGCCACTAAATAAGTTGACATAAGAGGTGATTCCTCATAATGGACAGTCTTGGTAGGACCAGCGACTGTCTCGTTAGCTACTGGCATGTTGGACAATGCTACCAGCTCAGATGGAATGTCAAGTGTTAGCTTGAACTTGGCCTGAAAATTGAAATAGCACGAGGAAAAATGATGAAGAATAGATTTGACCTCTTTGGTATTCTAGGTGCACATATATGAGAGCTAGAGGAACATAAAGTCATGTGCGAAAGAAGTAGGATTTATTCAACTTATGAGTACAGTAAAAATGTTGCTCAGAAAACTAAAATATAGTACATCAAAGTATCAAACAGCTAGACAAGCAAAATCTGATTACTGAACATTCTATACTGTTACCAAAATCACCTTGAACGCAAGCTCATCCCAGCAGGGGAAGCACGGTCGAGCATCTACCAGGTTTTTTTCGGTCGAAAATTGGTAGGTAACCGGTTTTACCGGTGTCCCCCGGTAGAAATCCAAACCGGCTCCAAAAAATTCATTTTGCATGAATTTTGTCAAATTTAGAAGAAATTTGTGCCAAAATTTGTTTTACTTTTTTGGCCAATATTTTCAACCGATTTTCGGCCGGTTATCATTGATAACCGGACGGTATGAATTTAAATTTTAAATTTTGTTTGATTTTTTCGGACTGGATTTCTCCCAAAAAAAAAACCGAAAACCGGCTAAACCGGACTTATCAGCTCCATTCGGTTAAAAATAAAAATCGGTAAAAAAAAACCCTGGCATCTACAGACTCAAAGTGCGTCACCACCATTTTTTTTGTCTCCCCTTATACTTGCTACAATCAAATGGCACAAACAAAAATGAAGCCCAGGAGTGGCGGCGGCAACTACGGTAGGGGAGGAAGTGAGCACCACCCATGAGAGGACGGGAGGGAGAGGAGCAGGCGTAAGGTGATGGGGTCAGCACGGCTAAAGAGGAGGAGAGCGGCACAAGCGAAGGGGAGGAAGGGCGGTGGGTGCGATGTGAGTGAAGGGGAGAATGGGGCGGCTAGCATGGAAGGTGGGGAGGAGGGAGTGGCAGCGGCAGCTACAGCAGGGGAGAAAATGAGGGCGAGGATGGGGAGCTAGGAAGGACGTAAGAAGGCAGGCAAGGGTAATAGAGTGAAGAACGTGGGCGCAGCTAGTCTATAAATAGGGAGCCATACCAGCATATTATGTACACATGAATGAAAGCAATAAAAAAAGACTAGGAGTTCTCTCTATCTCTCTGTGTGTTCAATCTATTATTCTGTGATTGATTCGTTCTTGTTCTAAACAGAGGAATCGCTCGGACTAGTCGCCAGCGACGGTTCCTCAACACGTTATCAGCACGACTTCGCTCCGGTGAACGAGGTAATCATAGAAGCACAGATTGAATTTTCTAGATCGCTTTTGAATCTGTATTTTCTTTTCGCGTTCTAGATTGAATCTCTACGGTGCAAATCCGCCCTAATCTACCGCGAGCAGACTTGAAGTCGCTGGCATAATGCCGATCGGTAGATTGTGAAACGGGGTAGATGTTGATTGCACTGTAGAATGATGCAAATCCGCCCAAATCTACCGCGAGCAGATCTGAAATCGCCGGCACAATGTCGATCGGTAGATTACGAAAAGGGGTAGATGTTGATTGCATCGAAGATTAGAAACGAAAATTATTCTGCATTGTCTCGGTTCGAGTATTGCATGGCATCTGCACAGAAAAAGGGGGATTTTAGCACGGGCGGCCCTGCATGGCCGCCACCGCCGACTGCCCGGCTGCCGCCCAAATGCGTGCCGATGGTCAGCCGCTCGCCTGTCGCCGAGTAGCACGCCGGCCACCTCCGCAGCCGACATCGCCCGCTCCTGTGCATGTGCTTCACATAGCACCGCCGTTGGCCTCGATCCAGTCGCCCCAAACGGCCACCCGAGCTTGTATGGCTCCGCACCTGAAGTGTCGGCCGCCTCCCGCAGAAGCCGGCCCGAAGCCAGATTCATTGAGCCACCGTGGGGGCAGGCCGCCAGTGCGCACGAGAAGTTGGCTTCACCGACTGCAATGGACTCACCTGAAGCCGGAGCCACTCGATCCGCCGGATCCGCCGCTGCACCGGCCGACCTGGCCATTTGGCCTACCACACCAGCCGGCCCCGCCTTTGCCATGCGCTGCTTCGGACTGCGCCGCTGCCTCCTGTACGAGGTGCCGCCGCTGATGTCGCCGGCCCCGCCGCCATCCGCTTTGCGCCCGGCCAGACGGCATCGCTGGCAGCGCCGGCAGCCCGCCTTGCGCCCGCATGCGCCGGCCGACCGCCGTCGAGCGCGCTCGGCGCCGCTTGCCGCCGCCGCCGCTCGCTGCCGTGCCGCTGCGCTGCCATGGCCAGCGCCGCGCGTGCCGCCGCCGCGCCGTCACCTTGTCTCGATCGCCGCTACCCGTAGCAGCACCGCCGCCGTGCCTCATCTCGGCCTCGGCCGGACGACGCGCCGCGCCCTAGCCCGACCGCCGCGATCGCCTCCGCCTCGCCTCGCCGCCACACCGCTCCTCGCCTCGCCCGGCCGCCGCCCCGGCGGCGTCACCCGCCGCGGCGGAGGTCGCGACGGCGTCGCCGCCCGCGCCCACCATTCTCGCCGCCACCGAGTCCGTCGCGCGCCGCCGGCTCCTCATGCGCCGCACCACCATCTCACGCGCACCGCCCGATTGGCCCAAGCGGGCACTGCCGCCCCCACAATAGGGGAAACCCTAGCTAGGGCTTTGGGGGGAGGGTGTTTTGGGCAGCCCTGTGGGCTGACAGGCCGCATGGGCCTCTCCGGCCGAAAGAAATGCAGGCCATTGGGCCGAATTAAGATGGGCTGGGAAAGGAGAAATCCGGTCGGGCAAGGGGCGCTGGGAATTTTGCAGTTGAACATCCCAAGTTTTGAGAAATTACCGATTGGTCCTTAAGTCTTTTATATGGGTTTCGAATTTTGCAGAAAAGGCCTCGTAGTTCCAAAATTACGTATAAGCCCTGAAATTTACGAGTGGGTCTAGAATTTTGCAGAAAACCCCTCTGTAAATCAGAAAATTACGCAAATTTTTCTCTAAACTGTATAGTTTGCGTAAAAACCCTCTGGAATTGCAGAATTTGCTGAAATTTCATATTTTAGCATAAAATGGCCTCGCGAATCCGAATTTTGCATTAATTTTAGCATTTGAAGCTTATTTATTTATGCCATTACTTTTTTATGTATTTTCTGTATTTATTTACTGTTTTGGTTAATTGTAATTGCTGAAAATTGCTTTTAATCACTGAAAATAGCAGTAAAATTATAGAAAATGCATAGAAAATTATGAAACATTGCAAGAACCTTTTGTACCATTTATTTACCCGCAGTGAATTATTCCGTGCATGTCTACCAGCAGTAGACTTATATACATTTAGATGACTAGCATCACGAACTGGGAGTTCGAGGAGCTGGCCCAGCCTGGCCAAAACTATCTGACGTAGGCATCCGATGTCGAGATTGTGCTTGGAGCCAGGAAGCTCCGCGCTGCTATTGGGATTGGCGGACTAAATGACTCTCAACCCAAACCCGAGGAGAATGATCAGGCACTTCATTTTCTCAGGCACCACCTCTGCCTCACTCTCAAGAATGAGTATATGGCGGAGAAGAGCGCGCTAGCACTCTGGACCGCACTCAAGAAGCGGTTTGAGAGGCTAAAGTACATCATTCTTCCTCAAGCAAAGTAAGAGTGGATCAGACTGAGGTTTGCCGACTTTAAGACGCTCAGGAAAATCAATTCTGTCTTACACAGGATTTGTACCCCAATATAGAAAATTGAGACAATCCTTCCACCCCAATGCAGTATAATCTGCACGCAATTATCGTCAAGACGGCTATGAGGAATATGCCGAATTTATTGATATGATGCAAGTTGCGGAAACTCAGGACGAAGTTCTCCGCAAGAACTAAGTCACTCAGCAATCTGGGAGCTCCACTGGCCGTGAAGCCAACGCCGGAAGCAACAAGGTGCGAAAGCCCTTGATAGAGAAAAGGAGAAGGAAGGGTAAGACCGCAGCCCAGAAAGGCAAATCAGATGCTCCACGAGAGAATAAGGCTAACAAGCCAAAGCGGGATGGCAAAGTGCAGCATAAAGCCCACTCTGCATCGGCAGAGGGGAGAGTTCTGAGCAGCTGCCTGCACCTATGGTGGTTGAAACCATCACGACAGCAGCAACCCCTCTCGACCTAGAAGCAGCCACCGCCATGATTTCTCTTGAAGAGAACGTCACTCCTGAGAAAATAGCAGAAGAAGTCTAGTGCACTGAATGTATTTCGACTTTAATTGTCATTTATTTTGTGTGGAAGAATATGTTAGAATTTGCATGGATGGTACTTAAGAATTGTTATTTTCTCGTGATGGTTGGATGATATTTGAAGAATTCATTCATTTATTCAGTTTATGATGGCATGATATGTTCTGATATTGGAGTATTTGATTTATGTGTTGATTGCCTTCTCATACATGTGAATAAATACCCTATATTAGAACACGTGTAGCGCCCTATGAAGGAAGTGTGCTTAGCTAGCAGCGGCACAATGCATACCATCTTAAGAGAGATTAAATATTTTCAGTCGATTCGTAAGAGCATTGGCAGCCTTACGACAATCGCCGGAAGCGATGCATGTATAATTGGTTCGGGAAGAGCCACAATGGGCACAACTTTGGTTATTTGAAGAAGCCTTATTGTACCCAGAATCGGCTAGAACTCTCCTAAGTATTAAGAATATTTGCGCCAATGGTTTCCACGTTGAGACTAAAGAAGAGTACGATAAGAAATACCTACTCATTATAAAGCGCGAAGAGAATGAAAAGAAAAAGTGTACTAGAAAAACTTCCTTCACTAGAAACTGAGCTATATTATACCAACATTAAAGCGCCTGCAGCGTACACTGTCCTGAAGACGGCATTTAGAAGCTCTGAACTTTTCTGTCTCTCGCATGACAGATTAGGCCACCCAGGTCTTAGGATGATGAGAAACATAATAAATAATTCCCAAGGGCATAATATTAATGTGAAGAATTTTCCGAATCATGAAGATTTTGTGTGCCCTGCATGTGCCACCGGGAAACTAATTACTAGACCCTCCACTCTGAAAGTGAAGGATGAAGTCCCTGCATTTCTGGAACGCATCCAGGGAGACGTTTGCGGTCCCATTTAACCCATCTCATGGCCATTTAAGTATTTTATGGTGCTCATTCACGCTTCATCGAAATGGTCATATGTGGGTCTGTTGTCCACAAGAAACTATACCTTTGCAAAATTGATCTCGCAGATCATTCACATCAGAAATGTGTTCCCTGATCATCACATCAAGTCCATCAGAATGGACAACGCCGGAGAATTTACTTCAAAGACATTTGATGACTATTGCATGGCAATGAGAATTGCAATTGAGCATTCGGTACCGCATATCCATACCCAGAATGGTTTGGCAGAGACTTTAATCAAGATAATTAAATTTATTGCCCGACACCTTTTTTTTGAAGAATTGTAATTTGTCAGCCACATGTTGGGACACACAATCCTACATGCAGCGAATCTCATCAATTTTAGACCATCGGCCTACAGCATCTATCCGACTATGCAACTAGCGCGAGGGTCACCACCGAAAATTTCCCAACATTAAGGGGAGGAAATCAACCCCTTGATGAAGAATGTCGGGAAATTACGTGGCAAGCCTGGGGAATCCATGCAGATGACCCGCGCACTAGAGAAGTCTAGAAGACATTACATGGCAAGCCACGTGAATCCATGCAGATGACCTGCGCATTAATGATGCAAATAGAGAAGTCCAGAAGACAATAGAAGTCCAGAAGACAAGAGAAGTCCAGAAGACAATCGATTTGCAAGAACTAGCAAATCAACCGCCTGATCACTTTAGTGATTTGAAGAGCATGACTAAGTCGCATGTGCCTGCATGCACTGCACCGGAGAGGGTTGAAATACCAAATAAAGCAGAAGGTATCCCTAATCTCGTCCGGAGGCCTCAGAAAAATAAAAAAGAGGACGAGAACTCCGGTTCCTCGAATCCTTAGTAACCGGGGACGCCTGGTGAAGAAGGATAAGAAGGACTTATCACAGCTGATCATTGAAGTCTCCCAGAATGAGAAGGGGAGCTAGTTGAGACCTGGCACAAGTATGACACCTTCAGGAAAGGGCATACTGGATCTGAATATCCCCATCGGCATGGATGTGTGCGCACACATCGGAGCCGAAAAACTAAAGGGACTTGCCACCGCAATTGAAAGAAGCGATGCGCAAGGTGAAGCTCCAGCAGAAGCAATCGCTCCAGAAGAAGCAACTCATGAAGAAATAGTTATAAATTATGTGCACACGGGAGAGTCCCTGAATAGGACAACAGCTAATATCGATATCTACTTCGCAAAGAAAAATTGCCTCCATCATTGATCTTGATCCCGAGCCTGCATCACTCGCTGAATGTAAGAAAAGATCAGATTGGGAAGATTGGAAGAAGGCAATAGCAACTGAATTGCTGTCTCTGAACAAAAGAGAGGTGTTTGGGCCCGTATGCCGCACGCCTCCCCATGTGCACCCCGTTGGGCACAAGTGGGTATTTGTTCGAAAGAGAAATGAAAGAAATGAAGTAGTGAGATACAAAGCAAGGCTAGTAGCCTAAGGTTTCACTCAACGTTCTGAGTTGATTATGAAGAAACCTACTCCCAGTCATGAGTGGAATTACCTTTAGATATTTGATTTCAATGGCAGTGAACTTGAACTTAGAAATGAAATTGATGGATGTTGTGACTGCATACCTTTACGGTAACTTGGATTCGGAGATTTATATGAAAGTCCCTGAAGGAATTCCTCTCCCAAACCAAGACAGAGCAAATAGAAATCTGTACAGTGTGAAACTCAGAAAGTCACTGTATGGACTGAAACAATTTGGAAGAATGTGGTATAATCGCTTAAGCGACTTTCTCTGCAAGAAATGCTACACGAACAATGAGGACTGTCCTTGTGTATTTATACGGCGATCCCAAAATGGATTATGTATAATCTCTGTGTATGTAGATGATCTGAACATCATCGGGACAGCCAAAGATATTAAAGAAGCAAGCTCCTACTTGGAGTTAGAATTTGAAATGAAAGATTTGGGCAAGACCAAGTTTTGCTTAGGCCTGCAGCTCGAGCATGTCCCTGAAGGAATCTTGGTACATCAGTCAACCTACACCCAGAAGGTGCTTGAAAGGTTTGGCTTCGAGAAGACATTTCCCTCGAAAGTACCGATGATCGGTAGGTCTTCACAGCAAGAAAAAGATCCTTTCCGACCTAGGGAAGAGGGGGAGGAAGTCCTGGGACCAGAATTCCCATACTTGAGTGCAGTGGTAGCACTCATATACTTGCAAACTGCGCTAGATCGGACATTGCATTTGTCGTGTACCTGTTAGCAGGGTACAGTGCAGAGCCCACCAAAAGGCATTGGCAAGGCATAAAGGACATCTTCCGATATCTCCAAGAAAGCAAAGACCTTGGATTATCTTACAGAAAGAATCAAGATCTGAACTGGATTGACTATGCAGATGCTGGGTACCTATCTGACCCGCATACCACTAAGACGCAAACAGGCTATGGATTTCCATGTGGTGGAATTGCAATTTCCTAGAAATCGTCTGAGCAAAGCCTTGTAGCTACTTTGACGAACCACTCAGAAATTATAGCACTGTATGAAGCCGCACGAGAGTGCGCTTGGTTCCGCTGAACGGTTCACCACATCCAGCAGTCATATGGAATGAACATTGTGCAAACCCCCACAATTATTCGTGAATATAATGCAGCTTGTGTTGCACAAGTGCAGACGGGCTATGTAAGCATATCAACCCCAAGTTCCTCTATGCTCATGAATTGCAAAGATGGACAAAATTAAATTACTGCACATTAAGTCATGTAGACTTGTTCACTAAGTCACTCCCCGCATCTAGCTTTGAAAGGTGCGTGTGAGGAATCGGAATGATGAGACTTAGAGAAGTGCAGAATTCAGGAGAAGAATTTTTTCAAGCCCGTTATTAAATCTTGATCATGAAGATTAAGTATCCAAAGGAATAAAGTCTTGAAGACCAAATGAAATTAGGTGAGTTGTACTCTTTTTCCCTTGACGAGTTTTCCATGAAGTTTCTCGACCAAGGTTTTTAATGAGGTAATTCGTGCATCGCAGCATCACATGTATCATGTGCTCTTTCTCCAAATTTTTCCCACTGGGTTTTTATGGAGTTTTAGTGAGGCATGAACGTGTCGGATGAGTGCCCAAGGGGGAGTGTTAAGAAATCTGGGCCTGGGCCAGCAGCCCGCGGCCCATGGTGGGCACCTCATTGTAGTCTATAAATAGGGAGCCATACCAGCATATTAGTATACATGAATGAAAGCAATAAAGAAAGACCAGGAGTTCTCTCTATCTCTCTCTATGTGTTCAATGTATTATTCTGTGATTGATTCGTTTTTGTTCTAAACAGAGAAATCGCTCGGTTCCTCAACAAATATCATATACTTATTTATTCCTTCCGTATTAGCTCTATAGATATTCAGTCGGTCGGGAAATTATCCATTGGAACGCCTACCAGAAAAGTAGTTGCCGTTTGTCAAAAGCGCATGGGATATACAACAGATAAAATTATCCTTACATTTACTCGGCCACGAACATAATCAAATTCTCCATGGTGTACCTCATGCGTGCGTGCATTCTCGTATGTACGTGCAAAGAAATTAAGAGGTCAACCCAAGAGCACTTGCGCACGAGGTTTCGACCAAGAACTCCCATACTTGATCTGTCTCCTCACCACCATTTTATCTTGCTCGCTCCACGGTCACTCTCGCGGCACGACGATCTCCCAATCCCAGAGTCCCTTGGCTCGAGCATACCCATCCTTGAGCAGAACAACGCGTTGCAACGATTCGCACACCTTCACAATGAACCTCAGGAAGCGTATCTGGCACGATGTTTGTTGGAACCCAACCATGGCCAGCTCCTTGAGTTGACGGTGCCGAAACTTTGGTGGTCGTGCGATCTCATACCCTAGATTCTCTTCCGAGTGAGCAAGGTGGATGTGCAACACCTCGAGCGACGGCGCGGCCTGCAGGAGGAGGCGCGGCCATGAGGCTTCCAAGTACGAAGGCACGTCGGCGACGAGGAGCGTCACGCAACGGCGTGTCTAGGTACCCTGGCACGAACGATCTTCTCGGCCGGCCGGTGAACCGGACGACAAGCTTCGTCACGGTTGGCACATCACCGACGAGCCACCCGAGCTGACGGTGGTGCGGGTAAAGACGGTCGCCTCCATGCTTGGTGGAGAATGCGAGGTTGATGTCCGTGAGCCTCGGAACGGAGCTGAACCGTGTTGTAAATAATCTTGTTTAGAAGTCGAGTGCAAAGTTTGGTAGTAATCAGTGGCGGAGGACGGAAAAAAAATGAGGTGGGGCGGATCGACAGCAATACCATTCAAGCTATATCTGAAGCCCGGATCGAAACAATATAATCTGGTTGAATTCAGTTATAAGATCACCTTGCATGTCTCTTCTTCAATTACCTCTTCCACTTGTCAGAGCCTAATTGTATTTGTTCTTGTAGCTCTTCCACTTGCCCGGCCTGTGAGACTCTCCCACCTCCACTTCAACATTTCCACTTTCACGAGTACTTGGGTTTGTGGCATTTGAACCCGATTAAAATAGCTCTTTAAATCTAAACACATAAAAGCAAATAGACAAATAAATTGACCTATGAATTTGCAAAATGTAAATTGACAAATGGAATCGCATATCAATTATCAAACCTCTCTGTGATTTTCCCTTTCCCTTCTATCCATTGCTCAAGCCTCAAATCAAAATTCACAAATTACAATAATATATCAGCAGCACTACAGTGAGCGCGAGAGGATATAATCGAGCGAGCAAAGCTGCAGAGTCGGCGGCCGGCGAGCGGCGGCGCGCGAGCCGCGCGCCGGCGCACAGCGCGATCCCGGCGTGGCCGCCGCGCCGCGCGCCCACCGCCTCCGCGCGCCCGCGCGCGCCTCGAGAGGCGAGTCGCCGCCTCGGCGCCTCCGCGCCGCCGCCCGAGATCGCCGGGCGCCGGGCGGCCGGCGAGCGACGGCGGCCGGTGGTCGGTGGCGTCGCGCGTCGGCGGCGCCGCCTCCGCCGCCGCCGCCCGTCTCCGCCGCCCGCCTCCGAGATCTGCGGGCGCCGGGCGAGCCGGCGAGGAGCGCGGCGGGTGGAGTCGGTGGCGTCGCGCGCCGTCCGGCGGCCGCCCGCCTCCCGCCCGCCCGCGCCTCGAGATCTGCCGGACGAGGAGCGGCGACGGGTGGGTCGGTGCCTCCGATGGCGTCGGCCAGCGTCGGTGGCCGCCGCCTCCGCCTCCGCCCGCCCCGCGCCCGGCGCCGCGCCGCAGTTCCGTCGCCAACTCGCCACTCGCGCCGCGCTCCTCGGGGCTCGGGAGCAGCGAGTCGAGAGATTAGGGTTTAGTTATTGGGCTATTGTCTATTGGATAGAGGGGTATATGAGGGTCCATTGCAAAAATTCAAGGTATGGCTTGGGCCATAGCTCGCCCTATCGGGCCCTCCGCCCCTGGTAGTAATCGAAGACGATTTGTAATCGTAGCCGAAAGTCGTGGTCGAACTGGAGTCGGAGTCGAGTTGTATTCGTAGTCGTAACCCGATCACATGTCGTAGAGCCGGGTATAAAAGGGGAGGAGTCATGTAATCGGATCAATACGAGAAGTAAAGAAGAGAAAAGGAAAATCTTGAGTACCATCTCCGTTATGCGATCTCGCAGACGTGGTCGAAACTAGCTTACGACCACGGCAAACGTGATCGGAAGGGACTTCAACCACGGCAAAACATCAGCAGGCGTGGCCGGAAGGCGTTCGACCACGGCAAACCTGAAGAAGAGGTGGTCGGAGGGTGATACGACCACGGCAGAAGGAGTTTGATCGCAGACTGAAGACGTTCGACCACGGCAAAGAAGAATTCACCGTGGTGGGAAGAGTTGAACGTGGTCGATAGAGCCTATGACCATGTTGTGAAGACGCTGAACGTGGTCGATAGATGCTACGACCACGTTGTGAAGGCTACGACCACATTGTGAGTGGTCGAAAGAGACTGCGACTGTGCCGTGAAGACTTGAACATGGTCAGAAGGGATTCCGACCACGTTGTAAGGAACTGAACGTGGTCGAAAGGGTATTTCGACCATGGTGAACAGTGATCGTCGGAATCACTGCGTGGTTGTGGAGAGCTGTGATCACGGTAATCCAAGCAAGGACGAAGGAAGGGCAGAGCAGCAACAGAGAAGCAAGGTCGAAACTTCGCTAGAAGGTTTCCGACCACCAAAGCGAAGCGATCGGAGGAGCTACAACCAGTCGTACAACCAGTTGAACGACTGTCTGAGTGGTCGAACGGCAGTGGGAGACAGTCGGAAGCGGTTGTAAGCTCTCATAACTGATTGCAAGCGATCGTAAGCGGTCGTAAAGTCCTGAGAGCAGTCATAAAGATTGCAACAAACCGGAGCTTCATGGCGTTGGTTAGGCACGCCAGGCGGTTGAGCATCGGGAGGGCGCGCACCTCGATCACCGGAAATGAGCAGTCTTCCACGACAAGCTCCCTGATCCCTGAACGCGGTGCTTCCACCACCAGACGGCGGTTTTGCGTGCAGCGGCAAGATTTGAGATGCAGCATCTGCAATTGCGTGCAATCGGTGAACACCCTCTGGTACACGGAGATGGGCGTGGACGATGGCATGTCTCGCAGGACGAGCGTGTAGAGCGCGCCGTACGTGCGCAGTGGCGGGAGCGTGCAGTTGCCCTTCAGCGTCAGGCTGCGCATGGGTGCGACCTGCGGGGTACTTCAATTCGTCGTCGAGGCAGTGGTGGGGGGAGGCTGTAGGAGGCCGCGTCTTGGTGGTGGCAAGGGACTGGCTTGACGATGACCTCGAGATCATCCACCCCCATGAGCCCGGCGATCAGGCGGTCGACGCAGCTGGCGTTGTGCGTGGGGAAGAACTCGAGCCGACTACCGGAGGCTCTTGGCGCGCCGGCTTGCGTGCCTGTCCCTACCACCGTGACCGTCGTCGCCGCCGCCGTCCGCTTCCAAGAAGCTGGTGATGCCGTCGGCGAACGCTTGCATGGTGCGGCGCTCGTAGCACGCGATGAGGGCGTCGAGCTCCCCGGCGGCCGCGGCGGCGGAGGGCGAGGCCCCGGTGGTAGCGCGGCGGGAGTATCTCGCTGACCCTGAAGCCGAGCGCGGGGAGCTCGCGGGGGAGGCGCGCCCAGCGCCTGGCCAGGACGGACGTGGAGAGCGCGGTGCGGGTGTCGAGCCGGCGAAGGATGAGGTGGACCAGCTCGTCGGGGAGCGCGCTGAGGCGGTCCTCGCCGCCGGCCGCCGCGCGCGACCGCACGCGATGATGACGCAGCCTAGTGGTCCTGGCCATGGCAGCAGGCTCAGTGGTCTGCGATCTGGAGGTCGAGACTGAATCGAGCAGCGGGGGCTTTTGCGTCGCCGGTGCATGTATAGGAGGGCTCGCTGCTCGCCGGAGGAGTTCGATTCGGAAGTGACTGGTATATTGAAAGATACTAGTACAATGCCCATACGTTGCAACGAATTCTCAAAAAAGGTGATATATAATATCAGTATGTTTCTAAAATTTACAATAAATATAAATTTTATTTCACACGTGTCAAAGCGAAATATAACTCTGCGTAAGGAGCATCTTCCAAACACCTTATAAGGGACATTGGTTTTGAGAAATATTTTTGCCAGAATTCCATGTTTTACTACCCATATCTAGACTCCAAAATTTATGTTCTATGGAGCAGGGTGGTGTCGGTGCGGCTGCGAGGTCCTTGGGATAGCGTCATATGGAGGCGGCGACGGTTCCCTACATAGCCACGGCCGTCGGTGAGGTCGACTGTGGCTAAGGGGGAGAAGAGAGGAAGGAACCGAAGAAGATTGTCATCGACGCACATTGTTGTCGGCGTCGTCATGTCAACAACGGTGGTGAAGCAACCGAAGCCGAGAAGAGGGCCGATGGTGACAGAGGTCACCAGATCTAGCAGGGATCTAGCGGCGAGGCCATCGACGATGGGGGAAGCTACCGGAGGTGTCAGATCGCCCTTGGCGCCCCATCCGTCCGTGGATCCCCCCTCTCCCATCCGCTGTCGGCTAAGTCTGGTCCGTCTACCGACTGCTGTGTCTGGTCGACCCGCCCCTGCCGCCCCCGCAGCCCCCCTCCCCCTACCATCCGTGGATCCTCCTCTCGCACCTTTCGTAACAATCGGAGAAATAAATAGTGGGTTTCTTCCTGGGGGTATCAGAAGTGAGCTAATTCTTCTAGCTCTACCAGCAATTTTTGGTCAAGCTATTCATCCATTTGCACAACTGATGGAGACTGCGTATATTGGTAGATTAAGTTCCTCCTTTCTGCTGCTATGTCCTGTACTTTGCACAGAGTGCCAAATTGTTAGTTCATTGCTCAAGTTTGATGACTATAACCCATCCTACGTTCTTAGTTGTTAGTGCTTTTTTCGTTGGAAAATGGAAAATGGGTGTTGTGGCTTCCGTAAAATAATCTGGTAGAAACTGCACCTGCACCATTATCTACTCTATGTTGGAAGTCGATCTTGTTTCTTGCATGTCAATAACTATTTCAAACATCACAATTATGTTGTATATCGATCCCACATTGTGCCTTTACTGCTTTCTATTGATTTATTGGAAATGGGGGTGACAGACCCCAAAAATTCAAACCCAAAAATTTTTGTGAATTTTGAGTGATTTTTGGCGACTTTCCTTTTTCGGAAAGTCTCCAGGAAGCCGCTTTCCCTTTTTGGCAGTGCGCCTCCTCTTTCCCTCCGGCGCCTTTCTCTTTTTCCGCCTTCCTCCTTCCCCGGCGCTTTTCCCCTCATCCTGCTCCCTCCCTTCGCCTGCGCCCCTGGTTTCTCCCCGCCTGCGTCACCCCGACGCGAGCCGGTCGGAAACCAACGGCAATTCCCTCGCCACGCGTCGCCGTCTCCCTCTCTTGGCCCACCTGCCAGTCGCCGCCTTCTCCTTCCTCCGCGCGAGAGCGCGCCTCGCCCGTGCTGTCGCTCACCTACTCCCTCTCTCGTCCCCTCGCCATTACTCGTGCGCAGAGCCCCGTCATCGCTCCTTCACTCCGAGGCGACGCCCCAGCAGCTCTCCGTCCCCTCTGTTAACCGTCGGTGCCGCGCCCATCCCCTCTCCCTCGTTTTCATTCCCCTCTGCCGAGGCTTTAAGCCCCCCTCTGCTCCCTCACGCTCCCGTGCCTCTCAAGTCTCTCCACCACTCCCATTAGCTTCCTGCCACCCCCAAGCACCTTCTAGAGCAGCTGATTGAAGCTCCGTCGCCCCAAGCGCCGTCGCCGCCCTCCCCTGCGCCGGCGTCGCCCTCCCCTGCGCCGGCGACCCCCGTGAGCCTCTCTTCCCTTTTCCTCATTCCTCGATTCTTTTCACCCAGAGCATCCTCACTACCCCCTAACCTCCATGGTACTCTTCTTTGGCCAGGAGAAACCCTGTGGAACGCTGACGTCGAAGCTCACCGCCGGCAGAAACACCCCGACATGGCCAGCCTTCTAGGAAGTTCCCCAGCTAAAGCCACCGCTGCCATTGTGAACCCCAAACCTCTCTGACCGTGAAACCACCGCCAATTTGGCTTGATCGGCTCCGGTGACCTCCTTCGCCGTCGGGAAGCCGAATCCCCTATTTCGCCTCCTACCTTTTCCTCTGGCCTCCCCACCTCCCAAACCCCCCAAAATGGGTTCCCCTCACCAAGACCTACTCGTTGGTGCCCTCCCTAGCCGCAGAGGACCTCGCCGTCGCCGGAGACCGGAGACACCTCTGTCTCTGCCTCTCTGCTGTGCGCGCACAGTGGGAGGTAGATGACGACCAACATGGCCGCATCCCCACCATTCCCTCCCTCCGTTGCCATATAACCTCAGCCGCCGGATGGCCGTTTACCTTCGCCGTCCGATCTCCCTAAACACCTCCCTCCGCGTCTACCCGATCAAAACTCCCCCTCCGCGACCGTCCGATTCCACCCACTGCTCTGATCCAAGCCGTCCACTCCCTCGCCATCCCCGTCGTTTGTCCGAGCCGCGCGTCCGCCATCCAAGCCGCGTGGGCGCGCGTGTGCGTGGGCCGAGCCTCTCGGCCTGCTCAACCGCGCCGAGCGCGTGGGCCGCTGGGTCGTTCGGCCGCGCGGGCCATTTATCGCCCGGGCTGCGCTGTAGCTCCGGGTCGGCCCAACACTGTGCAAAAACAATTTCCCGAGATTTATTAATTTGCAAAAATCCAGAAAATCCAAATAAATTCTAGAAAATCACATAAAATCCCAAAAATTCCCAAATTTCACCACTTTGCTCATTTTGATGCCCTGAATCCATTTTTGGCCTCCATTCCACCAAAATCATCCCAAAAAAAATTTAAAAATCTCCTATTTGAATATTTATGCAATTTACTCCTTTTCCTAAATTATTTTCCCTCGCTTGATTAGGTTCAAGCCGGACTTATGTTATTTTTGTGTGTTTGCGCTAGTTTCGAAGATTTTGGAGGCTTCGGTGCAGGGCCAGGATCAGGGAGTTGCTGCCTCCGAGATCGTCCAGATTCACGGCAAGTCGCAAAACCTTGATCATGTTATATCCCCTGTCGTTTATTTATGTTACTATGCTATTTGCATTATTGTTAATTGTGAAATGTTAATTTGTGTAAAATAAAATGTTTAGAATTACATGATATGTAGTTATAATCTGCCATCGATAATTTCCCTTTTAACTTGTAGCCCCGCCATTGTTAACCCTAGAAATTAATCTAAGAATAACATAACTACCTGTAGATTATTTATTCATCATGCAAATCTTTGCACTATTAAGGTGTTGGCTGCGGGCCAGTAGATTTGGAAAACTCGGAGCTAGGGTAGGGTGGTATGGGACACCGTACCCTAGAGGGTAGTGCCGGTGTGCACAGTTTAGGGTAGGGGTGTTGTGGGACACCGCGAGACAGTCTTCGCCCACTGCTTTACCCTAGGGTGGTGGTCGTGGACCTCGTGAAAATGTAAGGACTAGACCCTTACGCCGAGCAAATGACATATTGGCTGCTCAACCACGGGTGTTGACTTGTCAACCCTGGTTTAGTAGCTGCTCAACTTGAGTGAAGCCCTACATTGGGAGTCGGTATGGATCGCGGATCCAGACTAAGACAACGATAGGTCCTTACAAGTCGGGCCTAGCGTTCCGTGGTGACCAACGGATATCCGAGGGTGTGCAGGTTCCTAACCTATCGGGTGGAGTGTATACCAAGAATTGAGCAGTGAAAATACCCGGTTCCTTAACTCAGTCATGAGGGTTAAGGATGCGTGTGGGTAAAGTTGGGCAACTCTGTAGAGTCAATCAAATGGTATTCGAATACGCCATGCTCCCGGTTAATGGAGCTGTGTCAATTGGGTGATTCCAAATGCGAAGCATAAGTGGTTTTTACAAGTGTTTTAATTGGATTAGTTGGTTAATTATCTTTCCATGAAACCCCCTTAATCTTAAGGAGTAGTGGTCAGCTTTTGAAACTCCTAAAATGTTTACAAAGAAAACTGCATCCACTCAAGTTAATAAAACAACTATACTCCCCTCCTTGGTTGATCTGTGCAAAGTAGTTAAGCTAGGATTTCCTTTGTGACTTGCTGTGCTGGTTAGCTCACGGCTTGCTAAACCCTTCAGAAGATCAAGACGCTGGTGAAGGTCTCCTCGTTGAGGAAGCCCCTGAGGAGCCTTTCTTCGACGAGGATCCTTGGTTCTAGGTCTTCGCCGCGCTCGAGCTTTCTTGGAGCTTTTGTAATGTATTATACTTTGGGCTTGCACGCCCGCTGCAGCAGAAACTGGGTTGTTAAACCCTATCTTGTAATATAAGTTGGTCCTTTTGTTGGAAGCATGTAATGGTACTATCTTGCGCGACGCTCCGTAACTGTTCAAGCGTGGATAGTTGCAGAATGCCGTGTCCCCAGACACCCCTGGTAACGGGAGCATCACAAGAAGTGGTATTAGAGCAGGATGCTTGACCATAGGTTGAGACCTAAGGCAAACTAGGAAGCGATTTCATCACAAAACCTAATTTAAACCCTAAAATGGAGTTTGTGAAAAATATAAGTATTATTGTCGTCTTTTCCTCTCTTGTTGCTACCTTACCTGTCTTAGTTTACTCCTGCTGAAGTTTCCCTTTTGCAAATGTTTACTGCTTTACTTGTCTGACTTCAACTTTTCGTTTCTCGGCAGATGGTTCACTTCGTTCACTCTCGTCCTGAGCGCATGGAGGGTTGGCCCTTCAAGGTATGGGAGATGCAGCAGTACTTGGGAGCTGACGGATACCACAGGCCAGTATTTCATGCTGTCAGCCGCTTTTACCAGGAGCAGAGATATGAGTGGAAGGCGTGGGTGACCCTGACACCCCTGCTTGTCCGCCCGGGTATCGAGAGGAGGTTCAGTGCACGGAGGATTAAGCAGGACGATGCAGTTTAGGACGCAGCCAGAAATGCTGTGATCTATCTCCGCGGCTACTAGACCTTGAGTTGGCTAAGTCACCGTTTGACTTGATCCCGAGGTCACTCCACGGCGGGAGGTCCTTCGCCGTCCCGTAGTTCCGCGAGGTTGACGACCCCCGCTTGTAGGGTGTCGCCAGCATCATGGCCCAGCAGGAGCACCAGTACGAGCGAGCCGTTGAGGAGTCCAGGTCCCTGCAGATGCAGCTGACGGAGGCCCAGCAGGAGATCAAGTAGCTTCGTGCCTCCCTTGTTCGCTTCGATGCAGTCGAGGCGGGCGAGGCTTCAGGCTGTGGAGAGTCCCCTAGCGTGTCCTCCTCGTGCGCCTCTGTGCAGTCCCCACTGAGGCGTAGGCCGACTGCCCAAGAGTACCGTGCTCGGTTTCACCCAGCAGCCCCTCTCGCCCTGCCAGCCCCGGACGCCATGGAGTAGTTGCAGGAGTTCGTAGTTTAGCCTGACCCAGTGTAGTAGTGGTACTTTTGTAATGTAATGCAAGTCATATCATGAATCCTAAAGTGGTCTATGTGCCACTTGCATATTGTAAATTTATGTTAATTATCTTTTATTTTGTTTGCTTAATTATCAGTATTCCCTCTGTCTTCAAAGCTTTCTCCTGTCCCTTTCGCCCTCGATCTTACCTTTTTCGTCCTATACTTGCCTTGAAAAGTCGATGTCTTACTTATCTACTCTCTTGGTTGCCAAAGCCACTGCAAAGCTAACCTCAAGGTTCCAATTGGCAGAATTTCAGCGAACTAGATGGACCCGGGACAGCAGAGCAGACAAACAGATGGGCAGGGTGCACTTGCCACCGACCAGGCAACGTTAGCCAGTGTTCTCGCTATGATGGAACAAAACAGGTATCAGGCAGAGCAGAATATGGCACGGATATTAGATCAGCATACTTGACTCCTTGAACAAATTGCAGCGAGATCTCCAGGCACCCATGGTGGAAACAACGCCAATCGGGATGGTACCCCAATTGCCACCTGGTGGGCTGATTTTCAGAAAATGCGCCCTCCAACCTACTCTACATCAGCTGACCCTCTAGCAGCAGAGGACTGGCTGTTGGATGTAGAAAGGAAGCTTCAAACAATTCAATGCGACGACAAAGAGAAAGTGTTGTACGCAACACATCATTTACAAGGCCCTGCAGCGACTTGGTGGATCAACTACCAACGCATGCAGCAAAACAGGGAGACTGATTGGGAAGAATTTTCCAAGGCCTTCCGCAAGGCACACATCCCATATGGGATCATTGAGGCTAAGCGCCAGGAATTTTTGGCGCTTAAACAAGGTTCAAGCACCATAATGGAGTATCTACACCAATTCAACCATCTTTCAAGATTTGCCACGGAAGACGTCGACAAAGAAGAGAAAACGATGGAGAAATTTCGAGCAGGGTTGCAAAAATCATTAAAATTTCATATTTCAGCTATGAAATTCAAAGACCTGCTCGGATGGTAGACAAACTCATCAACTTTGAAGAAGCAAGAAACGAGATGGATGATTTTAGGAAGCGCAAGGCAATGCACAAGCCACAATCATCCTCGCACCATGCCCAGCGAGGATGGACGACGGGGTCATCCTCATATCGACCCTAATCTCAGCGTCAGTTTGTGCTCTTGCCAAAAGCTCAGTCCAGCTAGTCACAGCAGCATTCAACACCACTACCACTGGCCGTTAAGTGCCCCACATGTGGTGGTAACCACCTATCCAATAACTGTCCGCGGAAGACCAATGCATGTTTTCATTGTGGAGAGACTGGTCATTACAGAGACCAGTGCCCTAGAACGAATTTGCCATCTGATGCGGCAAAACCGCAAGTTCAAAACCAGCAGCAAGAAGTGAAATCATAGGCAGGCACTAACACTTCAAGAGGAGGTTTCTTACAGATAAAGCCAGCAGGACCCCAGTCACCAGCCAGCACAACAAATTTCATTTCTGCAGGCAGAGGCCACGCAAGACCTATCTTCCTAGCCCGAGTAAATTATGTGTCAGCAGGAGCCAGCGACATCATTGCGGGTATGTTCCCAATCAACTCCATACCTGCCATGATTTTTTTTGACCCTGGGGCAACACATTCTTTCATATCAAAGAGTTTTGCCTCAAGAAATCAATTGCCTTCTGTTTCCTTGCCAAAACCCTATGTGGTCCAAACCCTTGGGATTAGGATGGAGTCCCACAGCGGGTGTGGTGGACTTAGCATAAAAATACAAGGGGTAGAGTTTAAAGCAGATTTACTGTAGCTAGATATGCAAGGGTTAGATGCAATTTTGGGTATGAATTGGCTAGCCAAGAATAAAGGAAAAGTAGATTGCGAGTTCAAGACGGTCACACTGATCTGCCCAGAAGGTCAGAAAGTGGTGGTAGGAACAGACCGGGAACTGATAAAGAATGCAAAGAAGCGTGTGCTCAACTCATTGACAGTCACACTTGCTCAAGTGCCAGTAGTACAAGAATACCCAGATGTGTTTCCCGAAGAACTGCCAGGAAGACCCCCTGACAGACAGGTAGAACTTGCCATAGAATTGATTCTAGGCACCAAGCCAATTGCCAAACACCAGTACCGGATGTCAGCTAGTGAGTTGAAAGAGCTCAAGAGACAGCTAGATGAATTGCAAGAAAAAGAGTTTATTCGACCAAGTGTCTCACCTTGGTCAGCACCAGTTCTATTTGTAAAGAAGAGGAGTGGAGAATTGAGAATGTGTGTTGATTACAGAGGATTGAATGCTGTCACAATTAAGAATAAGTATCCTTTGCCAAGGATTGATGACTTATTTGATCAACTCAAAGGAGCCAAAGTGTTTTCCAAGATCGATCTGCGCTCGGGTTATCATCAACTTAAGATCCGAGAGCAAGATCGAGAGAAGACAGCCTTCATCACCAGATATGGATTGTGTGAGTTCACGGTCGTGCCCTTTGGTCTGACCAATGCGCCAGCGTATTTCATGAATCTTATGAACCTGGTGCATATGGACCAATTGGACCGATTCGTAATAGTCTTTATAGATGATATTCTGATTTACTCCAAAAGCGAAGAAGAACACAAGCAGCATCTACATATGGCATTGACAAGACCGAGAGAGCACCAGTTGTATGCCAAATTTGACAAGTGCAGTTTTTGGATGAAAGAAGTTGCTTTCTTGGGACACATCATATAAGAAAATGGAGTCAAGGTTGATCCAGAAATGATCACCGCAGTCATGGAATGGAAGCAGCCCAAGACAGTGACAGAAGTGAGAAGCTTTCTAGGATTAGCAGGCTATTATCACCGATTCATAGAAGGGTTCTCAAAGATATCTCGTCTGCTCACTCAGCTATTGAAGAAAGACAAGCCGTTCACTTGGACAGATGCCTGTGAAGAGAGTTTTCAGTTGTTGAAGACCAAGTTGACGACAACACCGGTCTTGATCCTACCAAACCTAGAGAAGGAGTTCCAAATTTATTGTGATGCCTCAAAGTAGGGTTTGGGATGCGTGCTAATGCAAGATAGAAAGGTCATTGCCTATGCATCAAGACAATTGAAGCCGCATGAGGAAAACTATCCAACACACAATTTAGAGCTAGCAGCTGTGGTGCATGCACTCAAAATTTGGAGGCACTACCTGCTAGAGAATCGTTGTGAAATATTCTTTGACCACAAAAGCTTGAAGTACCTTTTCACCCAGCCAGAATTGAACATGAGGCAACGAAGGTGGTTAGAATTGATCAAGGATTATGATGTGGAGCTCCAGTATCACCCAGGCAAGGCAAATGTGGTTGGCGATGCCCTTAGCCGAAAGGCTCGTCAAAGCAAATCCAATACAGCAGAGCATCCTCCAGAGTTGCAAAAGGATATACACAGCTAAATCTGATAATCATAGAGCAAGGTGGTATGGCAGCATTCGAAATTCAACCCCTACTAACAGATCAAATCAAAGCAGCACAAGATGAAGACGAAGAGATCCAAAAGCTCAAGAAAAAGATTCAAGAAGAAGAACCCACATACTATGCGATAGACGAACATGGGATTCTCACCTTCCATGGTCGCTATTGCATACCTGACAAGAAGGAGTTGAGAGATTTGATCCTATCTGAGGCTCACTCCTCTCAATTCTCAATCCATCCCGGAGGTACCAAAATGTACCAAGATTTGAAGAAGTATTGGTGGAACGCAATGAAGAGAGAAGTGGCAGAATATGTGGCAAAATGTAATGTCTGCCAACAGATCAAGATAGATCATCCAAAGTTGTTGCAGCCTTTGCCGATTCCAGAATAAAAGTGGGACAGCATCGGTATGGACTTTATCACGGGACTTCCCAGGACCCGTGAGGGATATGACGCTATCTGGGTCATTGTCGATAGACTGACCAAGGTGGCTCATTTTCTTCCGATCAAGCAAACCTATGGGAAAGACAAACTTGCCGAGTTGTACCTGAGAAGAATCGTGACACTTCATGGAGTCCCCAAGAGGATTGTTTCAGATGGAGGAGCACAGTTCACATCCAAATTTTGGGAGAAGTTACATGAAGCTATGGGTACTGACCTAAATTTCAGCTCAGCATACCATCCACAAACAGATGGCCAAATAGAAAGAACAAATCAGATTCTTGAAGATATGCTGAGAGCTTGCGCTATTGTGTATGGAGCAGCTTGGAACACTTGCCTACCATTCGCTCAGTTCTCATACAACAACAGCTACCAAGCCAGCATCAAAATGGCCCCATTTGAAGCGTGTATGGCAGAAAATGCATGACACCACTAAATTGGTCAGAGCAGGAGAACGTCAACTTATTGGTCCTCAGATTGCCCAAGATGCAGAAACACATGTCAAAGATTATCAGAGACATACTCAAGATTGCTCAAGACCGACAGAAGAGCTATGCCGACAACCGTAGAAAAGACTTGAGTTTTGAAGTCGGAGATTTCATGTACATCAAAGTTACCCCATTCAAGATAGTTAAAAGATTCCAAGTCAAAGGAAAGCTAGCTCCGAGATATGTGGGACCGTTTCAAATAATCGGAAGAGTTGGGGAGGTAGCTTATCAAGTGCAGCTTCTGCCCAACTTGTCGAGAATACATAACGTGTTCCACGTATCACAACACCGAAAATGTCTGCGACGGCCTACACACGAAGTGCCACTATCGGACATTGAACTGCAAGACGATTGGACTTATTCTGAAGAGCCCTTGCAGATACTCGAGACATCAGAAAGGCAGCTCAGAAACAAGAACGTTCGATTTTGCAGAGTTCAATGGAGATATCACACGACAGAAGAGTCCACTTGGGAGAGAGAGTCAGAGTTGCAGCGGGATTTCTGCAGTGGGAATTCAAACCCAAAAATCTTTGTGAATTTTCCTAAATTGTTGAGTGATTTTTGGCGATTTTCCTTTTTCGGAAAGTCTCCCGGAAGCCACTTTCCCTTTTTGGCAGCGCGCCTCCTCTTTCCCTCCGACGCCTTTCTCTTTTTCCACCTTCCTCCTTCCCCAGCGCTTTCCCCTCTTCCCACTCCCTCCCTTTGCCTACGCTCGCGCCCGAGAGCGCGCCATGCCCGCGCCCCGGTTTCTCCCCACCTGCGTCACCCCGACGCCAGCCGGTCGGAAACCAACGACACTTCCCTCGCCACGCATCGCCGCCTCCCTCTCTTGGCCCACCTGCCAAGCGCCGCCTTCTTCCTCCTCCGTGCGAGAGCGCGCCTCGCCCATGCGGTCGTTCACCTGCTCCCTCTCTCGTCCCCTCGCCATTACTCATGCGCAGAGCCCCGTCATCGCTCCTTCACTCCGAGGCGACGCCCCAGCAGCTCCCCGTCCCCTCTGTTGATCGCCGGTGCTGCGCCCATCCCCTCTCCCTCGTTTTCATTCCCCTCCGCCGAGGCTTTAAGCCCCCCTCTGCTTTCTCGCGCTCCCGTGCCTCTCAAGTCACTCCACCACTCCCATTAGCTTCCTGCCACCCCCAAGCACCTTCTAGAGCAGCTGATTGAAGCTCCGTCGCCCCAAGCGCCGTCGCCGCCCTCCCCTGCGCCAGCGACCCCCGTGAGCCTCTCTTCTCCCTCTTTCCCTCATTCCTCGATTCTTTTCGCCCAGAGCATCCTCACTACCCCCTAACCACTGTGGTAATCTTCTTTGGCCAGGAGAAACCCTGTGGAACGCTGACGTCGAAGCTCACTACCGGCAGAAACACCCCGACGTGGCCAGCCTTCTGGGAAGCTCCCCAGCTAAAGCCACCGCTGCCATTGTGTGCCCCAAACCTCTCTGACCGTGAAACCACCGCCAATTTGACTTGATTGGCTCCGGTGACCTCCTTCGCCGTCGGGAAGCCGAATCCCCCATTTCGCCTCCTACCTTTTCCTCTGGCCTCCCCACCTCCCAAACCCCCCAAAATGGGTTCCCCTCACCAAGACCTACCTGTTGGTGCCCTCCCTAGCCGCAGAGGACCTCGTCGTCGCCGGAGAGCGGAGACACCTCTATCTCTGCCTCTCTGCTGCGCGCGCACGGCAGGAGGTAGACGACGACCAACGTGGCCGCATCCCGCTATTCCCTCCGTTGGTTGCCATATAACCTCAGCCGCTGGATGGCCGTTTCCTTCCACCGTCTGATCTCCCTAAACACCTCCCTCTGTGTCCACCCGATCAAAACTCCCCCTCCGCCACCGTTCGATTCCACCCACCGCTCTGATCCAAGTCGTCCACTCCCTCGCCATCCTTGCCGTTCGCCCGAGCCGTGCGTCGGCCATCCAAGCCGCGTGGGCGCGCGCGTGCGTGGGCCGAGCCTCTCGGCCTACTCAGCCACGCCGAGCGCACCACGTGGGCCATTTCTCGCCCGGGCTGCGTTGTAGCTCTGGGCCGGCCCAACACTGTGCAAAAACAATTTCCCGAGATTTATTAATTTCCAAAAATCCAGAAAATCCAAATAAATTCTAGAAAATCACAGAAAATCTCAAAAATTCTCAAATTTCACCACTTTGCTCATTTTGATGCCCTGAATCCATTTTTGGCCTCCATTCCACCAAAATCATCCCAGAAATTTAAAAATCTCTCATTTGAATATTTACCGGCGCCCTTGGTAACTGGGGCGTCATAGGGGGCATTCTAATGCTTGAACTCATCTGTAGGTGAACTTGTGCTATGCTTGCAAGCATGAATTTGTTGTGGGTGAAATAGTGGCAAATATTTGCTTTTGAATTTTGTGATGTACATGTACGGAGGCAATGGCCAGCAGCGGCACATACCTGCATCGTTATCTTTGGCCGAGCAAGGCAGTGTTGAAAATCGAGAAACCTGCATCATTCATTGCTCAAGTTGTTGTGTGCATTGTAAGCCTGGAAAATTCAGATTGTGTGCATGAGAAAAGTAGGCAATACAATAGTATGCAGACAAAGTACGAACAAACAAACCTGAAGACCCAATTCACATGCTTTCTTTGGCACAAGACCAGCACCAAGCATAACGCTGTGGTTTGATGTGTTTGTGCAGCCAGTTATTGCTGGTATAATAACAGTGCCGTGCTAGATTTCAGCAGGTTGTCCATGAAAGCCAAATTTCACAACTCTGTTGTCTAGGAGCTACAAAACCAAGAGCTTAACAATGCACCCACTCTGTTGTCCAGGCAAGCATGCCAATCTGATTTCATTTCCTTCAAAGGGACACGGTCATGCAAATATGTCTATCAGATCTGTGTCTATATTCTGATCGAAACCTCTTATTCAAGTGTTGTAACACTAAAAATGCATACCTCATTGTAGTCCACAAACATCTTGTTAGCTCGCAGATATGCTTCTATCATTGACACCTAAATCACAAAGCAAGATTATGTTTAAAAAATAATGCAGGTAGAACTCATCAGACATGCTACAGTAAAAAAAGAAATAAAATGCCATGCACTGAATTCATACAACTTATATAGCTAAAAAGAAAAAATATGACCATATAGCTAAAAATTCGTGTTCCATTTCTGCTCTCATTGTTACGGATCAATTTCTGCTCTCACATGACAGATCAGTTGCCTCAAGTTTGAACATTCTTGTAGACCAAAGCATTCCGCCAGTACTAATTCACAAATTTCTTACAACATAACACAATTCCCCACTCTGAAATAGCAAAAAAATTTTTGGGGACTCACAACACAATTTGCTCAGTCTAAAATACCAAAAGTACTCAACAACCACACAGAGAACTTGTTCGAATGTCATTCACAATTTGGCACTATGTGCAAAGAAGTACATGACATAGCAGCAAAAAGGACGAACCGAATCTACCAATATACGCAGTCTCCAATTCTCCATCAGTTGCGCCAATGGTTCAATAGCTTGACCAAAAACTGCTGGTAGAGCTAGAAGAATTAGCTTAATAGCTTGACCAAAAACTGCAGGGGTGGTGCGGATGGGGTGGCAGGGGCGGGCGGACCAGACGCAGTTGACGGCGAACAAACCAGACGCGGTCGACGGCGGACGGGGCAGCGTGGATGGACCAGACGCGGCCAACGGTGGACGGGAGAGAGGGGATCCACGGACGGATGGGGCACCGAGGGTGAACGAAGTGGCGGGGACGTGCGAGACGCAGCCGAGGGGCGTCGTGGGGATGCTGTAAAGGAAGATTGTAACTGATGCTGTAACTGATGCTAGAAGTAGAGGGGAGGGGCAGTTGATCATCAAAGAGAGAGAGAGGAGGGGAGGAGCGTGAGACAGATGGTGAATATTTATTGTTCAGATCAGACGGCTGTAGAGAGAGGAAGGAGAATGAACCTACTGCCACCAACTCAAACTTTTAAATAGTAGAGATTATTTATGCTTCTAAAATCCCCAATTTATTTAAATATCTGGATAGATGATAAAAGATGTTGGTGCAGTTGATGCACGGGGTGACGGAAAGTGGTAGAACCACCTAGATGATTTTAAGGACTGAATCTTGTGATGATCTCCTAATATAAAATAGTACAACTACAAGTCTATAATAGGTACGACTTAGCCAACTAATTTGCATCAACCTAGTATGGGATGCGCCAATAGTATGCACACGTGCAGAAGGAGAGGTCTTTGATGTGACGGTGCAAGAGGGGGCCTCCAGAGGGGTTGTCGTACCCCACACTGGTGGAAACCTTAGCAGGTTGCCTCTTGTGGGTAAAGTGTACATCCTCTTGCGGGTAAAGTCTTTGTGATGACCTTCTTGATCTGTATGTTTACGATAACATGTAGAATATAGTAAGATGGTTGCCTCTTGTGGGTAAAGTGTACATCCTCTATAGAGTGTAAACTATTTGAATAGCCGTACCCGTGGTCAAGGGCAGGTATGGGGACTTACTCGAGTTAGTGTCTATTTCTAAAAACAACTTTATAGGTGGGATGAAAAGTGACGGGTAGTAAAATCCCTGATTTGATGTCCTTGGTATCGTCCTAGGGGTAATAAGCGAATGTATCACTGAAAACCTAACATATGGTACAGGTGGCATGTAAAGGTGGATGAAATATGTACTAATAAATTTACAGATCTATCTCACTTTATAAAATCTGTTTTAAGTTAAAATGCTAAGTCATAGTTATTTTTTATTTTTTTTTTCATAATTTTAAAATATGGCTTTATAAAATAAAAAACTAGAGCCCTCCTTGTTAAGCCTTGCATATATGAATATTGTATTCTGTGTGTTGGCTCACTGAGCACTGCTGTTTGTGATCACACTTGCTTACAAAAATCATCAGAACCCACGGACCAAAGGCATTATGCTTTTTGCGATGACCAAGGTGCTGATGGAGTAGAAGATGGTGGTAGTTAGTCCAGCACTTAGCAGTCGAGACCTCTTCCCAGTCTAGCTAGAGTAGTGTTTGCGGGCACTTATATTCTTTAGGTCCTTGGAAAATATCAGCCGCCCACAAACCATCTCTAATTGCTCACCTGTGGCAGGATGTGCCTGCCGTTTCTGCTATGCTTCCGCTACGTTTTCCTTTATCTTGTACTATTTGGCCTATTCGGCTTATTGTAAACTTGATCCGTTGTGATCTGTTGAACTTTGTTATGTAATATTGCTATCGTATGTTTCCGGTTTACGATCTATATGAAATAGTTCGGTAATGTATCTGTGAGCACTATCTACTAATCTACAGAATAATACAGTGGTTTCACATAAGATTCTAGAATGGCAAAATCCATGGTCGACAAGGTACTCCATCTAGATGGCTGCAAAGGCTTGAGAAAATCCATCTCAAGAACATCTGCGACAAGATGTTCCAACTCAAGTATTTTAGCCTCAGGAGTACTGGTATTACCCTACTGCCCAGGAAAATCAACAAGCTCCAGTCCTTGGAGACATTGGACATCCGACAAACCCAGATACGCGAGTTTGCCTCAAAAACAGTTGTGTTGCCATTGCTGAAGCATCTACTTGCTGTTGACAAAACTGTCTGTAACTACAATATCTTGCTTGCAGTATGTGGATTGAGATTGCTGACACTCTTAATTTCTGGCTACTATCTAGCTAGCTACCATACTTTATTATACACATCATCGTGGGAACTGTGGGGACGGCAAGATCCTGGTAGCTATATGGCTGCAAGGGGGAACATCCAATAAAATGTTCTCTGTCAGACACAAGGGCAATTCTCTACTTCACATCAATCGTTGCGTGTATCATGAAAAATTGATCGCTAAAAAAGAATAAGGAAGTGAACGTTAGAGTTGTAATATTGTGCTATTTTTCTTTGTGCAAATCGTGTTTTAGTGGGAGTTGTTAGTTGCATGTTATAGATAGTCTACATGCAAGGAAGAGTCACAGACATAGAGAAAGTTGTGTATGTACATGTGCAAGCTAGCAGAGTTTGCTTGCCACACGAGTTCGTGTCCAACTCGAAATTCAAGTATGTGTGTTAAGACGGTACTAAGCCTATATAATCTCGATGATTGTACTTTGTTTTAAACGTAAGAAAACAGAGAATGTGCTAGTTGCGCTACACCACAAATATCTTCTTCTCGTTGTTCGTGAGTTCTCGTAGTTGATTTCTCTTAATGTTTTTGTTGGCGTGTGCGCCGATCTTGGTTGAAAGCTTGAACGGGCACTCCGACTCTACTATTTGATCTCGTAACCACAATATCTTGCTTGCAGTATGTGGGTTGAGATAATATATATCTTGCTTGCAGTATGTGGGTAGAGATTGCTTATTTCCTTATTTCCTTGCACAGTTCCTTGGGCATTGCTCCCAACAAAACCGTGCATCTTGCATGCATCACGTCGTCATGTCGACAGGTAGGGACGAAACGAAAACTCTGTCCTTTGCCTTCAAAGCCTACGGAAACAACAAGACATATAGGCCACAACACACATTGAGAACATGAACATTGACAAGCCGACCAAACAGTTTGTGTGCATGCGAGAGGTTGTTCTTGATTTGCTTACTTCTTTCTCCCAGTTGGTGCACAAGACAATGGACAGAAGCAATAGCATCTGCACGACGAGTCCGCAGATTATTCCGAACCACAGTCCCTACAGGTTCAGACCCGTATTTCTTAGAGGTTTCTTCAACTCAAATGAGAAATACAAGTGAAAATAGAGCTTTTTATGTGAGGTAGTAGAATACCATTCCACCGAGATGGTAGACAAAGGCAAAACAGAACGCCGCTGGAATGCCGACAAGGTAGTACGCACAGAGATTAACACAAGCACCGATCTTTTGCCAGCCACAGCCCCTAGCAATACCTGGGGAAAAAAAATCAAGTATCCCCCATTGCCAGTCAATATCTTGTGAATAATGTTCGCTCAAAGCAATCCGTATCGTTCATCATATACAAGGAGATATAATCCTAAACAGAAATATAAGGAGACAACGACAGATCAAAAGGTGGGAAAAAAATATCAGAAAATAGACTCGAAGTACATGCTATTTTTGCTTTGTTCGAAGTATCATCATCTATATTCATGGTTAACAATTTCGGTTGAGAAAAATTAAGAGGATAGCGAAGTTACCGAAATTTCAGTTTGGATTTAGTTAAAATTTTGGTGCTTTGAACTTTGACGAAACTTTAGAATTTTGAGAAAAAGGTTATAAAAATAGTAGAGATGAACTACATATTAGATATAAATGAAACTTGCTAAAATATTTGAAGTTCATCTCAAGATTTGAGTTTGAACTCAAATTTCGGAGGGGACCGAAATGTCCGGAACTATTGAAATTTCGGCGAAATTGTTACCCATCTCTATATTTACCCGAAAGAACACCCTGCAGGTCATCCAAAAAGAATGACACGGCAAGAACTGGCATCATTCTGGCAGTGTATTCCACCACTTCCTCTTCGTTGCTGTATGCACTCCCCCAAAAATTGCGCACTAAAATCAAAACAAGTCCGACTGATACGCCCACCACGAGACCCAGAACCATGACTACACGGGTAGCCAGACGGGCAGCATGCGGTCGCCCTGCACCAAGCTCGTTTGAAACTCGGACGCTACAAAGGCAAGAAAAAGGGTGTCATGGACAATGATCAATATGGGCATGGTAAAAGTTTATGTGTTTGATTGATTTGTAGTCTCACCTTATGGCTGCACCAATCCCAGACGGGATCGTGAATGTTAAGGAAGCCGTGTTTAGGCTGCAGGAAATTCAACAGTCTGTATCAGGAAATGGTAAACAGAATGTGATGTTCGCCATGAAAGTGTAACTCACCAAATGGACAATACCGATGCCTCGAGCATAGGATTTGGGAGAAGTCCGGAAAGAAGTACTAGGAGCTCAAATGACCACCACTCCAAGCTGTGTACATGTAGGATCCAATTCAATTGGAGATGGAACATGAAAAATTCTTCCGGCAATTAGAGGGACTCAAAACTCACCAAACCATCAGAGCAGATGGAACGGCAAGCCTCAAGAAGCTAAGGATGTCGCGAAGCGCCTCCTTTGAGAACCCTGTCCAAGTGCTCTTACAGGATTGTGAGAGCCTGACGTAGAGAGCTAAGATGGACACATTGGTCAGGTACGAGATTGCATTGCCCAAGGCTGCACCCTTGTTGCCCAGGCCAAGCTTGTACACCAGCAACCAGCACACCAACACATGGTTCAGCGCCGTGACGCCTGAGCTCAGCATCACCGGGAGGACGATGTTCTGCGTCTGCAGGAACCGGACATGGCACTGCAGCGGCCCGTACATAAACAGTGCTGGAATCATCCACCGGATGTAGCTCCCTGCCCCCCTGGCAATCTCCGGGTCCTGGCCGAAGAGTAGAAGGATCTCGCCGGTGTACACCCAGATCACCGCGACCACAACGCTCACCAGAGTGAGCACTAGGATTGCCCTCTGCTTGTAGATGCCGAGAAGATAGTACTGCTTTGCTCCGTAGGCTTGCCCACACAGTGTGTCCAAGCTGCTCGCCATGCCAACCTGAAAGAACAGATACAAGACAAAGAATTCAAGTTGCTGTTAAAACTTCAGTAAATAGTTCAGGAGGTCCAACAAATGAAATGGATGCGTGCAGATATTGTACCAACAAGCTGAAGCCGGTGACACCAGCAAAGGAGGTGGCAATGGAGGCACTGGAGAGGGCAAGCTCGCCGAGGTGACCCACAAACATGACAGAGATCATCTGGACGACGTTCTGCAGGAGCCATGCGGCGATGAGAGGCCCGGCAAGGTACAGCTGCTTTCTGACCTCACTCACCACCAATCTCTCTCCTACCCCTCCTGTCTTCTCAATGTTGCCTCCAACAAGGGGCTCCTCCATGCTTGCCATCTTACTTGAAAGCTTCACACACTGTGGAACAATATATCAGTCAAGTTAATCAATATTAAAAGGCCTGCAACTTGGGGTCCAATTTCCATCACGAAACCGAGAGGAAGCAGAGGCAGTAGCTTGACGGCCAAGTCTAACATTCCTCAACAATCACAAGAGAACAAGTACTTGGTCTCATCCGGCAGAGTGATTGGGACTGTTTGAGCTTGGGCTTGTGATTTCCGGCATATTTTTTACTATTTCTAAAATTTTATCTTTTCTGACTTTTATGATTTTTTTTGAGTTTTTTGCTGGTTTTTTTCCGTATTCGTTTGCATTATACCTATTGGACTAAACCCTTTTTTCATTTTTCATTTTTTAAAATTTAATTATGCCAAATAAGTCATCATCAGTTACAGTGTAATTTTAGCCAGCTACAGTAAAAATTCAGCCATAAATCATAAAAATTCAACCCAACCGAGCACCACCTAAGAAGTCTTCTGAGCAATTTACAGTTAAATTTAAGGGATGTTAACAACAGTCAATTTGAGCCAGCTTATGCCGGTCTGGAATGTGGCAGTGAAGTGCACCAACGAAACCTATAGGAGAGAGAGGAGATAGCTTGGCAGCCAAGTTGAACACGACTGACATGATAGCCATCCGATGAACAGGAGTGCAAGCGACAGTTAAGAATAAAGAATACATAGTCGATCAGGACAAGCCGAATTTTTTTGTATTTGAGCCCTTTTTTTTGAAAAATATTCACATTTAGACCCCTGGTAGTTTTAATTCCGTTTTTGGACCCAGAGCTCGGCGCCGTGACCCACGGCGCCGAGGTAACACGTCTCGGCGCCGTGGACCACGGCGCCGAGGTGCCAGACCAGCGCCAGCGTGGCGGCCGACGTGGCAGGCAGCTCGGCGCCGTGGCTCGTGGCGCCGAGCTCGGCGCCGTGGATCTTGGCGCCGAGCATGCGGCTTTTGAACGGCACCGAGCACGCGGGTCTCGCTCATTCGCAACTCCTCCTCCCTCTGTCCCCCCGCGCCGCTGGTGCCGCCGCCTCCGCCCCTCCCGCACTCGCGTCCTCCCGCCGCGGCCACCGGCCTCCCTCGTCGACCGCCTCGGCCGCCGCGCCGCCCCCGCGCCGCCGCCGCGCGCGCTCTCCTCTCGCGCGCGCGTCCTCCCGCCTCGACCGCCCGTCCGACGTCCTCCCGCGCGGCCTCCGCGCGCCCCCTCCCCTGCACCGCGCGCGTCCTCCTCGGCGCTGCCGTCCGACGCGTCCTCCCGCTGCGCGCGCCGCCGCGCGCCGCGCGCGCGTCCTCGGCCGCCGCCCGTCCGACGTGCTTCCCGCCCGGCCGTCCTCCCGCCGCTGCTGCCGAGGCCCCCAGAGCGACCGCTAAGTGCCTCAAGGTGATGACTTCTCCTCCAAAATGTTCGTTCTGGCGCTCGGATGTGATGTCGAGGATATTTTTAGCTAGTTTTTGAGGATGTGATGTCGAGTAGGCTGATGTGTGGTGCTATGAATGTCTAATGTGTGGTGCTATGAATGTCGAGTAGGCTGTTTATCCCTTATTTATCACTGTCGCTTGGGCAATGGTGCCGTAGAATGGAAGGATTGTGTGGCATATTGGAGTCAGCGATATGGCTCGCTATAAGTCAAGTTGATTATTTTGCGACCAGAGGACTAGTGCTATAGAAATGTGTTGTGTTGCTGTGATGTAATTGACAATGCAATTGACTATGCAATTTAGTTAGTGCTATAGAAATGTTTGCCACAACGAGTCAAGCAAATCACGAACAAAAGGAATGTTTATCTTTGGGTATGCAATTGACTATGCAATTTAGTTAGTTAATTAGCATCAATTTCGAATAAAGGTAGCATTTAGTTAGTGACTAGGTACTTATTAGTTACTATGTAGTATCCGATTTCAATTAAAGGTTCTTATTAGTTTGGTTTTCTGTATGAACTAGATGGACAACCTAGTCACCCTATATCATGGAGGCAGTGTGACAAGTGATGATTATGGAAATGTTCGATTTGTTGAAATGCAAAGGGTGCCTCTGATATTCGGTGAACGGCCGTCGTTTAGTGAGTTGGTTGCTAAGGCCCGGGAGGAGCTACATTGTCATGCAAACGAGGAGAGTATCACAGTTGAGGGGTTACTTCACTTCGGTTCGAAAGACACAATTCTAAGGCGGTTGATCTTAATTGGTTGTGAGGATCAGTGGGACAAATATGTCAAATTGGTTATGAGGAATGAGTTTCAATGTTTGGACCTTGTTGTGCGGAAGGTGTCCATTGATCCCACCCCTCACGATTATTCACCAGAACTAGGTGATCAGGCACCCTTTGACCCTCCGTTACCGGACCTTGCGGTGGATGTGGAAGAAGTGCCTGAGGTGCCCGATGCTCTATCTCGCCTAACGAGGTTCATTTCTCAACGATTCGAGTTGAATGTCGGATCGATGATGTCGTGGCGGCCCTCGAGAGATGGGATTGACCCAGAATCATCCCAGTAAGTGTCGAGCAACACTTTAGCCTTTTCCCGTCATTCCTTTATTTTGTCTCAATCCCATCGTTGTCGTGCTTATGATGCAGAAACATTCACGATAATGTGATTGTTCCTCCGCTTGCTCCATCCGCAACGTTGAAGAAGTCTGCAGGACTCCAACGGTGTGGATGTTCAAATTGTGGATGTTCAAATTGTGGATGATCCGAGCCTTACGAGATCGCAAGGGCCGCACTTCGATGATGACCGCCCTTTTGGAGAGCGACCGAAAGTGATATTGAGCCGATCAGCGTTATTGCCTGGCCGATCCATCAGTTCATGAATTCAGCGATCTTAGACATTCCCATGAGGCTTATGCAGAAGGAAGGGATGACGAGTTGCTAGATGCTCCTGAGGTCGGGTCAAGCATGACAGTTGAGAAGGGCATGGTGTTTGAGGACTTGTCCGCATTGAAAAGGTGGCTGCAGGAGTATTCAGTGATTCGTAAAAGGCCATTCAAGGTGAGGCATTCTTATGTGGAGCGGAGGTACACAGTTGTGTGCGAGAAGGAAACATGTGAATAGAGGGTTTGTGCTAGGAAACAGAAGGACACGGGAAAGTTCAAGATCACAAGAATTGTTGGCCCACACACTTGTGCTGAAGCAGAGCTCAAACAGAAGCATCGTAGCTGACCTCTACCATTATTGCCAAGTCACCGTGTCACATAGTAAAGGGAGAACCCAATATGAAGGTGAAGACACTTGCTGGGATTGTTAAGAAGAAATTTGGATACGAGATAAGGTATGGGAAAGCATGGAGGGCAAAGCAACGATCCGGAAGATGATATATGGGACTGGAAGATGGGTACTTGCAGCTGCCAAGCACTCTTCAATGCAATCAAAGCGGTTAATCCAGCATGCATTATGAGTACGTCCCAAACCAAACGAATGGACTCAAGATGGGATGCGATATTCTTCCGTGCTTTACGGTGCTTTGCCCACCCATCGAGGCCTTCGGCATTGTCGTCCGTCTTCTCCATTGACGGTAAATTTCTTCTTGGCAAGTACCAGGCACACTTGATAGCCATTTCTGTGACGCATAAACGCGTTGGTTCCTTTGGCGCTTGCTTTGGTTGAGAGGAGAACAAAGACAGTGGGATGGTTCTTGCGGCTCGCTCGTAGGCGGTGGTCGGCCCGGTAGAGAGGTTGGTGTCATATCCGATAGACACCGTGGCATACTTGCTGCCGTCAGAGAGCGATACCGGGTATCCAGCTTTGCACCACCGTTGGTGCACTCGGCATCTTGCCGAGAATCTACTCCGTAAGGATGGTACGAAGGATAACTTTCATCCGCTCGATGAGGTCGCCGAATGCTTGAGGTCAAGTTCTTCCAGGAGAAGTTGGAGCAGCTTAATCCTGCAACAAACGCAGAAGGTAGACAGTGGTTGACGGGATTGATGAGAGATGTCGGCAAATGGACAAGGGCTCATGACGATGGTGGTGGAGGTACGAGTTTCAAACAAGCAACATGGCGAATCCTTCAATAGTTTGCTTAGGGTATACGTGGTATGCCCGTCAATGCTATCGTATCCTTCACCTTTTACAAGCTTGTTGCCCGGTTCAACGAAGACACGCACATGCAATGGCGCTCAGAGTAAACAAGAGAGATGGCGCCAAAACCGGCGCCACCTTGAAAGGGCAAAGGCGAGGGCTGAGGCACATGAGGTACATTGTTTTGACAACGCCACGGGCACTTACGAGGTTGTAGAAAGGGGTGGTACAATGACCGATGGAGAGCTCCGGCCGACAAGGAGGCATAAGGTTGTCCTTATTAATTTCTCATGCACATGTGGTAAACCGAGGCAGTACCACTTTCCGTGTTCTCATTATGTGGCAGCAGTAAGGCATCGCAACTTTGACTACGAGAGCAAGATACCTCGGTCGTTCAGTGTTGACAACCTTGTGCTTACGTGGTCTTCCCGTTTCGAGCCTTACCGGGATGAGGGAGAGTGGCCACCACACACCGGGCCCAAATACATTGCGGATCCGGGTAGCCGTTGGAACAAACGTGGAACCAGAAAGAGGACGAGACACAAGATGGTTATGGATCAGCTTCCAGGAAGAACGAGGCGAGGGAGAGCAACCCCCTTTCTTACTAACCCCGAGCAGAACCAATGTAGCAGATGTGGTAGACTTGGCCACAATTCATGCACATGCCATTGGCCACTTAGTCAGGTGTGAGTGTTTGTTATTCGTTATGTTTCATAGTTCGTCTAGTTGTTTTTCCATATGCAATTTGCTATGTTTCTTGTTTAATTTCTTATTCTTTCCATATTTTATGCATGTTCAATTTTTTTGTTTACTTATATGTTGAACTGAGAAATTAAATTTTTTTGTAGGATGGCGCAATTCCACCTGCTAGACCCACACTACGAGGAGAACCACCGAAGACGGCTCACCGCCGAGGGGAGGGTACTACATTCATCACTTCCTGTGTAATTTCAGTTTATGTTGGTGCATTAACTAACAAAATTGGTGTATTCTATACAGGAGCTGCCCATCCTTCGTCCTCGAACCCATGATGGGTTCCTGGACATGCGGTACGATGAGAGGTACACTCCCTTCCTGGAGAGGGCTGGCCTAGATGCCATCTCTTACCAGGTTCGCCGTGGGTTGCCCACCTTCAACCCCGCCAATCATCAGACCGATTGATGTGTATTCTCCTAAACCATTGCTCCACTTGCATGTTCATTGTTTATCGGCTATGTGCGCCTCAAATTCTCTGACGTGTAGTCGTCTTTTTTGTATCATGTAGGTGGAGGCCGGAGACTCACAGCTATGACCTTTAACGTTAAATTGTTGCTATGCAGGTTAAGTGGGAGCCGCACGCCGAGCAAGAGGTGCAGGCCGTTCAGTTCAGCGCCTCATGCAAAGATAGACGAGGCCCTCTACAGGATGAGGTGCCCCCTTATCTGTTTCTATGCTGTTGAGTATCACCTGCCACATAGAGTTGCACGCCAGTTTGGTATGAGGCACCTGTGGCTAGTAGCGCCGTTCTCCACGTCTGTGGCCTTGCACAAGTAAGTGGCATGCAATTTCAATTCTAATCTTGGATTCCAATTGCACAGAGTTTCTACTAATTTTAACTATTGGTTTACGTGACATGCAGATTTGATCGTCAGCGACAGAAGAAGGTCACAGACTTCGAGCAGCACCACCACGTGTACGTTGAGGAGTGGGGACACTTTCAGGACCACGTGGACCACAATGACGAGCTGCACAACAATGAGCACTTCCGGCGGTACCAAGTTTGGTACCAGCGTGCGACGCGGGCCAAGCTTAAAGGACAATGGACTGAAGCTGACTATGCGGACATTGAGTCCTCCGACGATGAGGACACGCCCTACGACCAGTCTACTCGACTTGGGACGCAGGTGGAGATAGCACCAGTAATGGACCGTGTGGTAATGTTCAATCGCATTGCTTATTTTTCAATAGACATAAATACCACTACATATAGCAAATTATCCATTCTTTTGCTTGTTTGCAGGGCAACACTCGAGGCGATCCGTCACAGACATAGGCGTTTCTCCACGCATCGTCGGCGTCGCGTGATGCGTAGCTTCCTAGAGGTAAGCTTCGACACAGCCACTCACAAAATTAGTACCTAATATCTTCGTATCTTGTTGGTTAACAAAATGTTGGATGACAGAGGCTGGCAGGTCGGCTACGTCGTGCGGCTGGTCGTTGTGGTTGCAGCATAGGTGCGGCGAGGGACGTAGACGTGCCTGCGACACAACTTGCAGACCCGACGTGGCTAGGGTCGTACACGGGGCAGAGCTCGTCCCCCACGAGGAGCGACACTTTCCCTGACGAGGGCGGTGAGGACGAGGTGGAGCAGCAGACTTACGATGAGATAGGCCCGTCTCAGCTCGTAGACGCTCCTTCGACTCAGCCTTCACAGCCTGTACCACGCAGACGCCGCCGCGAGCCTAGCCGTTACACTCCAGGCATCGACGCCCTGGGTAAGGGTAAGGGTAAGGCTAGGAGGCAGTGATACTTATGTGTAGGCTTGTGGTTGGGCTTAAAATTCGTTGTATATATGTTGTAATGAGCTAGGAGGCACTTGGTATGTGGTTGGACAAAGATGTGTTTGTAATGAGCTACTTGTTGTATATATGTGTATATGTTATATTCATGTGATATTTGTGTTCGAATCCGTAGTCTGTACTTTGTGGTTCTATAATTCCTGCAATGAATTTATGTTTCCTGCAAACGACTGAAAAGGCTACGAACTATGAATTTATTACGAGACTACAGGCTCTGAAAAGCCTACATAGGAACATTTATTGCTAAACTGAATCTGAAAAGCCTACGAGCTGTTTTCACGTAAACGATCAAAAGGCTACGAACTATGAATTTATTACGAGACTACAGTGCTGAAAAGCCTACATAGGAATATTTATTGCTAAACCGAATCCTGAAAAAGCGAAAAGATTCGTACGACCTCCTCTCCATGGACTATGCCCACTGCACCAGATAACCTGCCTACATAAAGCCCTCCTATGTCTTCCATACCAGATCTTCTCCTCAAGCCATCACAATACTACTACACAACAATGTCTTCCTGGAGGTCCGACCCATTTGGAGTGCCGGAGTGGCATGAGCGCCCGACGTGCCATTGCGGCTTTAGGACGATGTTAGGAGTCTGGACGGATCGAGTACAACGAGCCAAATACAGCTGTAGGTTCTTCAAGTGTCCAGACCTGGATGACGACTTCGTGGTAACGACGACAACTAATTCATTTGTTTCTCGTTATCGTTTTTCAACTTGATCCATGACATCTACCACGCCACACATAGGCTTGTACTTTCATCGAATGGGTGGATCGGGTGTCGCCGGCATGGCCAAATAACCGGGCAGTGGAGGTGGAAAACAAAGGACAATACTTTGTCAAGATGACTCAGGCTCGCGAGGTGGAACGACAGATGCGGCTTGAGCAAGAGCGCCGCGTGAGGGTGGACCAAATCCATCTGAAGGGTAAGGAGGATGCGCTGCAAAGGAGGCGGGAGCAGTTAAGTCTGCGTGAAGCAGCCATCAAGCGTCAGGAGGAAGAGCTTCAAGCTCATGAGGCAGCTCTCAAGACCAAGAGTGACAGGAAGAATGATGCAGCGGAGCCATCCTCAGGGCCCAATAAAAGGAAACAACCACGCTACACCCAAAGAGAATAGACCCACGCTATCTACGGTCTATGTAATCCTATTATTATGCACTGTATTGTGTTTGCCTAGCTGTATCGACTGCACTTGAGACTACCGGTATGACGGTATTGCGTATCGGTGCTTCACAAAACTACAATTTAATAGAGTGCATAATGTTGCCCACCCATGCTTGCTCCAAAGAATGTCTGCATAATGGATTAGTTTGCATATAGAAAAGAACAGGGAAATCATGCCTACTCAGTTCAAAATTGTAAATCATTACATGGAAAATTCACATTTTCAAGCACATAAATGTCTGCAAAAGAACAACAAGACATTAAACTATATCCTCAACTTCGCAGATTATACCATGTGATTTGAGGTAGCGACATAATTACTTATGGACAATATTATGGAAAAGTCTAAGGCACATAGGTTCTTACCTTGCCCCATTTTAGCTCTTTTGAATTCCATGAATAAGCAACACCATTATCCCCTTCTCTAACAATTGGTGTTTGACCATCGGAGTTCCCTGCTTAGGAACAAAGTTACAAACATTATTACGTTACTAGCACCCGAAATTTTCAGATTGAACACGACATCATCAAAAAATGTAGCAGGAAACAAAATTTGTGTTTCACACAGTTCATCAATTTTCTGAATGTTTGCAAAAGCTACGGATTATTTTGAAGGCGCCGAGCAGGAGCGCCACTGGTCACGGTGGCTGTTCTGAATTTTCACAGCTCGGTGCCACGATCGACGGCTCCGAGCTCGGCGCCACGATCGACGGCTCCGAGCTCGGCGCCACGATCGACGGCTCCGAGGTCGGCGCCACGACCCACGGCGCCGCGGTGGCGCCATAATTCACGGCTCGGGTGGCGCCGCGGATCGACATGGCGCAAGTGCGCCACGCCGGCGCCACGCAGCCACCACGCTGGTGCGGGCCTGGCGCCTCGCGGCCGTGGAGCACGGCGCCGAGACGTGTTACCTCGGCGCCGTGACCCACGGCGCCGAGCTTTGGGTCCAAAAACGGAATTAAAACTACCAGGGGTCTAAATGTGAATATTTTTCAAAAAAAAGAGCTAAAATAGAAAAAATTCGGTCAGGACAAGCATGTCATTTTCCCTGTGTTTCTTATCAATTTAAGGGCAACTATATTTCTACTACTATTCAAAAGGTCGAAAGCTACACACGCATAAACATGTAAAGATTTATACCCTTAGGTAACATATATTCAATCAGAAACTCCATATTGCCTACTTATTCCTAGTAGAGGGGCGTCTAGTCACTGGATTCCAGGACAAAAAGGTCAACTTCACTGTCTGAAAATGTTGGAATTCGTAGGTGTAGCCGTGTAGGCATTAGGGGTGAAAACGGGTCAGATTTGGACGGATATTGCTGTTACCATATCCTAACCCATATTTTTTCTCTGGATTCGGTACCACTCGGATTCGGTACCAATCGGATTCGGTGTCGGATCGGTCGGGATTAACCCATTTCGTTTGCACCCCTACTTGTTTGTAAGGAATACGTATAGTGCAGTAAATGGAGTAGGACGCACTGACTTGATGTTATTATTTAATAGCTGATGTGGAAGATTTTATTTTACCATTGCAAAAGAAAATGAAACATCAAATAGTAGCACTAACCTGAAATCAAACTTGAAGATGTATCGGATTCGGACGGATATTGCTGTTACCATATCCTAACCCATATTTTTTCTCCGGATTCGGTACTAGTCGGATTCGGTACCAATCGGATTCGGTGCCGGATCGGTCGGGATTAACCCGACCCGTTTTCACCTAGGCATGATCAACCTCTTTCTAGCTGCACATACGGGGACTTCCATTATTTCCCCTGTCAGTAGTTTTCTATTCTCTCTCTCATGTCTGACTCCTGACCCCTGACATGCTATCACCAAGCTTGTTTCCAGCTGCACATGTCTGGAGATGTTAGGGGAGGGTCTTTTGAATTTATGATTTATGATTTTTAATTTATATTATAGTAATTAGTTTTTAAATAGTATATTTTTTAAATTAATTGTAATAGACACTATACTAAATTTATCTATATCGATCAAAGTCACATGTTCTTTTTAGCTTTTTAGCGACTTTTGACTTTTGCCTTCTCTCAACAAGCACTATTCATCTATTTATTACTAAAACTCGATAACATACATTTTAGAATCACTAAGAAAAATGAGAAGAACTAGAAATTCTCACAAAAAAAGTAAAACATCTAACCTATAATTAAATGGGTCCTAATTAAGCAAAGTTATAGCAATCGTCAGATGTTATTACTTAGAGTTTTAAACTAGATGGCCCACCAATTTCTTCACAGAAAAGATAGAAGAAATTAAAATTTTCAGTGTCTTAATTGCCTGCACGCAAGTTCAACGTTGCAGATTAATTTGTTTCCTGCATGCAAATTTCTTCATTATTCCCGTACGTACGACGGGTCATAGGAAGCAAGCACATCAAGACAAGGGCTTCGATGGGTTGCTTCCTGGGCATCCATCTGCAGGTGAAGTGCCTCTCTCCCGCGAGTTGTTCACGAATTCCTCCTCGTATGCATATTCGGGGTAGTCCTCTTCCACGCCATGGTCGCTGCTGCTCACAGTCGTCATATCCCTGCCCTCCCTTAATTGACTCTGCCTGCATGCTGGCAACACGCACGCGTAGCAGCAGGAGGAGGAACAGAAACTGTGACTTGAGGATCGGAGGACCTGATATATAGAGATCAAAACGGCACGCAGATCAAAGGGAGGAGAGCAAGACGACGCGCCGCCGCGAGGGGCAGACTGAAATCGAGAGAGAAGCTAGTGTCGGACCTCGGGTTAGCAAATCCAGATCCTCTGTGATTCCACCGCACTATTCCTTGGATCAGTAGATAGTGCTCACAGATACATTACTGTATATCAAAAATATATCATGCGGAAATGTAAATAATACAGTAATACTTACTCATGGGCCGATTAGGCCGAAACGATAAAATGCAGCAGCGGAACTTCACATGGGTGGGATCCGCAGGACTTGCCCACAGGCAGCCAACTGGGGTTCGCAACCTAGTCCATGGCCTCTTCGTCTTCCAGCTCCGTCGACCCCTTTTTAGCGTCTCAGGGTTTGGCATTCCTGTTCTCTTTGACTGAGTGATGGTAGTTAAGCAAGAATGAGTACGATGATACTCAGCAAGCCACCACACTGGATGTAGTAATAATAGATGCAAAGCTGTCAAGGGAGGCTTGAGTTTCTTTTATTTGCTAAAAGCATTGTTTTGGAATTACAATCAGAAAAATCTCCTGAGACGTAGCAATTTTAACTGAAACATGTTTTATGAAATTGATTGAGAATGCGATAATAATTGTAGTGTAGGTTACATCCACCTTTTTACAGTGCATGGTTACCTCCACCAAGGTTAGTTTTCGCCGCTGGAGTACATCTCTCCAGGAAAAGTTCAAAGTCGGAGTATATTTCTCCGATAGGTTTTATCCCACCCACAAATGTTTTTGGAAATAGAACTAACTCGAGTGGGTTCCCATGTCCGCCCTTGACCGTGGGCACGGCTGCTCGAACAGTTTTACACTCTGCAGAGGTTGTACACTTTCACCACAAGAGATAAGTCATCTTAATAGCCCACATGCTTCCTTAGGCATGAGACCCAGATGATTTATCACAAAGCCTTTACCTTACCCCGATCTAGCTAGACACCACCCCGCTGAGGTTTCACCGCTGAAGGGCTCTATCCACCACAGTCAGAGGCCCCCTCTTGCACCGTATGGGTACAGTCGGTCCCTGTATCCCACTATGAGTAAACCAGTATGTCCTGGCACCCACTTTCCGTGGTGATATCTAAACTAAACCTTTGCAAATTAATCAGTTAGGTCATGCCCATGTAGACTTGTGGTTGTACTGTTTTACACAAGGAGGTCAGCACAAGATTCAGTCCTTAGTTTGTCCTGGCGGTTCATTCCACAAACCACGGGTTCTCGTGCGACATCAGCACCAGCCACTCTCACTAATCGCCTAGACAGGTGTAGCAGGTTTTTAAGGTTTTGAGAAGCATAAAACAGTTGTAACAAGATACTCAGCCACGTACATCCCATGACTGTCCCCAAAACAAGTTCTTATGTTTCAAAGATTGATGATCAGGGCAACTAGCACCCTGGATTTGACAAGACTAGCATGGCATTTAATATGACTTATAGCTAGTAGAGATTATCATTAATTTCTATGGCGACAAGGATCAAGTGATTCAAGTGTCAAGAAATGGCATATTAGATTTAATTCAACAGCAAGTGTGCATGTAGCTACCTTAAGCTTTGACATATATTTGCATAATAAATTAGGCATGCAAGTTGATAATTTAAAGGAACATAATTTTGCATAAAATGTAGGATCAATATGATCAAAGTGATGACTTGCCTTGCTTGGTGTACCAGAACCTTGATCCAACTTAGAGCCTTCTCGGTTAGTGACTTTTTACTGGTCCTTGCTTTTACCCAATCTTACTGTTCGAATCCGTCGCCTCGTCGAGTCTTCAAATTCTAATCCGCAGCAAAGAAAAGCAAGACCAAATAAAACCAAACACTATAAATGCCCAATTTAATTTGAATTATACATTGGTTATGATTTGAGAATAGAAGGATGATTCTGATTAGTGTGCCGTGTACACAGCGGTGGCTGGATTTGCGCAGGAGAATGAGTTGTCTGAATAGCTTTACCGCGAGAGAAAATTTTAGGAGAACGCGGGTCAAAATGAATAATTATCTTCAGTCATTTATCCATTCTGGAAAGAGGTAGTGGCCATACATGGCCGATCAGGGAAAGTCGAGGTTCAATCTGTTACTTGATAGCTTTCCTTCTATTGATTTTATATTTATCAGGGAAGTTTTGTGAGTCGGACAGGACTTATGGATAGGTAAAAGAGAGTATCGATGGTAGTAAAGAGGAATATAATTTTATGAGTTTAGGATGCGTAAGCTTTGCATAAGGTGAGTGTAATCTTAAATACTCGGTGTAACTCTAGTATTTCATGTGGCAGTATTTAGCTGAGATTGCAACTGCCAAATCTAAAGTTAGTTAAATAACTTTATTCGATAGGATCAACGGTTGTGATTTGTCAGAAAGGAGAGTTAGGATTCTTACAAGGATCTTCTTAGTAAAGCTATTTCTATTATTATTAATTATTCTTGACTATTAAATGTTAGGGTTTGTACCACAAATATTTTAAACACTTTTGGGGAAGACAACTCTCATGATTTTAGAGATGAATAAATCACACTCAATATTTTATGTGGCATGCAATTGATTTTTGAGGGTTAAACTCATTAAGCAGGGTAGCTTCAAATTCATACTATTGAAATGTTATATTTGATGATACATTCATTCAATTATTATACTAATTACTTTTGTTGCCAATGTATTATTTTTCATGGACTTGGACAAGATGAAATGGGGAGATTCTTGAGCTTCCTAATTAGAATCTTTTTAACCATGATATTATTATTACTATTATGTTAATCTTCTTGACAATAAGAAAAGAGTTCAAGGCCTAGACTTTCTTTAATTACTTTTGTACACAAGGGTTAACTTATAGTTCTTGATTGACTTAACTATACATTAACCAATGTTAAGTTTCCACTTTGGTTTCATAAATCTTTTTATTATGAACTCTTAAGTAAATATCTCATTTTTATTATTATCCCCAATTTATCTTTGCCTCCTGTACATAAGATTTCAGCATTCATCTCTTACACCTGAATTCAGCTCATCACTTGGTTGGGCCCACAGGTCAGAAGAGAGGGAGACAGAGAGAAGGGGGCAGCTTCGGCTGGCTTAGAACACACTAGAGTGCCGCAGTGGAGAGGAACAGGGGAGCGGGAGTGGCGGCGGAGCCGTGCGGCGTCGCCGGCGGGGAGCGGTCGGGGAGGCGACGGCGACCGGCGAAATGAATTGCCGCGGTGACGAGGAGGCTCGCGGAGGCGGTGGCTTCGGCAGGGGAGGCGCCAAGCAAGCCGACGGCGACGCTAGGCGGCTGGTGATGAGGGGGAAGGGGCGCCGGCGGCCGGATGGGAGAGGGAGGGAGAAAGGGTGCGCGTGAGCAAGGGAAGGAGGTCTAGAGCTCACCCGAGCAGTTGAACGGGTCAGAGGGAGGTTGAGGCGAGTCGGCGACGAGCTCATGCGGTGGCGCTGGAGGGCTCCCGTGGACAGCTCGCCGTGGGGGATGGGGGCCCAAGGTGGTGGCGGGGATGGCTTCCGCGGCTGATGGAGGAGCTCCAAGCGACGGGAATTGAGTCGGGGCTCGACGGATCGGCAGGGAGACCGGGCGCCGGAGTTGGGGAAGACACGGCGGCGCACTCGAGCTGAGCTCGGATTGAGGGAAGAGGAGGGGGACTGGGGACTGGGGAGGAGGAGGCGAGTCGAGTTACTTATAGGCGAGGGAGGGGGGCAGTGCCGGCATGGCGAGCGTACTTCGGCATGGCGAGGTGGCGTACCGTGTGTACTGCAGGCATGGGCGACGGGGAAATACCAGGGCGGTGCGGCGGCCGGGTCGGGTCGGCGGCCTTGGCGCAGCAGTTCGGAGAGCGGCGCGGCCGGGTGGTGAGTGCGGCGGCACGCGGAAGCCTGAGGAGGAGGAAGGAGGAACAGAGGAAGGAGGAGGCGTTGGTGGCAGCAACCGGGCCGAAGGCTAGAAAGAAAAAGGAAACGGGCGGATAGGCTAGGAAAGGGAAGGAAAAAGAGAAGGAAGCGGGCCGAGAAGAGAAAGAAAACAGGCTGACCCGGAAAAATCTTTTGGGAATTTTAGATATTTTTGAATTTGAATTGTGAGTATATTTGAATCTGAAAACTTGGTTCCAATTTTGGATATCAACATTTTGATTTTTAAAATTGTTCAAACTTTGAGAAATACTTCTTAATTTTCTGAATTTGAATTTTTAGATATGAAAATTAGATGGAAGGGTTTTGTATTGATTTTCAAATTCTATTATTGGCCTTGAATACCCGGAGTTCAATTTAAATTTTAGATTCATACTTCCAAAGGGGATTTGGATTTTTCTAAATTTTAAACTTTAATTTCTGGTTCTTGAGTCCAGGGTTTGGATTTTCTTAGTTTGATTTTTATTAATCGGGCTTTTGGCAAGAAATCAAATCGAGACATTTGAAATACGCCAAAAACTTTTGAGAACATAGGAAAAACGATTAAAAGATTTTTCATCATTTTCGTAATTACACTAGTTCCCTTTTTGGGATGTCACAGCTAGCTAGCCGGCGAATCAAATGAATCCTTTAAATTGACAATAATACAATTGTATTTGTTATACAACTCTAATATAGATATATTGTTTATCTGTACCGTTATAATTTGATCCCACCAAAATAAGTGGTGAAGATGCTTCTATTTTTTCTAAATTAATGTGAGAATTTCTACAATTTTTT